>ML675603.1:101055447-101168731 GCA_007922155.1 Mesoclemmys tuberculata | reverse complement strand
GCTAGCAATGGGGAATCTGCAATAACCCAGGAGCTGCAGCAGGTGATTGGGAAAGAGTTGGTTTAGGCGTGGTCTAAACTACCAGTTTATGTTGGTATAATACGTCCAACTCGGGGAAAATCCACACCCCTGAGCAACATAGTTACATTGACCTAACCTGGCATAGACAGTGCTATGTCAACAGGAGAGCTTCTCCCGTTGACTAGGTACTGTCGCTCGGGGAGGTGGAGTACTTACACCGAGGGAAGAATTTCTCCTGTTGGTGTAGGCAGCATCTTCACTAAGCACTACAGCAGTGCAGCTCCACCGGTGCAGCTGTGCTGCTGCGGCACTGTAAGTGTAGGCAAGCCCTTAGGATTATAGCACAGGGAAAGTATCCAGGTTCTTGTCAAACTAAAGGAGAAAACTCTGATTCCTGTGCATGGCTCTCTCTTTTTTTGCCTTCCTTACGTGGTAACAGTAGTACCTTAAATTGCAAAAGGCAGTGTGAAATGGATAATCAGACTTTTGTAGGTTAGGTTAGTATTTAGACAGGACCATTTAGAAGCAAAAAGGATTGAGTAGTAGTAGATCTTACTTTCACTGAACATTCTGTATACCCAGAGGAATGAGCCCCCTTTCTAAGACCATCTCTTTTAACCTGTTTCTGAAGATGATCTACCTCTATTGTCATGTAGAGTATTATTAGCATTTTCAATGACTCCCATTAGAAATTCACTTCTGACTAAAGTTCTTCCCTCCTTGGGCCTCATCTTCAGACTACATGTGGTCATGGAGAATATTACAAATGAGATGTAACACTAGCAAACCAGGTGCCAACTCATGCCATAGACCCAGGCCATCTGACTATATTTTAAGACCTCAAAGTGATTGTTAAATGTATATGAATGTAGTTGGTGTTTAAACTTCATGAAAATTAATGGGACATTACTTGCATTGTTTTCACCCCTCTGTATCCCATTATAAGGTAGTAGCAAACACTTACATTGTGTGTACACCTCTAACAAAACCCATAAAATGAGAAAGAAGCCTTGTGGAATGCAAATTAAGACCTTTAAACTGAAATGTGCTAATTTAAAAGCAAGTGGACATTGTGTGTGATCAGAGGTCAAAGATTCAAAATGTATTCCTCACTCTCCAACATCAAAGGAAAAGCCCTGTGGTTAGTAACACTGTCAGCTTGTTTTTGGGGAGAAAAAGTATGGATTCAGGGAAAAATCCTTCATCTCTGGACTGTTTGGACTCTTACAGGGAAATGTAATAGATGCAAAGTGGAGATCCCCAGAGACAATCTGGGTAACCTGAAAAGACTTTTGGGAAACTGGCAACTTATTACATCACCGCCATCATTTGGAACTACAAACTATGACTCACCTGTGCATATATTTTACCTGCTTTAACCTCTCAATAACTCTCTTCTCTCAGCTAATAAACCTTTACTGTACTATAGAATTGGCTGCCAGCATTGTCTTTGGTGTAAGATCTAGAGTACCAACGGATTGGAGTAAATGACTGGTCTCATGGGACTGGAAGCAACCTAAATGTGGTGTGATTTTTGCTTTGAGTTTTTAAATCACAAAACCCAGTTTTGCCTGGGTGGCAAAAGAGACTGTCAAGTCTGAGGGGATTTTCTGTGATTCTGTGGTAAAACTGGTACAGTGATCCAGGAGTTCTGAGTTGATGAAATCTAATTAAAGAACACACCACCAGTGGGGAGTGTCTGCCTTGTTTGTGACAGTCTATCCTGAGGTAGGCACTCTCCATTGTGAGCCACTCTAGACAGCATGACAACCAGTTACCTGCTCAGCTGAACAATTAGAGTCAGGACTCTCCTTGCCTCCAGGATACAGGAAGGCCATTTTATCATGGAGTAGCCAGCAAAGCCCATCAAATTCCAAAACATACTCAAGCGGCAACAAACAGTTTACCAAGGGAGAAAGGAGCAGCGGATGTGATAGGTCATTAAAGACCACTTACTAGGAACCATCATCAACACAATGGGTCTCAGAAAGCCCCTTTTGTTTCATCATGCACACGGTCTTCACGGTTCTTGGATGACTTGTGTCAGAGGAAAACAGAAGGATGGAAAGTATCGTATTGGTGGTGAAAAAGTAGGGCTGAGCCAGACAGATTGAAATACCAAATTTCTTACAAGAGCATGCTGTAGCTGTATTACAGGCAAAGGGTTCCTCTTTCTCTTCCTCCTCCTCCTCCCCAGGGGCACTAAAAGCATGCCTGAAGCATATCAGGGTGGTGAACATCCCAGATTGCCTATAGTCCACAACAGAACCTGAGCACTAATCATTATAATGAGCCAGCATCCTTTTGCACTGGGAAGATCATCAGTATCCGGCAAGTTTTCTGGAATGGAACACCGTGCACAAGCCTAAGTAGTTTGACAGCGCACTTTCCGTGAATTTGGTCCATTTACACAACAAGAAATCCTGAAAAACAAAAATCCACCTGTTTTCCACTGCAAAAGGCTGACTGGATTAGGATCAGAGATCACTGTTACCACTGTATCAGCCTTATCTTTTCAAACTATTTTGAAATGTGACGGGATCCATGAGCTTCCAGTAGCCCTTTATGACAGTGTCCAACCTCAAGAATTTAGCCTGATTAAAGTTACCACATCTGGCCTATAGCACACTAATTTATACCTTAATTTTTAAAGATGAAGCCAAGGGTAAAATTTTCAAAGATCAATTAGGAGCCTAAGTCTCATTGGTACTAAGTCTCCTCAAAGCCCCATTTTCAAAAAATTACTTAAGCACTTTGGAAAATTTTACCCATTCCCTTCAATCCATGGTTAATCCAGATACCAGAGACTGATTAGATATGTATGCTAATTGGGTTTCCATATCCTCTCAGAGCCCCTGTTGCATCATTGGGTGTCACCAGTGAGACTTATTGATTCATTCTGGGAAACACACATTTTAGTTTTGTGAGCATGGTATCAAATATTCTATAAAACATCTTTATCCATTCTGCTTCTACAAAGACTCACAGCATATTCATTTGGATATACAGTATCTATCCTCTAATAAGAATATCTTTGAGAAAGCTTTGTTCTGCTGCTCAGCCACTCATATCCTAAGTCAAGGTTTTTTCGCATCTAATTTTTAATGATTCTGCAGTAAATTTTGTAGCTTCACTTGACATGACAAGGATGGGCACACACACACCCCGTTGAACTCTGGCTCAGCCTCACGTAGAATATTGTGTTCTGCTCTGATACCTCATTACCAGATAAATATTAAGCTATTGGACAGTGAAAAGAGAACAATAAGAAATATAGTTAGGAAGCAACTGACATACAAGGAAAGATTTTAAGAATAGGAGGGAGAGGAATTTTTTATCATCACAAAAGAGGGTGTCAAAACAAACTTAAATTCTGCAAATAACAGAGATAAATATACATAAATCACATACTCAAACACTTACTATTGAGCTCCAAGACATAACCCTAACAATTTGAGACTAAGGAGAGCTCTTTTAGTGAGTAGCAGTTGTAAGTGCCTTATCCTCTGTTGGGCCAGTCATTGGAGGACATCGTATTTAATCAGTCATTGATTATCTGGTTTTGTTAACTGCTTATTGAAATATGTGCTGGGGAGAATCCAAAGCATGACAAGATGGTTGCCCAATTAGCTATTATTTCAAATTTGAAATAAATATCCATATGAAGCCAGTGCAGTATAGTACAACTGGGGCCAACTCTATCCTATGGGCACTATAGCAGCAAAGCTACCGCTCTATAGCTATGCCAGCATACCCCCGTAATGTAAACACAGACTACAGCAATGGGAAGGCTTTTTCCTGTTGCTGTAGGAACTTCTCCCTAAACAATGATAGCTAGGTTGACAGAAGTATTCTTCTGACGTCTTAGTTGCGTCTACACAGCGCACTAAGTTGGCATAGCTATGATGCTCAGGGGTGTGGATTTTTCACACTGAGTGCCGTAGCTATGTCAAACTAATTTTTAAATAAAACTAGTGGCATGAAACTAAGAAATGGAGAAAATAAACTGAATCTCAGGAAAATCTTCTTAACAGGAAAGTCTATTTGCCTATATGATCATCTCTCGGGAGGTGATGAAATCCCTCCACAGCATCTCGAGAATTCAAAATTAAAACTGCACCTAGCACAAAACTCACTGAAGAGAATAATAAAGTATGTAATGAATTCTTTTGAAGAAGGTCATAAGGCAGTGTCAGAGTGAGCCATAAAGTGGAAAGTTTGCAATGCTAAAAGAGGTTCAAAGGAAAAGAAGATAAGCCTTTAGAACTATACATTTCTTGGACTTTCCAGTCAGCATTGTGGTGAATATAATAATGGGACTTGGCATCTTGAGATCACCTCAAAAGGGAAAAAAATAAATGTAGTTTAGAACATTTTCATTGAGCAGTTTAAGTATCTGGTGCTGGAAAAAAAGAAAGCAAGAAAGTTTTGTATTTTGTTTTTAGAGGGTAAATCAGTGATGTGTGAGGGGAGGCTAGCAGTGAAGCTGCACATATACAAATCCAGGGGCAGGATTTGGACCTATCTAGAGGACGCGCGACATAGCAGAATGACTTCAGTTCTGCTATATGGGCTATACCAGGAGTTCATACAACCCAGTTCTGCAGGGACTCCTGGCATGGCAGCAACTCTTTGGCAGCATGCTTGGAGTTTCCATCACTACATGAATACCCTCTAGTCCTCCCCTCAGCTGATGGGGATGTCCAAAGGCCATGCAGGCTATTCTAGCTCTTAGGGGGAACAGTGGTATTTGAGAATCATGTGACTGTGAACCCAACTTGCTCATGTGGAATTTCCTAATGCCTTGCCTATTCAGACTGGATACTGGAGTAAATCTGAGGCATAGTTTAGCTCCATTTAGTTTACCTCCCTTTAAATATAATTGGAATGCAAGTCTAATACGGGCTCAATTCATTGCAATGTGTATTGAAGTTATAGTGAACCACCAGTTACTGTTGACATATGCATAAAGGAAGTGCAGAGTGGAAAGACTGTCAGAGGTTCTATGGTTAACAAGAGTGAGTTAAAAAAAAAGATCAAAGCAAAAAATTATAGTGGGGCAGTGATAGCACCTCAAGTTAAGGTTGAGACTAGCTTACTATTTAACAGCTGATTGTCGTTAACAGCTCTAAAACCCATTGTAAAAATTATTTTGCCCCAGTTTTAATGAAAAAAACCTCAATTTACATTTGCCTCCAATAAACTATAGCGTGTCTGAATGCTTGGTGTCTTTTTATATTTTTCATTGTCAGTTTATCTGGTATAATCTAATAGTTATTAGGGAAATCCAGCCAGTCAGACAGCATTTTGTTCTTGATTTGCCCCATGGGTTGGGGGAGGGAAGAGGGAAAGAAGGAAATCAGTCACACTTAAATCTGCCCAACAACAAAGAAGTCACATCCACAAGAACATTTTCACAAAACCTTCAAAACTAGGGAAGGAAATGTAATTTGTAACTAATCATTTTACACTGCACACCGCATTTCTCATACATTACCATGCTATGTTTAGAGCCGTGCAGTCATTAACGTATTAATTACCCATATCTGATGCATCTGGGAAAGAAGTCTGACAGGAATGAATACGGTAGCATTAATGCCTAATTAGTAAGTCTTTCAAGGTTTTAGAAGATATTAGACAAAAAGTGATACTTTTACTCTTTGTATGAAAGCATTTCACAATGGCGCACATCACTGTATTTGCATTAGGGATGTGACAAGTACCTGATTCAAATTGGATTTGTACAGTACACAAATCCAGTGCTCAAAATTTCATGGGGGATGGGTTACTAAGTTAAGACAACTGGGGGGAGGGAGGGTTGGATAATTGAGGGAATTATGTGTAGGATGGGAACTAGAACAAGAGGGATATAACCTTAGTAACAGGAGTATGGAAAAAGCAAAGATCAGATAATCCAAAATTGCAACCACCATCCCAGGGATGGGAAATGGATAGCAGAGAATCATGTGCACATATTTAAGGCACTGAATAGCCAATTATCTTATAGCGTAGCCAGTCATGCAGCATATGCAGCTAGGCCTCAGTTTTGTGACCGTGGAAGACTGAATGAAAAAATAGAAGCATCTGTTCTTAGACAATGATACTGACCTAGTCATAGTATAGGTTTTAGAATGGTAACATTTCTCATGACCACATAATGCCTATATAGTCCACAACAGCCATGAGAATTTATAACGGCTAATATTTATGAAGCAACCTTCAAAAGGGCTAACAAGGGGCACATTCAGGATTTCTATTAAATTCCCAACAGGCAGGCCAAGGGTTTAAAAAATAGGAGCCTGAAGTTAGTTTCCTAAATTCATACGTAGGCACCTGAATAGCTAGCCTCATTTTCAAAGGTAATGAGCACCCAGTAGCTCCTATTGACTGGTTATATTCGAGATCGCCTCGAGTGGCCTCCTGTTAATTTTTTGTACTCATCTACCACCCAGTGTTTAGGTGTTCCACCATTGTGTCTGAAATCAGTAGGCAAACTGAGCTTCTGCTGTGACAGCCACATTTGCCGCCTCCTGAAATTTGGCTCATTTAATCTTGCCTCACTTTTAAAAACCACCATAAACAAATTTTTTAAAAATCCTTATTTTTGCACAGGCATTTTCAAATCAGTGCTATAGTTTTGTTCACTCCCTTTGTCTCTAATTTTGTTGAAACTGAGGGATTCTTTTATTAATGAAGGCCAAATTGTATTATTTTTGTACAGTACCCCAAGGGCGTTTGCAGAGAGAAGGGGTGCTTTATCATAAATATTATTTTAATTGCTCATCACTATTCAAGGTTTGGTCCCTTTAGGTCCCATAATTTTGAAAAAAATCTTGTCCTAGTGCCTCATTGAGAACCACAAAGCATTCTGCCCAGAAGAGGCCACAGAGGTTGGGGAGGAATATTCTCCAGAGACCAGTAAAATAGCTATTATTCTGAAGGAAATATTTTGGAATGCAAACTCCCTGAGCCATGTCACCAAGTTTACCTCCAGTTTAAGGTAATGTCGAAAAACTGTATAGTGGGGTTGATTTTACAGCAGAAACATTGATCTGGAGCCACACAACCCAGTCTTTTCTTGGTCTTTGTACCTATGGAATCAGCAAGTACTACAGAGGCAGAATGGGAATTTACTTTTTTATGACTGTTTTCTTATTTTGCATACAAGACTGCCATCAGATGCTTTTCTGAATATGCTCTATAAATGGCAACTTGCCAAGGAAAGCGTGGACATAAATGCGTGAACGATGCTATTAACATAAATTAAAGTTTTCAGTGACTAACGTGTCAGTTTGGTGGGTCCCATTCATGCTCTGCATGAGCAACACTTGGTTAGAAACAACCTCTGTGGCCAGCTTGATTGCCATCAGCCCAAAAGTTGTCATACATTTTCAACATTCCTTCTGCACTGCTAAACGCCACAGCTCACAAGTGGAATTGGGCCTCACTAGAACATCATGAGCAAGTAGAACTGGTTTTTCCAGATGCTATACTGAGGAGATGAAAAACATACGGGGTCTGACGGTGGTCTTCTCTATTTGCAGTGTTGTTGCAATCGTGTTAGTCCCAGGATATTAAGACACAAGATAGATGAGGTAATTGGACCAAACTTCTATTGGTGAAAGAGAAACTGTTGAGCTACACAGAGCTCTTCTTCACATCTGGGAAAGGTACTCCAAGTGCCACAGCTAAATACAAGGTGGAACAGATTATTTATCATGAGGAGTTAACACAGTTACAACCCATACTTGATGAGGACCTTAAAAAAATTATATATATTTTTCCTGAACCTTAGCAATCTTGACAAACTCATCTTCAGAAGCTCCTCACTGACCAGGACACCAACTCAAAGCAGCACCAAACTCCACCAGAACAGATGCAAAACCTGTGAACATATCTCCACTGCCACAATGATCAACCCCTCTCCCTCTCCACCTGCCTCCCCACACCACTTTCAAGCTCAGTGGGTCCTACTCATGCCTATCACAATACATGGTGCACCTCATCCAGTGCACTAAATGAACCAACAAGGTCTAGCTTAACAAAGCTCTGGCTGGGATGATTTAGCTGGGGCTGGTCCTGCTTTGAGCAGGGGGTTGGACTAGATGGCCTCCTGAGGTCCCTTCTAACCCTAGTCTTCTATGACTCTATGAACAGCAGCTACGTGGGTGAAACCAGATAGACAATCACTGATCTCAAAGGAAAAATAAAAAGAAACCACCACATCACCTATAGGCAAATGTTTTTCACAAAAATGACCACTCCATATCTGACCTCTCAGTCCTTGGCTTCAAGGGACACCTGCAGAACAGCTTCAAGAGATGAGCCTGGCAGCTTAAATTCAAAAGTTTGCTAGACACTAAAAGTCATGGACTGACTAATCCATAAAATCCATGTCTTGATTACAACAATCTATAATCAACTAATGCCCTTTTTTGTCTTATGACTTCAGGGGTGTTAACAGGACACATCATCTTGAATCATCCCTCAGAACATGTGTTAGCTACTTACGTTTAGCAATTTGTTCCACCTTGTATTCAGCTGTCACATTCAGTACCTTTCCTAGACCTGTAGAAGAGACCTGTGCAGCTCAAAAGCGTGTCCCTTTCACCAACCGAAATTGGTTCAATAAATAAATAAATATAAAAACAACCTCACCCATTTTGTCTCTCTAGCATTCTTCCCTGTGGATTTGAATACCAATTTGCGGACAAGCTGCACGTGACAGAGTCTGGTATTCCGATGCTTAGCTAATACAGTGATGAGCAGTGTAGAAGTACCTACATGTGAACTAAATTCTTGAGGCCTTTGACAAGCTCTTGCGAGGTAAGATATAGTGATTTTAGCATTACTGATCTGCTGTCACGTCTCCAGCAATTCACCTGAATTTCCACACCCAGACATCAGAACCATGGAAAAAACCTGAGCAATTCAACTACACTGAGACTGAACAAGGTTATATTGTGACTTGTGTCTTCTATTACAAGTAGAGCACCCCTTTCAGCTCAGAGTGAAATAGCAATAGTGCTACCCCTCCCACCACTGAGTGCACAGAGCAGCCCCACAAGAGACTGGCCCTACATGAGTCACAATCTCCCCCATACTTGCTTGGGACAGTACAGCTCTAGAACACCTCCTACGGGGACTGTGGTATAAATGGCACATTATAGCCTTTAGTGTGCTATAGTTCTCTTTAATCTTTTATATAAAATATTTAACAGTTATCCAAGGTTTTCTGTGTAATGTTCTTTTACATATAGACCGCTAGTGAGAACTGTTATTGACCCCATATTTACTTTGACCCCTATATTTAGGTTGCCTGACACTTACTATTGTAACAAATTACTGCAACTTTTTTCTTTAGAAGCTCTAATACCGCCATTGTTTGCAGCAGAGCATTTACATTTGGTGTGGAGAACACCCTCAGGTTCAAGTAGTGCCTTTTATTTGTCCATGACATTCTGTAATTCTAGCAGAGTATAAACTTTTGAATGTTCTCTTGCTTGAGTTACTCAAGAAATAACTGAAGACAAACATTCTAAAGGCCAGGCCCATGCCGTCATCGGAGTAGCAGCAGTAGCAGCAAATACTGCAGTGGGAATGCCTAGGAGCAGCTGTGGTGAGGGGTGGAGGGAACAGCTTAGCCAGATTCCTACCTGTGCGTACCACCTAGACTGCAGACAGCCCCAGCTTCCCATTCCCTCCTCCAATGTCAAACATATAGCAGAAGCCCCCCACATCCTGAAGGTGTGGAAGGGAAATAAGGGACAGGCTGTGTTCCCCTTTTCACCATATGGACATTACACCGGAAGTCCATTTTCCTCCCTCTGGGATAACAGTCTTCTTTTGTTACTATTTAATATAGTTGGTTCTATAGTTCAAGTGGTATGCTGCAGTGCTAAAGGTTTAGAGTTCAAACCTAGCCCAGGATTCCAGATGTGGTGCCTTCTGGCCTTAGAATCTATGAACCCTGCTGTATATGGGTTCATAGATTCTAAGGCCAGAAGGCACCATCAATCATCTGCTTGGACTTCCTCTAAAGCACAAGCCACAGAACTTCCCCAAAAGAATTGCTAGAGCATCTCTTTTAGAAAAACATCCAGTCTTGATTTAAAAGTTGTCATGCTGGAGAATCCACCAGGACCCTTGGTAAGTTGTTCCAGTGGTTTAATTACTTTCCACATTAAATTTTTATGCCTTATTTCCAGTCTGAATATACCACAATTTGTTTTTATTCACATTATACTGTCTTTTATCACATGATCACATACTATTTTTCTCCGTCAATGCACAGGCAAGATGCATACGGGCGTGTAAATCTGACATACCCAAACTTTCAAGTGCTTGACTATATAACCTAAATCATGTCAGGGGTTATTTTGTACATAGGAGGTAAGTGAGGCATTTTGTAAAGAATCAGTCAAAGTTACACAACTCAATTGTGTCTTTTCCCAGTTATTGTAGCCTGTGTAGCTGTTCAGAGATTAACAGACCATGGGCCAGATCTTGAGGCCATGGAATCCAATGGCAAAACTCCAATAGACTTACTTCAGTGGGAGCAAGACCAGCCACCAAGCTTCAATGTGGCCCAAAATAGATTGTCCGCTCCTGGAAGAAAACACGTGTTCACAGAATCATCGCAATGTAGGCCTGGAAGTGATTTCAAGGGGTCATCTAGCCTATCCTCACGTTGGTACATACTACATACTGCCTCAGCACAACATCATACCAGCAAGTCACATTTCTCTTAATATTAAGTCTTGGTTAAAAATTATAACCAATAGCTTATAATCCAAAAGCTAGCTACATATAATCATTCTGCTCTCAAATGCACCCAAGATTCAAATACCGTGGGGGGAGTGCGCTATTAAAAACTAGACAGGCCAACAAACACAGTTAATTAACCCTCCTCCTCAGAATCAAAAAACCTACAGTAAGCAAGGTCTGAGTGGCACTCCCCCTGCTCAGCAGCTGAAAAGGGGGGCACTTTATTTGCATGAGCTTTGTATTTGCATGAGTACAAGTAAGTACTCAGCATATTGCACAAGCGCAGTAGGTGCAGAGCATGATGGGAAATGGTCAGTATGTTTGGTATCGTGTTATAAAATCACTTTTATGTTAACTGCAGAGGTAATGAAATGCTGTCCTTCGATTATATGAACAAATGGCAGCAGATCTGTGTTGAGCCTGTTCCGATGAAAAATTCACTCTCATCTAAACAGAGCCCAACAAGGGTAGCGGGTGGATGTTTCAGGAGCAACAAAGTGAGAAATCTTTTCTTGAAATTGCACTAGTCCTGGCCAAAGGCTACCCTCCAGAATGGAGACTCTCTCTTCCCACTTTTAAAAGTAGAAATTAATTATTTCTCTTGGAGTCTTTTGTCTTTTTAAAAAGCAGGGACATTGCTCCTGTGTCAGTTGAAAGTTTTCCTATGAGCTGAAATTTACTGAGAGCTGAAATCACTAGAAGAACTGGGAAACCTTGACTGACAACCAACAGAGAGGCGCCATGAGGGTCAGCACCTACGGATGGTGGGAGCCAGGAGCGGTTGGCCCCTGCAGACTGAAGAAACCAGGAGCAAGGATCCCAGATGAGCCCCCAAAAATGTAACCCTTCTGCCAGACAAAGGTGGCAGCAGCAAAGGGTAGGGCTCTATATATAGGGGTTCCTGTCAACAATACAGCATTAAACCGGCTTGAGTCCCCACCCAGTCACCTGAGAAATCACATACTATCCCCTGGGCATCCCCAAAAGGCAATACTTCCCCTCTCACAAGTACAGAGTACCAGTGTAGAAAAGTAAACCTATATCAAACAGGAAGGAAAACAGGCCCATTATTTTAATGGTATAATGTTCAATTTTATTAGACAAACTCTTATTAGCTTTAGTGCTGTAGAATCTTGTACAAGCCCTGTAAAAAGATTTAGGGGAATCTGAATGGCCTTAAAGTTGGGTGGAGTGTCTGTAGCAACTGATTTAGGGTCAGTTTCAATCACATTCTGGTATATGATTTTTCATATACAATAATTACAGTGTTCCCTTTCTTTAAATTTACAAAGACCACCTTACGCTAAAGCTGAGACTAATCCCTTTGACCCTATAGAAAGGCTTTTTATTAAATCCTTCTGAACATGTGATGTAGATTGCCTGCATAGTTTCAAAATAATGAAAGTACAAGCTGTCAGGCAAAGAACAAAAGAAAGTTTTCATTCTGGATTGTTTCTTTAAATGAGTTTCATTTAATCCATAAATACATACAGATGTTTTAACTAAAATAATTAAAACAATAAGTGAGATTTTGGTTTTAGAGATAAGTTTTCATATGAAGCTCTGAAAAAGTTGAGGGTTTACGCTGTAAGATGTTTGCACTGAAAATGAAATTCGTGGAATTACATAGTTTTATTAAAAGCAGATTCCTATACAGAATTTTGCCTGGGTCACTTGGTTTCCAGAATTCACTCTAAGAACACCAGAGTCATGATAGGGAAAATTTATCATTAAATTAGCTGTAAGAGGTCCAACACACACAAATACAAAACCCGTAACTTTGCTTTTACATTTTGTTGGTGCAAATGTAGGTAGGCAGGCAGTCATTCTCCCCTTTCCCCCCAGGATAAGGAGAAGTCAATAAGTTCAAAGCAAAAACAACTCCCGGCATTTACATATGCTAACTGGGTGTTTAAAAATAGGGGTAAGTGTGTTATCATACACTATTTCTATATACACAAAAAAGAAGCCAGTTCACTAGACAGTACAAGCTATGATAAACATGGACCATTCAGAGAACCAGGAAATTGTAGGAGCGATTTTACAGGGTCATCCCCGCATCTCTTCCTTTATGCCAACAGTTTTGAAAACAACCAAAAGTGTTATTTATTTTAAAAGAAACAAACCTAATTTTATCCTGTACCATTGTAAACTGAAAAAAAAAAAAAAAAAAAAAACAAAAAAACCCCACAAAACAAAAATAAATAAGGTAACAAACTGGCAACTTGCAGTTTACACTCAGGAGAGGAAGGGAGAAAAAACAGACAATATGACCTATACCTCTTCTACAGGTGCACAAACCCTAAATTTTTTAATGCCTGTTAGCACAAACAATGCTGCTATTCAGGCATTGGATCTTCCACAACCCTTCCCTAGTCTTTGGGGTGGGTGTTCAGAGGGAATTAGAGTGAAATTCCTCTTCCAGGGAATGATTCCAGGATCAAATACTAATTTCCAGGCTTCTTAGAATAGTTGGGTCACAATAAAAGACTTGCATGGGCTTCCCTGAGGAGATGACTGCACTGCAGTCAGAGGTATGATTGCACCTATTTTGTGCAGTTTAAAAACAGCAATGAAGGGCCCAACAGCATAGATCCCATCCAGGCTAGCAATGACTGCATGCCAGTGCTAATTCCAGAATTTATATAGAGTAGGGGTAGGGGATTATAGCATGCTGGCCTTTTCTATAAAGGACTGGAGAGAAGAGGGGAGATGCACCTCAAACCAGGGAAGGAATAAAGAGAAAAAGTAGGTTTTGGGTAGTGAAGAGCAGTTCTCTCCAAATAATATTTGGGGCCCAATGTTGATTCTGGTATGCATCCCTAATTTTCCTTTTTCTGTGTTGTTCAGCTGTCTGGCCAGAAGATTACATTTTAAAGGCAAAATACAACACATTCGCCAAACCAAATAAAAATATAATAGCAGGGCTCATCGTGCTTTATTTCTATAGCTTGGAAAATGGAGTTGAAGTCTGATGGTATGTGACAGCAGAGGAGCTACTCCTTAACCGAGGCCTGATCTACACTACAGACTGGTCAAGCAAAGTCAGGTTTTTGTGCCAAAACAGTGGTGGTGTACACACTGCAATGCTCCCTCCCACCATCTCAACTCCCCTGATTTTTGTGACAAAACTAAACCATCTTGACAAGAGGCAGAGAGTTTTGTGAACAAACTTAACAAAGCATCAGTGCAGGCACCGTGCTTGATAATGTCTTGGTAAACAGCCTCCAGGAAGTGTCCCACAATGCTCTTCCTGACTATCAGTTTGAACTTTGCTGCCCTGCAGCCATCTGCCCCTCCCTTTTTAAGGTCCCAGGAAATTTTTGAAATTCCACTTCCTGCATGGTGGCTTGGGGACCTCATAACCCATCTTCCCAGCTGACCATGGCAGTTCCACGCACCAAGCGCTCTCCTCCTTGGAGCGCACCAGAGCTTCTGGATCTGATCAGCATTTGGGGAAAGGAGACTGTGCAGTCCCTGTTCTGCTCCAGCTGAAAGGCCTTCGATACCTATGGTCAAATTTCTCTTTAATGGCGAAGAAGGGCTATGAATGGGACACGCTGCAGTGTCGTACCAAAAACAATGAAGGAGCTACAGCAAGGGTACCAGATGGCCAGGGCAGGGGTCAGCAACCTTAACAAAAGGGTCATGCCTAATCTCCCTCCCCACTTCTCAACCCTATCCCAGTGCTGGCAGCAATGTCTTCCGTGGCTTGGGTGGGTCTGGAGCTCTGGCCAGGGCTCCATGTGCCACTCAAAGTCAGCCCGCGTGCCGTTTTTGGCACACATGCCATAGGTTGCAGACCCCTGGGCTAGGGAGTCATACCATCGCTCTGGAGAGTTTTGCCATTGACTTCAATGGAGCCAAGATTTCACCCACAGTCAGCTGTAGATTAGCCTTGTTGCATGTCAGGCTGTTAATCCCACAGCTACGGAACTGGAATTAATGTGGATTAAATTTATCTCTAATGCCTCAGTACATAGGATAAAGGAGCTAATGCAAGACAAAGTGGTCTGACTCCATTCTCATTAGGTACCTAAACATTTCAGTTTACTCCTTCAATCTCTCAGCTAAATCAGATAACTGTCAAATGGACTTCTCTGAATATGGGCCATCAGTGGCACATGTTTCATCTTTAATTTGCTCCTCAGTGTGTAAATTCCACCAGTATAGACTCCAATTTAGATCCAGATTCTCTTCAGACTCACACCCTTTTGCTGATGTACGACTTACACCCTTTACAACAGAACCGCAGAATTTGACTTTCTGAGTCTAAAGAGTCTAAACTGGGACAATGTGTGTATTGAGCAACTGGAAGAAAGGGATGTAGCAGAAAATACAACTAGAGAGCATAGAGTACTGTAAGGTAAAATAGGTCACCTCCTGGTGTCAATGGGATTTCTTGCACCAGAATGAACAGTAGAATTTGGGCAATGGATTCATGATTAGTGGCCAAAATCTCCTTCTGACATTCCAGTTTAGGCCTCTTGATTTCAAATGAGCTGTTCTGGTGTCAGTTCTGAGAGGAGAGTTTGGCCTTGAGTCTGACTAATTATTTAACTGTATTCATGCATTTTGCTGAGGCTTCATAGAGATAGAAATAGAAATAATAATAGCTACTAGTTGTAAATGTTGTATAGATTCTGAAAATGCCTCCCGGCTCGATGCTCAGCAAGAGCAGACAGTGCGTTGTCGTCATGTCTGCACTGTCCTATTTACCATGGTAGCTAGATTAGACTCAAATCAGAGAAGTCCATTAAGCCCAGAATTGAAGGGCACAGCACAAGCAAAATAAATCACTTTACTTTCTGTGTATGCTAGTTTCTAACGTCTCTATTTTCATTTTTCTTTCCTACTGATAGCAGCTCTCCAGTGTGTGTGTCTGATGTTACATAACAGGATGAACATACCAATTAACTTGATTATATGATAAGATCCCCAGGAAACAGTCCCAAATGTGCCTTATTAATTACCAGCATAAACATATTATTTGCAACCAAGGAATTTACACATTTCAATGCTGCTAATCCCTACGTTTTCAAACTGGGATATGGCGTTTTAACTGCATAAGTCTCTATAAGGTAAAAATGTGCCCCTTCATTGTTTTGCTTGTATCTATATATTTGAGATATAGTCATCCAACCTTGTACAGTACGAAGAGATTCATTAACAGATTTCTTATTTCACCCCATTTTTGGCACAACATCAGGGCTTTCCTGTCTTATTTAGTCAAGAAAAAACTAATACTTCAATTACGACAGCTTTTTCGGGTCAGTGTTTCTGCCAATTACCTTCTAAAGTCAAGCACATTTATAGACAGCATGTAGCATTTTGAAACTTTTACATGCAGAGCTGTAGGTGTGGAGTTGAGTCTGAGAAGATACTGTCTGATTTTTCCTCTTGGTGTAGTTACAGACCTACTACTTAAAGTGAAAGTCAATACTATGGACTAAAATCTTGACTTTCATTTGCATCAGTGTGGCAGTAAAGATGGATATTGCTTTGTTACTGCCAACATCCACTTCCAGCATGAACAAGGAAAAATACTACAGTCACATGACAATTACTTCCACCTGTCTGCATGGGATCATTTCAGTGTTAAGAGGTTTAAGGAAGCCCGTGTCATGCTCTTGCAGGTACTCTAAGCACATACACTCATTTTTCTGCCTCATGAAGTATTAGAAAACACTGAAATTTGATTTGTCATGGTGGCTTATTTTACAGCTAGTGTTACCTGTTTTCCTTTGTTTCCACTGACTTATTTTCTTTGCTGCCTTTAACGCCAGTTCTGAGAGAGCCTTTTCCTTGGAAAAATTAGTTACTGCGTCTCCATCTGGCAAAGTAGATTCATAAGAAACTCCAGTGGCACCTGAAGATACAATGGAAGTGATCCTCTCTGCAGGAGCCTTTGTGCTAACTGCAGTCTGACACAGTGAAACTCCACTTGTCAGGCATCCCTCAGACATCCTTATGTTTAAAGGAATAGTGTTGACTGCTGTAGTTACAGGAGGAGCAGTTGTTTCTGTGGTGCCCCACAGCCGTTGCCACCACCATTGCCCTTCTATAAAACCAGACTGCATTAGGAAGATGATCCAGACAAGTTTGCTGAACATCTTTCACTGCTGCAGACATCAAGCATCAAACTTTCTTCTTCAGCTGCTTGATTGCCATCTGCAATTTCTATGGCTGGTAAAAACGTAAAGAGGAAAGGACTTCATCCTAAAAACCGCTGAAAGATGTTGTACATTGCAGCCAGAGCTCAGCTGCCATCTTCCAATGTGTTTTGTGATGTTAGGTAACAAACTTACAGTCTAAATATTCCTTATTAATCACTTATGTCCTTGTGTCATGTAGCTCCGCAGCCAGTTAGTTACCAAACTTCTTTTCTAATGGAAATTAAGTGCATACCAGCCAGCTCTAGGAGGAGTCTCTCATCTGCACCAATCAAAGTACTGCCCCTCTCCCCAAAGTAAAAAACCCAAACACACAAAAAACCTTGTCTCATAAGCAGCAACAACAAATGAAGAAACTTGTGTTATATAGGTTTCCCTGGTGATCTGCTCAGGGCTGTGATAAATTTAATCCTTGTGGAACCTAATACTGTGGTTCCAATTAAACAAACCCAGAGTGGCTTGTGACGTGAACAGAACACAAGCTTGTGTATAGTTTCATTCAGTTTTTTCTGTACTGAGACTCATTTTTAAAAAGGTATTAAGGAGTTTTCGCCGAGGGGAACAGGGGGACGGGGGACGACAATACCCATATGTTTTATGGAGCTCTCATACCAAAGACCCTGTACCCTGGGTCTTTCTGCATATTCATCATTCTTGTAATATTGTATCGGTTCCCTTTGCTTTTCTTTAACCTATGCAGTAACTCTGCTGTTCAACTGCAGCCTTGTTCTCCCAAACCATAAGCCTTTAATAAACTTCCAAGTGCTCCAGGACTGTGAGCCCCCGAGAGCACAACATTTGGATTGAGAAGTGGCAGAAGAGTTGCTGTGATAGGATGTTCAGATGTACGAAGGGTGTTGTGGGAAGATCAAAGGGAGGAAGAACTATTGGATGGTCATGGGATGAAGCAGGGGCTTTCTAGGTTGCTATGAATCTAAGCAAGTGAGGGTAAGAGGGATAACTTCCCCACCTGAGATTCATTAGCATCTGCAGAAACTGAGCATAGAGAAATAGAAACTCAATTTTCTACTTTGCAGGAGCATCTAAATAAGAAAGTGACCCAGCTGTCACCAACTCATGGAAGAAAGACTTTACTTCTCACCAGGAGTATTCTTCTTTCCTTAGAGCACATATCAAATCCCACCTAGCTCCAAACAGATTTGTCCACAACCTTCAGGCTTCCACAATCCCAACCCTCTGTTGGTGTCTCCCTTACTCCTGAATGGATTGATGTTCTGAACCTGTTTGCAAATATCCTTTCACATTCCATGTGGTATTTGGGGTGTAAAATTCATTCTGGGCAGAAGTCCTGCTCAACTGTCTGCACTCCTGAAGCCCACGTGAAAATCTGAAGAAACGAACCTAAGGATTGCAAAGAGCCTTGTGCAGTGAAGATGAATTTCAGAAATGGGAAAGAATCACAGGAAGCATCATGGCCACACGGCACGAGGAACTTTTCCCCCTTTTCCTAGTTACAGTATTATCCTTTACTGGGGTGGAGCTTCTGCGTAGACCCTTCTCCACCAGCACCAAAATACCTGGTTTCCTGCTACAGATTTAAAAGAAAGAGTACAGACATTTCTTCTTGTAACGGACAGAAGCAGGAGTCTTCTGGGGCATAACAGCTCTTCTTCGGGTGGGCAGGCACACGTGTAAAGCGTGTGTAGGTGCTCTGGAGAAACCACAACATGTGGCATTGCAGAACAGCCTAACCGAAGCACATTTAATCAAGCTGCATCACACTAAGACCAGAAATACTAGTTATTTCTGCACATGCATCTAGACATATTCAACGATTTATAAGTGGTGTCGGGAAAACACTAAGAAAGAACGCAAGAATTTTTATACCGGGAAAACAAATGGGAAATCTCAGCAAAGCTCTGATGCTAGGGCAGAATTCTGTCTTTGCTAGACACACATCTACTGCAGAAGAGCAAAACAAGAGATTTCAGGCCAAAGTCTGTCCATAGATGCTCACGTTCAGCTCCCATTGGGCTCCCTAGAAGTACACAAATATTCAAGAACTGTATATGGGACTTAGGCCTGGTGTATATACATTTTTAAAAAACTACTACTTTGATTTGAGGTTTTGTTTTTTAAACCAAAATAGTTATATTGGTACAGCCACTAGTGTGGAGGCAGTTATACCAACATAAAAAGCTACCCACTAATTTATTCACTAATACCCATCCAGTTATTTATTTAGAGGGTTACTCTGCTGTAAGTATACTGGTTTCATATCCAGATATGGAAAGCAGCACAAACACAGTTTGTAAACGAGCTCTTAGCATTTGTTTCCTTCATTATGCCCCTAATCCTATCCTTGTACTTCAGTTTGGGGCTCTTTTCTAATTCCCTTTACTAGCTATATTCTACCTCAAAAGGAAAATGGTTATGTATTTTAAAATAAAATTTACATTTAGGTTTTGTGTAGTAATACCCCATTGCATACAATAAAAGCTACAAAACAATGTTTCTTTTTACCCATTTTCTTCTTTTCCATGTGATAAAATAAACCTCCTTCCCTCCCCCTTAATTCTAAGTGGAATTCACATGATCAGGCCCCTCCTCCCCCTTGCTGGAGTTTCATAAATCACCTACCATGCCAGAAGAGGCTTTAGAAGAGAGTTACTCATTTATTGTGCTGAACAACAGTAGGGAGAATCACGTTTGGCCACACAAAAATGGTGATTTATTGTTTTAAAGGCAAGTTTCACACACCACCAGCCCCGCTCCCCTCCCTTCAGTGATAGAGCAATTAATTTATTTATACATAGGGCCAAATTCTGCCTCTTAAATATTCAAATGCAACTCATTGACTTCTTGGGAGATGCATGTGTTTAGCTAAAAGAGCAAATGTTAGGCATTGTCGTCCAGAGATGATTTTCCACCAGTTTACAAACAGTTTAAAGTAGAGATCTGGCCAAGCTGCAAAGTACTGATCTGGAACTGAAACATATTCAAATTCCGGACTCTCATTTGGGTCCATTTAGATTTTGGTCCTAAACTATGTAAGAGCGTCTTTATAAACTGTAAGCAATGTGCCATCTAACATTTTAATCATGCCGTTACTGAACAGATGGGCAAAATACATACTGGGTGCAAAGACAGTAAATATGTTGACAAGCTTCCCTTCATGAGCTCTCTTCCTGTCTTAACTCCAGTCTTTGGTTGCAATCTGCCTCCAGTCTGTCTCATGCAATATAATTCCTCACTGTGTGTGGCATTTCAGTGCATTATTTTCATGTTTACTGTGCACATCATGGACTGCAGGGATAAGATTTGCAACAAAACAATTCTCTTAGTTTTGGTCCTGACAAGTATTAAAAGTGAACTTTCATTTGAGAACAAACAAATATACTGAGCCCAACCTTAAACTGGAGGTGCATTGGATAGGCTGCAGATATGGGAACCAAAATACGCAGCAACCTAGCTACCGTTCTAAGACTTAGTCCACCATTTTCAATTTGGCCACAATTCTGATTCACCCCATCTGCAGAAACATGTAATTTAAAGAAAACGAGTGTTTGTTACAGAGCTGCTCCTGAGACCAATCTGGAAATAATATGTAGTAAGGCATGTACCATACTGCACATCAATTTGCGACTTGTTTCTGGACTCAAACAGACCACATTGGGTTTGGGGTGGATAGGTGGAAGGATTGGTTTGTTCTCATATTTTTGGTTCCTAAAGTTCATTCTCTCATCCCTCTTCCCCTCATTGTTCTATGATCTATTGCAGATATCTAGAGGAATGGATGGCACCCATGAAACTCTATGGATGTGTATATATCCTCACTTTTAATACGTGCTGGCATTTGAAGTGTTCATTTGTGAGTCCTCACCTACAAACTTGTAGTTAGGGCTCTTAATTGGTTAAATATCTGATTAAAACACTGACTAGCCCTTTAAAGAAAAATATAACAACTGTGTGTGTAATGTCATTGCAACCCTATGTGTTTTGATAGAAGTATTTCTTAAAAGATGTTTCCTAGTTAAAAAGCATGGAACTTTTCCTGACAGGACAAATTATTTTGATGGTAAACTTCCTTTAAAAATGTCACCTCTAGGATTCAGTAGTGGGAGAGTGATTTCCAAAGATTTTTGGCATCACACCCAAGATTTAAGCTGATCTTGATTGCACTGTACATAGCTTGTAAAATGTTTTGGAAATGGTTGGGAACAAAATGTAAGTTATTATTAGGACATCTCTACTTATGTGAACCAACCTAGCACTGCCTGAAGCTTCAAACTTCTAGATCACTGTTTATTATGATTGCACCAGTAACTCAAAGGAAAGGTAGGTGGTCTGCCTGGGACAGAGCTGATCATCTGAGGGAAAAATAAAATATACAGTCTGAGCCTTAGTTTGCCTAACTGCTTCAATAACTTCCAGTGACTCCAGTGGGCCTTTGATGAGGCTACCAGTGCCTTAACTGCAACAATCTTAGTTTTGCTAATTCATCCATTCCTGATATCTGTGGGACAAATACGGTCCTAGTATAGAGTGGATGCAACTGTATTATAAGGGAAGAATTTGTTTCACAGTCTTTACTTGCACTTAGCTCAATGGTAAACACATATAGCTTTTCTGGACACTTTGGAGTGGAATCTGAGTAGCAGTTAAAATTAGCCTAGCAACTGCAGAACCAATAATATTCTGACCTCGGGATTAAAGTGTTTGTACTTTCCTACTGTTCATATTTTACCTGAATTCTGTGCATATACTGGAGTTCAAGCAACCAGTTTCTAGCTGTTATAAAGCACCCTGTTGGAGCTGCTCTTCTAAGATGGGAAAACATTATATAAATCCACAGACTTCAGAAAACTGTAACCACACAGCCGGAGGCAGTTGGGTTACAGATGAAGAGACTGTGGTCATCAGCTTCCTCCTGCCAACTGTTTCATCACTTGGAAATTAGCAAAATATATAAAGAGCAAAAATGCAAGGCTGCCTCCAGCACTCCGAGAGAAACATATTAATTACAAAGCTCTTTTAGCTTGACTCCATGAAGCACAATTCCAAAGGCCCAAATTTGGGACATGAGAGAAGAAATACTGATGGAATTTCCTTTGAGTAAAGGGGAGTGAGATTAGCACCATGTGATGCAAAGCTAATCACTGCTGTGACAGCAAAACAAATGCATGGCTGTTCTCCGTTCTCCTACCGTAGGAGGCTAGGTCTGGGTGATGATGCATAATGCAACTTGAGTTTGGAAAGTTTCACACTTATTTGAACATAGATGTTATAAAGGGCTGTCATGTTTAACCAACTTCCCCTCTTTCCCCCCCCCTTTGTTTCTAAAAATAAGATGTATTTTGGTGACATGATTTGTTTAATCATTTGCCCAACATGAAGATTATATTACACATTGGGCCAGATTCTGTTCCTGTTTAACTCAATGGGAGCAGAAGGAGGCCCCACTGTACATTAAACTGTCCACATAGCATATGCTAACAGTCCTGTAAGCAAACAAAACATAGGAAGCCAAACATCCTGCAGAAAACTCTCTCAGGGGGTTTGTCCACACCGGAGCAGGAGACATACCTATGCCAGCTCTAATCAAGCTAGCGCAATAGAAGTGTAGCCACAGTGGTGCACGCAGCAGGAAGAGCTACCTGCCCTGAGTACAAGACCATAGGTACTTGCTCAGGCAGCTAGCCCTTCCTATCAGCCATGCTGCTAGGGCTACATTTCTATTTGTAATGTGCTAGTGCAAATATGTTTGAGCTGGAATGTACAGCTTTCAGCTCCAGTAGATACATGCCCACAGGGACAGTTCTCAAGCCGAGGAAAGGGCTGGAGTCACTCCAGCAGGGAGAAAGGAAAGGAATGACTCTTGGGTGAAGTTATTATTTTAACATTGCTTTGTATTTGTAGCTCAAGTTTATCCATTTTCTCTCTCCCCCTCCTTCTCCCTTCCCCCCCCCCATCTAATGTTCCTATTAACATCCCACGTTTGTATTGCCATTGCCAAATATTCCTCCCAGTAGCTCACCTCTTCTGACCCTTCATGACTATATTGCCAAGGCATAACACCTCCATTGCTGTCCATCTTGTGCTGTGTTGGAGGGGCTTAAAAGCAGCTGTTGAATGGTTCTTTAGATGCACACTGAGACGGACCTACTTAGAGGATAGGAATCCTACAAAGACATTAAGAACAAGCTAATGGCTTCAAAAGTCAGTCCGTGTCAGGCACTTCCATATCTGTACTTTATTGCCAAGCAACACTCATTCCTTCTTTGCCCATTCACAGCTCAAGTAACCAAGACAAACAAGGCTCACAGCTTCCTTTACATGGGGGCAGGTAAATCATATGTCACAAGGCATGCGATGCAAATCTTACGAAATTTCAGCATTATTTCAAAACACAGTACTTCTGGATTCCAGTGGATATCAGAACTGCAGCACACCATCATTTTGATGTGCAATGAGAAATTTCTTCTTCCTCATCAAAGATGTTGACTTAGCAGACTGCAAAGGCTTCCCATTGCTCTCTGTAGCTGCAGCCCAAGAGCACAACCAGGGCCTTCCTTCACTCACCAAAATGTAAGTAAACCTGAAGAGAATCACAAAGGAAATAACCTGCTTTGAAGTCCAGACGGTACTGAATTAGCTAGGTAAGTAAAAGTAGAAAGTGATTTCCCTGCTGTTGCAATTTCCAGCAAAAACTGCACCTGCTCCATCTACCCAGCGTGAAGCTGCAAGCAATATATTATCTGAAATAAGGGAAAATCAGCAAGAAGCGTAGCCTTTCCCCCCCACGCTGAAGGAAGATCCAATACACAAGGGACCTCATTTCAGCAGTGTGGCATACCCACAAAATGATACTGCAGGTGTTTGCCTCCTCTGAAAATCAGGTCTAACTTTTTATAGTCAAGTTTTCAAATTCTTTTTGCCAACCCCCTTTTCATCATTATTACCCTGCCCTCTACTGGATAGAAATATATTTAGTTTACACAGCAGAATACAGTTTTATCTTCTATAACCATAATGCACGAAACCATATTCTCTTTCACTTAGTGTGTTTGTGTGTGCATCATTGGAAGGCTCCGTTATTTCCTTACATATGTTCAGGCTAGTAAACAGAAACAAACATTTAACAGATCTTGTCATTGGACGGCTGACTTTACCAGTCCCCCCCCCAGTAGAATCATGACTTGTCCTTTTATCAGGTTGATTCTTTTGCCAGCTGTTAGCATGGAAGGGCTTCCATGTATTTTTGTGCACGCTGTAGTTAACGTGTTCATTTAAATGCATTAAACAGGTCTTCTTGTAGGTGGTTTCCAACATATCACTACTGAACTACAGAAGTCTTGTAAAATTTATGATGCACAGAAATCAGGAAATTCAAATTTAGCACAGATGCTGAACGACTTTTGTTAAGGTCCTTCCTCCTTTGAATTGTTCATAGTGTACTATTTCCAGACCTAGCGTTTGAGTATATACTGCCCATGACTCCAACCCCTAGGTGCTACTACTGTAGCAAAGTAGGAAAAAACAAACAAACAAACAACGTGCCTGAGGCTTTACAAAAACAGAACCATCTTTGCATGGATCTTTTATCCTAATGGAGGGCTTTGTGGTTCCAAAGCCCTGCAAGTGAGGGGGGGGGCCATAGGAGAGGAAAGAGGATTTAGGACTCTCAAAAATCCTTATCCCAAGTTAAAAAAAAAGCCATTACAGCATAAAAGTTACTCTGAATTAAACGGTCTATAAAAATATTTGCCATGATGCAATAATAGCTGCTCCCACTCCAAAAAAAGTGTCTTTGAAACAGTCCATTACTAAAGAAGTGAGACCATTATTCTAGGCTCCCATAGTGTAATAGTATCTCAGTAACGTAATCACAGAAATTAAATCAAAGTTCATTTTTTTTGACATACTGCATCAGCATCAAAATCAAACAAAGTATTTTCCTTGCCAAACAGTTATGCCATGTCCTAGGATGTGCTTAACTATTTGGAGAACTATGAAGTCGCAATGTTCCAGAAAGCGTGCTATATGCTATGTCATTTCATATGCCAGCTGAACAGTTTGGTCACCGAAGAGAAGGGAGGGGCAGTTTTTAATGTGGTAATTTTTGTGAGGGGATTACAGACAACTAAACACTTTGGACAATGGAGCCCTCTCAAGGTGATGGCATATTCCATATGCTTTTAGGTTAAGGTGGCCATATTTTCAAAGTAAATTAGGACACTTTTGTGATGCCTTTTTTAGGGTCATAGAATAATCAAAGGCAGAAGTACCCTCCCCCTTTTACTTCCTCCCTTAAATGTGTGCTGTTGTCACTATTGCAGCTTCTCATTCAGTAACACGCACACATTCTCAAAATGGAGGATTTTTTCCAGTAAGCTTTTCTAGAATGTGATGTTTCATGATGAACCCAAATAATTAAAATTGATATTGAGCAAATGAACAGCTCTGTTTCTAATTCATTCAGCTTTTCTCTTCACTGTTCATCACACTGAGCACTCACTCCACCGGATTTTTGTTTCTGGTAGACACAGAACAAGCTATCTATAGTATAGCAAGTCAGCTTGAACAGAGAACTTGCAGTTTTATAACTTCTGATTGATCAAATGAATAAGTGGGACATTTCATGTGTCCTAAAAAAAGTTCCTCAGACACAGTATGGAAAAACTGGGACGCGGGTCGCTATCCTCAATACACTGCATCTTAGCTGCAGAATTGATTCCTTTGTCTATTACATTTTAAAATATTAGGAACAGTAGAGATCGAAGATCTGACTTAGAGATTTCAGCTGACCTTCTTTCCCAAAGTAATATTTTTACGCTCCTGTGTATTCTGTCTTTGGCCTAGGATTGCTATCGAGTCTCTATGCATTGGTATACCCCACCACAAAGCTCTTGCAACTGGCCTGCACGAACTTTTCCAGCCTGTCACATCATGAGTTTATCATTTTAATTACTTTGGCTCTGGTTTTTATCTTTTTAACTGACCTTAGCTTTCAAGCTGATGGAGTCTGCAACCCCCTCGGCTTTATCAATTGGCCTTCTGTTTCCTACAGGGGCTGGGGGATGGGGTGAGGGAGAAGAGATCCTTTATTTTTCCTCAACTGCCTGTGCTTGGCCAAGCAGATGCTGCTGGACAGTCGGCAGCTGTGTATCACATGCTGTCTCTATCTGGAGCACAAGCAGCATCCAGCTGAGCACCCAGCATGGACAGCAGAAGAAATGCAGGGTAATTAGGTTAGTAAATCCTCCAAGGACAAAAACTAAAAACATATGACTGCACGTTTAAGGAATGCTTGCGAGGCAAATAAGGTCTTATGTCGTAGGGACACAGCACAAATGAAGAGAAGCTAATTCTGTTTGGGTCAATCCCACTCTGAATTAGCATCCACCCGAATTTCTTGTTAAAGCTGTATAGAACAATTGCCCTTACTTATGGTGTACGTAGTTAATATAAAAACTCCATGCAAAGTCATTCATCCTATAATCTCTTAAGGGTCAATTCTGTACCCCTCCCTTCTTTGTATCTAGATAATTCCTGAACTCCAGAGAAACCACATGCCACACAGTGATCCAGGCACATGCAGCACATGACAAGTTCTCTTGATCCTACTAAAACCAGGAACAAACGCTAGATGTTCTTAAATACCATCTACTGGGACGTTTTCTATTAGACTATTTATAGATAGTCCTCCCTCTCATAACAGGCCCCACAGGGAGTGAAGAGACAGTTAAAGGGTGCTCCTCAATCTTCGGTGCCCCAGGCACCAATCTTCACAGGTTGAGTTTTAAATATTGAGTATTCAAATGTTTGCAGCAGTTTGCACACAACAGATCCAATTACAAATGTAAAAGAATTAAAAAGCATTTAAAAATGTGTCCAAGGAGAGGAAGTTTCAGTCTGCGCAGGGATATTCCATCACCTTGAGCTATTAGCTGTTACTCTGTTCCCCTCTAGACAGTCAGTATAGTTTTCAGTAGGAAAAAATTCTAGCACAGGTGAGTTAGTTATTCCAGTGCTATTACCACTTTTTGGCTAGGGTTTTTGACAACATGACAAAACCATGATTAGATTCTCCAGACCTGCACAGCTGCCGTACATTGCTTATCACAGGCAACAGAGAGACCGTGTGCATGCACACCTTGTTAAAATATTGGCAGCACATCATTACTCCCAATTCCCTAGCTTAATGGCTCAAGTGTGCTTAGATCAATGCGGTTTCACTATTTGAAAAAAAAAGTTTTCCTAGTAAATGCATACAGATCTTTAAGGAACCAGCCCTGATCCATTAGCTACACTTCCCCCTACTAAATGTATTGCTTTCACGATTTAACCTCTCAGATACTGGCAGAACAAATTTATGGAAAAAAAATCACTAAATACCCTATGAAAATATGGCAGTGTTAGATCTGCCACAAAGGCCTGATCCTGGATGCCTATGAAGTCAAAAGAGAGAGTGCAGGCTCCGACTTCACATTAAAATCTTATTTCCATTTAACCTTGCCGCCAAAAATCCCTCAGAAATGTGTCTCCCTGTAACTAATGGAATAAATACAATAGACTCCATGGAATATGCAGTACATCTCAGTTTTCCTACTCCATTTCCACAGAGGTTTTAGATGCAAGCCCTGCTGCTGTTCTGCATAGCATCAGTATTCACTGATTATACTGTGCCAAATCTTTCCTGGAATTCTCTCGTTTGTTATCTTTTGCCATTTTACCTATGTCTCTAGTTTTTACAGTGTGCCCACCCACCACTGTGGTACCTAGACACTCAAACATTTTGGAAAAAGTCTTTAACACCTGGTGCCTGATTCTGAAAGGTGTTGAGCATCATTAATTTTGGGGGCAGAGGATACCAAGCACCTCTTCATAGGCACTTAGGCTTAGATCCACAAAGGTCCATAAATGCCTAAATCCCAGATTTAGATTCTAATTCTTGGTTTTAGGCACTTAACTCCCAGTTTTGGCTTTACTGTGACCCCATACAACTCCCATGAACTCTGTAGACCTCTAAACTCTTTTAGTGCCTATATTTCAGCCTATGAGCACATGTCCCACAGCCTCCCTCTAGGCACCTCAACATCTACATCCTGCCAAAACCACACAGTGATTCACAAATTGGGGAAGACAGGCATTTGGCTGCTTAAGTCGCATGCGGGGCCTGATCCGACAGGTATGTCCAGAGATTGTCTACTAGCTCACGTCCCATTCAAAATCCAGAAGCAACCACAGCCACCCTCACAATTTTTAGTTCTGTGGTTTGATCATTGACTTAGATGTGAGAGACCTAGCTTCAATTTCCCCACTCTCTGCCAGAGGGGGAAAAAGGATTTGAACAGGCGTCTCCCACCTCTCAGAAGAGCACTCTAACCACTGAGTTTTGGGATATTCCGATGTGGGTTCCCTTGTCTCTCTCCTGTTGAAGCTGTTTCACTGTGGATAAATACTTCAACAGCCATTGGGCTTGAGAGAAAGAGTAGGAATAGTTCTGTAGTCCAGCGATTAAGACATCCACGTGGGAGGTGGGAGACCCTGGGTCCATCCCCCTGCTCCAGGCACTCTTTCATTATTCATCCACAGAGGATCTAAGCACAAAGCTTCAACAGGAGAGACTGAGGGAGCCACATCAGAATATCCCATAACTCAGTGGCTAGAGCCCTCTGCTGATATATGAGAGGCCCCATTCAACTTCTCTCCCACATCTGAGGGGAGTGCTCTAGCCAGCAGGTTAAAAGTTATGAGGTGGGCACTTGCTGTGGAATGAGGTGTTGGAGGCCCAGCTTGGCCTGAGCCGCCTGACCACTGTTTGAGGCCTAGCCTCAACAGCCTGACTGCTTTTTACAATTGGCAGAGACCAATGGTGCTGAAGTAACCTTGTGGTATTTCAGTTTCCGCGAACCGCAGCACATAATGACTAGTGTGGGCTTGGCACGACACAGCAAAGAGTTTGTTAATTGGCAGCTGCACACACAGATAAAGATGAACAAGGACAAGAGTTTGTACATTTTAGGTTAAGGGGTGATCTTTCCCACCATCCGGAGTGAGTTTGCCCCACCACCTCTCCCACTGCCAGATGTTGTTTGCTCCAGTTTATCATGGTGAGAACGTGAACATGAGTTCTTACGAACCATGAAATACAGAGAAAGTGAAGGACGTCACCCAAGATAAACAAATGAAAGGACGATGTGCACAAAAAAAGCATAAAAAGTCATCACCCCGACAAGGGGGCATGCTTCACCACCACCTGATCGCACAGGAGATGCTGCTGGCCTGATCACCTGGCAGGGCTCCTGAAGACAGCTGTTCCTGCATACAGCCTCTGGAGTGAACACATAACTCCTTGGGTCTCGTGAACATTGATATGGTTGTAGTTCAATACAAAGCCAAAAGCTAACTAATTATATCTAAGAGAACCTGTGCATTAAACCTCATTGATCTGTCTCACTGGTCACTTCATACTGATCATGAAGTGCCCCGCAACGTGAGGCAGGTGCCTACCTCATTCCGACAAGCAGTAATGACTATTTCCTGTTTGTGGATCACTAAGCAGGGTTTGGAACAGAGGTGTAGTTTGACTTCTATATTTGGGGGGAGGGGCAGTGCCAATCAAGCCAATGGGGCTTTGCGACTGTGGATGGAGCCACATTCCACGCCTGTCCAAGGCCTGCGGTTTGGGAGGGTGGGGAGGCAACACCCCCTCCTACCTTCCTCTGACCCCAAACTGCACCCATGGCTAGGAGCTTCCCTAAGTGCCTATTTGTGAGAGATGGGCAGGATTTAGCACATTCCCCTCTGCTTGGCACCTCCCATTATCTAACTTAGCAGCTGGCTTTGTGGGTCACATTCCTCACCACCTATCTTTCCCCATTCATTGTATAGGGAGCTTATACTTTACTCAGCTTGGTGGATCAATGTTGTTCCTGTGATTTTTCTATCCACCGAAAAGTTAGGGGCTGTGATTCTCAGAGTTGCATAGCCCAAGTCCCTTTTGTGACTCCCACACGTAGCTCCTTGCATGATCACGAACACAGTCTTGGACATCTTCTCTTAGGCTCCCCTGCCACCATCCAAAAGAAAGCAATTTGTTCAATAATTGCACAAAACTCTGATATTCTTGGCAACTGACCTGACAGGGATTGAACTGACTGATAGCAAGGGTTAATATTAATGGACATTCTATCTGTAAGCATTCTAATTTCCACGTTTACTCAGACAGCTATTGCTTACTTAGAATAGCATGGGTGCTTTGTGAGAGTTACCTAATGTACACATTCACAGAGTTTTTATAGATAAAAAGTTACCTTTAAGCATGAAGAAAACAGGTATGGTACTTTTTGGCCCTCACCCAAATCTGGCAAGCATAACATGATCTTCTAAAACATTTCTTCCCTTTGATGAGTCTCTGAGATGACTGATGAGCTTAAGTACCTGGATTTATGGTCAAATTCCCAATATACTTTTGGATTTTCATAAGTAACCAAGAAAAATATTGCTTACATTTGAGCTTTATGCCTTCTCACAGAAGGTTGAGAATAAAAGCTCAAGAAACCATTCTTACACTTTCCTGATTTATTGGTTATTGTCATTTCATCTTAACCTTACATTTAAAAGTATGAAATTATTTATAACACTTTCTATGCAGCAGGCTGGCTTTCTCCCACATTCAAAGAGAAATCCACCAAACAGTTTGTAGAGACCTGCAGCAAGTCATTGCTGCAATCGTTCCAACAGTTACAGCAACTGTAAAATAACTGGATACTCACTTTAATTACTTTAAGATCCCTTGGCCTAAGCACAGGTTTGACAAGCAGATTTTAGTAATAGAACTAAAATGTTCCTTGCTTTCGGATAATTATTTAAGATTTATTTACACAGGGACTCGGTCTAATCATAATTGTACAAACTCCAATTTTATTAAGCTTTCTTTAGAGATGTTTTAAAAAGTCTTAAGAGGGTGGTAAACACAAAAGGTATTTCAGATTGTTTGCTCCCCCAATTTTATATAATCCTAATTTTCGGAAGGTTTTGCTTTTCTCCCAAGTCTTTTATAAAATTAAAAAATTGTCTGTACTGATCTTATATTTATGTAGTTCCTTTGAGACACATGGATCCCAGAGTTTACCAACAGATTTACAAAGTTTACCAACAGAGCAAACAGTGGGCTCAACAGCTTGTTCCACCACTGCCAGGTGTGGGAGATGGCATGAATCTTGCAAGCTAGAAATCCTGGCAGCATATGCCTCAGCCACGCATAGTGACTCCAGGAATGGAAGGGCGGGGGAGGGGGATATGACTGCTGTACTACATCTCCTGGGTGCAGCTCAAGTTCCCTGAGACAAAGTCAGCTCCACTATCTGGCATGGAAGCGGTGGCACAGACTGGCCTACTGGTACCTGCCACCACTTCCCATTCCCCCTGGGGAAGTTAACTTTAGCACTGGCACTAATCAGGGACAGTCCTTACACTCAGAATTACATGAAGATTGCTATTGTAGACAGCCCCTGTTCAGTGGCAAGCAGGTATTTGGAATCTTCTTCCTCACCCACCCTCTCAGAATGGATTGGGCCAAACTGATCCATTTATATTTTACTATACTGAAAGATATGAAGGGCTTCCTGCAAGAGGGTCTCTGATCTATCAGCAATCACAGACCTGGTTGAAGCTGCTGGGTGCACTAAGACCGTTATTCTGAGATCAATGGAAAGAGCAGTTAAGCCTTTTTATGCAGCAAGATAGATGGAAACAATAGAAGCTGCTGCCCAAGGCAACAAGCTGCATGGCCAGACCTGATCCAAAGTTATGCCATGTGGACTGAGGGGTTCCCTGACTGCAAATGTAGGGGGTAAGGAATTATTTAGCAAGCTGTGTGTGAGAGCAGCAGCAACAACAAAAACCCAAAACCCACAGAGCAGAAAGCCAGCAAGCAGCAAGAAAAGCAATCATAAGAGTCCTGGCCTTGAAAAGAAGCAAAGGGACAGAGCTCCTTGGGTATAGAATGCACCAGAAAGGCAAGCCCAGGGGGATTTCAGAGCAGAGAAAGAGCCGACAGCTATTTGTTTCTGCTGTGATCAGGGGAACAGTGCTGTGCGTACATTGTTTCTAAATAAATAGGTTTGCATCAAAGAACATACCAGACTCACGTAATCAATTTCTTCTCCTAACAAAAAAACAAACCTGCAGTGCCCTGAATCTTGGGCAACCCAAAAGGGCAACAAGATGTAAGAATTGCTGTGCTGGCACTAACGTATAGCAGCTCTTTAGCAACACGCACCAGCATGCTTAACAGCCGCAAACAAGCACTTCATCCGCTAGAAACTGCAGAGGGAATTTAGGTCTGCAGAAGGTAATTACACCAAGTGAAATATAGCAAGGCTATACAGGGCTTCACATCAGCATTCTGGGAAATAGTGCCATGGGATCTTTAATTATCACAAGTGGGCAAGACCTGGATTTCACATCTCAAACAAAAGGCAGCATCACGGTGCTTCACAAAATCAGGCTGGATGAGCCTGGTTCAGAGGAAAAAAGGCCACTTACTGAAGTCACCAGCAACAGAGGCCTGCTTTGTGTGATTATTATTTTTAATACAGCACATATTTAAATGTATAGGGTTTTTGTGATAAAATGTGAATTATTACTTACTCTTTTCTGTGGCATGATGCCCTTGGGGAAAAAAAATCATATGCTAAAGTTCACTGAGATTTTCTTGGCAGACTACTTGAAAAACTAAATAGGTCTTCCACCTCCCCTAGAAGTTTTATTTTTGTTACCTTTCCCTTCCCTTTGTGTGTGTGAAAGCTCTAAAAGCAGTACATTCTCACAAGACTTTAGCAGGGTCCTTATAAACTTCCTTCTTGCTAGAATATGTATTCCTAAACGGAGGAAGGCAGTTTTACTTTCGAATGCTGGAGAAGAACTCAGCCTCCCAGATTTAACGGCTGTATATGCAAGCACAGAAACTCTGCCCAAATGTGGAAAAACTGAGAGCTACTTACAATCTTTGGCACACTGACCTATATACACAGTCTCATCCCATATAAAGGGATTGAGGGGGAGCCAGGATACAGAGCAACCACACACAACTTCCCTCAAATTACCACCGCTGCCTTCAGTCTGTACTAGCAACCTACGTGCACCACAGGATTTTGTCCCGTAGATCTTTATAAGTCATGGATCTACTGCTAATGTGGCCAGCCCCTGTGTAATTGTGCAGAGCTAGATACTGTGCCCTCAAATCCAGTGCAATGCGAAGAGGAAGTGCATGGCTCCTTTATGGTCTGACATATACTCCATGCAATGGAAGCACAGCAATTTGTGTGTTCACACAAGGGGGGGCAGATTTGCCACTCAATCTCCACTAACTGGACACTACTTGTTCAATAGTGTTTCTGATAACCTAAAAATATACGTTTTATCTGAACTCATGAGCTTTTTACGTTAGAAATATGGACGGTAAAATCCTGCTTCATTTCTGGTTAGGTCAGGTGAGCAGTGAAAGAATATTCTAGTAGAAGGTTAGTTTCTGTTTGGTTTGACTCTGAGCAATGAGCATGTTCGCTTACTGATTCGTGTTGCGTTGGCTATAAAGGGCTCTTTGAGACCTGGCACAGGGGGAAAAGTCTGGGAATCATGAAATTACTAACAGGAATAATGCAACAAATAGCAGATGTTTAGAGTAATAGGTAGTAACCTATGATGATTTAAGAATTCTTAATAGCTTCTTCATAAATTGTACAAGGAAATTAACACTATCTACCCCTTCTGTTACTTAGTTACTGGTACCATTGTAACATTCTTGTAAAAATGGGCATTTCCACCTCCTCTAATAGAGGATCTACATAACAGGAGTAGACTTATGTTCTCAATCAACTAACATTATTTTAGCTCATGCGATAGAAGTCAGGATTTTGGTGCTAAAAGTCCTGGTTCAAATCCCGATGAGGACCCAGAACAAGTCAGAGTTTAAGGCCGGAAGAGCCCACCGGTCAGGTGTCAGGGCCTGCAGCCGAGCCAATCTCCTGGCAGCCAAACAAGCACAGCTGGTCTGTAAAAATCGGCCTGATTTCAAAACAGTCAAGGTCTATAGCCAGAGTCAGCAGACAGGCTCTTAAACCCAGCAGCGGTTCAGAGGCTGCTTACAGCATTCATCCAGGACTGAGCTGCGCCTGTGCCTGCTTGTTCCCAGCCCTGCCCCTTTCTTGCCCCACTCCAGATAAGCGGGTTTCAAACCTTAACTCGGATTCCTGACTTCTGATTCTGGCTCTGGGATCCTACTCCTTGCGACTGACTCCTGCTCCAATTACTAGGCATGACCGCCCACATCCCAGTCTGATGCCACCAGATCATCTCGCCTGACCTCCACCTCATGACAGGCCACTAAATACAACCCAGTCATCCTCCACCAAGCCCAAGTAAGTCACTATGCTGGCACTCTAAAGCACCAGTGTCTCTATCAATGCCCTCCAGATTATGTAACCCTTTTTTAAAAAAAATTATCTTGCTGTGGAGTCGTCCTTTCATTCTTTGTCCTTGTATTTCTCATCTATTTATTCTGTTCTTTAACATCTGGGAGGTTTCAAGTTCCAAAGAGACTGGAAAAAAAAGCGAGGTAGAGGAAAAACAACAATGAAATGGACTCTATGATCTTTATATTGACTATTACGAGGGGATTAGGTTGGCAATTCTTCTATAATCGAAACACAGAGTTTATAGTCTTAGAATCCTATTGAATATTTTTTTAACTGATAAATCATGAGAGAAGGAAGAGAAAATGAACTATGTTCTTTTTATTTTAGGCTGCTTGGTGTAAATCATACAAGCTTTCATTAAACTCAAATTCTTTTATTCTCTAGGGACTAGATGGGGGCATTAACGTACTAGCCTTTCACCTTTGGTAAAAAATGTCTGGGTAAAAACCTTGGCTCGAGTCACAAGTGAAAGAGCTTCTTGTTTTCAACCTACTCCTTCATATACATGGTCATTAGCCACACCACGCTGTTAAACAGAGTTCCATGGCTGTACTGTGTGTTCAAGGGCAGGCATGATGTGCATTAGCGGGAGTTTGTGGGGAAGCTTGTATGTACTTACCCAGCCACTCTTTCTATCCCTTGTCAGTGCTACTGAGGAAGGGACTGACAGCACCATCACCAAGTTCACACACAGCTTTTTAAGACAGGTTTTTCTCATCAGAGAAGAATTGAGTGAACCTTAGTCATAAATATTCAGTTGTCTTTTCCTTTTCTGATTTCTGATTCTCTGAGTCCCTGAATCAGATCTGCTTATTATACTTCCTTGCAAGATTCTTGCCAGATTGTGTAAGTCACTGAATAAAAGTTTCAGATGCCTTTCTTAATGAAATTTCAGTAACACCTGTTACAGCAAAAAACAAACAGTCATAAAAATCCTTGGCAAGAGATTGACATGGTCCTGCTATATTTTTCTATTAGTCCTTTCATACAATACGAAGCAGCCTTCCCATTACATAATGTTTGCTTCTCTTTGTGGCGTGTGACGTTTTTCTAACTAGTGACAAGCGTACCCTGCCCTGGAAAAATCTTTTTTATTCCAACTTGGAACTCTATCCTTTAGGCTTCAAAGAATGCTGACCCTGATTAGGGAGTTACTATAAATGACTATAAAATAAAAGCTATAAGTCTTTTTATGTATGCACTTTAAAAAACAACAATCAATCCACACTGGCTATGAAAACTGGTGCCTAGGCCAGAGATAAGAAGTGCTGTTTATTGTGTGTTTCATCTCAGGGCTGATTCCTTTGAGATGGGTCCATCACCTTAAGAGACAATTCCTCCCACACAAGGCAGTACCTCCCGCCATTACTCAAGTCACAATATGTAATGCTTCTGTTATGTTTTAACATCACTTCAATAAACACAATTCAATTTCAGTTCAGTCCAAAATTAGGCTGGCAATGGGAGGGGAGGGGGAAGGGCAGTCTCCATGAATCTATTATCTCTGCTCAGAGGGAGCAGCCCACCAGCAACCTTCCACCATGATCTTACTTTCACGAGAGGGGAAGACCACTGGTGGCCTCGTTCAAACAAAACACACCTGTACACATCACTGTGCATATGCCTAAAGTGCTTCTAGCTGAGGTAGTCATAGCCTTTTGGTTCCCCTGGTGTAACTGCGACCTATCAACTATAAACCAGCACAGATGGAGGTTCAAACTGGGAGATGTATAGTATGGGACTAATTAAGATTGTAGCTACCTCATGTCATATCTATTCTGTCAAAACACTTGTTACAGAATCCTTAGCAATTACCTTCATTGACTCCAAATTAAAGCACGCTTCAAAAGAGATATTAAAAAATTATATATAAACTATAGAGAGGGAATTTAATACCCATAATCATAGTTTTTTACATAAAACTAATAAGCAGTAACTGAATATCATCTACAAGATATCTGGCCTAGCTAATGCCTCCACATCGGTGGCTCTCAGGCTGAGAGTCACTGGGGACTTGTAAAGTAGGTCCCCATGCTAACCTCCACCCACATTTTTTCCCAGCCAATGTCTGCCAGTGCTGACGGCTAGAAAAAAGAAGAGGAGAAGAATGCATTAGCACTGAAGCACTTGATCCAGACTGACTTGCAGCATGAGCCAAAGATACAGGACTTCAGTGACTGAACAAAAGGTGCTGCTCTTCTACTATGGGCAGCCTGATGCTGAAGAAGGAACAGGATACAGCAAAATAAATAAATAAATAAATAAATAAATAAAAGAAATGGGAAAAGCAAGACCAAACCAAAGTAGAGAGAAAGCCAGAAAGAGGGGAACAAGGAAATAATGACAAAGTGTAGAGACAAAAGACTGATAGCTGTATCCACAACTCAAAAAAGGAGGAGGAAACCCAAATCTATCTTACTTTGGTACCCCATATACTTCCATAACAGATTATCTGGGCTACAGACCTTTAGAGGTTCATACCAATTATTTCCTTTAATAAAATTCCCAAATCCCGGTCAATCCTATATATGATGGAAACCACTTCAAACCAAGGGATGCAGGAGCACCCCTGCACCCTTAGCTCCAGCACCTATAGTGATAGGTCTTGGTAATTTGCTAGATGGAGATCCACTGGAATCAAGGTTGATCAAGAAGTGCTGATTGACCAAAACTATGCCACCAGTGCTGCCTTGCTTGTGGAGAAATCAAATACTTTCAGCCCCACCCTCCAAGACACCACCTGTATTATGGGGTTGCAAGTCTCATGGCAGACTACCAAGGTCCAGAACCTTAGAGACGGACCATCAGAATTCCCAGACCATATTCATAAGATTGAGCCAGATCTGGGAACTTCACTACATGATGCCTGGTATAATGCCATCAACCATGGTCAACATGGCTGGCACAAGTCCTCAGAGGGTTAGCATTATCATATGTTGCCATAGACACTAACTTTCCAAACATAAAGAGATAACTCTTCTGAGGACATCTGATTGGCCTAACCCTTCTGCTGGCAAAATTCTCACTGAAGTCAGTTGTCTGTGCAAGGACAATTTGTTCAGGCCTTATGCAAATTCTTACAGTAACTTAAACTTCATGTAAAAAAATCTCAGTGGATTTATACCAGGTTTGAAACTGGTCCAAAGTCCTGTGTTTGAGGTCGTAACATGGATATACAGTTATCAGAATTTCACCCCAAGTGTTCTCAGACAAAATCACAAGTTATTTGTGGGTGATTCATAGTTTTGTTTTCTGATAATCTTCTACAGAAGTCACATTTTTGCTCAAAAAAGTTTCATTAGTAAAAGAAGCATATTTTTATTTAATAATTTCACACATTTTTTTTCATTACAGTACGAAGCAAAATGCAAAAAACATTTCCATAGTTTTATATTTAGCTTCAGCTATTTCAAGCACTTCTAGTTATTTTTTATTTGGGAGTATAAACTAAACCATGTAAAATGGCTTTAAATAATAATCTGTTCTGGGGGGAAAGAAAAAAAATAGAAAAGAAAAGAAAAACAAAAACATCTTCATTAAGCAGCCACTCCAAATAATTTTACCTTTCGCACCCATATGCCTACAAAAAGTAGTGCTGTTGAATTAGTCTCTAATCCTGTGGGCATGGGGAAAATGTTAAAGAGAGTATTAAGAACTTTCTAGAACAAAATACATACACTCGTCGTGTACCAGCAGTACACATCAGACTTCCCAGTGTATGTTACAGACCCAGAGAGCAACTCCAATTCCAGTCCAGCTCATCTGAGCCTGTATCTACCCCCCTGCCTGCTATTGTTAGAAACATTTGAACTTGACTGATCTACTGTACTTCAACTTGTAATTTTACTCAGTGAAATGCGGTTTGCTCATTCAAAAAGATTTATAGTTCAGTTTGGTGGAGGGCAATACTGTAAAAATCAGATAGTTTGGAGGAGACTAATTCATTCAAATGAAAAGCTGGTCAGCAAAACGAATAATAAAACATATGGCCATAGGGCTGGAAGCAACTTTGAGAAAAATCTGTCCTGACAAGACCAAATACCCTTAATTTTTAGGGTGGGTTAAGGCTTCAGTTGTGTTTGATCAGCAAAGGCCTGCAATATGGACAGGCTGGAAACACATTACATCATGGAGAGCCTTGGAAAGGATGGTCAACATACTTTTATCCTTGTAAGCTCAATAAGGCTGGTGATGGGAGGGTGGGGTGCATCCTTGCCTCCTCTTTATTCCTCTTCACTATCTTTGGATTAGGGGAGGGGGAAAATTTGGTGCAAGGATGTTAGGATGAAACACACAGGGACTGCACTTATGTTTGGTTCCTGTGCAAAGAACACAAAGGGGAAAAAAGGGAAAGCTGCAACCACACACTTACAGATCTTATTTACAATGTTGTCCTTGACATAGCAATTCTGGGCCAGACTCACCGCTATGTTCTGGATGTTGTGTGCACTCCAGTGACAAAAGCTATCGTAGACACAATTTAAGCTCCATTTAAGCCAACTGAGCTACAAGTTTCAGCAACTGAGGATCTGCTTCTAATCCTTTTTTTTTTTTTTTTAATTATTATATATTTATATAAAAAGAATACAATTTTGGAGCACATTTCTGGCACAGAGCAGTAGATGTGGCAAATTTCATGGCTGTAGAATTGCAGAATATATAGGACTGATAGTTACTAGCAAGTTGTGTTATTTATTTTCCCCTCCCTGATCAAATCCCAGTGCTCTAGATTCAACCAACAATTCATTAGTGTCTGCTAATCTTTCTTGTATGTAGCTTAAAGGTTACACCATAAAATGAGTGCTTGTTTGTGCTGACTCATTTGAGTTTCCAGTATATGGAAACACACACTGGAGTTTAGAAATATTTGATTGCTACTACCTTTTGGTTTCAATGAATTAGTTGTCTGACCTGCATAAAAGCTGACCTAGTAAGTACCACTTAGTAAACTTATATTACATTTTCCCTGTGCAAGCACAAAGAAAAAGTAGGTATCAAGTGTGCCCTTCCAAGTATAAACATGCACACTGAAATAAATACAGCTGCATTTATTTCAATGCTTCCATATTAAAGGGTGTTTATTTGAAAATTCTTATGTATGCACAAAAGAACATTACTGAAACAATCACTTATGGCCAAATTCATCATTGAAATAAACCCAACAATTTCAGGACTGTCACACCATGAATGAATCTCACCTAAAGAGCTTAGCTCAAGAGTGAAAGAAGTCTAATTTTCTTGATTAAAACACCATACGTTGCTGATTAAAATGCCATGGGCCTAACTCTCACAAGCTCTAAGGGGTTGTCTACATGCTCCTGTCAAAGATGTGATTACAGCTTGAGTAGGCACACCCGCACTAGTTTTAGTTTAGCTAGCACAAAATGGCAGAGAAGGTACAGCAGCCGTGGTGCCAGCGCATGCAGTTGACACATGTACATACCCAGGATCCTAAGTGGATTTATACAACCAATGCTAAGGCCTGGGCCAGCTAGTTTAAAGCTATCACAGGTATATCTACCCAACCTGCAATCACGCCTCCAACTGCAGCATAGGCACATCCAATGTACCTTTATGCTGCTACAGCTCTGTGAAGGATGCTTAGTGTGGTCAGGCATGAAACTTATTGCAAAGCTGTAAAGCAGAAGGTGTGAGCCCATTCAAATTTTCTCTTAGACAAGTGAAAGTAAAGGAAACTCCATGTAAAAGAACCACACTAATGCAATTTACAGATGGACAAATAAATGCACAAAACTCATTGTGTTTTAAAAAGTTAAGACTTTCACAGCAGCCTGAACACCTTATTTTGAAGAGTGTCTATACTAAGGCCTCAGAATCAATCTTGTGAAAAGTCTCTGACCACCATTGTAGGACTTCATGGTTTTCATTAGGCTTCAAACCAAGAACAATCAAAAAATGTTATGGCTTCAACGTGGACTGAATTAATATCGTCCCATTCAGAAATCAGAGCCCACCTCTAGCACTTGAGTTCAGATAGGTATTGCAGTTGGTTGTTAACAGAATAAGTCCTATGATACACAGATGGGAAATTCCGATTCCATTCAACAGAATAATACCACCTAACTCTTATATAGCATTTCTTTCTTCAGAAGATCCAGTCTGTATCATTCTCCTCACATTACAGATGAGGAAACTGAAGTACACAGAGAGGAAGTGACTTGCCCAACGTCATCCTGCCAGTCAGCCACAGAACTGGAAATAGATCCCAGGTTACCTGAATCCCAATCCACTGCCCTATCCACTAGAGGATGCATGTGTGCGCCGTCCCCCTTATTGCACTCTGATATATATATAAATAAGGTAACATAATACTACAGATCTTCAATGTGTGTGGATTATAGTTGCTATAGGAACCTACAGTTTTGCATTTTTAAAACTTCTGAAAAGTTTACACAGTGATTATCAAACTAGTTTCAATAATACAGCTGTTTTGTACAGAATTGAACATTGTAGAGTTACTTTCAGAAAGAGGAAAAACCTCTGGTAACTGAACTGCTTCATAATGCCTATCTAGTAAGGCACAGCTGAACTAGTGTGGTTCTCAGAACCTCTAGACCAGGGTGTCAAACTCATTTGCTATGGTGGGCCAGATTTGATTAAATGTACTTCAAGTGGGCCATACACACCATAAATCAAAATATTAGGCACAACCATTTTTATGTAGTATTATATTTTATTTGCTAGATACCAGCAAAATAAAAATGGCAGTGAATTCACTTCTACAACTACTACTATTTTATGATTAAAAGAACCAATCAATGATTAAGAATTCTAGTACTGCACGATGCCCCAAGACCACACTGTCCCTCTCCTGCCTTTTGGAGCGCTGTGTCTCGTGCACACAGTGCTCCACGCGCTGCCGCCAGGGTACAGAGATCTGGCAGCGGCGCACACCGCTGCCAGAGAATACAATGCCGTGAGATGTCGAGGCAGTGTGCACTGTTGCCAGGGGCCGAACCAAAAAGGTTGGTGGGCCATATCCAGCCCACGGGCTGGATGTTTGATACCCCTGCTCTAGATTTCCACCCCCCGATTTTGAATAGATTCAGTTACAGCTTCTATTGCTGCCTTTGGCAGTTTGTTCCAAAGAAACATAAAAAGAAGAAAAATAAAGACACTGGAGGTCCAATACAAATGAAACATTTAATGAGGATGTGCATCATTTTGGACAGAATACAAAGCAAATATTATATACTATATGCCAAAGCAACTGTTATAAATTAAGCACCCATGACTTTGGTCACTGACTCACTAGTTCCAAAAAAAAGTAGCATGGAACACATTTTCCAACGTGCTAACAATTATTTTATTTCAACTGTCACACTGCTGCATTTACTTAAGTGTTTCATCTGGTCAATGTATCAACATTTCTGAGTACCCTGGAAAAGCTCTCCATTATTTAGCTACAATATTGATTAATGCTGCATTTAGTAATCCTAGATTAAATCTGGAATAACCTAATTGGATTTATTCCGGATTTACACCAATGTAGGCAATGTGACTAATAATAGAACATGACCCTTTGTACAGAAAGAGAACATGTTACATAATAAAATGTAAGAGCGATGCCAAAAAAATTGAACAATTTATCCCCAGAATGCTTGGATGTTAAGTGCAGTATTTTATTTGGTGATGTTGCTTTATTTCAGTCAAATGATCACCCTGTTGAAAGGATTAAAAGTAAATACTATATTTAGTTCCTAATCAGAATGCTAGATTTATGATTAATGAAGAAAGGAGTTCAACTTTTACTACACTTTAAACCTTACTTCAAGTACATGGCAGCTTTACAGCTGGCTAGGATCTTCCTAAATGTTTAAAGCAACATTTTATTCAGTTGCTCATTTTAAAAGGGTAACTGACAAATCTTGCTCTGTTACTCAAGTGGTCTTTTGGCAGGAATTTTGAAGGCTATTTTCCTACGTATCTTCTTTGTGACCAAAAAACCCTCAAGCTTTTGTGCCTTTAGCTAATATTCTTGGGACTTAAATATTCAATCAAAATAAAAAGATATGCAACAAATAGAAAATATGTTTTCTTCTTTTTTAATACTGTTGCACACATCCTTACATGTTTTGCCCCCAACATTCATGCTGCAAGAGAATGATCAGTGACATCGTATGACAAACTTAGATGTGTATTATTAACACCACACACGTTCAAGTACAAGCAGACACTTTGATGTGCTTGGGCTGTGAAGCACAAGTCTTAGGGTCATGGGAATTATGAGCATTATGCAAGTTACAGAGGCTAAACCTCCCCATCTAGGATTGCTACAGTAGAATACATAATTTCAGGTTCTCTCAGCCACTTTTCCTCCTACCCTCTTGCACTATCACCCAAGCCCATTTCCCTCTTCCTCTACAGCATATGGCAGCTCAGCATGAGATTTTCTGAAATCCTACAGCAACTTCCTGCATGAGATACACAATAGTATGCTAATTTCAGGAAGGATTCTTCAGAATCTTAAAGGTGCTTTTTGAACAGTCCTCTCTACTGTTGCAGTCCTTTTCTGGTATGGCAGGGCAGGCAAGGCTATATTAACCCATCACTAAGCCCTAGGCAAACATGCACTTCTGAGCCCTTTACTGACCAGCTAAACTAGATGTTCCTACAATATGGCAGAATGCATATTAACTCTGTCCTAGCCAACACAGCTGTGCTACTGCTCTATTAACCCAAGCGCATCCAGCTCCCAGATGTTGCTTAGTTCTGTGCAGTAGGAGCCTGGCTGACTTAGAAGAAAGGGGAAACTCTCCTATCCAGCTCAGGGTGACTAGCTCCCGCTTCAGGTACAGTGCCCTATTAACCTCCTCCTGTTTACCCCCTCAGAACACCCCAATATTCCTCTCCTAGCTGGCTTCCCCATGCAAGCATTCGTCACAGTTCCCCATCCAGTGCCTGGATGATGACCATGAAGCTGTAGCTAGGGCAGGAGCTAACCCCATGGCAGTGGTGAAAAGTAGCAGAGACCATCCCATTTCCCATTCAGGTCTGGACCCCACTGCTGTTCCATCATGACAGTGTGGCAGTAGCACCAAATTAGAGTGAATGGCATTGTGATTTAATGCACTCAGGTTATCAACACCCCACCCCCAACAAATTAGGCCCTAGGCACATTCTAGGTTGCCTGTATCTTAATCCCACCTTGTGGGCAAGGCACTGTTCAGGGGCATATGTTGTGACTCCAATTGCTGCAAGACTTGAGCCCACGGATGGGGGACATCATACCAGACCAGGGTTTTCACTTTCTCTGCCTGACTCCATGTTGTCACTCTTCTTTGTTAGCCCCAGTAAGAAAATGATGCAGTCATTTCTCCACACCTTTGCTCCCTCCTGTCTTGGTTCCTTAGCAGTACAGAACATCTATGTGAGCAGTGATAATTGAAGGGTTTAAGGTTTTAACAGTTCCCCCTCATCCTTGATCGTTCTTTCATTATCTTGTTGCTTGCTTGAGTTGGGGTAGGGGAAGAGATACACTCTTCCTCTAGAGACATTCCTGACCGCTACTTGCTCTTGATGCTCATGGACCAGATCCTCAGCTACTGTAAATTGCCATAACTCCATTGATTTCAATGGAGCTAAACTGATTTACAGGAACTGGTGATCTGGCCCCGAGTTGTTTTTCAGGCACCTGAGAAGTACAATTTCTATTTCATAACTGGAGTAAGCGCCACTGCTTCATAATATGGCATTTCTAATTGTTTAAAATTAAAATTAAAAAAAAGCTTACTTTGGGGGAAAACAGTGTTGTGCTATTTGAAGTAGATTCAATTAAGGTAATATGTAAAGCATGACTTCTGCATGAGAAGGATGAAAGGATTTGTCCATATTTAAAAAAAAAAAAAAACCCACACACAACCCTGGAATGGTCAGATTAACTACTTTAATGGGAGGTGCATGGCCAAATCAGTGAATTGCTTGGAAAACGTACCTCCAGTGAAACATTAGGAATAGGAAAAAGATTATAACCAGAGTCAGGCAAGTGGAAAAAATCCAAGTGTGCCTGAATCCATCCTATTGAAATCTGCTGAACCAAAGCTAAACAGGGCTAGTTCAGTGGAACTACGGAGCCTCATTACTATTTCACATTAGTTTTATGCTAGGATAGTTTCCCTGATTTACACCAGTGTAAGGTAAGAGGCAGACCCACGTCACAAGGCCTTGTTGAAATGTGAAGCAGCTGGCTAGGAAGAATCCAGCATTCAGGGGCCTCATCTGCCAGAAGGGCACGTTTTAAGCACATTAGTGGTGCCCAGCAAGTTCATTCATGGATATGAAGGGCCATCCCTTCAACCTTGCCTCCTGTTTGCAGTGCAGCCATATCCTTGGCTAAACAGAGGGGTGATGGTAGCATGTGTTGATTTACCTGCAGTAGCCTAGACTTATGTAGTTTGAACAGCAGCAGTGAAGCCATGACAGCATAAGTAGCAGCACAGGTTAGCTGCTCAAACACATACCCAGAGGTTGGGAGAAGGGGGCCCATACAACCATGTTGACCAGATAGCAAGTATGAAAAACTGGGAGGGGGAGAAGAGAAATAGGCATGTATAAGACAAAGCCACAAATATCAGGCGTGTCCCTATAAAAATCAGGCCACGTGATCACCCTAATACTGTACTGCCACAGCTTCACCGATAGTGGCTTTTGAGTTGCTAGATCAAAAGCGTCTACCTCTGGTTCAGTCAGACCTCTGGAGTGCAGTACAGACATAGGCTACAGAACGGGGTGGGCCACCCGGGCCATGGCCTGACCGACTTTTAGCACCTTCATTTACATCCGCGGCAACACCCACCTCTCAGTCGGAAATTGGAATCCTGCCAAGCTCCACCCAGGACTAGGCACAGAACAGGCTCCTCCCCCTGGATGTTGGAACTGGTCTCGAAGTTACTGCTCCCTGACTCACCTGGCCACCGCCCCCTCACTCACCAAAGTTCAAAGCTCCCCTGTGATGGCAGCAGCCTAGTTCTCTAGCTCCGTGGGGCTGCCACAGTGAGAGTGGGAGGGAAAGGCAGCAGGAGCCAGCCTGGGGGGTGGGAGGTAGAGGTAGTTTTGCCCACCTGGAACAGCTCAGTTCTTTTCTTTGCTGCTTGCCCAAGGGGACTCCTTTCCTCAGGTTCAGGAATGTCCCTCCAACCCCCAACTGCTTGGCAGAGAGCAGTGTGCAAATGCAGAGGCTGCTGATTTTTTTAAATTACATGTTTTTAAACTGGATTAATTCTTTAATACTCTACATGTATTAGAAGAAGACTGTAAGTGTAAATTAAAGTAAGAAATGGACAGTGGGCACTGGGGGAGTGAGGCAGAGGTTGGTTGGTTGGTTTGGCTCCCCAACCAAAAAAAACATTCCATCACCGCTGAGTACAGACATAACCAGAGACTAGACACAGCTAACAGAGCATTGATCAATGATGCTCAAGAACAGCAATAGAACCTTAGAGCCCTAAATTAACTCTGAGGCTATTGTTCTATTTGGGGCAGAGGGGAGGGGCACACCGGTCATTCACGAGTTTCTCAGGTCTTGCAAGGCAGCCCTGAACTGCTACAGTTGTCAGAAAGAGGAGCAGATCCTCAGCTGGGATAAATGGTCATAGCCATCCCCCAAACTTCAAAGCCATGGTAATCTATACCAGCTAAGGGTCCCTATGGTCTAGATGTGGATTCTATACTGTGGAACCTTGTGGTCAAGAGCAGAATGAAAACTCCAACTTCTCTGGATTTGTCCATCCTACTTATATTTACAGACCATATTTATTATTTAAATTTAAATGTTGTGTATTTATTGTAACTGAATATAAAATATAAAAAGCTGTTCTCCCTTGAGTTTACCCAGGGATTTAAGTTGTTAGTGCTTAACTCGTGAAGAAAAAAAAATTGGCCTCTTTTCCCCAATGTCAGTTTTCTGTAAAGATTAGCTCCTACCAGAGCCAGGTCAATTTCCAGCAATCTGTGTGGCAGGCCACACAGCTTGGGCTGGAGTGAGGTTGAGTGGCAGCCTGAAGACAGTCTGGGGGTCCTGCTTGGGGTTTTTTTGTGGTATTTTAAAACAAGGAAAATCATCATGAAGTGCTTTTCATTTATAAAATGAAACAGCATGTTTAGATGTTATAGGCTAATTATTCAGCTCAGGCTTAACTGGGTCTCTCTTTCAGCAACTGAAATTTTGCAGTGCAGTTATGTGGACACAAGTTAAGTCACTTTGTCATCCAAATATCTGAGTACATGCCCAGATCAGATTTAGACATATAAGTGGCATGTTTCAAAGAATACTTAGGGTGCACTGAACACTTGTTCCTGAGGCTGAAATAATTTTATTTGTATCAAGGATGCAAACTGAGAATAGAAGTACTGTAGGTCTAATTCTTCACCAATTTGTTCATTCAAGCAAAGAGTAAAAAGTAGGTGTAACACCCCACCACATCAGAACCGAAGTGTTCTACATCACCTTTGCCTGGATAGAAATGACTACATGAGGTTCAACACACTGGAGAATTAGAACAGGGCTTTCTTTTCCAAGGGCCCAAGTCCAGACGACCGAAATACAGTTTATTTCCCTTGGGAGATGTAAGTTTATTTTACTGATTGGAAAGAAAACATCAGCCTGGTCAGTGATCACCTACAGCTGATCCCTAATGAAATAATATTGTGCCAAGTTAGAACAGAAAGAACACTTTGTACGGACCAAGGAGTAAGGTCTGTCACAAGTGACAGTTGAACTGCATGAGAACACTCTTAGTGCACTCACAGTGTGTTGGCTCCATGATGATTCTTTAATATTAAAAACTTACTTGCTCCTATTCTTATGAATAACCTTTGAAAACAATTTAACAGGATTATTGGAAAAGTTAATTATTTCTGTTAATAGACATGCGTATTTCATGACCGATAACACATATCAACACACGTTTTATCTTAGAGAGGATAGCTGGCACTTGCATTTATGCATGTGGTGTTATACAAATGTGCTTGTTTGGATAATATCCTTGATGATGGTTAGAAGTTCTTGCAGTAAAAAGCCCCTGTGCTGCTCTATTCTAATTACATGGTAACATCCTTTCTACCGCATGAAGACACCATAAATGTGCTGCCAGAATTTTAATGAAGGGACTTCCTCAAACAGTTTTTTCAGTCACATTCATTGATACATATGACCTTCCTAGGTCAAATACTCTTCCCCACCCCAAGATCAAATTAATACTCAGGCCTGGTCTACGCTGCTGCTGGTGGTCAACAGAAGATGTGCAAGCTACAGAAGAGATGAATGGCATTGACTGGAGAGCATTTCCAGGAGGCCCAGGCTGTTCAGTTGATCCCTGCTAGTGTAGATATGCCTTCAGTCTACTCCCCCATTTAAGGGGAAATAAGTTGTTTCTCTTTTTCTCCTCCCAAGTTCATCAGTCCTTCCAGTTCTGCAAATTATCTGGTGTAACTAAACCAGTCAGACTGAACCTTTGCAAGCCAATCTGATTCCACCTTCCATGATAGACATTGAAATATATACAGCGTTATACCCTTGATTTCTCAACCCTGTATTATAAGCCATCTGAAATACACAATAGAACCTCAGAGTCACGAACACCAGAGTTACGAACGGACCAGTCAGCCACACACACCTCTCTCATTGGGAACCAGAAGTACGCAATTAGGCAGCAGCAGAGAAAAAATACAGTACAGTACTGTGTTAAATGTGAGCTACTAAAAATGGGAAAGTTTAAAAAAAGATTTGACAAGTTATAGAAACTGTTTCTGTGCTTGTTTCATTTAAATTAAGATGGTTTGAAAGCAGCCATATTTCTTCTGCATAGTGAAGTTCCAAAGCTGTATTAACTCAGTGTTCAGTTGTAAAATCTTTTGAAAGAACTACTAATGTTTTGTTCAGAGTTATGAACAACCTCCGTTCCCGGGATGTTGTTAACGCTAATGTTCTCTTGTACCTGCTTTATGTAGGGGGTCTATTAGCCCCTTACTGAAACTTAGTGGGTCTTCTTGTTTGACCATCTCTGGAAGAAGCAGGACCCTGAAACAGACACAGCCCCAGGGCCCAAGGAGAGAGGGTAACTCAGGCCTGCCTGGGTATGGCGGGGCCGAGCGAAGGACAAAGGAGCCTGGAGCTACCTGCTTGGACATGCCCAGGCAGGGTGGGACCGAGCTAAGAACAAAGCAGCCACCAGCTGGGAAGACACAAGGGAGCACAGAAAGCTGAGTTGAGCTGAGCTGACCCACAGCAGCAGAGCCAGAGGGGCACCCCAGAGAGCTGAGCTCAGCTGCACTGAGGAGAGCAGGAGCTCTGGCTGGAGCCCTCTGGAGCTGGGTGCATTGAGCAGCTGCAGAGAGTGAGGGAGACCCTGGAAGTCTGTGGCTACTGCCAGAGCAAGTGGCTGACTCTGCTTCCCTGAAGCGTAGCCAGGGCCTGTACAGTGGCCCTGCAACGTGTGACATGGACTGTGAACCCCCCTTACACCCAGAGACGCTGTTTGTGGTGCCCCTGGGCCAGGGGGCAGTGTTGGATGTTTCCCTTTTAACCTTTCTCCTCTTTTCTTATTTTTTGTTTGATTTTTGATTGCTGTCTGTGTAATAAATTGTATTGTTTTGCACCGTATGCAAGGATTATTGGGTCAGGGAAGCGCCCAGTGCAGAGTTAGTACCCCAGGGTGGGGACACCCTAGCCCCTGCCCTGAGGGACCATGGCAAGATCAGGTGTTGAGCCCCAGGAATCCTGGGCCCAGCCTTGTTGGGGTTACAGGGACCCCACCACACAGGAGAGTGGGAGGGGAGCCCTTGAGGTCAGGTGGGCCTCTGGGTAAAGAGAGTGGCAGCAGGGACTCAGATCCTTTTGCTAGCCAACTCTACCGGGGTAGTACAGAAGCAAGGAAAGTTTCCCACACTAGCAGGTCCAATCCCCTGCTTACATTTAGTCCAAATGTCAACCATGCAGCAAAGCAAATACTTGTCCCTGATTGGCCTTCTTACTACAAACTTTACAAGTCAAGTGTGTAAGCTAACTGTTTAGTTATCATACTAGTTAAGGCATAGCTAGTTAAGTCACCTTAGCAGGTGGAACATTTTAGCCTTCCAACTTGGACCCAGCCTTGCTAATGTGAATCAACTACTCCTTTGTGACAAGAGAGGAGAAACAGGTTGGGGGGTGGGGAGAGAGAAGAATGAAGATTGTATCTTTAAGCATCATGCTTCTAAGCTTTATTTTTAAGATACAATTCTTGTGAAGTATAAAAATTGTTCAATTCTGCCACAACAACAAGTGGATGCCACATTTATTCAGTTTCTCTTTGCAGACCATTCATTTGATATCAAAGACATTTATAAGACATGCTTTAATTCACAAAGAGGTGGAATTCCTACATCTCCATAAGACCACTTTTTTCCTGAATTTGATGTTTGGGTTCTGTATCGTTTCAACCATTGAGTAATGCATCTTTATTATATAGAATTTTCTTCAGCTGTGTCAACATAATTTCATTAGGCCTCATTTTCATAATCATATTTCATGTTACCCAAGGGTCAACTCCTGCTGAAATCAATGGGAGTTTTGTCATTGATCTCAGTGGAGGAAGGATTGGATCCCAGTTGCAGATGATATTCTTTCCATCTTTCATTTTGTCTTTATCATTATGCTGTAGAAAAACAGTAGGAAGTCTAAACTAGTCCATAGAAACTGCACACATATGGTACACACTTATCCATCATTACCTGTTCATGCAGTTTAAAAATTAAGAGCCACTTCAAGAGAATTAAATTTCTTCTATTGCAAAGCAAAAGCAAAATGATCTGTAATAACTTGTACTTTACCCTTTGGAATTCTACAGCCAGGAAAATGAAAATTAGAAAAATCATGACAAACGCTTAAATGTAGTTTCAGTCTAATTTCCATAAGAATCTCTAGCTGGAAAAGGCAGCAGATCCATTCGGCTAAGTATGCCCAAACATGACCCTTCTCCACTTCAGCTTTCACGCCTTTATCCTTCCATCATACATATTATAACAGCACAGCAGAAACGTTTGCTTAGTAGCGTGAACATTTCAGCTCTGGGACAAAGTTTTAAAATGGAATGTGAATGTGAGGTTACTACTTATCTTGTCAAGAATTGAATTTGATACAGAAAGCTACGTGCAGCACCATTTAAAACAGAAGTCCTGCAGAGACAACAAAACTGGTAGGATCTTGAAAAAGTTAAAGAATTCGGGGCACACACTGCTTAACTTATTTTCTTCACAGACAGCTCTAGTTATTCCCTTTCACTGTGCGGATTTTCCTATGTTCCATAGGAATTTGTTTCACTCCATACATTGATGAATGGAGTTACTGTTTGAAATGAAGCAGTTTGGATTCTGAGCTTGTGAAAAAGATGTTTGTCTAGATAGAAGCTTAAGAATTTCAATAACCGCAGTGTTTTAGCAATGTTTTGTGTGTGTCGTCATTTATCTGCAGCATGACGGGTTTTAAGAGAGCATGTGCAGCAAAACAGCTTTTTAAATACAACAGTCATTAGATAATCTATGTGATGTGGATTTTATTATATTTAGAATAGAACATATTGTAATTCTACACTTCAGTAAACCTTCAAGAGATTATATCATAAGAACATTTGTTTTAGGGTACCAACAACACAGCATGGCACAGTGAGAGAGTGTTTTTATTCATAAAGCAGTAACTTAAAACGAGGTGCTGCCCTGTCTCTCCTAAAACACTAATTGCTTTATTCTAAAGAGCACCTTCCCCTTATTCCTCCATCAAAAACATGCAGGGTAGATATAGCCCCCCCAAATATCTAGTCTCTGAACAAGTTCCAAATTCAAACTTCACATCTATCACGAGGCAAACCAACACCCAGAGTTGGGGGTTGGATACACATTTTATGCCAGTGGGATTCCACTGACTTGAATGGTGTTACACTGGTGTGAAAGCAGAACGGAGTGGAGGATTCAGGCCCACGCTATGGAGAGACTGTTTGGTTCATGCATCTCTTCCCCCTCCCCGCCCCAAAATATCACTGAGGATGTATCTTCCATTTTTGGTAAGTGTCTGCGTATTGCAAATACTGACTAGCTTACAAGATGGTGGGAGTGCTACAAGACCTACCTCAGAAACCGTCTTGGCCACAGCTGTGGCGTTCTGAAGCAGAGGTCATTGTTTATAGAGCACCATGAATGTGCATGGCATTCTTTTTTCTTTTAATGTTTTTGCCTGAAAAATATACTCTATGGCCCCAACCCCCCCCCCCCACGCTTAACTGTAAGCGCCTGACTGCTTCTATTTACTTGCCCTTGGAAGAAGTATTACGTAGGGAGAGGCTTGAAAAGAATGGCATTCCAGATGCAGGGGCCTGCATGAAAGAAGAATGGAGACGAGTGCGAGAAGATGAAAAAGGGTCAAGCAGCACAGGCAGAGTGAACAAGGTTAGACAGGACGTGCAACGGACAATGGCAGAAAGAATAAGATCGTGTGTTAATCTTCTAGACTGCTTTGAAAAAACTCAGACTGTATGGTAAAAAAACCCTATACTGTAAACATCTAAACATGCACAAATTTGATTACCATATACCCTCTACCCTACCGGTCAGTCTGCAGTAGTAGCCCTTTGCACTTTTAGGGCATAATCCTGTGGAGCACTGAGCACATTGAGAGCTACTGCTTTCCTCAGCTTCCATATATTTCAGTGGGAACTGAGGATGCTAAGCACATCAAAGGAGGCATTCAACAGTTTGCAGGATCAAGCCCTTGTCTCCTTAAAGGCTGGCAGGGCCCAAGTAGTTCCCCATAGAAATGGAACTACTTGTATCCTTAAGTTAGATACATGCTTAGCACTTTCAACTCAGGTTGAAAGCTCAATATTAATGAAGTCATGTGAAACAAACCTTTGTCAATGAGCTAATGTGATAATATAATCAAAATAATATTGTTTACAGAGCTGAACCTCTCCGCTTCTAGGGAAATGAGAAGCTTCTCTATTTCACTGTACACCACTCAGGGCAGCATGCTGTTTGCTTGATAACCATGCTGAATTTACTTCTCCCAGCATCTTTTGATGGTCTTGAAAGCAGTCCTGCACTATAGTGTCAGTATAAAGCTAACACAAGTTTTACTGAAAGGTAATGTCAGATGCCTGCAGAGTAAGCCTGCTGACTAAAAGGTTATTTGTGTGAACAGAAAGACAAAGCATCTTTGTATGAAAAAAAGTTACTGGGACAGATGTTTCTTACACACAAGCTAGTTTGTCTACTTCTAAGAACATCCAGTAGTCTGCTTCCTACGGACTATTTATCTAAAGTCTTCATATGCATGGAGACAACCATAATCTATAGAAAATACAAGCTCTGTTATCAGTGATCACAGTCAAAGGAGTGCATCCATGATATCCTAATATTTAATTGTAATGGCATGAACGGAGATGTTCTTATCTTTACAGTCATAAAATTCACTAGTTATAAGCAATGTTAACAGAATACACCCCCCCAAATTAATGATAGATACTAAAAGCATTTGTTAATTTTTCCTCTTGCAGATGCAACTATTCCAGAAGGACTAAAAGTAAAATTTAGTGTTATTCTGTTATTGGTAACCCCTCAAGTGAGTGGCTCGTTTGCTAGCTATATTAGATTCCCCCCCCCCCGCTCCAAGTCTGTATAAGACAAAATTATAAACCACTGTGTGAATAGAGACTACTTCTGTAAATCAAACTGCAAAATTTAGACGTTTCCACCACCTGTCAAAGCTGAGGAGAATTTTGTAACAAACTTAATATGCTGTTAAAAGTTCATGAGAGCTCTAAAAGTTTAATTATTTGAAATAAGGTTGAATGAGGTGGGAAAAGTGTAAGGGGAAAAATTAAAGACAAGGATTGTAGAAAGACAATGACTTTACAAAATATGCTATTAAATTTGCACTTCCCAAATTTAACAGCCCTATATAACGCTGCTGTGAACATTTATACATACCGGATACTCAAGACCCAGAAGTACTTTCCTAGTGTATGGGTTAGAGCACACCTATCATTTTACAAATCAGAGTTTGGGTCTGCCAAACATGCTGCAAGACCCAACACCTACACCAGCAGCCTTTGAGGGAAGCCCTAGAAATTTCACATATTGTATGAAAGTTTTGCAGTAATTGTTATTGTACTGAAGGGAGATCATACAGAATCCCTGCACTCTGGCTGAAACAATTATGAACCCACAATTGTGTCCATATGTCTTAATTATTCAATTTCCAGTACTCTGATGGCCGGGATGGCGTCATTAGACAGTTAGTGCAGAGAATTGCAGGTCAATGTATGTTTCATTTGCTGTACAGAGATTATGCAAATCCTTGTGCTTTGATGTAGCTGGACACCAGTTAATCAATTTCCAACTTCCTCCCTAGTCACTCCACATAGGGCCAGATGTGGACACAATGTAATTGAAAAGAGGTTACTTTTAGTGGCTCAGAGGCAAAACCATCCCAAAAGACAAGAGCGAGCAAGGAATACAGAGATATTAAAAAGGTAATATGTTTAGGTAGATGGGGATGACAGTGGGGAGAGGGTCAGCAGTTGAGGTAAACATGTTTATTGTGGCAATATGGACAAATTTAAAGTGCAGTAGCCAATAAAAATAAAAGAATTTATAAATAGCTAACGTGTAGGAGAAAGGCTATTAAATGTGATCTTGCAGCAAGAAGTGATGGTGCTTGTGGTTAACTCAATAATAATTATATCTTAGGCTGAAACAGGTTATATTTTGGACCTTGGAGTTTGTTTAGCCCAGGTCAGTTATTATCTTAAAAACAGGAAACACCCTCAAGTTATCAAACTATAGAACAATTTCATATGCATCTTCAAAAATCCCTCAATACAGACATCTAAATTCTTATTATATCCCTCTTTATCCACTGTTGGCATATCACTTGTATTCATAGATTGTACCCTCTTCCAAGCAGGAACTATATGCTTGTATAGGTTTGTCCAGTATCAAAACACAGCGGAGCCCCTAATCTTGATTAGGATATCCAGTCACTACTATAGTAAATAAATATTTTCTATTTGGAGTGCTGGTACATAGAACTTTCCATGTGGTTCAGAGAGTTTACATTTTGTTTTTATCATTAAACAATGTGCAAACAATTTTCCGGAAGGTGGTAATTTCCATACTATTATCCCAATCACCACCTTAACGTCTCTTGGTTATCATGTAAGGGAAGTCAACAAGAACAAATGTGCTTGAAGGGCAACTTGAATAAAACCTTTAGCTCGTCACTGTAGGTAACACAATAGAAATAATTAAGATGGGCCCCATTCTGTTCACAAATAGAAGGTGAGTTATAGTTTCCTTCAATATTTACATTCCCTATCATTTTCTACAGAGTATGTTTTCAAATGGTGGGGAAAAACAATTGTACATTCTATCAGGACTTCTGAAGATACAAATGTGATCTGAGTCCATTGCACAGCATTGCTGCATAAACCACAGAAGACTGTGCGGGCTGTACTGGGTCTCTAGAGGCTTCCTTTGATGAACTCAGGGGAGGGGAGCTGGCTGGCTACTTTGTGCTGCTCTACCCCTTGCATGCTTTCCACCGAGCCACTCCAACAGAAGGTGGCATAGAGTTTGTTCTCAATCCAGCCCAAGTTCTCAATTCACCATTTTTATTATAAAATTGTATAACTTTGTCAAGGCAGAGAGGAGATCATATGAGATCATCTATAGAGCTGGTCATCTAAATTGGAGGTGTGCATCTCTTCTGTAATCTCGAGCTAGTGTCAGACCTTCAGTAGGGCAGGCCTGTGTCTTTCAAGACAAAGTCTCAAATGCAAAACTAAAGGAAAGATATTTAATCACAGCAGCCTTTTCTAGGCCCTGGCATTACTTCAGAGGCTAACATGTCCCAGGGATATCCCCAGCAGTAATTACAAAGCCAACTCATTTGGAAAGGATAAAGAGAGAGGAGGTAAACAAAAATCCTAGCAGAGCCTCAGCAAACAAGTTTCTCCTAACCCATCCCCACACACAACTAATCATTCTTTTTCAGGAACACAGGAATTGCTGCGCCAGACCCAACCAGTGATCCATCAAGTCCAGTATCCTGTCTCCAACAGTGGCTAGTACCAGATGCTTCTAAGGAAGATGCAAGAGCTCCTAAAGTGGTCATTTATGGGAACTTAACATCTTCCTATCCCACTCAGACCTGCTCTACACTTGCTGTGGCAGGTAGGGTATGTGTAGCTATACACCACAGTGACAGGCTCCAGGTAAGGAGGGGGCAGCAAGGAATTACTCTGGCAGCAGTGAATTGCCAGATCCTTTCCCCGCTGCCAGAACCTTTCCTTGCTGCAGGGGTCTTTCACTGCAGCAGGGAAAGGCTCCAGCAGTGGGACACAACCCTGATGAAAATAGCAGCATACACACAGGAGGCATTGCTTGGGTATGAGAGAGCTGTGTAAGGTACATACCCCAGAGATTCTGGCAGGTATTTACTTGCCTAAGCAGTGGCTTAATGTCTGCACTGCTATTTATACCCAGGCCAGGTGGGCATGCAGTACAGTAACCAGACCATCCCCATATTAGGAGTTTTGTCTTATATACTATTACCCTTCCCCTCCCAGTTTTTCCACACTTGCTATCTGATCACCCTAGCATGCAGAGTGTAGACCCTACATGCTGCTGTAAGTGTAGACATACCTGGAGTTACAGAATGGCTTGTGCCCTGTAGCACAAGGATCTGTACACCCCCACACTTAGCTGTTGTGGGATTTTAGTTTTAAGTTATTCCTACCTAACGTAACTGGTGATGGTCTCAGCAACCATCTAGTAGTCAAAATAGGATTGGACAAGTATCTAAATCTTGGTCTCAATTTAATTCATTTTAGTATTTAATATACATGGATTTTAAGTGAAATGGTGAGATTTTAATATGGATGCAGGTTACAAATTAAGTTGCCATTGGTATACAGTATTCATTTCCAGTCAGCAATAGTTAGAAACTAGGGCTGTCAAACACCTTCAGTTATTCACAAGATTAAATAGTCATGATTAATCGCAGTTTTAATTGCACTGTTGATGTAAATTGGTACTCTATTATGATAAAGCGATTACACTATGTTACTTGCATGAGGTAAATTAAAAGACTATCTTTTCACAGTGTAAATATTTGTAATAAAAATAAAGTGAGTACAGTACATTTTGTATTCTGTGTTGTAACTGAAATGTTTGTAAATGTATTCTATTACATTGGTTTTCTACCAATTTAAATTTAACAGTGCAATTAATCACAACTAATTTGTTCTGCATTAATTGCTTGCATTAACTGCAATTAATTGACAGCCCTGTTAGAAGCTATTATTTATGGTAACAAAAAATTATAAATTGAGCATATGGGAATATGTATGTAAGGTTTCCTGCATTAATTTTATATGATCCATCTTTCTTGGCTTATATGATAAGGTCTTTGGGGCAGGGGCTGTCTTTTTGCTCTCTGTTTGTACAGCACAGCCTAGCATAACAGGGTTCTAATCCACAATTAAGATGCCCTGGTGCAATGATAATACCAATAAATAATATTTTCCTGACAATGCATTACAATTAATTCTTTTATTAATAAGACTTATATTGGCATATCTGGCAAAACATATTGGCCATATGACATCAAGTTGTAATTTAAAATGATCAAAAGAACGTACCTGCGCTGGCACTGAAATCAGTAAGTGGGGGAAGTAATCTCTTGAAATGATCCGAGCTTTAAAAACCAAATGTTGCACTTAAGCGTTATAGCTTATATGCAAAGATCTGAATGTTTGAACAGCTGGTCTCTGAGAGTTATAGGCTCAAATGTAGAAGAGTAGGCTGGATCTGGCGATAGATTTCCTTGAACAAAATTTGGACATCTTAACAAGAGATTTTTAAACTTTGAATTTAGTAAATGAAAATGATAATGGATCTTGTCACTCCTTGGGCATAGAAGCAACATATTGTGAAGTCACACAGAAGAAACTGATCGTGGAACAACGTCGGAATTTGGACTCTGTCAACTGCACACATTGGTGCCGGAACTAGGGGTGCTGCCACTCCTCGACTTGAAGTGGTTTCCGTAATATACAGGGTTTACACGGTTTATATAGCAGAGGTGCTGAGAGCTATTGAACCACATTGTTCCAGCACCCCAGGTGCACAGCAGAGAAAACAAAGCCCGCTTTCCAGGAAACGGAATGACAACCTGCACAAGCCATTCCATTTCTCAAACTTTCTGTACTGATCATATCAAAGTGACAACCTTAAAGCAGCCAAAATTCTAGCAAGAATAGAGCAGAATCTATGCTAAGGAGAAGACAAAATGGTATTCTAAGGATAAAGCAACAGTTCATGCTTGAAAGCTGGCCTAGTTTAACTTCTGTATAATACAGGCTTTTATCATCAGTTATATGGGGAGTGTCTTTCCTATGACAAAAAGGGCAAGCAAGCAGCCATTCCCACTGCTAAGACTAACGTAGCTGTTACATGAATTGAATAGTTAACGCTCAACCCAGAGCCTGGCATGCAGCCTGAGTAGGCTGATCGATATGTAAGGGATAAGTTCCTCCCACCTTTGAGGTCGCAAAATGTCTGCAACATCTCAATGGTTGGAGTAATTTCTACTGCATCCCCACTCCTGAGAGCGAGGATAAGAGCATCTGTGTCATAACAGTGTCAGCCCTATTCCTTCCCCTACATACACTTACTGTCAAGGAGCTCTTTGCACCATACAGGTGCACAACTCCTTTGGGGCACCTAGACTCCTGTCTCCACCTAACAGCAGCATTGCATCACTCCCACTGACTTCATAGCACTACATCTCTAGCGAGAGGCTAAGAGCCAGCCCCTAAGAATATGGTCTTTAATTTTGTACTCCAGTATTTGCACACAGTTCATTTGCATTATCATTGCGTGTGCAACTAATAATAGGCACAAGCAATGACAAAGAAAGATGGGATTTCAATCCCTGGAGGGCAGAAGGGGTGGGGGTGGAAGGACACTGAAGAACCATCAGTTTCCTTTCAGCACATTGCATCTCCTTAACTGCAGTAAGGGTGATCAAGGGATGCTCATAAATCTACAGTCACCAGGCCCATTAGGCACAAGGAAGCTTTCAAATAAAAGATGAAGCCCCAGTTCTCCGCAGAATATTAGAATCTGAGCACCTTAATGCTTCTCAGCCCTGTTGTGCTGATAATGATTCTCCATCTGTAAAACAAGGATAGTGGCACAGATGACAGAAGCCTCATCTTGCAAACACTTTACTCCAGCGCTTAACTTTAAATGTACGAGTAATCGCATTGAATTCAATGGGGCTACTTAATGGAAGTGCTTAATTTTGTGCAAGTAAGTGTTTGAGAAATGGGGGCCTTAGTGACTTAGCCAAAGGGCATAGGGAGCCAATGGCAGAGACTGGACTTTAAACCCAATTTCCTGAGCCCCAGTTCACCACCTACACACATATTCTTACCCAAAAGATTATAGTCACAGTATGTCCATTCAAATAGAATGAGAATAAATCCATAATTTTATGAAAAGATTTTTCAAAGTCAGTCCTCAGAGAATTATTTTGATGTATGTGACCTACAGTAGGACATATTAACCAAATGATTTCTAAGTGGAGAAAAACTGACTAGGACAAAAGTATATCTGTGTATTAGATGCAAAAAAAAAATCCATTTTATATAGAAACAGCTAAACTGTGCATGTTGCAAGTGACAATACAAACTGATAAGAAGTTAGCATAAGTGAGCGCTTGTGTTATCCACATTTAGAGAATGTGACATTGTGGTCAACCAAAGAGCAGATCTCTAGCACTTTGCCTAGCTATCTTGAGCCCAAAACCTGCACTTAATTTTAAGCAGATGAATAGTCTTGCTAAATGCAGTGGGACTGCTCACCTGCTGAAAACTAAGCATGCACTTCAGTGCTAGCAGGATCAGAGCCGTGAACAAGTTTAGTCTTGGAGGGGGGGAGGGGGGAGAGAAGAAATATTTCAACCCTAATGTGCTATTTATTTTCCATGACAGGCTTCAACATGTAGGAGGAACAATACAGAAATACAAGCAAGAGTTAGCAGATGTGGCCTGGCACTGAATATGCCACATGTACAAAAGAAAGTCAAGCCAGACCAGAAGGCACATTTTTTATGTAGCAACTCAATTTAGTTTGAATCAAAGTGGTAGAAAGAAAAACAGCAGCAACCACCAAACCTGAAGAATTCCCACTAACATGCCATCTTTGAACTGGACCAAGACCGATATTCTTCCACCACACCCCATATGATGCAAAAAATAAAATGATTACAATCACGTTCTCATGAGTTGCTTGTATTGTATGTACTGGATCCAAGAATAAATCAATATTGTTAAAGCCAGTTTTGCAAGCAATTCCTCAGACGCTGCATTGAAAGATTTACCCAATTTACCATTGTCATCTATTTTTGCTACTCTTTTTTTTTAAATTAACATTTTTAGTCTTCATATGACTTAAAAGTTATATTATTGCAGCACCCAGAGGCCTCAGTTGAGATGGGGGCCTTTCTTGCCAGAGATGGTATATAGCTCTCCCAGGAGCGTAGTGTTATTTCAGTGAATGTAAATATTAATTGAACAAAAACCAGAAGTCCACCAGCTCAAGGGCCTGACTCAAATTCACTTAAGTCAACAGAAAGACTTCAGTGGATATTGGATCAAGCCTCAACAACAGATGACCAGCTCCCACTCATCAGTCTCTTCCTGTAATGGTTTTTTGCTATAGTGTATCAGGACCTCAGAACCCCAGTGCTGGGTCACACTGAGCTCACTTTGAAATTAAACCAAACCAAAAAAAAAAAAGTGTATTCAGAAGCTTAAAATGTATTCAGAATCCTTAAAATGCAACTCCTCTATTTTCATAGGACTGGCCTTTCTCATAGAATGGAGGAGGGAGATAATGTGCTCTGAAGTTGTACAATCCCAGTTATTAATTTTAATGTAAGAGGTTTTAGTCCTATTGAGAGGATTATCGTAAAATAACCCAATACTATCACAGTCAGTTCTAACACATTTTAAGAATCACCGCTGGTAATAGCTTGGAGTTAATACAACCTGCCCAGAGAAACAGCAGTTACTTGGTTACACAGTTAATGAGAGTCACTGACCTCTGTATGTTTAAGTACTGTTGATTCAAGATTTTGGCAAGAAATTGGTACATAGGCCCATGAAAAGTAAAATAAAGAGGATGCCAGACATGCCAGAGATATTGAAACTCTTTGTCCTTCTATTCTGCTAGGTTTTAAGAGCTATAGCAGTTACTTACTATTAACTCTGTAAACAACAACAGGCAATTGAAGAATAGATCCCCGAAACAATCTTGTTTCAAAATTTGTAAACATCAAACTAGAAGGCTTTCATTTGGGATAATCCCAAGAGGCATGAAAAGAGCTCTCCATAACATGGCATTTCCTTAGAACAGGCATTCAAAAGTTGTCACATGACTTGTCTAAAGTCTTTCTGCAGTACTACCTTGTCTCTTAGGAAAGAAGTCATTAGAAGATATGTAATGGAGTCTGAGGGTTGACAAACAGGTTCCCTCAGACCTACTGGGGAAGAATCAAGGGCTTCAATGAGAATACATTTTGTCTGGCCCTTATTCAGGTGCATAGAAAAGTGGGGAATGGGCCTTCCCCACCTTCCCTGGCCTCTGAATGTAGGGACTGCTCCTTTCATATGTCTTGAATGGAATGGAGAGGGGTAGAAAGGAGGTGGCACCAGTGACCTGCACCCTACCTCCTCAGATGGGAGCAGACTCTACCAACCCCTAGTAGTACCAGAGACCTTGGAGAACAAATGTCCCTCCCTAATACACAATTTCCCCCTGCTTAGTACAGCTCTGAACCACCCCTAAAGGCATGGTTGTGCTTTAAAGGCATGATTTAGCCCAAAGGAAAGGAGGATTCAGAGCCCTGAATAGAGAACTTGAGATAAAAGCAACTGTTTTATTCACCTCTAACAAAAATACCTCACAAGGTTATTTTATGGAATTATTAGTTAATGTTTCAAAGATCATTTACAATGTAATTTGAGACCATAACAGTTCTGATTAAAATGATGTGCACCTCTAAATAATCCTGGCTTCCCTGTAATTGCTAATGGAACTTGTATGAGGATTTTCAGTCACTACCTGGGATTTTGGTCTACTGATTGTATGAGAGGAGGAGGAGGAGGGAAATGGGACTCTGGCAGACATTAATGTCTCTTTAAAAGAATTCCATAAATTGTACTTAAATGAGGTGACAAAAATATATATGAGTTGTAGAGTGAATATGAATTTAGGCAGTTGATACAAAAACAATGCTGAGATTCACACACTAAATACTCATCAACTTGTCTCAAACAACTCTTTTTAAGCAGTGATGATTTTCTGCCAAAGATTTTCACTTTTTCAAAATAAACGCAGATGAATATACAAAAATTGACACCCCGAAAGCATTAAGACCAATCAAAGTTGGTCTGGACACAACATTCAAAGAGCACACCATACTGGAGAGAAAAATTCTTCATTGACTTGAACGGGGATTAGGTCTTTTTTCCATCTCTACCTTTTAAGATCCTAGGCGTGATTTGTGGACCAAAAAAAAGCTAAAAAAACCACACACACACACACACACACACAGTTATGGTTACCTCTAAGGAGAGCATTCTCTTATTGAGAGGACAATATCACTGTATTCAGCTTAGTCTCATGACAATCATTATTTGAGGGATTTCAGCACAGCCCTCTGTCTTGTTAATTGCTGATACTGAGGAGCCAGCAGAATCACTACACCATATTGATTTTTCTGGGACACATACAAGTAGTTAAAATAATTGATTTTTTATTGCATGGTAGTGGAGTGCTTAGCGTACCTATCCAAAAACAAAAGACAACCCTCCTTCTTCCACCCCCCAGAACTAGATATTTCAAATCTAAAGACTGATACATAAACCCATCTTGAAATTATTTTGCACTGACTATTTGCAGTGTTCTTGTTTGCTACAATTGTGCCCCATGTTAATTAAAAAAATTCAACCCCTCTCATAGATGGGCTTTACAGTAGAAGTGTCACAACATCCTTCATTGCACTGCTTTAATTTTTGATGAAATAATAATATAGAACAGGGGGTTTACCTACTCATATTATGACACTCTCCAAGTATTGTTTTCCTTTCAGTGCAAAGCTACCTTGCATTCTCTAAAAGACCACTCACTCCACTTGCAGGTCTCTGAAAGGTCAAAGTAGTTGCCTCTCTGTGAAATATTTCTTGCATTAATTTGCAGGATGTTTTTTCCCAAAAAAACTTAACTGGCAGCTCAGCACTTGTGTGGAACATTCACTGAAGATCAATGGTTTGTCATTGCAATCCAACTGTCAAAGCCCTAGCAGATGAAGACAGACATCATCTGGCACAGCAAATGAAAAAGAGAAAAATCAAGAAGGCTCAAGAGAGCTCATCCAACTGTGAAAACAAAGCACTGGGTGCAACAGAAGCAATTCAGTGTAGCAGGCTTGCAAAGTGGTAACAGAAGTTAGGAAGATACCTGGCATATTACAATATGCACCAATGTTGGGGTGTGGAGGGTTATAAGTCCTGACTTAACTAAGGGGGAAAAGTCCTCTGGAGTACTCTGAGATTTGAACTTGCTAGTATCAAAAGTATAAAGTTATCCCCAGATTTCTCTCCTACATATTTTGTTCTTAGAACATGCCCACAGGTCTGTATAAATAATAGTTAAACAAAGCATCTCTTGTTCTGCATGCTAGCCCCTTATCTGAAAATGAAAGTCTTTCTAAGGAAGCTTATACCAATATTGGCTTTATCAGAGCTTAAACATTCTTGTGGGAAGGTCAAGAGGCAATGGAGTGGTCTCTGGACAATGAGGTTGAAACATAAGCAACCCTCTTTGGGGATTTGAGTTTATTGCAAGGATTCCAATTTATCCAAAATGATACTCAGTTTGCAATTGCCTCTAGTGGTATTCCTCACATACAGTAAACTCCCCACCTCTTCACATAAACATACCAAGAGACTGCAGCAACTCTTCTATTTCTTCCAAGCAAGAGAACCCTCTGATTGCTTTTAAGAGTAGCCCTTCTTTATTTAAAGTGCTGAGCCTGAATGGATTCAGTTGCACCTAATTAGCTCCCAGATTGGCCCCTTTGAGTTAATTCCCGTACTTGAGCTGGGAATTGACTTCCAAGAACCAATCTGGCTCAGTCAGGCCTCCTCGGTTTCATCACCAGCTGCTGTATTTTAGAGATGTTATGCAGAAAGAATCAACAAGATTTAGACATAGCCTGGGTGTGACAACCTAGAGAGAGAGCTGAGTTGGTGACCCAGGTTACAGGCCTGAGTGACAGGTGGGATGTGGTGGTGTCCCCTGTGATCATAAAAAGGTAAGGGGGCATGTGAGGGGGCAGAAGGAGGGATTAGGAGCTCTGCTTTTACCCATGTTTATCTTAAAGTGGTGGCTAGACACTCACTAAGAGCTGTCAAGAGAGACCTTAATTTCCAGAAGGAAGGTTTTTGGCCACTTATTTTTGTAGTAATATTTACAATTTACAATCCTGCCGCTTCCCCATGCTTGTGATACCCCTGCTAGCCAACATTGTCTTGTCAGTCTCTCGTACTTGCCTGTTGGGTCTGTCTGCATCCCTCTGTTGTCTCACCTTAAAATATACTTACAACCATCTTCCTGCTCTGCATAGTGGGGCCCTGAACTCCCCCTGCAGCTCCTAAGCACTACGGTAATGCAAATAATAAGGGGTGTATTTTATTTTTGAGTCGCAATGTTGCACTAATGATGGTACACAGCCACACCATCCCAGCATGAGTTATTGTGCTTGACGCAGCCCCCCAGTTTCCTGGGGTTACACTGAGTGAGGGGAGCACTGACCTTGTGCCCCACTTTGCTATGGGGCTGTCATGTGACTGGCCCATGGGCAGTCATCCCTATTGGTTAGAGCAGGACTCATGCCTAATGGTCAGAGCAGAAGTAGGCTTAGTGGTTAGAACGGGAGTCAGAGCCCAAGGTCAGAGCTGGCGTCAGAGACCAGGTGCCAAAGGTCAGAGTCAAAGTCAGAGATCAGGAATCAGAGCTCTGGGTCAGAACTCCATTGCCCTGACTGGAGCAAGACTGGAACACGGAGACGCCATCACAGCCCTAGCTAGGTAAGTGCTTTGAGCAGCTGTTGAAGTAGTTGCAGTGCTAGTGCTGGTGGTGGGTTTGGCAGCCCGTCAGCTGACTCTTCCCACCAGTTTGGTAGTGCAGCCAATCAGGCAGCCTACTACAGGCCAGCTGCACTTGTCAGGTTGCTTGGTGACCAGCTCTGATGCAGACCCTGTTTCCTGACAGGTGCAATGTGTCCTTCCCACTACACAGAGCTGGCTTTGCATGGACCATGGTCCCAGTCCCCCTCAGAAGATGAGTGGTGACTAGTCTCAGAATCCTTCACTCAGATGAGCACAAGGCCCAGCTTCTACTTCGTCCCTGCTACATTTGCATGCTGACATAAGGCTGGGTACAGTCTAGCACTGAACATCCTATCTTCCTCAGAGCACTAAGCAATTGTTGACTCAGAAACAAGTTTAACACAGCTGAATCAAGGTTTTGGGACTGTGCTAGATAGTGCAACCTTCTGCACCAAGTTTCTACAGCAATAAAAATGAACCCATTCAAACAGAAGTCCTGTATTCTATCTGGTGACTTGTGCTCTATAGAAATTAAAGGACCACTCCTGGAAAATCTTACGCATGGGAGTTGTCTTTACCCAAGCAAATAGCCCCTCTGATGTCAATGAGATTGCTGCCAGGAGTAACGGTTTTTAGGAGGAGACCCTAAGAATCACACAAGCCTGTTAGTTGATTGGGCTCACTCCATTGGTGGAACAGTTTCACACAGCTTTCCTAAAATAGACATGCAGGTGGTAATTTTACAGATCAGCTCACTGGCCATTCCTATGTCCCAGCTTCTGAGACGAAGTTGTTTAAACTGTTTTCAGCCGTTAATATTTGCCGTTACTTAGAAACACAGAAGAATTCTGTGCATCCAGAAGCACAGCCAACCCTTTCACCGTGTCCCTGAGCTCAGCCTCCACAGCCAAAGAGCATTTCTGGCTGTTTTCACATCCAGGAGTGCACTGAACATCACAGAATAACGTTTCTGAAACTTTCTATTCAGTACCATTACAAGCAGTTTTTAAATGGAAGTACCCATGTTAAGTGGCTGACTGAGTAACTACAGTCTTAGGCTTGTGCCTGTGCTATCAGAAACTGAGGGGGGGATGATCGTGTCTAATGGCTTATACCGTGGCAGTTAGGCCAGGCACCAGACCCAGAGATCAAAATCAGAATCAGGAGTCAAGAGCAAGATTCACAGCAAGGTCAGAACAAGACAAGCCTAGGGCGCAGAGCAGGACAGGGAACGAGAGCAGACCTAAGACTTGTGGAGTCTGTCACCACTATTAGGTCAGGGAGAGTTTTAAACCACAAAGTGACACTGGGCAGTCAAAGCTGCCAGTCCTCCTGTGAAGCTTATATACAAGCCCTCAGAGTCACCAGACCAGCTCCTGGCTAGTGGATTGGCTGGAGCCTAGCACAGGAATGGCTCATCATCGCATGTGGCTTAATCAGTCTCTAGCTCAGGAATGACTCATCATATCACACATTGAAGCTCTCTAGCAGGGTACAAGAAAGTTGCTGAGGAAAACAGGACATAGCGTGTGGTCTAAGAGCATTAGGTCCAGAGTAGTTAGACCGTAGCATTGACTTGAGCACACTGAGTTCCACATAGTTTCGTGTGTATGTGTCTTTGAGATTACTTTTGACAAACTGCCGATCCTGTCTGCTCTGCATGGACACACAATATCACATGGCATTTTGGGGAAGAGCAGGAATTGGCTTCAGTGTAGTTGGCCAAAATTCTGTATGTTAGATTACAAATTCCGAGCCTTCATTGTCCCACCATCTTCTGTGGCTCTCCACTTCAGAGGAAGCTGCCGTATTATATGCCTCAGGCTTAGGGCCCCACCTCCTGGAGGCCTGTGATTATGTCAGAATCTCAGATAGCTTCTAGCCCCCAAGAAAAGTTTGACAACTTGACCTGACTTATGCAGAAACATCTGCCTGAGTCTGCTGACAGCCTGAAACAATGCCTCTGAGAGGTGTGAACTGCTCCATGTATCCCAATTGAATGCTAACTCAAAGAGCTACTGTTCTGAGCCAGAGGATTGTGTGCATGGCAGAAAGAGAAGAGTACAGTAGGCCTGGCCAGCCTACCTAGGTAGACACACCTGGGATGCATCCCTGCTGCTGCCTCACCTAACCCTGCCAATCCAGCCCCCAAGTTCCCCACCCAAACCCACCTGTTATGGCCTGCCTCTTGCAACCCCACCTAGTGCAAAAGTCTTCTCACCAGCTCTCTTCCACTACACCCTTCCACAGCCCAGATTTCCCCCATCCATTTCCTCCTATTGCAGTCTATCATCTGCTGCCCTGGCCCCCCCACTCTAGGAATATAGAAGCCATTAGGAATGCAGTGGCATTGAAACCTACTGTTACCCAGACAAATTCAAAAATTGTATCTTTGTTCCATCCCTAGTATTAACTCCTTTTTCTGTTATTCTTGAACTGCTTTGACTAGCTATTCCCCTCCCCCCCCCATTTTCAAAGAAACCTGCAACTTAAGTAATTATATTTTGGAATAATCACAAGGGAGCTTCCATTATACTTCCTTTTCTTGATTTTGAGAACCTCATTTGCACCTAGCAACATTTATCAAATCTGAGCAAGATAAGTAACCAAGGGGCTTTTGAATTAGGGCAGCAGAACTTTGTGAGGCTTTTGTTTTTAAATATCAGGGACTCACATTCTTCTCACCCCACAATTTGCTGTACAGGAGTGTAATTCTATTGGGGTTCATTAAACAACAAACCAGGAGTGAGAAATTTTGTATTAAAAACAAACTAGAGAATATCTGTGGTGAACTGCTATACAAAACTACAGTGTGTTCTCAATCCCTGCTTCCAGGGCACATCTCAAAAACCCTGTATTCATGATATTGTCTCTTATGAGGAAGCCTCTCTAATTTATTACGTTGCACAAACATATCTCTACAAGGCAAGTCAGGTTTTTAGTTTGTAATTATTAGAGCAAAAAAGAAAAAAAAGAAAAACAGTCCAGCCATGTGGTGTTAATAGTTTCCTAGGCCTGTTTTCAAATTTATGGGGATACGTTCCATTTGTGGAACAAGACCTTCTTTGAATCAGTCATTTGAAATCATAAGAACTACGCCACCAGAAATGAGTCACACCAGAGCAGCTAGACAAACCATGGTTCTGGAATAGTTTTGCAGCAAACTACAACTGCAGCTCTTCAGAAAACTATCACAACACAGCCACTACATCTGAGGAAGTCTGAAACATTGCTTGGAGTTGATGAATTTCAGTGAGTTCTTTCCTCCTGAGTTTAATTAACATACACGTAGCTGGCAGTGGTCAAAGAAACTGAGTTCTCAGGGCTTCTGCTCTCCTTACGTTAGTTGGTGTGGCAAGCGTAAGGTGGTTGTAAAATGTGGTGGGCACAAGTGACCGTTGCAGAATTTACCCAGCAGAATGGCTAATGCAGCAGGAGGAGATATTTGGCTTGGCAAATGAGCATAAAAATTGGGAAACATTCTACTCACGGAATGTATGTATCTTGCAATGCACTATAAGCTATGCCAAAATAAGACTGTAAATTAGTGCTGCTCTTCACACCATTACCTACCACCGTGTGCTCTGTGATCCCATTGAGTGAATTGAATGGAGAGGAGAAGCCACATTCAGAAAAGCCTGAAAGCTCACTATGTTGCCAATGCTTTGGAAGTGGGAGGTTGGGGAATGTGTGGAGGCAGCTGGTACACCAGTATATGGCCTGGGATCAATGGGAATTTGTCTTTGTTTTCTGTGGAGCTCTGTCCTAAATGTAATTTGATACCCAATCCTTGCTGTTCTGCCATGTCTGAGTCTGCAGTTCCATGGGAAAGATGTGGTAAAGCTGTGAATCAAGGGGGGCTATGGGTTTTGAGAAGTAAATTCTCCCATTCGGTGTGTATCTTTGTGGAAAGGCAGCATAGACGTATGGTTTTAAAATGAGCTGGATCACAGGTGCTCTCACAGACTTGGCCAGAAAAAGAGAGCTCTGAAAAAGGCAATGTGCTGGCGAGAAGGTGATGACATGGCTAAATCTGAAGTACTTCCCATCCAGTTGTCAGGCAGTGCAGCATTCACTGTACAAAGCCCCAGGGTATTTTCCTGCAACTCCAATGTGTATCCGCTAGCCAGCTATGTAGAATGAACTGACAGCAGCAATGTAATGCCAATATTCCATACTCTACGCTGATTACTTAACCAATCCCAGGTACAATTCACGGTCCTTATCTTCAAAGGCCAGAATGAACCAAGTCTGAAATATCTAATCTGCACTGCACTTTTCAAACTCAGAGAGCCTGTTGACTGAATGTTCTTAGTGGAAAGCACTTCATTACCTCCGGCAATTCTTGCAGTTACCACATTGTAATACAAAATTCATCTAATGACAGACATTCCCTTAACTGCCAACAGCGAGGCATATTTACCCTCTCTCAGTCCCTTTTCAGTCCTTCCCAAAAAGAATGCAGGACCATACAAACATTTTCAGGGCTCCAGGGAAACAATCTGACACTGAGGCCACCTCAACCTTTCAAAAAAAGTACCATGGAGACAGGGCCAACTGCCCCTTTTGCACACACACTAGCTGGTCCTGCCAGAATAGGGACCAAATAACATTGGACTTTGTGTCAGAATCAAACTTTGATACTCAGTACACGTGAGCCCTCCAAACGTATGTGCAACAAATTCATTCATCCTTCATCAGAATTCTGTTTTTCCTCCAATTCATTTTAAGTAATCTCTCTGACTTTTCCACATTCCAGTATAGGAAGTTACACGGGATGTAACAATTGCACTATAAGACCCTTAAAAGGATACTCTGCCTGTTCCCTACCCGAGTTTTCCCACGAAATGGATGATCTGGGTCTCCACTATCGTGGCAGAATGCTTCTTATTAACTCTGCATAGGGATTAAGGAGAGCACATCTCCTCCTCATCACCATTATTGTTAACAGGTTCTGCCTCTGTGTTTTGAAATTTCCATTAAAGAGAATGCAGTGGCAGGAAACCAGTGGCCACAGAGCTCTGCTACTATGCAGGGGAGGGGGGCAGATGGCAGCAATTAGGGTGGATGCATTTGGACTCCCTGCAAATATACTTTAACCCTATGCAGATGTCCTGACACCTACAGCTTTCCTCTTGAGAGGGTAAATCCCACCTCCTGACAAGAGGATCTGAAGGAAAGTTTGTGTCTTTCAGCTTATGGAGTTTTCGATTCCTAGATATTCTGTGCGCTTTTATGCATACAGCATAACATGGCCCTCTGTGATTGTTGTCTAAGAGATGGTTACTGTTTGTTAATTCTCTCTTAATAAATCAGTGATTTTTTTTTTCCAGACCAACAAAAACCACCAGTGGAAAAAGAATACTAGGGCACTTGCAAACAATAAATAATTTTTTAAACAAAATTGACTTAAGTATTTTATAAATAAAACACTTGACCTGGTTTCACTTCAAGAGATATTGTCAATTGCTTTAATAGGCCAAACATTGATTTTTTGAGTCACAAATACACACTTGTTCAGTGCTTGTCCATCATGGGGTCTGTCGTCTGCTCTCGCATTAAAGCGTTAGGAGTGCTTTATAAGAATCCTCTCTGAAATGGTCAGATTTAGCATAGCTGAATCTTAAAAGCCTACAGGCCATGGAGACCTAGGCAGGAACTTGTGTCCCCTGCTTCGTAGTATACTTTTGGAATCTGCAGATCTGGAGAAAAATGGTTCAAACATTTGGCAATACTAATGCTGCAAATAGAGGGTGGAGACAACAAATCCTTTAACTGTGCATTTGCTTAAGTTCAAACCTGTAGATTAATTCTGTTGAATAGGAGTCAGAGTTTAAATGGATTATTTTGTCTCATTTTTTCTATATTATAGCTCTGTAGATAGATATAAAAAAGTAAAGCCTTACTATGTAAATTAAATCAAAACATGAATATTTTGCTTCCAGAAGGTTTATGGCCAGAATAGGTACACTGCTTTGGATTAAAAATAATAAATCTTGAATAGTTACCCTGGCCCAGATCCTTAAAGGTAGTTACGCACCTTATTTAGGCACTTAAATCCCATTGAAATCATATCATTGAGGATCTGGGCTCCAAGTCTCAAACCAAACATGAACTGAATCTTTAAGAATAAGCAATGTTCCAAGGAAGAGCATCGACTTTAAAACTGAAACTTCTGACTGAAAAGATTTGACCTCATACTGTTATAATTAATGCCCAAGGTTACTATAACTGAGAGATTATGGGAAAAGAATATCTATTTTTTCAGTTTACTGTGTGCAACTGACAGCACTTTGGCTTCGAGCCTGCAATTTACTGACATCAGTGGAGCTTCTCTGTTTCACTATAGTCCATGTCTCAGCAACAGGAGAGTGAATTTTTTCTTTTTTAAAACACATGGTTGTAAAACCTCTCAAGCTGGCAGTTGTAGGTCCTGACACTACTTTTAAATTCATTTTATGAAACTGACTAGATTTAATTTCCCAGTTTCCCTTGCTTTTAACTTTTTCTCATTGTTTTTCATTTCATGTGTTTTTTAAACGAAAAGAGTCCAGCCATTTGCAGTATCGTAAGAACGTAAGAGCAGCCATACTGGATCTGACCATTGGTCCATCTAGCTCAGGATCCAGTCTTCTGACAGTGGCCAATGCCAGTTGCTTCAGAGGGAATGAACAGAACAGGCAATCATCAAGTGAACCATCCCCTGTCGCCCACTCCCAGCTTCTAGCAAAAAGCAATCCCTGTCATGACAGAGGCTGTTCCCTGAGCAATTTCTTGTCAATTAGATGCAAAATGTGCTGAATATCTCACACGAAGGTCCGTTGTCATGAAATTTCCAGACCAATTTTATAACCCAAATGGCATGGCTAATTTGAATAAGCTTTGGATAAAATAATAAAATTCCATATTTATTGAGAGGGCATTCACCCTCCAGAGACAAAGTGGAGTTGTGGGGGACAGCAGGAGCACACAAACTGGGCCTGCAGCCTTCTGGTAATAACAGATATGGGCATAAATCATGCTTCTGCCATCACAGAGGCTCATTTAGCAGCAGAACAGAGGTGTCTCTGCTTTACAAGGTGCAGGGTGCAGAATGTCTGAGAACTGAGGTAAGGGGATATTCCCCCTTGGGTCATGGAGCTGTGCTCTGTGGGGACATCCTTTGAAGTGGGATAGAGCCAGGATGGGCTGTACCAGCCACAATGCAGCTCTAAAGCCACTCTGCAGACTAGTGAGAGTGGAGTGTGGTGGGGAGAATTCTCTATTTCTGTTAACTGTAGAACAGAGCAACACACAACCTAATTTCACCACTGCCTTATGCACATTAAAATTAAAGTGACCATAACTTGATTCTTCCTTTATTTGATTGGAATGAGTCCAGCTCAATGTGGTCCACATTATTGACTAGAGATCTCTTCACCAACAATACTTTTGTGGGTGGATTAACTATGAGAAAATTACTGATGAACTGAACAGAATTGTGGTGGGAAAAGGCACTGAGGGACCATATTTCTGGTCACTGACTTTCAGATATTTTAATTAATGGAACTGCATGAAAAAATTCTTTGTTAGAGTCAAGAATTGGGCAGGGTCCAACTCCCTGGCTGTTTGGCCCAGGCAATATGGAAGTAGACCCTGATTGGGTTTGGTTTAGAAGTCTAGGCTGGAATTTCAAAGGGACTTAGGCCTAACACCCTCAGGCCCTTTGAAAGTCCCAGCCTAGTTAATGAAGTAGATTGCCACGGATTTCCTCAGAGCAAAAAGCTGAAGTATTTTAGAAGAAGAGCAGCATGCAAAGAACATACAGACTACAAAGATTAAAACTCTCTTTTATAAAGCTACAGTATTAATTTTTAAATTTGCTAGGGCTATATACAGTAATATTAGAAAAGAGGATGCAACTTTAAACCATATATTAGCATGCTCGTAAATCAATGGGCATCAGCGACTACTCAAAGAGTCTCTGGCATTGTTACAGTATCTTTACAAGTGTGTGCCAATACACATTCTAATAACTACTGAACCAGGGACTAAAACACAAATTTGGTATTAAATAGCCTGGATTAAAGTAATGTAGAGCCAGGGATTGACTTTTTTTGTTCTAATGCTACTGGAAAAAGCTCACAAGATAAATGTCTTTCTGTGAACGCTACTGAGAACACTGGAAAAATTGTATTAAAATGTTTTATGCTGCAAGAAAATAAACAAATGAATAAATAAATAAAAAGCAAACGTGAGCACTGACTTTCACTTCCCAGTCAAAGGATTTTAGACCCGCTGAGGTATTTTTATCCAAGCTGACTATATTTGATGTAGAATTTATCATAACACAGAATTATAGCAAGATGGGGAAAGTGCCTTTCCTCCTGAAATTTCCAAAGATTCTAGCATCACTAAAATTCCATTTCAATGGCTTTGGTGGTGGAGTGTATTTGGGTTTCTCTGCCTGCCAAGGTATTTAGCATGATACTGACTCAGAAGCCAACTCATTACTGCTCCTTAGCACTCATAAGGTGAAGAAAGCTTCCTTGTTTTATGGGATGGGCTGAGGGGGGTATTGAACACCTGCACAGAGGTGAGGAAGGGGAAACAAGAAAATTGCCTGACGATGCCCAGGCTTGGCCCTGCCTTCTCTGGCTCTCTGACTCCCATTGACCAGCCAGGGGGAAACAGAGATTCATTGGCCATCACGTTCCATACTCCCATTAATTTAAACCTTGTCCCAGGCTTTAGAGACCTCCTGTCCTCTTTAGTTTTCCTGCCCATTCCTCCTGGTAGCTGTAGTATAGGAACTGTGGGGGTTTGGGTGCTGCAGGTCTGACTGATTGCCTGTTTTGGGGTCTGTTTTGGGGAAGGAATTTTTCCCATTGGGCCAAACTGGCAGAGATCTGGTGGGTTTTCCCACGTTCCTCATTACATTGTGGAGGCACATTGAAGTTGAAAAGGGTAGAGCTTAGAAGTTTAATATTAGAAATAAACAGGAACATTAGTTAATTGCTTTGCAACTTGTAGCCTATGTCCAGTGCAGGTAAAGGCTAACAGAGCCAGCTCCCAGACATTAATAAGACCCAAGATTTCATTGGTGGACTTTGTGCCTGTAAGAAGGGGAGACCTGAACTCTCTGCAGATGAAAATACTCCCTTGGTGCCCTCCACCACCCCTCATGAGGTGGGAGGCTGAGAGGATTCAGAAGTGAGCTGAGTCATAGGGCAGCCTGAGGAAGGTCCACCTAAAGTACTGGTTATATAGTAGGCACCCTGGAGTCCCACGCAGGATCCAGAGAATGGCTGGTATGTAAGAGTTGGATTGGGCCTACAGTGCCAGTCCTCAGTATCATATTAATAAGTTGCAACCTGCCATTTAAATCCATCTCTGTGTCTATCTGTCTTCACCTGTGTGTCTCGATCAAGACACAGCTGCTCTCTAGCCAATAGACTGAAGACCTCAGAATTACTCGATTGAATATGCTCAAAGAGCACAACACAGGTGAAGGATTTCTGAGGTTCTCTGTGCCAAAAGCAATGAATTTTGGCAAACCCCATAAAGAAGAATATTTGTGATTTCTAGTTAGTCACTTATACTGTCCCACTTGTTCGGGCTTATGTTTAGGCTGGTTGCAACATGTTTTGTCACAGTGTAAGAAAGAGTACCTGAATTCACATAATCTGGAGTGGTTCATGAGCATGAATGACTACGTCTGGGCAGACTGTCAAATATCACTCCAAACTGGTGGTATATTGTATAATTAGATTTCACCAATCCAGGACCAAATGTGAACTCCCAAAGTACTACAGTAGTCTTATAATGGAGTCGCAGAAAGTCCCCTTATATCTCAAGTCTATCTTGCTGCACAGACAAACTGGACAGTGTGATAAACAGTCACATGAAAAATCACAAAATATTCCAGGTTACAACCAGTCCCAAGAGACCAGTTACTCACCGAAGTTGATTTGCTTCCTAGATCTCACACCAAAGACAATGCTGGTAGCCAGTTCTATAGTAAACTAACTAAAGGTTTATTAGCTAAGAAAAAGGAATGAGAGTTATAGAGGTTAAAGCAGGTCAAATTATAGGTACAGGTTTGTCACAGTCTATAATTCTAAATGGTAGCAGAGATGTGGTGTTCTGCCAGTTTCCCAAAAGTCCCTCAGGGCTACCCAGAAAAACTCTGGGGATCTCCATCTTCTCATTCAGTTATTCTGCCCTGTTAAATCCAAACAGTCCAGAGGTGAAGAATTTTTCCTTGCATCCATACTTCTAGCTTCTTCTCACAGCAAACAAGCTGACAGTGTTACTAGCCGTATTGGCTTTTTCTTTGAGGATGGAGAGAAAGGAATGCTTTTAGAGTCTTTGATCTGTGATCATCATACACAATGACCACTTGCTTTAAAATGTGCAAGAATTAGCACTTTCCTGTTAAAGTTCTTCATTTGTGTTACATATGGCTTCTTTCTCATTGGATGGGTTATTTTGTAACCAGTTATAAACAATGTAAATGTTTGCTATTACATTAAAATAGGATACAGGTAAGTGAAAACAATGCATACAGCATGCCATTAGCTGGCATGAAGTTTAAACACCAAATACATTCTTATACATTTAACAATCACTTTGATCTATACTAATACCCAAGTGAATTGGCCTGTGCAGTGTACCCATGTTAGTCCCAGGATATTAGAGAAACAAGACCAGTGATGTAATATTTTTTACTGGACCGGCTTTCAAGCCACATAGAGCTCTTCTTCCAGCTCTGAATTTGTAAGTGTTCAGTGAGGCGTGGGGCTTTGGTATGCCCTGGTACCTGGTCTGCCAGCGTCACACTCTTATCTTGCACTAAACCCAGGCATCACAAAGATATACAAAGTCTTTGTTTCTGTGCCTCATGCCAGGGCATAGAAGACCATATTGTTGATAACATGGGATTCAACCCTTTCAAATGGTTGGTCACTGCATGAAGCAAATCTGAAGTTTCTATCCTGGCCTCATTTGGGATTTACAGATGATTCCTTGCCCCACTCTCCCTTGTGCCATTGTGTTCTCTTCTTTGCACACAGTACCTGTGGACAGTGCCTTTCTGCTGCATGAATTCTGGCTCCTCAAGAGATCTTCTGGTTTTGCCAGAAGAGCACTATAATACAGTGGGCCAAATTCATATCTCTTGCAACTCCTTTGCCTGTAAAACTCTGTACTCCCTTTTTCCCCTTATCAGCAATGTTTCTATCACTTTATCAATGGTAGGAGCAGTGAGGAGTTGTAATTTGTTACGTGGTTTAAAAGTGTCTTGTCCTTGCATGCAGGAGGCATTTCTTGCAGAACCTATCTCTACTTAATGCTGGAACCCTACCTTTAGAGTAGAGCCCTGAGATTGCTTAAATGAAATGTCCTTTCTGCAGTGCCTGCAGCTGAGCTAGTGCATTGCAATGAAGATTTCAATCTATTCTACTCATTTAAGCAGGGTTAGTGGCCTATGTATCAAAGATATCACTTATAAAATCATGAAATTCAGCTTGGAACATTAAAATGACTTTCCATCTGAAGCTTATCCATCCTGGTAACCGTGGAGATGAGTGGAAATGAAGAAAGCCATTATACCAATTATTAGAGCCCAGCTAATCTGCAGATATCTGCGGACCATGCTTGTGGATCGCGGATTGGATGCAGATAGAAATTTTGTATCTGCGTAGGGCTCTATTAATTATACACACCTGCACCGCTACTTGCTTCCCCTCAAGAGATCTTGGGAACCTTCAGTTGCTCAGCTGAGCAAGTTAGCAAATATGCCGTTTATCGTCCCAAAGAGTTATTGGACAAAATGCAGCACCAGGTATGCTAATCCATTTAGAACAGCAAATGATCTGACAAGCCTGAGGTAGAAAATTTGTTCCATGGGTGTTATCAGATCCTTCAATGATTTATACAGATTACTCTCATCACTTTTCTCTAAGTAAATTGGCTCTGTTTTGATAAGAAAGGCATTTTAACAGCTCTGAAATCAGGACAGACTGTAAACTTCCCCAGCTGGTAACACCCTGAAGAGACATTTTAAAGATATGAAGAGGCTAGTTTAATTTAGACTGTAGTGCAATTTGACAATGTCAAAATGTTCACTTTGGAGCTGGAACAAGTTTAGAGGCATCTACATTATCTGTATGAAGGAAGCACTGTGCTCTTTACAGTCAAGCTTTATTGAATTTATTGTTTCCTTTCTTGGAAGAGAATTGAAAGTAACGGATCATTCTTGTCAACATTGCTGTCACCGTAGTGGTGGATAATAACCCTGTTTCACGCATATAATTACTATTTGCGTGCATTCTTTTCGACACCCACTGCATTGGCACATTGTGAATAGAAATACAATCTGCCTGCATCGCCGAAAACCAGCAAGGTGGCCAATAGAGTCAATGCAAGTCAATAATTTGGAATGCTTTCATTCTAACTGAGGGTTCACTAGTACAAAGTTTATGTCAACAACCTAATGACAGTCTTTCTGTATACACAGACCCAAGGAAAAGACAAATATTTACTTTCTGTGAACTGTTGCTGAGCATATTATTTGCAGCCGGCCAGCACTGAATAACTTTGCTAATAATAAAACCCAGATGTTGATGGGAAAGCTTTAAAGCTCTTTAAAAGTACGAGGACTCAGACCTAAAATATTTAGATACAGTATGTGGTTCCAGGTTTGCAAGTAACTCTTTTAACTGACAAATAACTTAAATATGCCTACCTTCTTTAGTAACAAAGTATGAAATGTGCAACAACATTACTCTGGCTGTCAAGCACTGCACACCACATTAATAAGCGCTGAGGTATTTTGACATCTAGAAGAATGAATGTGACTTAATGAGGAAATGAAAGCAAGATCATCATCAACTAGGCTCCCACTGTGCAAGTTTTACCCAGACTCGGATTTAGCATTCACAGTCTGCAATTCCAAATCTGATGCCAAAATACAGTACTGTCCTGCATGAGACCAGGTACCCTCAACTCCCACTGACTTCAAGAGCAGTGGGAATGTGCTGAGCACCTTGCACAATGAGGCCGTTAGTAACCCTGCTCCACACTGATGTCAGACAGAAGGTAGGGTACATACACTTTTAAATGACCAAACACGAGGCAGTATCATGAACACAGGAAGAAATGCCAGCACGGTGCACCTAAATGGTCCACGTGACAATCACTGATGTAAGTAAATCAGCTTCATCACATCTCCTGACCAGGCTCGGACTCCACTCTCCACAAACAAACAAAATAAGGTACTCTTGGCTGCAAATTCAGTCTTTTGTGATTACTAAGTTTTCCACAATTCAGCCAGCACCATAATGGGTCTGACACCATTCAGTGGCCAGATTCTGCTGGCCCTTGTGAGGGTGCACAGTGGGAAGATGTGGTGGAAAGGGCTAAGGAACTTCTTACCCCTTATGAGGCCACACAAGGGCAAGGCAGGCCTACAGCCCCACACTCTGGGGAGTGCAGAGATTTCTCCCACTCTGCTCCCCCTTGGGTGCATATCACCCGCCAGGGGGCAAAGAAGAGGAAGGGCCATAGTTGCCCAACCCATGTACCAACAAGCAAAGTGAGGAAGAAGGGGATGAAAGGAAGTTTCAATGTGTCTCCAAGCATCAGGGCTTTGTCCGTATGGCACGACCTAGCCCCACATAAATCATTCGCTGGACGTGAGGTTTTTTCCCATGAATTTGCAAACAAGTTACTCGGTAAGTAATTTTCCCAAATAGCTGCAAAATATCCAAAGTTTACTCAGACACTTAGCTGCCTGGCATATACTCTGTGTTATGATACAGTTGAAAGAAACTACACTATCCCTCAACAAACACTTTTGATTGACCCGTGGCCCCTGGTACAATGAAAACGGCTCTGAAGGTATAATAATCACATGCTCTAGTAGCTAAATCAAAATAAAGCGATGTGTCACAAGGAAAAATGTGCAGTTGTGAAATTTATATAACAGAGATTAATTCTGTATTTTGGCTGGACAACAAAACAGAGCATTTGGATTTGCTGTTATGTTAAAAACAGTCACTTTATCCTTAGGGACTTGTTTATGGCATTTATGCAGAGTCCCCAGCGAGGGGGTACAGAGCCACCTCTGTGTCGGGAAGAACACTGCAGAATTTCTGTCTCAGCATGGCAAAATACTTCCTGGAGCTCCTGGGGCACACAGGCTGTGTACTCACTGCTATGCCCCTCTGGCACGGCCCCACCTCCTCTCCATCCCTTTCAGGGTGACATATGTCTCCAGAGGCATAAGGAGGGAGCATGGGGGAGTCATTCCTGCAGTCCCCAAAGTACAGAGGCCCAAATCCACACAGGTTTTCTTCTTAGTGTTGCAGTGCCTAAATTGTAGGCACCTCACCACCCATGGAATCTACCAAGCCTGGGTTAGGCGCCGAGGCTCTCTGTGGAATGCATGGAGAGGAAATGGAGCCAAAAAAGCCAGCATGTGAGGCAGGGCACCACCTAAACTAGCCAATGAGAGGGGTGTGTCCTAAGCCTCCACCCTTCTCTGGGATTTCGGCACCTAGTTCAGGCTGGAGACAAGAGCCTAACCCTGCTGGAACCCAGAGCCTGGAATCCACAACCTGGAGCCCCTCTCCTGGAGCCAGGCACTGATGCCATTTCTTGCAAGCACGCTCCCTAACTCCCCACTGGTTAGCGAACTCACCCATGATCTGAGAGACTCTGGTTCGATTCCACCTTCTGTCTGATAAGAAAGGGTTTGAACTTGGGTTTCTCAGGTGAGGTCCTGCTTGGAGTTAGGTCTTGGAGCCAAGCTAATCTCCAGGCAGCCTCACGGCAGGCCTGCAGCAAGCTGCCTGATTAGCCAGGCCACCTGAGTGGCTGCAGGGGCCAGCAGCAGCTCATGGGCTGCTCAGTGCTCACACCCACCACGGTGCCAGCTCCTGTGTCATCTTGGTCTTGCTGCTCCTGCTTTGCTTTGCCTGTCCTTCACCTGCCTTGAACCCCTTCTCCTTGCCTGACACCTGCTTGCCTCAGCTCCTGACCTCCAGCTGGACCCTTGGTTCTGGCTTCTTCTGACTACTGACTCCACTCTGGCTCCTGCCTCTGATCTCCTGTTCGTGCCCTCTGATCTGACCCTCAGCTCCAGCTTCTGACTACTGAGTCCAGCTCTGACACTAGTCCCTGGTTCCTGATGCCTGCTCTGACCACTAGACTAGACTGCTTTTGTCCCAGTTGCCTGACAGTTCCCCTAAAACTACCCGACTTTAGAGTCAGTCTCATTCTCGCTTTGGCCCACTGCATATTTAATTAGCTATCCACAGCAGAACAAATTCAACCGCAGAGACAGAGAACTCACATCAGACTATCCATAGCCCAGAGACCAGGGCACTCACCTGAAAGGTGGGAGACCCCTCTTCAAATTCCTCCTCCTCTGGAGGGGGGTGAATTGGGGGTTCACCTCATGTGTGAGTACACTGAGCTAGAGGCCATATGGAGGCTGCTGCTGTTCCCCAACAATTTTGTGTGGCGTTAACTATGCTCAAAGCGTGCATACTGGATTGAGCCAGGCTGGGGAGATAGCTGGGCGAACGCCTATCTATACCTGGTTTGAGGGTCACACTGGGGCTTAGGTGTGAGATAGGCATCAAGACACCTGTCTAAGACAGGACTGTGCATGTCTAGAGGCAGCAACATAAGATCTTAGAGGACTTTTACAGCAAAAATGTAGGCAGTGAATGATTCTAGGCACCTACAGGGTTAGGCAGCAGCCAAGCAGGAGTTTTGAGGCTCAGTGACATCTAAGTAAGTTTTTAACTTATAATGTGGGAGTTAGGCTCTTTAGCCTTTTCGTGGATCTGGCCCAGAGGCCGCAACTTTACTTGGCCCTTACATGGATCATGCAAATGGGGAAGACAATTTGCCCTTCTCCCACCCACTTGCACTTTCCCACTTTCCCCTGCTGCACCTGCATAAAGTCCAGGCACAATCTGGCTGGACAAGTACCAGTACCAATTATTAGTATCATGCAAGAATGACATATTTATCCTTCTGATGATTGATGCCACCCCAAGATGTTTCATTTCTTTCTTACAAGATATGTGGAGACTTTCACAACCCTACTAAGTCTTCCCTGATTAACAAGAATTATTACATGGGGCTCATTCTGTCACTCTTACTCAGCTTGAGTAACACCACACCGACAGGTAGCCCCATTACCCTGGGCTCTAAATGATTGATTCCAAATTTTAGGGTGCTCCTTCATCTCCTTGGGTATAATTACTTTATACAGAGTAATTTGTAGCAAATAAAAGATACACACTTACAACTACAGTGTGTACAAATGGCCACTAAGAAACAAGCTATAACACAGCGGCTTGTAAAATAAAGTACTTGACACAGGGCCAATTGTGGCTGTAAGCCATGGCTGCCTTGTGGGGAGAGACAGAAAAGGCCAAGTAGCAGCAGGAGGCAAAACACAGATAATCAATGACTAGGAGAAACCTGGAAATCAATAATCCTGAAAGAGATTCATAGACATAGTCTTAGAGTTTCTTAGCGTTTAGGAAATGGAAACATTAAAACCAACCAAAAAGTCAGGCCAATATATTTCTTGGGTTGGCTGACCATGGGTATGGTGTCAGCCGTAGCAGCCAGTTAGAAAGCTTAAAAATGGACAGAACTCTAATCTCCTTTCAGAAACAAGCAGTAAAATCACACATGGGAAAATTGTGCATTTATCTGGATAATTGCTGAATTACCTTCAAAAATCCTCTACACGTTAATTGGAGAGTTAGTTTCTAGTTTGCTGAACTACTGTTATGTATCAGCATACTGCTTTGTACAAACGTATTTATGGCCTGATCCTTATCTTTGCAAAAATTAAGATAACCAGTCAAAGGACTATGGGCTCAATCTACCAAGACACTAAGCTCTCATTCAAGTCAGTTGTAGGGGAAGATCCTCAGCTTCTTATGGGACACTGAATGCAATTTATACTATTTACTGCTCCATTTCTGGTGGCAGATCTATGTGCTACATCTATCTGTTGCAAAAGCTTCATGCTTATTCTAAGTCTTATCAACGTATGACTCATAGTTATGACCACATGAGTTTCTACTTACCATATGTCTTCATCTGATCGCCCAGTCCAGGCTAAACATTTTAGCTATTGTATTATGTATGTATGTATGTATGTATATTGTATTGTATTTAGCTATTCATGAAAAATAAACCTTCATATGATACTGCAAGTTTAATCCAAATAGTTTATACAATATGCTCTGTAGGAACTGAAAATGATATACATGTAATGTTTCCCCCTCTTTCTCATAGCTTGTTGCTGATGGTTGCATTCATAAATTACATGTAGTCCAGTAATATAACATACTAGATCAATATGTAAAAATTTTGAAGTTAGCATTTGCTGACATGTGGCATAACTCAAAGTGAAGTGAAAGGCATAACTAGCTGCAGTTCTGGCTGCGATATGGCCACAGATTGGGCAGCATGCCTCAGTTTAAAAAAAGTTTGGAGGACTACTCAAATCTCTATATACGGTATATTTTTTCTATGCAGTATATCTTAATGCTCCTTAAGAATCTTAGAATCTAAGTACTGTTTAAATAATTGAGATCCACAATTAATTCTGTCTGAAGGAGGTAAGCTCTTTTTAAGAGATAACATTGTTCATGCTGCAAACCTAACATTTTCATATCCATTACTTTTCCTCCAGTAGTATGTAAACTTCTAAATCAGTACAGTATCTTTTTAAATATACTGAAAGGTTATATCAGCTGTACAAACTGAAAGGCTGGATTTGGTGACAAAAGCACGCATTATATATATAGAAAGGGATTATCATTCACAAAAGTAAACTGGTTAGATTTTCGTTTCAGCATGCTATTAAAAAAATAACCAAAGAGATCGGAAAGCTACAATGTGCTCAGGCATTCTGGAGCACTAATTCATACACACTGAGAAGCAGCATCCCATAATGTCTTTGAGATCACACCACTCTTAGCACTTGCTCTAGTTAACACCAGAATGACAGATCTCTGCCCATCTAACTGCTTCTGACTACCTTTCTGCATATCTGAAAATCCAAGTGTAATTTATATATACCATAGAACACATGAAGTGATTTTTCTGTTATTGCACTCTGAAATGATGTTGAGAGAGTGTATCATATGCTCTCTTGCTTTTGGGGACCAATTTATTTATTTGAGCCCCCCACTGTCCAGAAAGAATGGCAATTGTAACTGTAATTGTAACAGCTTTTAACTTGTAGCAGCCTCTCCAAGTGAAGTTGAGAACAGCAGTCAGTAAATACATTCAAAATTTGAAACACACAACTACTATCCATATTAGGAATGTGGCTTTAAAAAGAAACCCTTAACCTCAATTTAAAAAGTGATCTGGGGAGTTTCTTACCTTCTATGACCTGTGCTGCTAAAACAACAGGGAGAAATGAACCCCAGAGCAGTAGTAGCAAATTCCAGGGCCACCAGCAATGCCTGGAGCAAATTTGCCAAGAAGGAGAAAAAAAGAGAAAAAAAGATAAGGCTAAAAGTTAAATGCAGAAATGCAAGAAAAAAATTAAAAGTTTGCATTCTTACCTTGAGAGCATTTTTTTAAAAGTTTGTTGGAAGACCTTAAGTGGGGAAAATGTTCAGTGAACATGAATTTGTACTTCTGAAAAGAAAAAGTTAATAAAAGTTGGAGTCTGTTGTCTCCTCCAACGTTCAGACACGAGTGAAACAAAGGCAGCTCTCAGGCTCTCAGTGACTCATTGCAATGAGTGCTCCAGCACTGAAATCTGACTCCCAGATTTTCCTTTTCAGACCGCTGCCTTAAACTCTTTAACTTTATTCCCTACCTTATTAATGGAGACCCTCTTTTTCTGCCCCTCATTCCACTGCTATCATTATCCACTCTTGCATCTAACTACTGCATACACTGACACATACCGGTAGAGTTTCCCCCACACTCTTTCCCTTCCTCCATTCATCACCTCCACTCCCTTACCCAATAAAATATTACCTCCAATATCCTTCCATCCAATATAGCCCAAACTATGCATCTCACTATGGTATCCAGCACTTCTCCAACCAGACAGATTAGTCAAACTATAATTTAAGCAAGCTTTAAAGTAATGAATAAAACAGGAAAATCCCCATCAACTGCAATATATGTCCAAGTTAACAGAGCTATAAGTGGTACTGTCATCACAGAGAAATTTCCAATCATATTCTTAACTCTGGCATGTCCTGTTTTTATAATATTTCTGTTTATAAGATTTACACCCTTACGATAAATTCTGAGTCTGTGTCTATATTAATGTCTATACATACATACATAAGTATTTACAATAGCGACTCCATAGCTAAGGGTTTTTAAGTTTCCATTATAAGTGTGAATTTGCCCCATCCTTCTAAAAAGCTTTTTCCATATACAGTTTCTTATGTGTTGCTCCTCCCCAAAGAAAAATTCTTTGGAAAAAAGTTAGAAGTTAATCAGACAAGCGTTTTCCAAGTTATAAAACTGAAAAAATGCTTGCCTGTCACTTTTTGAAAAGGGTAGGAGGGAGAAGTATTCTGAGTCTGAAAAGTGTTTTGTGGAAATTAGACTGGAAGGAGCTGATGGGGCTTGGGATGTTCTGACTTGGGATGGGAACATATTTTTACAACAACCAAACAAAGTAATTTTTTTTCACTTTAATAATAAGTTAGGAAAAATCCCTGTGAATAAACTTTCTTTAGACAGAGTTAAGCACTGTGTTTTCTAAACCTTAAAAACAACTGTATCAGTTAACAGATATTAATAATTATAGTTTTTAAATAACCAATGTGCGGGAAAACCCAGGAAATTCAGAGTTATGCTTCCAGCAATCACTTCCACTACCTTAAATCTGCCCCACATCCCTTCCCAGACTCTGCTTACAGGCTGGGGTTTACTTTTCCCATCTCACCTCAACCGCATTTTTAATAAAGCCAGAGACAACCTCTATCCCCCATCCACTTACGACACATCGGCAAGTTAAACATCGACCAACTTGTAGGCCAGAGACTTAATTTTCTTTCACTCTGTGGTCCTACTGCAGGCCAGACTCTCCCTCTCACTTAATTTTCACCCATCACAGGTGGTCCAGAGACCACATCCCCCCTCATGAATGATATTACATTGGGCTGGAGAGAGCATATCTTCCTCCTCATTCACCATCCCTATGGAATTGTCTGCACTATATTTTTCCACCCTCTGGATTTCCCACTGTTGCTGGAAGCTTACTGCTGCCGTGGTACTTCTCCCTGCAATCTAAAAGACTACATGTAATTTTTTCCATTGGTAAATACTGCCTTTTTAAAAGAGCCAGATACTGTATGTGAGCAAGGGTCAGTCACTCAGTTCTTCAATATATCTTTGGCAATAGCATATAGGAATTATTGTCAGTGTTCTTATACCGTTTTCATATCCTTTCTTTCCTTCTAAGCAAACTTTTTCTTTACCCTGCGGAAAGAGTCCCTGAAAAATCTCCTCCATTATGGTGCATATTTTTGTGTAATATAAATGGATCATACAACTTTGTCAAGTATAGTATCTCTGCATTATGTTTTTGGCATATGAGGAGTATAACTAAGTGAAAAGTATTAAAGATATGGAGAGAGGTATATTCTATGTACACATTCTAGACTGTTCAGAACTATTTATTAAATATTGTCATTTATCAAACATTGTCACAGTAAAGATTCAGGGCTAGAAGATCAACTATAGACATGATATTTTCTCTGCGTCAACTTTAAGAAAAGTGCAGAGAGCAAAACCAACCATTGTACATTGCCTTCGTGGACCTAAGCAAAGCATTTGACACAATCAGCAGTGTAGGTCTATTTGCAATACTGGAAAAGAGAGGATGCCCATCAAACTAGTTAGGCCTTATCTGTTCATTTCATGACAACATGAGAGTAAATGTCCAGTTTGATGGGTCTATTTCAGATAGCTTTGGATGAAAAGCAGAATGAAGCAAGGATGTGTTCTTGCCCCTACCCTTCTTTGGAATCTTCTTGGTGCTTTTGAACTGTGCATTTAAGGACATGAAAGATGGAGTACATCTCCACACAAAATCAAATGGGAAACTCTTTAATCTCTCACAATTTAAGACAAAGACTAAAATAAAAAAGGTGCTAATCAGGGAGTTTCTATTTGCTGATGATGCTGTCCTGCAGCTTGAAGAGCTTGTCAGAAGTAAGCAGCTTCCAAACCAGACACATATATTTGCAATAGCTGCCAAAGATTATGCAAATGTCACATTGGACTATTTAGTCACATGAGACATTGCAAACTATCTACATCACAGGCTGCAATTTCCACCATCTCCTGCAGATGAAAGGATGCCAATCAATCAAAATCAATCAAATATTGTCATTTATTGTAAAAGTAGGTGTTGCTTTAAGTATTTTCTCCTTTTGTCTATCATCATTGGAGAGTTTTTACCATTTTTAGTCAGGTGTACATACTGGATAGGTAATTTCTTTTTAAAATATGCTATAATATAAACAATTTTCTCCTATATTCTATCAGTTTCTCCTATATTCTATCAGTGTCTCTGTTGGGTATGGTCTTATTGGTTTTTCTTTTATGAAATATTTTTCACAGGGAAATGAAATTATTAAATAGTGTTGATAACCTGAAATAAAATATTTTGCCTGACTTTTTTTATGACTCTCCATACCTGTAAACTGCTTGGCATAAGAGGAGGGGAGGCATCCTGAATGGTATATATTTAGTAGGGCAAAAAGTAAATACACAGATTCTGTGATAAACTATATCTCCTTTCCAGCAAAGAGTAGAACAAGCACAGTGATTGAATTCTCTTTACTTTTTCAGTTCCCTAAACCTCCTACTTCTGTTAAATTATCCAATTTCAAATCAAGTAGGGAGGAGATTAAAAAATTAATTGTATGGCACTAGTAGTCTATTTTGTAAGTTAACATCCCATATGTCAGAAGCATATTTTACAGAAAGTCTATAGAAAGGGAACATGCAGATCTACTTCTCACATAATAGCAGCACAGTTCATGTTGATGAACTACATGAAATACTACTGAGAATTTGTGCTGGACGTTTGAAGGTGGGTGTCTGACCAATGCTGATTATTTTTAGAGTTACCAGATATGGGAAAGTGAATCTAATATTTTTTGAGTGACGCATGCTCCTGACCTCTGTGAATTCCACTGCCTTTCAGTGGATGGCAATGGAGAAATCTGTAAATATGAATAGCTTTTTATCTCCTTCTTGTAGGACCTTGAGATTTCTTGCAGCTTCTGGGCTCTTTACTGGTCTCCATGACTATGGAATATTAATAGCTGCTCTGAGTCTCATAGTCTCTCCTGCAGACAGTGATCCAATTCTGTGTGTCCACTCAGTTTTAGTATGGCCATTTTTCACATCCAGCAGGAATCCATTGTTTGGAGGAGGATATAGATTACTTTCCTTCCATACTTTCTCAAAGTCCAATCTCTATTAGATTTTTCTTCCTGCCATGGGGTCTCAAGGTCTTGCAGTTTGTTAGGCAAAACTTTTATTTACTCTGCTGATTATCTATCTCTTTTGACCAGTCTTCCATGGTATTGATCTGTTTCCATCTCTGAGCCAGCATTCTGAATGCTGCTATTGCAATGCTTATTTCTCCTAATCTACTGTCCATTTTAGCTTTTAATTTGGGAAACTTCAAATCCAAAATTCTTGTACAGGGTCTGGTAATTTCTGCTCCAGCCATCCTGGCCAAAACAGCTCATCGTCAGGGTTCTCTGACTCTTGTGGCACAGTTACCATTTTGAGTCCCTAATTCTGCAATTGGCTCTGCAGAGAGACCCTGGCGGCTGCACAGAGCCCCAGTGGCTTCAGTAGAATTCCATACAAATGTCAGGGTCTGTCTACATGAACCTTATTGCAGGACTGGAATTCTCTGACATTTTCTTTTTCTGTGTGTGTGGCGTTACCAGCCTTTGCCCAAACATCTATCAATACCTATTCCTACCACTGTCAAAGAGCAAATAATTCACATATGAACTATAACTACAAACTACTCACCCTGTCATGTATTTTGTCACCTCGGAAAACCAGACAGACCATACTGAATTACTGTAGACTGATATTACATGTAACGAAACCATATCATATTGCATATACACATGGAAGCTGAATTAAGGGTACACAGACTACTTGACTCTAGCATTTGCCAACTTCTGAGGGCGTGACTTTGCAACCTTAATGATCTTTTGATATCCATTTTTGGGATGTAATTTCGTAAGTTTTTTAAAAAGCAAACTGGAAAAACAAATTTAATCATCTGGAACCACAGTTACCACCAACTTGTGTCATCAGCCGGGTTAGGATGTTTATTTTCACAGCACAGTCTTTTGCCCCTCCAGCTAATGGGGTAACTGATAGGAACAACAGGTTGTCGAAGAGTATGTAAATCAGCCACTGTGGGGAGGGAGGAGTCTAAGACAGACACTTTGCCAGTAGGTTTCATAGCTATTTCCTGGATAGCAAAGAAATGTTGAGGCTCAGGACACCTGAGTTCAATTCCAGGTTTTGTAGGGGAGTGTTCTCTAATGATTACAGACCCTTCAGTCCTTATCCCCTCCTCCTCAGCTCCCGCCCCTGTCCCCCGGCTCCTGTCCCCTTCCTCTATTCCTATCGTCTCCCTCCTCCACGCTATTCCCGCCCCTTTCCCTGAGCCTCTGCCCATGTGCCGCCAACTGAAAATAGGGTTTTATAATGGGAAGTGTCAGGGATCCTTAACTATAGATATTAGTTATAGAGATAACTCCCTGTGACACCTATAATCCCTTGAGTTTTCTTCAGCATTGCCTAGCAATTGTATGTTCATTATAAAATCTGATAAACACTCAAGCTTCTCTATGCAGTGAAATGCAGAGTTAGATTCATAACAGGAAAAGCAAAAGGAATTTGGTGATGGATAGAGGCAATTTTATATACGTAAAGAATGGTCAATGTATTCATCTATCATATAAACAGCCTTTAAGGTTAGAGAATATTTTACTAAGAAGAACATTATATACTGTAAGTCACAATACAGTTTTAAGATCAGAATCTGCCCAGAGGAGATGATAAAAGCTTTTCACATGTACCATGCCTTCACATTTAAAAAGCAAATATACCATTTAAGAGACCAGTTGATGCTTTGCTCTGTAGCAATAGGGGAAGAGCAGCAATTTTTCTGGGATTTTTGTGTTTCTGGGATACAAGAATATGGTACATGTCTTTTGATCTACAGTCTGTGGGGAAAGTGTTTGATTACTGAAACACTATTAGATTTTGGGATACACTAAATATTGCTTTATTCAAAACTGCAAACCATCATGTAACTCAAGTTTAATTGTTATGGATCAAATTCTGCTCTCAAGTACACTGGTGTGCCAATGCTGAGTAACTCCAACATATCAAATTCATCCTTGGTGTAAACTGTATTGACTTCACTGAAATTAAACCAAGGATTAATTTGGCTCATTCGCTTTAATGGAATTTACCCTGGTGTAACCAAGAGAAAAACTTGACCATATATCTTTGATGCTATATAACTGATCAGGTTAGCCTTAGCTCGTGCCTCCAACATCCAGCCCACATAGCTGGATGAGTGATGAAGCACTCAGGCTGGGATTTGAAGAACTGTGTAAGTGCAAGGAGAAAGACATCCTCTCCCTGCCCATGTTATGTGATGCTATTACTCCAGCCTAAGGGCTACAGAAGCAACAGTGCCCTTGTACCACATCTGCCTTCTGATCCTACTTCCGTCCCTGCTTTTGTCCCTCCACCAAAGATCTACAATGTGCATCTGTGCTGGGAGTGCCCATCGAAGTTTTCTTCATGGTATGCAGGGGATGCAGACTTCTGGCATCTTGCACCCACATGTAGAATCACAACGATGCCACTGTGTCAGGATTTAGGTCTTGATGCATATTATTTGTCATACAGAATGCCAATCATTCTGATTAACTGTTTTAAACAATGCCATGCCACTCCATATCCCCTTCCCTTCCACAGAGCGGACGAATGTTAGCTGAAAATCTTTGGCTGGATGCTGTACTCCTGTCTCTAACTATTTAAGTTCACATACTTTTGCTGATATAATTTAACAGTTATAGGATGTTTTTTCAATATGTTTTCCCCATTTCCCCATACACTGGATCCTCAAAACATACAACCTTGCCCAAGCACGGAATGATTTTTGTTTTTAAACAAAAGTGACATTCGGAAAAATGAAATGAAACACCCATAAAAAGAAGGCAGCCTAATTTAAAACGCGGTATTGTTTTTATGGCATACATAGCCCTGTGGAAAAAATTGTATGTGATCATGTAATTAAAGACTATATCATAATGCATACACGGAAAGGGGCCAAACTGAAGTTGCACAGGCATCCTTAATTCTGGCATTTCCTAACTTCTGAGTCTTTGACTTTCCCACCAAAATAATGTTCTTTTAAAATTGTGTGTGTGATTTTGTAGGTTTTTTAACAAAGCAAACTGAAAAAACATGGAATTCCATCACATAGCATCAGATTCTCACCCACATGGGTCATCAGTAGGGTTGGAACGTGGAGATTCACCACACAGACCTCTGCCACTTGAGCTAACAGAGTTACTGACAGCAGAGGATGGGTCACACATATTGCCAGCAGAAGACTGGCAAGACTCATGAATCTTGGTTTCCATTCCAGGCTCTCATGGGGAGTGTGCTCTGGGGACCAGTCTTTACTGCCTGTTCCCTGGAATCTTGAACCCATCTCCATCTTCTCCAACTTGTCCCTGTCCCAGTCCAGTCTCTTCCTTCTCTCCCCAGATGCTTGTTCCAATCCCATTCTTTTTTTCTACTGTGATAGTTCTCGCAGTACCTAGTATGTGAATCACCTTGTTACCTGCCTGCCTCTAGCGAGAGGGAGATTTGTTTGTGCTTAACTGAATGTCAGCTCCCTGACATCTCCATCCTGTTAACTACCCAAACAATCTCCTTTGGCTATGCTAGGCATTATTTTGGCTTGTAAATTAACAATAAATGGGTGCACCCCATTTCCCAAGGCCCTTTGAAATGTTTCTGTCATGTTCAGCTCCTTATCCACTGAGCACTCACAGAACTATCAAATCTGCTATCCGAAGGGAACTGCTTGTTTGATTCAACTCAGAATCAGCTCCTGATATAGCCCCACTGCAGTGAGATAATTTATACTGAAAACAATCATAAGGTGGTTATCAAAGATCAAGATTTACGAGATAGTGAGGAAGGATAATAATGGAAACAGAAGAATTACATATAAAACAGAATCCATACACATTATTTCTAGAGATTAAACTTAACTTTTACAGACTACGCTCCTGTCTGAAGCATTCTGATCTGGCAGTGTTTTCAGCCAAACCTGATTGAGATACCATTTTCATGAATGTAATCACACTGCGCGATTACTTCCTAGGTGCAGGATAAAGAGGTATCTTCTTTATCTCCTACATATACCCCACCCCAATCTTAATTGGCTTTGCACACAGCATGGGTATGCCGATGGCATTTTCCTTTCCTGTTGCCTCCATATGCAAATAGGGCTTCCATTGTGTGAGAATGTTACTATGTTTAATTAACATTTGACAGAGAGACACCTCTTACCTCCTATCTAGAAGAAACCTGGTTTTCTTCTGTGGTTGGTGACAGACTTTAAAGCATATTGTCAATACATCTAACAACTCCTTAAATATCAACTGTTCATACATCACACAACAATGCTGAGGATCAGTATCATATGAACGTTTATTAGAGACCTCACGTGACCCTCTTTGGTGAACTAGTATGTACATGCCAGGACCAGGATATTCTTGTAACCCCCTTAAGCAGTTGGCATGAGGGGTTCTTAGGTTCATGTCTGCCCTGTCCCAGTCTCCATTCCTCAGGCTTCCCATTCCCATCCCAGTCTTCTTGTCTGCTAAGTCCTGGTCTCTCCTCCAGGTTCACGGTCTCAGTCTCACCCCCAGTCCCAGTCTCTCTTCCTCCCCACACCCAATCCCTGTCCCAGTTCAATCTCTGGAGTCCTTATTCAATCTGTCTCTCTCCTGTCCTTTCCACTGGCTTCTGGTCCTGTTGTCCCTCCCCAGACTCCTCATTCAATCTCAGTGTCTCCGGAGCAGTCCCCCACTATTTCCATCACTGGCTCCCAGATTCAGTCTCCTCACCCAACCAGTCCCAAACACACACCCAGATACTAGCCCAAGCCTCCCACTTCCCATCTCCCAGTCTCCTGGCCAAACCAGTCCCAGTTTCTCTCTCCCACCTTCCGATCCCAGTATCCCCAGACTCCTAGTCTCAATCTACTCCTTTACATCCCCCGTCTAATTTCAGACCCCTCTGCATTCAAATCAGGTCGCCGCCTCCTCCATGCTGCCCAGGTGCCACAGGGATCAGTGAGAGCACAGGAGAGTCAGGGTCCTTGCGCTCAGTTCTGAAGTCCAGCCCCACCAGAGCAACCATTACAAGGGGAAGGTTGGTTTCACCCCCGTAGCCTTGGGCTGAAGCATGCTCGTTCTCTGTGGGGATGGCGCCTGGCACATTGGGTCAGCACTAGGAGCTGTAAGGAGATGGAAAATGGCCAGGTGCTTTGTAAGGATGGCACACGCACAGTCTGGTCAGCACTAAGAGCCCTGAGAGGCCGGAGCATGCTCAGAATCTTCAGAGATCTTAGCTGATAAAACTGAAGAGGACCCAACTGGTCAAGTGGAAACTTGGATTCTTCAAAGTTTTATAACTTGGCACATTTGCACAGTTTGTCACAAAGACAAAGACCCAACACAAAAACTACCCCTCCCTTCCCCCGCCAAATTTCAAGTCCCTCCTCCAATGCCTGTGGGCATGAGAGCATTTCACAGAAAAGGTCTCCAGAATTTTTTGAACAGGAGCAGAACAAAACATTTTTCCCTTGCCTTCTCAGAAATAGCGTTACCATTTTGGCAGAAATTTTTCAGAAAAATTCAGCCTGAGGCAGACAACTGGCATGGAAAATTTCAGTCTGCACAGTTAGCTTGGCAAAGTTATAGCAACTGGAAACTGGGGTTTACATTAGGAAGTGTCAGGCAAGTTTAATAATAGGTGGCACTTTCAGATGGACCTCTCATTTGTAATTGTAGACATTTAATATTGCTTGTGTAGATAGATTAAAATCAACTAGGAAAATAACTGTTAACAAGATATCTTAAAATACACTTATAAAATAAATCTTTGCTATATTAAGAACATTTATTACATTGAAAGGCTCTATTCAGACTAAATGTCACATATTTCTTCTACATTAATAAACCCACTGAGGGTAATATGCAGCAATTTCACTGCCTATCTACATATTCAGATGAGGTGAAGAACTAATTTCTTCCTCATAAGGTCCCCACCACAGAGTCTAGAAAACAAGACAACTTCATCAGAATGCCTCTTTCCACTCTAGTCAGACTCAGATGGCTTCAATTCTATTTAAAATACGTATATAATCTAGCATAAGGAATGACCAAACTGGCAGTCTTTACAAATTGCCTCAAAATGACAGTGAATCTTTAAGGCACAACCTAGCAAACAGTAGGGAAAATAGTCCCTATTTTCTTGAGCAGCCCTTTGGATTTAAGGCTTGGCAGGATTAGTTTATGGACCTCTAAAAGTGGAGAATTGTATCACTGACAAGAAAACATTGTGATGTTAAGCCTTCAGTAACAGCAGTAATTTAATGAGAATGATGTGAAATGGTCATTTTACCAGGATGATTTAATGTTAACAGAATATATTTTCATGCTTTATTAAAAATATATTGTCAGTGCAAACACTCCAGCAAAGATAACAGGTGAAATCCGAGCCCTACTGAAGTCAGTTGCAAAACTCCCAAAGACTCTAGTGGGGACAAAATGTAACCTAGATAGGTCTTTCACGATTTTTGTTTATGCCATCACTAATACTTGCCACATCCTACCACCTGCTTATTAGGCAGTAGTACCAACCAAAACATGCTTTTGTTTTCCTCCAGACCTAGTATTTACAAATTCTTTCACTCATTATTATTTACCAGTTGTATTAGAGTAATGCCCAAATGGGTCACAATCAAGATCAGAGTTCCATTGTGTTGGGCACAGTAAAACGCAAAGGAAGATACAGTCCCTGCCTCAAAGGGGTTGTAAGGAGGACTTTGCAAGGGGGTTGTTTCAGGCTGGGCATAGCCAAAGCCCTGCATTTAAGATAGTTGTAAGAAGCCATTAATCTGCTTTATGGAATCAGGTAGCTGAAACAACAGGAGCCTCCACCCCAAACAAAGGCATAGGGCAGGGATGTATCTCTGGGTATTGCTTTGGTAGAAGTATGGGTGTGGGAGAGAGAAATACCCCAGACACAGAGACGAAGAAGCAGAAAGCCCACGACACAGCCACAGAAGCATGGCTCTCACAAAAAGGAGAGAGAGAGAAGGAGTTTTTGGGTTGAGTGCTGCTGGAAAAGGGGCTTTGAGCTACAAGCAATGGCACACTCTCTTTTTGTTTAACTCCTACTGTGTTCAAGGAAACAGGACTTTGCACATTCTTTGTAAATAAAGAGTATTGCACAAAAGAAATATCTGACTCCATCACTAATTTCTCCTCTTAATGGAAACAACCCACAAGACTGAATTTTTGGCTAAGGGTTCAGGTCAAAAGGGGTAACAATAACTGCTGAATAATGTGAGTGCAGTAGTGGCTCCCTTGTGAGCAGTAAGTAACAGGTTTCAGTCATGATTGTGGGTTACATTCACAGACTGCAAAGATCCACTCAAGCATCTCACTGGATTTAAGTAGGTTTAAGATAAAATCTTACATATTGTAACAGCTCTTAGACAGATTTACTGGAGAGAACTGTTTGTTTGGTTTGGGCATTAAGGACACGATGGAGTATGCAGACTACAGCATGCAGCTCTGAGAGACAACCGAAGAGAGAAGCACCATTCATGCCAGGAGCTGGTGGCTAGGGAGACTGATGTTGTTGGAGCTCCAGTGAAACAACAAAAGACTTCTTGTCAAATATTTGACTGTCAAATGTGCATCTATCTAGATTCTGAATTAAAACAGAGGTTTCATACCAGCACAGTTGCTGCACTGCATACTTAAATATATTGTGTGCAACAAAAAAAATCCTAGGATTTTTTTCCAAACATTTTTGGTTTGAAAAAGGGAGCTGGTGTATCTATTTAGACACAATAATTGGGAGACCCTATACAACTGGATTTATGTCACCTAAATGCTTTACTTCATATTATTTATTTGATATTGAGATGAGAAATATACATAACCAAAGGAAAAAAATTCTGACTTGTTATAATACTAAGAGGGCATTTGAAGTGAAATTTTAACTTTTTTAATAACATTTCAATACGGAAAATGGGGATGACAATTCAAACACATCAAAACTAAATGCCATTCAGAGTTCAGATTATTTTAATTACAATGGGTGTTACGTATGACTAGAAGATGCCCAAACATTAGAGCTGGGAGAAACGGTAATCATATTGCCAGCACTAATTGAACTTCAAAAACATACCTTCAAAAACACCAGACCCTCAGCTGGTGGAAACTGACATCATTTTATTGACTGCAACGGAGCTAAGCCATTTTACATCAGCTGGAGTTCTGACCCTGTGAGTGAGAGCACAGGCTGCTGGTGTTGGCAGCACAGCCATAGCATACTAGTGATGAATTTGCTTCAGAAATGCTAAAAATCCTCACTCCTTAGGGAAGCAGGCTTGCATAGTGCAACAGGGCGGCATCATGAATCACTCTGAAATAAATGTTACCCATACATCCTAGAACTCTCTGATCGTATTGCGTGACTAGTCCACAATAAAATAGTCCAGTTGTCCTAAAGATGGCGGACATTTTGTTATAATCTGGGAAAGCTAGCGTCATCTGAGAGTTAAACAAGTCACTTTGTTACTTACGATCACTGCTTGCCAGGAGCCTTCATGCCACATGCCCCTCGCTAGTCCTGTAGTAGTTCATCGAAATTCAACTCAAAATAGCCTCTTGGGCTTTTAAACTGCACAACACATTACAGTTTGCTGCACACTTTAACTGACGGTGCAGCTGGGTTTTTAGGCCCTGACCTGACCTAGATGTTTTTGGTTCAGACCAGGGAGCGCCTCGTCGATCCCAGCTTCAACCAACAATCTCCCTTTGCCACCATAAGAAGCAGGCAAGCCTTTTTAATCTCATCTGGTGGATCCTGATTGGCTATTGCCTCCTCCCAGGCTTTCTAGCCACTGGAGGAGCAAATTTTGGTGGTTCGTCCAGTACTAGAACCTTAGTGGCCTCTCTAGGAAGTGCTTGAAGATCTAAACTTACTGCCCTTCTTTACCAGGTGATACTTTTCCTTTGCATGAGTGTGTCAGGGTGGTGATGCCTCCAACAAAGGAGAAAGAAGGCCTATTACATAGTCACACCTACATCTTCAAACTTTGTCTTTGAAACAGACTCCTAACAGTGAATAAATCCTACTCCAGATTACTATACTGAAGAAAAGCTGCAAATAAATTGCATTTTATAATGTCTACAACTGTGACAGGATGTACTAGGCCTAAAGGCTCTCTGCTGGAGGCCTCGCAGTCCTACCATACCCCACTCCAGGTAAGAGCAGAAGGAGTCCTCCAAACTGCTTGGACAGGCTGCATGGGAAGCAGCCAGATAAAATAGGGAGGCTGCAAGAAAGCAGCCAATCAGAGTCCACCAGGATCATATAAAAAGAGCTGCTGGACACAGCAGGATCAGTTGCTGGCTAGAGCCAGGGGAGTTCACTACTTCGAGGCCAACTGTAAGACTTTGGCAAGAGAGTGGATAGTAGGAAGTGGCCCAGGGAGGTAGCCTTAAGGCACTTTTGGGTGCTGGACATTGGTACTGCATATAGGGCCCTAGGCCATAGCCTGGTGGACTGGGAGGAACCAGGCTCTCCTACCAACCCCCCTTGTTGAGAAAAGCATGAAGACCCACCCCTCTAAATTGTCCCTGGGGGAAGGAAGGAAAATGGCCACCCACAGGGGTCAGACAGACAGACCCCATATCTTCCCTGGAACCCCATCACATCAGGGAGAGAAAAGACCAACTGGTGACTTGACTGGAGTCACCCACTAAGACTGAATGCCACATGGCGTGCTGGTGGCCTGGTAAACAAAAGAGAGGCATAGAGAACAGATGCATAACCCCCATATCACTAGATCAGAGGTTCTCAAACTGGGGGGGTGGGCCCCCCTGGGAGGCATGGAATGTATTCAGGTGGGTCGGGCTAAGTTTTAGGGGGGGAAAACCTTACTGTGCACATTTTATCCACAGCATAAGTAGCAAAACTGATTCCTCCCAACATATCAGATCCTCAGATGCTGCTATGTATTTGATTCTAGATGGCACTGTGCGTTCTGATGGATTTCTTTTCAGCTTATACAGAGCCATTGCCTTCTGTAGCTTAATCCATTTGCTACCACATGGTGTGCACATTTAATTGCTTTTTCTCTTATTATAATGGATCATTAGCTCTTTGATCAATGTCTTACTGTTTTTAATATTTAGTGAGAGTTGCATGTTGATTTTTTTTAAAACTGGTATATGTACTCATGTGGCCGGGGCATAAACTACTACAGACAGAAAGAAGGGGGGGACACAATCAAATAAGTTTGAGAACCACTGCACTAGATGAAGCCATCAGTGAACATTATCCATCACAGGCAGGATATTGGTTACAGAATAGCAACTGTAAAATACTCAATTGCTAGAAAAGAATGGTGAAGGCAGAACATGGACTTGGCTATTTAAATGGCAAATGTTCTCCTAACATGACTGTTTGTCTAGATATCGCCTCTCTAGAGTATTTTCTTCATATAAAATATTTTGGATCTAAGGTCTTTCTCTAAATACCTGTACAAGGAAAATTAATAAATATACTTTGAAAGGGGAGAGGACTTAGGATACACATCCCTGAAATCATCACTTTGAGCAGTTTTGAAAATGTATACCTGGGCCTGTGACAGTATGTAGAAACTCTGCACTGGCGCAAAGGAGTTAAAGAACCATAGTGTACTCCGCTGGGGCGGAGGGTTCTTGATTTATTTGCTTGTTATCTCGGTGGTGGAAGGAGGCAGACTGACAATGGGAAGTGACTAAGCAAAAATGCTTTATTACATTGAACAGAAGCTGGGCATAGTTCCAAAAGCAGTAGTCCTAACAACCACCCTCTCCAGCCGTTCCAAAGCATAGGAAGAAAGCACCTACCAAAAGCAATAGAGTGGGGAGACCCATCAACCACTATCTAGGTGAGTCGCAACCAGGGAACCAACCTGCCCGGGGCATCCAGTAAGGCCTTGACGGATCCACAGAGAGTCTCCCCGAGCGGTTCCCGGGGGTGCTTGTTATACCCCTGTCTCCCTCTGCCTTAGCAGAATTTTTCTTCTAGCAACACATGTCGAGGAACCCAAACTCAGGGTCCTAACTTACACGTCTGTTGCCCAGAGGATGGTCCAAATTAGCCAGACAACAGGTTAGCAAAGTCAAAGTTTATTATCCTTACGTAAGGAGGTAGCCCAATGGTCGGGGCGACCCTAAGCATACATTTCTTAAAGCTTATATAACCTTACACAAACAGGTCTTATACGTCACAGTTTCCATGACAAAGACAAAGGCTAAGACAAAAAGTAAGGCAAAGGGCTCTTTATCTAAAAACACTTGGCCCAACACTTTTCACCCCCCTCTATCTGAACTATAAGGTCTTCCTTCATATTCCATACCTACTGGCGCCCAGCTCTCATAACTATCTTGTTATGGCAATAGATTCTAAGTCTAAACATCTGCTAGCAAAGCACTTTCTGTCTTAGACCTTGACTGCTATACTCACAGACTAGAAATCAGTAAGGAAAGAGAATCCATCTTTTCCCCCCATCTAAGGCAGAGAGACTCCATTTTAATTTTCCTCCACACACAATACGTAGCTCTCAACCTCGACTAGAGATTGGGTCTTAAACTTGTTTTCCATTAGTCTATTGGTTAATAATTACAGGCTGGAAAATAGAGAGAAGCTGCCCTTTGCCAATGTCTGCTCTAAGCCTGTGGTTAGATGTTTTGCCGACTTGTGGCTAGTCGCCCACTGCTTATTTCGGACAACTTCCGCCCAGCCAACGTATTTTAATACCAGACAAAGGTTACCAGACAAAGGTCAGTCTCACTTCTTAATGCAGGGGGCTGCCCAAGCAGTTACGGGCCTAGTCTTGCTCACAGCCTAAACTGGATGTTTAGGGGCTAACCTTGCCAACTGTACTTGTTCCATGTGACAAATTCTTCCGAGCCTTACACATAGGCAAGGCTGGCCCTGCCCCTCCGCCTCGCTCAATCATGTCATTGGTGGAATAAGGGCTTAAAAGCAGGAAGTCCCAGTTACTTGCCACTGGACAGCTCTGGGGCAGAGAGCAGACACTAGACAACTCCCCAGAGAGGCTCCTGGAAGGTGTCAGAGAAATTGCCCCCCAAGAAGCTCACACTAATCCTGCAAGGAGACAGTGGACTGTGGTATACCGGCTGGACAGGATAGGTTTGGCAAGCCCCAAGACAAGCTGTGAGATGGTCAGTACTGCTATCCTCAACCCTTCCTTGGGCTAGCAGATCAAGGAACTATACTGAAAGGACCTGAGGAGTGAAAGCCAGGAGCCCTCTTGCACCTCCAAACAGAGTCTGTTGAGACTATTTATCACACTCCTGTTTATATAAGAGATGGTGGCCTACAAATTTTGCAGCACCCAGGCAGCAGGGGGCACCCATCAGTAACCTGAGAATTGTGACAATGCCAGGATAGTTTATGGATGAGTTACTGTTTTGACACATGCCACAGGAGGGGCAGGGGTTGTAATCTCGGTGTACAAAAATGCAGAGGACAAAAATTATGGCAATGATTGCAGTAGGTTCCCCAAGAAAATCAAAGCATGTACATAGTGGATACTAGTAAAGTTGTAAAATGTGTCTTCAGATGTCAATTTGGTGAAATTGAATAAGAAAAGCATAACAAATGGTTGGGTTTTTTATTGCTGGCATTTACAGTATATGCCATGTCTAAATTCAAGGAGAATTCTGAGTAGAAATCAATTGCTGGCTTTAGTGTATGGGTGTTGGTGGCCTGTGATATACAGGAGATTAGACTAGATGATCTAATGGTCTCTCCTGGCTTTAAACTCTTCAGAAGAGAAAGGTTAAGTTATATACTCATGAAATCTAGGGCTAAATTCTACTGAAGAGAAATCCAGTGGCAGATTACCTGAATGTCTGTAGATTTCTGCATACATAAACTGCTTTTGGATGATTCAGAAACAGAAAGGGAGCTATTTTCATTGAAAATATTATCCACTACTTTACATGCTTTAGGAAATAACATGAATGAAGAGATAGAAAAGAATGTCATTGTGTCTAATTATATTTTCCTTTTTTTGTTTTAGGCTGTGACTTATTTTTATAACATCCTTAACCAACTTAAATAATTCTAACAATAAATTCAACTAGATAGTGGCATTATTTGTATTTTGGAGGCACCGTCTCTAGAGAGATTTAAGAACAGGCTAAATAGTAAATCAAACGTTTGGGACCCTTAATGTAGAGGCAAATCCTGCACAATTTCAAAGGAATGAACTAGACTGATCAAAAGATCTTTATCTAGCCCTACCTTTTATGATCTTAGAGGGTACAAATGACTCCATTGATCCTACCTGAGCACATATCTGCATGACTATTGCTGCTTCAACAATGTATTTATGACATCACCTGTTAGCAAATTAATTTCTTATAGTTTGTCCAGTGCCCTGCCTCTCTCTACCAAATACAGGACTAAAGAGGATTCATTTTCTGTCTTCATGCATTCTTCTAGCTCCTTCTTCCTTCCTTTTCCTACCTGGTTCTACTGCCAAACTCAATCCTGCAGATGTCCTGCTCCCTTTTCTTATATTACAATATAATATATTTGTTTGTTTTTGCCCCCTTCGTCCATTTTCTGGCCAGGCTCCATGGAACATCTATTCAAGAAGGATTCAACATAGGATCAAACTAAAACTATCACCCACAGATACTGTGACCTACTATTAAAAAAAAAATCGATGCATTTAATGCTTTTTTAAAAATGCTATTAAAAACGAATAATGCCAGCAGCACTAAAGAGAGCTTTAATCAGCATCTGAGTGCCCATGCCTGCCAGAGGCTTGCTACTGCCTAGCTACAAATCAGAAAGAAATGTTATCAACAGGCTTGGTTTTTTTATTCTAGAATCTAAAATCCAGCTAATATGCATCTTAAGAATAAAACAAAACAAGCTCTGAGCATCTGCAGGATTTACTTGATTTTTAAGTCAGCCTTAAAACCCAAACCTTGAGGAAAATTGTGTGACAAAGATAAAACCCAATATATTTGTCCAAAATAATAGTGTAAAATAAGCAACATACCCCACAAAACATTTTTTAAAAATTGAATCAGATGGGGGGAAAAAATCACTTAAATTGGCAAGGGTGGCTTAATATTGCTATGAAATTCACAAGGACAGTTGATGCTTTTTGTTTCTGACACTAAGCTATAAGCAACACCAAGGCCAGCCTCATTTACATTATCTGCAGTACATTTTGGCTTTTAAAGTTACAGACAAATTGAGGGAAGGAGGAATTTGGGGCTCCCTTGGAATCATACTGTTTGTGGAGGTCAAAGGTAGGGAAAATTTGTTCAACACCAGTTAGATTCCATATTAACAGGGTGTGTTAATGTCACTATTTCTCATTTATTTAAAAACCTTCTTGGACTTCAGTTTGGCTTACATGGTTCTGGTGCTAATTTTATTAATGATACATTTTAACAAATTGCATAGAGTCCATACAGTGAAACAACAATGGTTAAAGTTTAAACAACAGAGTAACTGAAACAAAACAGCTCCCCCTACTCCCCACTAGATCAAATCAGTCCACAATTTGTGGTGTAAAAGAAGGAGAGGAGATATTAGAAATGCTAAGGGTGAATTCCCAGGTCCACTGAAGTCAATGGGAGTTTTGCCCTTGTCTTCATTGAAGACAAAATTTCACCATTTATTTACAAACTAAATCAAGTCATTTTGTCATTGAATTAAGTGGAACTAGGATTTGGTCCAACATGACCGGCTTTGTACCTGTGGATGGCAACTATAGTGTAATTACATGGTCTGACGGTCAGCTGTGAATTGGAGAAAATAGATGAATACTCTAATAAATCTAATGAGATAGAGCAGGTTTACATATTGTTACCCATGTGAGAGGGGAAATATTAATGGAACTCTGGGCGGTATAAACTTTTTGTTAAGTCAAAGTTGCTGTGCTGTGACTGCTGTGTCAGATATGGTCATTTAGCTGTTACTTTGTCTTAGGCCTTGTCTACACCACCAGCAGCTGCCAACGGAAGATACACAAGCTACATATTGTAGCATGCGTATCTCCCATCGACTTACTAACGTTCCCTTACTGCGGTGTCTCCACTGTGCTGTGTCGATGGGAAATACCCTCTGGCCAACGCAGCCTCACTCTTTTCGGTGGATTTACTTCGTTGACCAGGGAGCACTTCCAGGATTGATTATGCGGGGCTCCACTATCCACTCAATCGATCCTGCTGCATTGATCTGTGCAGCCCCAGCAGTGTAGACATACCCTTAGTCTCTCCACCCCAGTCCCTCATTGGTTTGTAATAGCCACCTGTTGTCTCTCATAATACACTAATATTGTCACATCTTTAGAGCAGAGACTCTTAATTACATGTATGTATGTGCCTTGCAAACAGTACTTTGATCACTGATTGGGTCCTATAGGTGCATCAGCACCACCACCTTCAAATGATGCAATCAGAATATCATCCTCTTGTTCCTAGGACAGTAGGATTTTACTATCCCAAAATCTCCTATTCACAAATTAAGAAACCATACTTATTGCCAACCAAAAAAATTCAGAGCTTTGTAGGGTAAAATATTGAGCAACTCAGAACATTACAAATGCAAGCATAAATAAATAATATTTTAACCTCTTTCTCTGATTATCCCCAGATTATCTGGAAACTATCTTTCTAAAAAAAATGCCCACTCTCTTATTTCTGTTTGCCATCTGAGATACAGCAAGACTTAATATTTATTCATCAAGCAAAGAAAAATACCAATTAAGGCTTAACTTAGATCCTGACACTGCAAATCTGTATCGCTGAATGTGGTGCTTGCTACCCAAAAGTAACAGAGATATTGCCATAATGTATCAGACCAGTGATCCATCTAGTCCAGTATCCTGTCACAGACAGTGGCCAGGACCTGCTGCTTCAGAGAACAAAAATTCATCTACAAAAATGTCCAATGTGTGTGATTTACTGCACACTACTAAAACCCTGCTTTGTAGACAGAATTATCAGTTTCCTCATGGGCTTTTTTCATGGCGCTCATCACTTTAATATCCATTTCCATAACACGCATGTGAACTGGGGGTGGTATTATCCCCATTTTATAGGCAGGGAATCGAGGCAGAGGAAGATTAAGGTAAAAAATGTCCATTGATTTTGGAGATGCCTAGGACCTGATTTTTCAGAGTTCTTAGCATTATATAGCATTTTACATGTTCAAAGCACAGTTCCCATTGACTTCAGTTGCAGCTTTGAATGCTCAGCACTTCTGCAAATCAGACCCCATGTTCTACATCCCCGCTGGCTCCCAGTCTTAATGGCTATCTCTGGCCTCCTTGTCCAAAGTTTAGCAAACTTATAAACAACTGAAAACAAGGACTAATAATGGTAAGCATTACGCAATCTTCAACAATAGGCAGTGGTACTAGCCCTACATATAATAAAGGTCTACTCTCTCTTTTAAATCCTGCCAAACCTTTGGCCACTATGTTATATTGTGGCAATGAATGCCATGAGATAATTGTGTATTGTGCAGTTTCTGCCAAACTGAAATTTTTCATGGGAAATTTTTATTTTGCTGGAAAAATCTTCTCACAATCAAAATTTCCCATGGAAATTTTCGATTTGGCAGAAACTGAATTTTCCATCTGGAAGATCTGTCTACCTGTAAGGGTGATGGAAATTAAGATACAATATTTTGTCTAAAACTTTGGCCACTATAAGCCTTTTTTGAGACCTCCTACATTGATTCCTTGCTCAGAATTATTTTCAAGAAATTCTAGTATTTTTAAATTATTTTCTTAATCACCCAACCTGAATGAACTTTACAAGTTCGCTAACCTCAAGAGTGAAACCTGCATGTGCAGGAGACAGAGCTTGCCCCAGAGCTTATTTGGTGGCTGACCTGCATATCTGGAACTCTCTTGTGGAAGAGATCAGAATGACTACAAATCACAACCTACAGAGCAAACTGCCTAAAACTCACTTCTTTAACTTAGAATTCCCACAATAAAACAAACAAAAAGGAGGCGGAACCCAAAGTACAGTCACTGCAGAGAGGAAGGAAGAAAGAGACAGAGATAAATATATCTATGTGTAAGCAAGGTCTGAGAGCCACTCTCCCTGCCCAGCAACTGAAAGGGGGGCACATTATTTGCATGAGTACAAGCAAGTACTCAGCGTGTTGCACAAGCACACTAGATGTTGAGCATGATGCGAAATGGTCAATATGTCTGGTATTGTGTTACAAGTCACTTTTGTGTTAACTGCACGGGTAATGAAATGTTGTCCTTCGATTGTATGAACAAATGGCATCAGAACTGTGTTTAGACTGCTCTGATAAAAAATTCACTGTCACCCAACTAGAGCCCCAAAATGGATGCTTCAGTACTGCAAGGGGAGGGAGGGATGAGTCCTATTGAGATTGCATGAGCCCTGCCCAAGGGCTACCCTCAGGCATGGATTGATGATCTCCTCCCACTGTTAAATGGTAGAACTAAAGATTCCTCTTGGAGTCTTTTGTTTGTTAAAAGCAGGGACATTGCTTCTATGTCAGCAGAAGGTTTTCCCATGAGCTGAAATTCACTAAGAGCTGAATCACTACAGAGACTGAGAAACCTTGACTGACAACCACCAGAGAGGTGCCAGCAGTGGGCTGCACCTGAGAAGGCAGGATCAGTTGGCACCAGTAGATGGCAGGAGCAACAGCGGTCAATGCCAGTGGATGCCAGGATCGGTCGGCACCAGCAGACAGGGGGTCAGCAAATGGTGGGAACCAGGAGCGGTTGATGCCGGCAGACGGTGAGAGCCAGCAGCGGGGACTCAGTGAGGCCTGGAGGTGGTGGGAGGCAGCAGCAGAGGAGGCCTAGTCGAGCCTGTGTCCAGCAGGAGCTTGCAGAGGGGGACTGGCTGAGCCCCAACCGAGAGGTGAACATTGCAGCTATGAGGGTCAGTAACCGGGGAAAGCAAGAAGGGAGAAGCAAAGGACACGCCCCGTACTCTGGGATGGGTTTGGCTCACTGAGTTCATGAATTCTGTTTGCACTGTTTCCCAAACCGGTGCTGTGTTATCTCTCTTCTGTTATTTAAAGGTTTACTTTCTACACTCAGACTCTGTGCTTGTGAGAGGGGAAGTGTTGCCCTTTGGGGTGCCCAGGGGATAGTGTGTGATTTCCCAGGTGACTGGGTGGTGGCTCGAGCCAGTTTGGTGTTGTATCATTGACAGGGACCCCTAGATATAGAACCCGGCCCTTGCTGTTGCCGACTCTGTCTGGCAGAAGGGTTACACATGTACAACTGATTTTTACAGCACTGATACTGTACCACGTTTAAGGCCATATAGGAATCATGTGGAAGACAAAGAAGTTTCTGCTTCAAGTTTTCAGTCCATCACAGTTTGAAGAATCCTCCATTTTCTTTTTAATAAGGCCATCAGTTTTAGAATCCATAGTCCTTGATGAATTTATATAAAATGACCAAAAACATTTCTGCAGACTCATCCTCTTCTGAAAGAGACCATCCTGGTAAACTTGTCCGGGCTGCACTGCAGCGACCCATGAAAGCCAAAGTGTACAGAAGTGACATCTAAGTGTGCACCTGTAGCGTTGCAGTTTATATTTTCTGTTGCTAAGCCTTCATAAAATGGGGCTTTGTGAGCACTAATTTGTGAGTACTAGCAAGGAGGTAATAAGATGGAGAGTTCTTTGGCTCTAAGAAAGTATAAATTGGGAAGAAAAGGAAAAGCCTAGTAAAATTAACTGATAGTGATTTTAGTGCAAAGGCTACTTTTTTCCTTTTTCCTTTCCTGCAGCACTGTAATCCAATACAGATGTTTCTTTGTTTTTATTTTCCTCATTCTTGCCAGCTGTGTTTTGATTAACTTCCTTTTGACAGTAATGTTTTTCTTAGATATTTATTATCCATTTGCTGGTCTGCAGCTAATTTACTCATTCCTTTCATGAGAGAGTGAAATCCCAGACTAGATGAAGTGGGCTGGGTGTAAGGCAAATGTTCAAATATGGATATATCCCATATGTAAAAGTGTATAATATTCAGCATTAACTGCAGTAAGTTAAAGTAAAATGAATACTTATGTAGCAAATAAACAGATAGGACATACTGTATATGAGTGTAGAGGATGTGGCCTGTCCCTCGCTGGCAGCCCCCTCACTGCTACACTTGTGGGGGGAAACTTTATGCAGGGGATTAGCTCTTCACAGTCTGTAGCCCCAGGCCCTCGAGCAGAGTGGGCTGAGCAAGCACTGTATTGCCATTCAGGCAGGGTGGGGCGGGCCCAGCAGTCTGTTGCCCTCATAGGCTTCGGAGGGCAGGGTAGAAGCACCACACCAGCGGTGGAGTAGCAGGGGAGGAGGGGGACACAGGTCATCCCGATTGTGCCGTATCCCAGCCCAGGGCCCTCTCAGTGACAGAGTTCCAACACGGGTCAGCGAGGCTCCAGCTGCTACTCACTTGAGGGCTCAAGGGCTTGAGTGCAAGCTCAGGCAGACCTCAGTCAGCTACCCTTGGGCTACTTCCTCCAGCCCGTGCCCGGCTACCTGTGGCTCAGGGCTGTTGGCTTTCCTGGTGTCCATTGCCAGCAGCAGTCCAAACAAGCCGTTGCTGTCTGGGCTGTCCGCTGATTCAGACGGGATGAGTCCTCCGGGTAACCAGGGTCCTTCTCCTGCGCCTCTCTCCAGCAGCAGGCTGGAGATGACCTTTTCCTTCAGTGGCTGCCTCCTGTCTGAGCTCTAGGTCCCGCCCTTTATACTTCTGGCTCCTATCTGGGCTCCACCCCTCTGCTTCCGGCATGGCTTCCCTCCTTCGCCCTCCAGGATTTGAGTGGCAGTCCTTCCCTGTCTGTCTTGGAGGGCCCCCTTGCTACAATGAGCAAAACGAATTCAAACATTTGCTGTTTCAGTGGACTGAATGTAACATCCTTATAGTTCATGGTCAGTAATACGCTAGCAAGATTTTAACAAGGGGCTTCTGCCCCGAATTTTTTCCCTTAGCCTGGAATAAACCCCAGGTCCAAGTGTGGAGAGGGTTGTACAGGGGAGAGGTGAGTCATGGAGCTCAATTCATTTATTTTCCCATTTCAAGAAAAATGTTTTCTCATAATCGTAGCTAAAGAAGGAGGCAGCACCACTGGGCAAACAAATCAACTCCCACTAAAGACAGTTTGCTGGAAATGTTTATATTTATTCTGGAAAGAGGGCTTGATAAGGTTAACCCTTACTCATATACGCAACCCTTAGTTATGTGAATATTCCCATTGACACCAACAGGACTACTCATGTGAGTATGGACCACCACTTCGGAGCTTCCTACACAACAGTGACAACTTTCCTGTTTGGTGCTGCTGAGTAGGACACGTCTTCTGGTAAGCGGGCAGACCGATGCCTTCAACTCCTGCAGAATCTAAGCTTTCGTCTTTAAAAAAACCCATCCAAACCCCCCTTCAATTTGGTGCAAAATTTTAAAAGGCTCCAAGGAGCTCCCTCCAGCACATCATGAATCTATCTCAACTTCCTCAATTCTCTCTGGAAAGCCCTAATTAGCTAGAAGATCCTAGCCCAGCTATGCCAGCCATTTCTTAAAGAGCTCGAACCAGATATTCTCCTACATATCACCACTTCAAGGTCTTAATGTTAACATCCATGGTCAAAAATAGTTTCTTCAAAAAGGTATAAATGTGGAGACACTAGATCACACTTTATATAGGCAGTGTACTTTCTACTGGGAGAAAGAGATTAAAAACCTAGCAAGGCTAGAGTACTCCAGCCCCCTGCACGGAATTTTCTCGAGAAGGTCAAGTTAATGCATCAAATTAGAGAACGCAAAGGGAGGCTCTTCTCAAGTATAAGATTAATGCTCACAAACTGGAAATAGAAATGGGGAAATTTAAGCATGCTACATACCAAGTAACTCCAATCTCTACTCTTCTCAGATTGTATTAGAAAATATTTCTCAATGTTCAAGCTTCAAGGTACAAGAAATGTACTCCTCATGACAGAGAGAGTAAACAAGTTGCAACTAAAAAAAGAAAAACCTGTCCAGAACCAGTTTTCACCAAATCAGAGAACAGGATAAGATGGAGTTACACAATAAAACTCCACAATCAATTCAAAATCTGTTCCTAGACAGAGATGCTTGATATACTAACTTTGGCCACACTTGTATAATGTATACTTTGTCTTGCCAATAAAGTTACAGAAATTGTCAGAACGATCTGTCTGAAAAGGCCCCGGCCCAGCCTTCAGAGTATCTTTACTGTATATGAATTTTGGAAACAGCAAAGTACTGTCATGTGCCAAATTTAGTTTCACAATACATCACATGACAGTCACCACTAGAGGGCACTATCCTGTTCATCCATTAAACTGTAAAATGATTTAAAATGTAAAATGCTATATTAATTCTAAGCACTGTTGGTGTTTTTTTCAAATATAGTCCATGCTTCCTGAAACTTTTGCTCCCTGATCTTCAAATAAATAAATAAATAAATAAAAGCCAGAAGTAGAAGTCCAGAGAAGAGCAATCTACATGATGGTGGGATCTACATGATGCGGGTGGGAGGAGAACACAAAAGTTTTCACACAGGTTTTCACACAAAGAGTTTGTATTGACATTGTCCATTTACCTCAAAGAGTAGAAGAATAGAAAATATTAATAAGGTATATAAAATAATGAATGCCATAGTGAAGACCAAACCAGCACTCCACTAATACAAAAACAAAGGGGCACCCAATGGAATGAGAATGAAAAGGCAACAGATTAAAAACAGATACAAGACAATTTTCTATGTGAATATAAAAAATGTGCAGAACTCAATGCCTCAAGGTATGAATGAAGCAAATAGCTTAATTAAGCTTAGTATGTGTCAAAAAGGGGATAGACATTATATAAATTATGAATCTTCACAAAGTAACTTGTCTAGCTGATGTACTGTTAACTCAGGAATGAAGAAAAACAGTCTCCAGTCAAATCGCTACAGTAGCAAAGAAATGAAAGCTGCCTTCTCTCCTCCTCATTGTTCTCATTGACGTGCTAATGCCAATGTCTAGAAGGAGACCCTCTTCAATGCTAACTGTTCTAGAGGGATCCTGTCAACTAATTTAGGCCCCCAGATTTTATATTTTTTTTATCCACAGAAAAACAAATGAACAATACGAATGAAATTGTTAGGCATTAAGGGCCACATTCTGTTCACAATAAAACATAAGTAACTCTGATTTCAATAAGTTACTCTGAATGTACATAGCTATAACTGAGAATTTCTGAGCAGAATCCAATAAGACATTTCTGTATAATTTGATTTTTAAGCAGTAAAACTATATTTTTCTCAGTCCCTTAGGCAACTTTTACATAGTTTTTCAGCATGTGCATGTCATCCATCCTTAGGGTCACGTTATGAGGACATTACTGTGGCTTGTACAACAGGGACTGCATAGATGACTTTTCTAATGGTAAACAAGTGATTCCTTAATCCACATAATTTTGTTTCCTTTATAGACTGTACTGAGTTATGACTGTGGAGTGTTCCCAGCTGGTAAACTGCATTTTGGGGGCTTTAGGAGATGAATGTCACTTATCTTCTCTGGTGGGATGTTGGGTGTGCAGGCTGAAGTAATGAAATATTCTTCTCAGTCATTCAGGAGTACATAATGGCCCACGGAAAGGCATATAGCATTTGCCTAAAACAAAGATGTGGCCTTGTAAACTAAAAATAGGACATCATCACAAGACCAGCAATTTGCATGGGATTTCTAAGAATTGGGGCCAAGCTCCACAAGGCCATTTTCCCCATTCCATCATGTTTATTATGTCCCATAATTTTAGAGCTCTTTTAAAAACTCCCAAGTTCTGCATGCCACTTCTCAGTCTCTGCCATCTCTCTGGCAGAAGCATAGACCCTGCACAGCTCAGTGCAATTCTCATCTCCGTTGCTAATACAGGATGCCCAATTCTCCTGTAGCTGCATAACTTCCATGACTACTACTACAATTGGTGGTGCAATGAGGAGGCCGACATGCCCAAGGGTGAGAGATGGATGATGGGCCCAGTGAATAAAAATATCAGGCAGTTGCAGGCATTCAAGAAGCGACTCCACATGGTGGATAGGTGCTTCTGGCTCAAGAAATGTCCACTGCATAGTGGGATCATCATCATCATTATGCAGCTGTGGGATGATGAGCCATGGCTGCAGAACTTTCGAATGCAAAAGACCACATTCCTGGATCTGTGAGCTGAGCTCACCCAGACTTCCAGTGCAGGGACTCCAGAATAAGAGCTTCATTGACAGTAGAAACCATGCTCTGGAAGCACGCAATGCCAGATTGCTATCAGTCAGTGAGGAAGCAGTTTGTAATTGGAAAATCCATAGTGGAGGCCATTGTCATCCAAGTGGGCAAGGCAATTAAGCATCACCTACTACATGGAACTGTGACTCTCAGGAATGTGCAGGGAAATCATGAATAGTTTTGAAGCAATGGGCTGCACAAACTGCAGTGGGATGGTAGATGGCAGGCATATCCCTATCCTGACAACGCTCAACCTTGCCAGCATGTACATACACCAAAATGGGTACTTTTCCATGGTTATGGACATTCTAGTGGATCACTGGGGCTGCTTCTCTCACACTACAGTGGGTCAGTCAGGGAAGATGCATGATACTCATCTTTAAGAATACAAGACTTTTTCAAAAGGTGCAAGCAGGAATGTTCTTCCCTGAATGGCACATTAACCTTTTGTGATTTTGTGTGATTTTGTGTCTTTAAACATGAAATAGGGGTGGGGTTTTGACTCCAATTATGAATTTTGTGGGGGAGAGGCGATGCTTTCTCAGTGGCATGTCTGCTTAATGCAAACTAATCAATAAATACACTCTGGTTTTCAAAAGCTAAAACTTTATTACATGTAGTTGAACAAGAAAAAACTTGGATTTACAAATGAACAAGCTGAAAACATTTTAGCAGAACTCTTAGGGATGACCGATACTTATAATAAAGCAAACATATATATATTTACATTTTAATATACATATTACAATGCTTTTTCCTCTTATGTGGCATCTCTATTCCTGGAGATTTGGATCCAGGATAGCCCATTCTGTATGCTAATGTCTTTGTGAATGTCCTTTTGATCCACCCAGCATACCACATCATCCATCCAAGAGCTTCCTTTTTCTGAGACGTGTTCTTCTGCCATCAGCTTTCCCTTCCAGTGCTAGTAAACATGCATTGCCACAACCTCTTAAAACGTGCCCTGCAAATCAAATCTATCTTTTCATAAAACCTGACTATTGTTAAAATGCGTCATTCATGGTAAAAGCAAGTAGTGCACTGTACCTGCTGGCTGATCCTGTAATTATAACAGATTTGCATAAATATAGTCATGGTTCTCCTTGTTTTCCCTTGGCGTGGAGTCACAGGGATAAGGGTTCATGTCAGGCTGCCACCTACTATGTTGGTGGGTATAGGGAGCAGTGACCATGAAGTTTTTCATGAAATGGAAAGGCTACTGTGTATAGGGTCTTTGGGCATTTAGCTCAGTAACATTCTGCAACGCTTGCATTTGTTGCCTGAGCAAAGCTATAGTGTCCTGAAGCATTTCCTGATGCACTTCTATCCCCCCTTTGCCTTTCTTCCAGTGTCTGATCTTTCCATTCCTCGTCCTTCACCCAGTTCTGGGCCATTTGCCTCCCTAAACCTTGTGTTCACAGTCAGCAGCTGTAGATGAGGATTTCATAAAACATATCCTCTCCAGCTTGCTTCTTTCTTCATCTGATCCAGGTCATGCCTTCAGCAGGCATGGAGGGAGCTTCCTCTCAACGCACCACCAGAGAGGGTGCTGATTAAAACAGACATAGATTTACAGTCGTAGCAGAAAGGGAAAGATAAATCTCAAACTCTCTTACATTTTTCCCATAACAGCCTTTCATAAAAAATGCAGAATGTCACTTTAGCTTTGGAGCACCTTATTACAGCACAGCTCTGCAGCACAAGCACTGTGAGTACAGACTAGCATCAGGGGTAGGGCAGCAGACAGTGGTGATTTTAGCTGATATCTCAAGAATGTGAAAAAGGCCCACAGGCTGCAGATGCTACTGGTGTCCCAGAGCCCCACTGGCCCATGTGCTGCTAGCCTGTTTACTGCAATGGTGCCAGCAGAACTCATTGCAGAGTGGCACGGAATCTCTCTGATCACAGGGAAAGAAACAAGGCTGCCATCCCTAGAAATGTTCAGAAGAGGATTGCAGAGTGTCTCCATGGGGGTTTCACTGAGATTGTTCAAGAGGATAAAAGGACATCCTTGTTCAGATAAGCAAAGTACTCCACATGGAGGGGACTGCATACACACCTGCTATCCTAGCCCAACAAGCTAAAGAAAGGAAAAGTAAACTCCGCCTCTACCTTTTTCTTTTACCTCCGTCCAAGCACAGGACATTGATCTCCTGTGGACTATGTAGTTCAGACTGCTACACTAATCCATTTTAATTTATTTCCTAACATGTAATAGTTGATTGAAATAGCAACTAAATATGCATTCCAAAGCATTAATTTTATTTTCAGTGCTGATTTCAAAAGTGATGCATCCAAAGTCAATGCCTTTGTTGTCTCAATGCAGAGATAGGATGAGCATTGTCTGTAAATGGGGGTGGGGAGGGAGTGAGGAGAGGCTTCAGGCACCGAAAAGCAAAACAAACATGCTTATAAAAGAATTAAATGCATCAATACTTACCTGAGCTCCCTTTCCCTTCATCACTGGGCTCATCTATACTTGCCTGGCAGGACTGGCTTAAGTCCAGTGGGGTTTTGAAGCGCTCTAGTGATGTCAGTGTTTACATCTCCCTCTTCTGCCCTCCCCTTCCTGTACACTGCAGGGCTTTTCATGCCAGGTTCTCACCAAGTGTCCACTGTAACATTAGGGGGACTGGTCAGGTCCCCACCACGTATGACATGCAAGTCATTGTAGAAGCAACAGGTATGTAGGGCAGCCCCAGATTTGTGGTTGCCCTCCGTCACCCTCTGTAGTTCCTTCGATTCAACCTGGCATTGATTCTCATCTGTTACATCCCAGGTTTAGCACCCCCTGTGCAATCTGCACATAGTGTCTTATATTCCTTCAGTTGCTCCTTGGCTGGACTGGCACAGTCTCTTTTCCCCACAGGCTAATGAGATGCACGACTTGTGTTCTGCCCCAGGCAGG
>ML675603.1:100898068-101055437 GCA_007922155.1 Mesoclemmys tuberculata | reverse complement strand
AAACATCTATTAATTTTTTATTAACCCATCATAAGCTATTTATAAATGCACCCATAGGTGAAATGAATATACATTGTAAGAGATCAACTGTCCAAAGAAAAATGAGGTAAATCTAGCATTTCCTTGCCTTTTGCCTTCAAATTCCTTGTTAGCTCTTAGGTTTGGCATGTCCTCACACAGGCCTGCTCTTCAGTTCTTCCTGTTACCCTGACAGAAATGTAACTTTGCTCCTTGATCATCATGAAGAAAAGAAGCCAGCATGCGGGGAGGGGCAGCTGCACATCTGTATTGAAAAGGTAGACACACAGTTATCATTTTCAACATTCTCATGGAGCATTTCCCACTTTTGAAAACAACAGAAGAAATCCAAATGTATACACAGAGACACACACACTCTGTAACAACATCATTTAGGTTAGGGATCTCTCTAATGTGGGAAATAATAATGAACATAACCAAAATCACATGCAATATCTTTTTGATCTTTCTAGATCTCCTGAAAACTTCCAGGAAAACAACAACACTATACTACGCACACCAAGTTCAGTCAGTTCTGCCTTCAAAAATAAACATTTCCTTCCATGGTCCTGAACGAGTCAAACCCGATGTGACCATGAAATGAAAGTAACTCCTTTGGCCACACTGGTAGTAATGTGCACCTGATTTAAAACTAAGACTATATCTACACTTGGAGCTAGGGGAGTGATTCCCAGCTCATGCAGACATACTCATGCTAGCTCTCATCAAGCGGTGGCACGAGCTAGCCAGCCCAAATATGTACCCATCAGCGCTGGGCAGGTTTATACTTTGTGCGGCTAGTCCATTCACCACTGCCCAGGCAACCGCAGCTATGCTACTGTTTTTAGCACACTAGCTTGAGGAGAGCTAGCACATGTCTGCTGGAACTGAGAATCACATCCTCCTAGTGTAGCAGTGTACATAACTCCTAGTGTGGATGTAGCCTAAGGTAAAAATTATCATTAGTGCATGACACATACCTGTAAAGCTTTCCTTTTGCCCCCTGTAGGGCAGTGCTTCTCAACCTTTTCAGACTACTATACCCCTTTCAGGAGACTAATTTGTCTTGCATACTCCCAAGTTTCACCTCACTTAAGAACTTGCTTTCAAATTTGACCTAAAATTACAAACAAGCCATAGAACACTATTACTGAAAAATTGCTTACTTTCTCACTTTTACCATATAATTATAAAATAAATCAACTGGAATATAAATATTGTACTTACATTTCAGTGTATAGTATACAGAGAAGTATAAACAAGTCATTGTCTGTATGAAATTTTAGTTTGTACTGACTTTGCTAGTGCTTTTTATGTAGCCTGTTGTAAAACTAGGTATATATCTAGATGAGTTGATGTACCCCCTGGAAGACCTCTGTGTACTCCCTGGTTGAGAACCACTGCTGTAGGGAACTCCACATACCCCTGGTTGAGAACCACTGCTGTAGGGAACTTTGCAGAGCAATACATTTTAAAGAAATAAATACGTATTTCAAAAATATGTCAAATTTTGTATCTCAAACTGATTCAGACAGAGGGAAACTTTTTCAATTCTATTTACTCTTTCTGCTTCCCCTTGAAGACTAAAAACTCTCAAATTAGCACTTCCCATATTGATTTTCCAAAAATCATGATATCCTTTTTGTAAACATTGACTAGGGCCTTTGGCCTAAAATATCAATCTGAATCTGAGATTTTGGGATCTGGTCAGAATAAAAATTACCATCTAAATGAGATAACCATGAGAATATGAACCAAATTCAGTTTCCAACATTTTAATGGCCTCCAAAATAATATTGAAGGATGTTTGTTCATTCTCCATCACAAGAGATTCATTTTGTAGGTGATGGCTAAAAGCAGTATCATTTGTATTTGACCATTGGGAGATATGAGGAATCCCAATTCCCTTCTCAATCCTCTTACAATTTGTGGAAAATAGTGTGGTTAAAAATGTTTCCAAGTGATCGGCTTGCTGTGTACCCTTCTTTTGATGAATATACGGCTTACAAATGGAATAAAAAGGATGTACTGTGATAATTTTGGAATTTATTAAAGTGTCTGACACTGATTCATGTAGTATTAATTTACAAGATAACAAACAGCCATGTGTTACGATACCAAGAGTTGTTTGCTACTCCGCTAGGAAATAGTGTTTCTGGTCTTTTAAAGGTAGGAGGAAAAAGAGAGGGAAGTGGAATTCTGTGCCAGCTTCTTAGAATCCTAACTATGTGGAAAAATGTGCTGAAGGAACATGCCTGCCTAAACCTCAAGATTTAGGCCCAAGATTCAGGTTTGGGGAGGGGAGCATTTCTCAAGCCCTCAGGGATGTGTTCAAAGTCTTAAGACTTTTAACTATTCCATAGCCATAGCTGCCACAGGTGTCGCAACTGTGGGTGCCACAACAGTGAAAGTAACACTGAACAGAAGAGAAGGTATAAGGACCGTATTTTTGAAATCACTAATGCTGCCTGTCATTGCCACTTTGAAGGCCTTTGTCAACATCCTCCCCTGACTGCCTGTAGTACAGTGGTCATCATGGGTTTAACTGGGTTACGCAGAGAATTAGGGGATGGAGCCATGCTCTACCCCACCTACTTTCTGTTTTTTAGGGGTAGTTTCTCCCCACCCACTCAGTTTGTTGTGATGCAGCTAAATAAAGCAAGTTTCCCTGCCTGCAGGCCTGTCAGTAAAAATGTTATTTTTCCTGCACTCAGTGGTCCTTTTACAGACCCCTTCCCTCAGATAAATGCATTTTGCCTTTCCACCTTCCCCACCATACTGGTTGATCTTTTCCCCTCCTCATGCCTGCATGTCAGTACCTTTCATTGCTCCCCCCTTCTCCCCGTTGGAAGTCTGGCCCCTGACTTCTCCTGTCTTTTCTTTTGTGGTTTTGCTCCAGTTTCCTGGCCCAACTCACAGTGCTACCCCTGCTGCGTTGTCAGCTGGCTTCATTGCTGCACCTGTAGTGGAAGAGCTGATCTTCAATGTAAGGTCTGGTTTGCTTTAATCACACAAACATGCATAGCTCATGAGGGGTCAACAAACAGGACTTCATGTGTAATTCTCTAAGAGCCCACGTTGCATGCACTAGAACTGAATTCAGATGACTGCACTTCCTTGAGTGGGCCATTTATTCACTGACTAAAACAGGAAGTAAGGGGGGGGGAATGGTGCATGATGCCATCCCATAATACCTTGGCAACCCTGGTAACCCTCTCATTACTACATCAGTCCACTAAACTGGAGATCAGCATATAAAGAGCAATTGCCCCCTACGTGCATACCTGGGTTTACTTCCACACAGCATTAAGGATCTGATCCAAATAGGCCATACATACAGTAATGTTTGAGTTTTGGAGTCAGATTCATTTAGAGTAGCTGAAAAATATATTGCTTTCCTGACTTAATAAGACTTTAGAGGCAGAGAGAACGAGGGGTCAGCTGAGAGAGAAATCCCAGGCATTTCATTTTAAGAATGGCCATACTGGGTCAGATCAATGGTCCATCTAGCCCTATATCATATCTTCCAACAGTGGCCAATGCCAAGTGGTTCAGAGGGAATGAATAGAACAGGTAATCATCAAGTGAACCAGCCTATCAGCCATTCCCAGCCTGTGGCAAACAGCAAACCCTGCCTGTCCTGGCTAACAGCCATTGATGGAGCAATCCTCCATGAACTTATCTAGTTCTTTTTTGAACCCCGTTATAGTGTTGGCCTTCACAACATCTTCTGGCAAAGAGTTCCACAGGTTGACTGTGCATTGTGTGAAGAAATACGTCCTTTTGTTCATTTTAAAGCTGATGCCTATTCATTTCATTTGGTCACCCCTAGTTTTGTGTTATGAGAAGGAGTAAATAACACTTCCTGATTTACTTTCTCCACACCAGTCATGATTTTATAGACTTCTATCATATTCTCCTTTAGCCATCTCTTTTCCAAGCTGAAAAGTCCCAGTCTTATTAATCTCTCCTCAGATGGAAGCTTTTCCATTCCCCTAATCATTTTAATAGCCCTTTTCTGTACTTTTTCCAATTCCAATATATCTTTTTTGAGATGGGACGACCAGATCTGCATGGAATATTCAAGATGTGGGGGTAAAATGGATTTATAAAGATGCAGTACAATATTTTCTGTCTTATTATCTATCACTTTTTTAATAATGATTCCTAACATTCTGTAAACTTTTTTGACTGCCGCTGCACATTGAGTGGATGTTTTCAGAGAACTACCCACAGTGACTCCAAGATCTCTTTCCTGAGTGGTAACAGCTAATTTAGATCCCATCATTTTATATGTAGAGTTGCGATTATGTTTTCCAGTGTAAATTACTTTGCATTTATCAGCATTGAATTTCATCCATCATTTTGTTTCCCAGTCACCCACTTTTGTGAGATTCCTTGGTAACTCTTCACAGTCTGCTTTGGACTTAACTATCTTGAGTAGTTTTGCATCATCTGCAAATTTTGCCACTTCACTGTTTACCCCTTTTTCCAAATCATTTATGAATATGTTGAACAGAACTGGTCCCAGTACAGACACCTAGGGGACACCACTATTTACCTCTGAAAACTGACCATTTATTTCTACCCTTTGTTTCCTATCTTTTAACTAGTTACTGATCCAGGAGAGGACCTCCCATATTATCCAATGACTACTTACTTTGCTTTACAGACTTTGGTGAGAGACCCTTTCAAAGGCTTTCTGAAAATCTAAGTACACTGTATCCACTGGATCACTCTTCTTCACATGCTTGTTGACCCCTTCAAAGAATTCTAGTAGATTGGTGGGGGATGATTTCCCTTTACAAAAAGCCATGTTGATTCTTCCCACAACAAATAGTGTTCATCTATGTGTCTGATAATTCTGTTCTTTATAATAGTTTCAATCAATTTGCCTGGTACTGAAGTTAGGCTTATTGGCCTGTAATTGTCAGGGTCACTTCTGGAGCCTTTTTTAAAACTTGGCATCACCTTAGCTATCCTCCAGTCATTTAAATGATAGGTTACATACCATAGTTAGTAGTTCTGCAATTCCACATTTGAGTTCCTTCAGAACTCTTGGGTGAATACCATTTGGTCCAGTGACTTATTACTGTTTAATTTATCAATTTATTCCAAAACCTCCTCTAATAACACCTTGACAGTTCCTCAGATTTGTCACCTAAAAAGAATGGCTCCAATTTGGGAATCTCCCTCATATTCTGAGCCATGAAGACCGATGCAAAGAATTCATTTAGTTTCTCCGCAATAGCCTTTTCTTCCTGGAGTGCTTCTTTAGCATCTCAATCGTCCAGTGGCCCCACTGGTTTTTTAGGAGGCTTCCTGCTTCTGATGTATTTAGCCTTTGGCTAACTGTTCTTCAAATTTCTTTTTTGGCCTTCCTTTTTTACGCTTCACTTGCTAAAGTTCATGCTGTTTTCTATTTTCCTCAATAGGATTTAACTTCCACTTTTTAAAGGCTGCCCTTTTTTCCTCTAATTGCTTCTTTTACTTGATTGTTTAGCCATGGTGACACTTTTTTGGTCCTCTTACTATGTTTTTTAATTTGGGGTATACATTTAAATTGAGCCTCTATGATGATGTCTTTAAAAAGTTTCCATGCAGTTTAAAGGGATTTCACTTTTGGCACTGTACCTTTTACTTTCTGTTTATCTAACTTCCTCAGTTTTGTGTAGTTCCCCTTTCTGAAATTAAATGTTACAGTGGTGGGCTGCTTTGGTGTCACCCTCCCATCTGCCACACAGGGACGTTAAATTTTATTATGTTAGGGTCACTATTACCAAGCGGTTCAGCTAACTTCATCTCTTGGACCAAATCTTGTGCTCCACATAGGACTAAAGCAAGAATTGCCCCTCCTCTTATGGGTTCCAGGACAAGCTGCTCCAAAAAGCAGTCACTGAAGGTGTCAAGAAACTTTATCTCTCCATCCCGTCCTGAGGTGACATGTACCCAGTTAATATGGGGATAGTTGAAATCCCCCATTAGGTTTTTTTTCATTTTTATAGCCTCTCTAACCACCCTGAGCATTTCAGTCACTATCACCATCCTGGTCAGGTGGTCAGTAGTATATCCCCACTGCTATATTCTTAGTATTCAAGCATGAAATTACTATCCATGGAGATTCCATGGCACAGTTTGGTTCATTTAAGATATTTATTTCATTTGACTCTATGCTTTCTTCCACATATAATGCCACTCTCCCATCAGTATGACCTATTCTGCCCTTCCGATATATTTTGTACTCTGGTATTACTGTGTCCCATTGATTATCTTCATTCCACCAATTTCTGTGATGCCCATTATATCAATATCCTCATTTAATACAAGGCACTCAAGTTCACCCATCTTAATATTTACACTTCTAGCATTTGTATATAAGCACTTTAAAAAATTGTCACTTTTTAGCTGTCTGCCATTATGTGATGTAATTGAATTGTACTCTTTTTCATTTGACTGTTTCTCATCAGATCCTACCAATATTTTATCTTCTTCCATCCTCTTCTCTTTACTAGAATATAGAGAATCTCCATTAATAGACCTTTCCCTAAGGGATGTCTCTGTCCAAACCATGTGCTCCTCAACACCTGTCAGCTTTCCCCCAGCCCTTAGTTTAAAAACTGCTCTAGGACTTTTTTAATTTTACATGCCAGCAAACCGGTTCCATTTTGGTTTAGGTGGAGCCTATCCTTTCTGTATAGGCTCCACCTTTCTCAAAAGGTTCCCCAGTTCCTACCTAATAAATTTAAAACCCTCCTCCTTACACCTTCATCTCATCCACACATTGAGACCCTGCGGTTCTGTCTGTCTAACTGGCCCTGTGCGTGGAACTGGAAGCATTTCAGAGAATGCTACCATGGAGGTTCTAGACTTCAATCTCTTACCTAGCAGCCTAAAGTTGGCTTCCAGGATACCTCTCCTTCCTTCTCTATGTCATTGGTGCCTACATGCACCATGACCACCAGGTCCTCCCCAGCACTACACATAAGTTTGTCTAGAACTCTCAAGAGATCCGCAACCTTCACTCCCAGCAGGCAAGTCACCATGCAGTTCTCCCAGTCATCACAAACCCAGCTATCTATGTTTCTAATGATCAAGTCCCCCATTATTATTACCTGTCTTTTCCTAATAACTAAGTTCCCTCCCCTGAAGAGGTATCCTCAGTGAGAGAGGATACCATGACATCATCTGGAAGGAGGGTCCCAACTATGGGATGGTTTCCTTCTGCGCCAGTTTGATGGTCTCCTTCTCTGAGACTTTCATCCTCCTCAGTAGTTCAGCGGCTGTCATTCCGGGGGTGGGACCATTCTATTGTGTCCTAGAAAGTCTCATTTATGTACCTCTCTGTCTCCCTTAGCTACTCCAGTTCAGCCACCCTGGTCTCCAAAGCCCATATGCAGTCTCTGAGGGCGAGAGCTCCTGCTGCTAGGATCAGCACACAGTCCCCCAAAAAACAGACCACACGCTATACTTCAGTCAAGCAGCAAGCACACCACAAACAACAAACTTACCCTAAGGGCCAAGTAAGTCACTCCTCCTTCACCTGGAGACCTCCCTTGCAAAACTCTTCTGTTAGCTGCCCCTGTTCACATTTTCCCAATGCAGATTGGGACGCTGCCACTGACTGGCACCTATGCTGTGGGGTTACCCCTTTCCCTGCCCCTCTCCTGGCTGGTAAGACCCAAGGAGAAACCCTCTGCAGTACCAGCCGGGAGAGAGGGAATGAAAGCAGTACACATCAGTCTGACTAGTACTAACACATGGGCAACCAAGCAATAGTCACAGGACAACAACATGTCCCAGTATTGTCAACCCTAAGCATTCAAAAATCATGAATCAGGCCTAAAAATCATGATTTTTAAAAAAACAAACAAACACAAGAGGGTGGGGGAGAGAACTTGGAATTGGAAGTTCTCCAGGCCTATCATAAACTGTAGGAACCTCCTGTAGGAGGAGCTATGTCGCTATAAAAATATACATCCTTCATGTGGAGAACTGTGAACCACATCCTTCTTGAAGAGAGAAGATTATTGATGCCAACTGTGACAAGGTTGGGGGGGGGGAGAGATATTCCACCCTCGTGGGTCTCGCGCTCTCCCGGCCTGGCCGGTGGTGCAGCTGGGGAAGGGTCAAGGGAGGGGCTGGGACCCGCTCTGCCCCTGTGTACTGCTACCTTCCCTTTGGGGTAGTCCGTGGTCCGCTCCCTGCTTCCCCAGCCAGGTATTCTGCCCTTCGGGGCTGCAGTAGCAACCGTGGAAGCTGTAAGCCTCTGTGGCTGCAGGCCGCAGGCTGCAGCCTGCCAGCTCCAAGCCGCCAACTCCAACTGCAGGCTCTCGAGCTGCAAACCTCCAAAGCTGTAAACTGTAACTGTGACTCCAAACTATAACTAACTCCAACCTCCGTCCTCCACACCTCCTCTCTCCAAACTCCACAACCCACACTGCCTGCCTGCCCCTGCAGGCTTTTAAGTGTTTGGGGCGGGGCTCCTTAATTGGCCCCAGGTGTCCTAATTGCCTAAACTGCCCCAGGTGGCCTAATTAGTTAAACAGCCCCAGGTGGCCTAATTGCCTAATCAGCCCCAGCTGAATTACCCAGGGAATAGGGCTTTGCTGAGCCTGGGGCTAACATACATGCCTTCCAACACTCTCTCATAGCCGTCCGGCCTGACCCTGTCACACAACATAACCATCCTGAATTTTGACTTCCAAATGAAGATGTTGAGTTGCTGAAATTCCAGAATGGGTCTCTACCTTTAGTCTTTTTGGGGGATTAGGAAAGATGGAGAACAGAACCCTCCTTTCTTGATACAGAATACAGTCTGTTGCCCCTTGATGCAATAGGGATTCCACTTCCTGTTGAAGAATTGCCTCATGAGAGGCAAAGGGGTTCTTGGAAATGGGTTTGTGGGGAAGGAGGGAGGTGAACTCTATGGAATATCCCTGATGGATAATCTCCAAGACCTAACTGTCTGGCATGATTAGCTCCCAGCCGTGAGCTAATGGAGTAAGATGGCCACCAAAGATGACAGAAGGGACAAAAGCATCAGAGATGGTAAGCAGATCTCGACTGAAACATCAAAAGTGGCTCATAGCAGTGGACTGGGAGTGAGTCACAGTCATGGTGGTAAAGAGGGCCGAAAAGCGGGGCCCGTGAGTCTTCTGTCACTTGCAAGGAAGCTTGGCTGGATGCTGGCAGTAAAACACATCAAAAGGAGGATGCGGTTTTGGTTTATAGGTCTGCCTCTTGTGCTTCTTTGTGGCTCAAGTGTAGATCCCCAGGGAGCAGAGGATTGACTTTGAGTCCTTTAATATGTGGAGAAAGTCATCAGTCTTCTAGTTAAACAGGTTGGACTCAAAGGGACAGTCTTGGATAGCATATTGTATCACCCTGGGGAAGCCTTATGACTGCAACCATGAATCGCTCCTCATAATAATATCAGTGGCCAAGCTTCTGGATGCTGCATCTGCTGCATTAACTGTCTGAAGAGCCCTTTTCCCCACCATTTTGACCTCTTCTAGAAGGGAGAGGAACTGGGCGCTGTGCTTAGAGGAAAGTTTGTTGTGAAAGACTGCCAGCCTAGAGTAGTTATTAAAGTCATACTTAGCTAGCAGGGCCTAGTAACTGGCGATGCAGAATTTCAAGCCTCCTCTCCTCAGGAGGTCCAGTCTCTTTCAGCTGTTGTCTGATAGGGGGGCCTTTAGGTATTGAGACCTATTACATTCCATAGTAGCCTGTACCACCAGGGAGTAGGATGGGAGAACAGGAATTCAGCGCCCTTTGCTGAGCGAAATAGCACCTCTCAGCCCTTGTAGGTGTGGGGTTCAGGTTGCTGGAGTGTTTCAGACCAGTTCCAATACAGCCTTATTAACTGGGAGAGCCATCTTACTTGGGACCTGTGGCTTCAGAATGTCCAACAGTTGGTGGTTTGGGTCTTGGACTTCCTCCAGGGATATCTGGAGATCACTAGCTACTCTTCATAGTAAGTCCTGGTATTGCGTATTGCCATCTGGTATGGATGAGGAAGGAGAGACCATCTCATCAAGGAAAGAGAAGGAAATTCCCATCAGAATTGTCAGTTCAGTTCAACCTACAGTTCCAGTTCAACATCCTCCTTGTCCTCATACACCAACAGAACAAGTCACTAGAACAAGGAAGAGAAGTGGAAAGACTCCTGGGTGACTCCTGGCTGTCTAGTATTGGGATCCCATAGTCCCCAATAGGGCCAGAAAGAGGGGCCAACAGTTTGAGAGGGACACCATGTCAGAGGAAAGCATTGGTCTCTAGAAAGGTTGTGTTCATAAGGGTAGCCACCTTAAGTCCTGGATTGCCAGTCCAAGCTTGGCTCTCTCCATGAAGATGAAGGAGTAATCGGCTCACTAGATTTGTCTGAACCTGAAAATTCCTCATGTGGGAATGGCAGAACTATTGGTACCAGGGCAATTCTGCCAGATGGTTGTAAGTGGGCTGGTTCTTGGGACACCAAAGCAGATCTTCCACTGTAGTAATATCCCTCAGGAGGGCTGGGACAGAGAAGAGGGGAGACTGTGGGTAAGGGAGGAAGATATCCTCCGGTACCATATAGGTCTCTGTGCAGGGAGTTCCAATGGCATGCGCCGACAGTACCAGCACACCCCTGGTCATGATGAGTTCTTTGGGTGGATGCATTGGTACCGCAGAGTCTGGAGTTGCACCTGTGGACAGAACAAGCAGATCCTTGTTTCTATGCACTTTACCCTCCACCCTGGGGAATTTTTGTGGAGCCAGTTCCTTAGGATCTGTGTACAAGGGCTCACCCGACCTCGATGGGCTCAGGGAAGAAACATCTCTCCCCCAGACAGTCTTCGATGGGGATCTGTCCTTGGACGCATGAGAGTATTCCTTGCTCTCATGAAAAGCCCTGGAGGAAGAGTCTTTGGGCTTAGAAACTGAGGGTTCCACTCCTAAGCACATTCTTGAAGGGGTGCTGCTCATTTGGTGAGGCTGAAGTACATGGGGAGGGGAGGAGTGGAGGGGGGACAAGGGCGATTTCTTTGTGTGGATCAAAGAAAGGCTTCACAGACTTCACTATTAAGTGTTTTCTAAGGCAAAGCTCAGTGGCTTCACAAGTTCTTGGTGGAAATGAGATGCTGCACTTTTCTGAAATATGTGTCTTACCCAGACAGAGGCAGTGTTAATGTGCATCACTGACAGAGAAAGATCAAGGGAAGGAGATTCAGTTTTTGAAGCCTGGGAGTCTGGGCATAGTCCCTGACCACGGAGAGGTTGTCCCCAGTCCAGGGAAACAAACTACACTAAAAATTAACCTAAAAGAATAACTATTTCAATCTTATTTACAGATTTTCTGAAAGGCTAAGGCAAGAAAGGACACTGGATTCCGACTCAAGCTATGAGCAGGTAAGAAGGAACTGAGGGGCCATTGACCTGCACCGCTTCTTTTACCCTTGCTCGGGAGCACGAGGCAATCTACTGCACATGTGCTGGACAATGGATACTGCTTGTTAAAATCTCCAGACCCACATGTATGGTGCACTTGTGTATCCACTTAAGGACCTGCATGCAAAGAAGCAGCTGTGATTCTAACCTCAACACGTGACTCCAGGAGCTGAGGCTTTAAGAAAAACATCAAATATTGTGAGATTCACAATGAAATCAGAAGAGTTGGCAACACTGAGTAATTAACATGGAAGTAGTAAAAGAGAGAGCAGGGTAGAAATAAAATCCCCAGCCAGCGTTAGTCTCTGTATGGACCAGACATGATTTACTGGATTTGTCTCATTTTGGAGAAACAGTCCTGATGGGTCCTTGTAAAACCACGTAAGACCTCTCCCCACTACCTATTCCTTAGTCATATGGATTTATGGATTGCTTGGAAATGGTTCCATTTATATACAAATGAAATGTGATTAGAATATTTGACAAATCCTTTGCCCACAGTCTTCTTCCTCCTTAGTGTGTCTCAGGCCATATGAGGAAATATGCACTATTTCTTTAGAACTGTGGTAGGAAGCTCATGGAATAAAATAGGGTGGGGGTTCTGAATAGAAGCTTTCTAATGAAGCAGTGAGATGGGACTAGATTTAGGTAAGGCTGTTTATTCTAATTTCTGTGATTCAATGCAAAAAGTGAGTGCTGTGACAAAAATAAAAGAAGATCATAAATGGTGACAAGTAACTTTGATTTAAAAGAAATATTCAAACTTTTAACAATCCAAGGAACTTTTTTTTTAAATAAAGCGTTACTTAAATATGCAAGTGTTCTGATCAGTGCCTGCAATTGAATGGCAGGAACAAAAATAGTTGAGGGTATAAAATACAACTGAGGGTTCCTTTTAGAAGAGTTAGATCATGTTGTTCAATGAATTCACTAGAAATATTTTGACAATTTTAAAAGAAAATTCAATGTCTGAGCTATAAATAGCAATAAACATATTCCCTGGGTCATACACCAAGCTCTATATAAATGCAAAGTGTATGAAAATTTGATTCAATTTAATAGGTTTCGAGTGGGGGACAGTTTCTAACAAAAAAACTGTGAAGGATATTTCTCCATTTGGAATGACACTGAAAATAAATAATCAGATGTTGACATTCAGATGAGAGCTTGAAGAGTCTTGTAAACTGAACTAATTTTGATCACTCCGCAAGGATTCAGTGTATTGCTGTGAAGCCACAAAAACACGCCGCAGAAGACTAACATGTTTGTAATTCAATCTGTATAAAATTTTCTGTGGAAAGTGGCATGCTGCTGGTTTTAAGACAGAAAATCTGCTAAATGATTTTGTTTTGCCTATCAGCGGCAACAATGTTACAACTGTACTGCGCAAATAATCATTATAGAAACATGCGAGGATTTACATGATTGGATATGAATTGCTTTATGAAGACCCTGTCAGCAGCAACCAGGGCTGCTCAAGAAGGGGAAGATGATCACGTTTTTGCATACAGAAGCTCCATTTGTCTCAGGCTTTGCTTTGGTATGAGATTATAAAATAAAATATGCTCAAAAATACCATGATATATAAAATAATGATGTAAACTATCACCTATTTAAAAGGCTTTTTTAATTTTGAAGAACGTAGTTAGAAAGCTAGGAATGAACACTGTTCTTATTCTGCCAAGCCATTCCCATGAAACAGCTAATGGCTCGGTCTCTAGCAGGAACTACTTTTTAATCAAATTTTTTAATTAAAAACAAGTAAAAGCAAGCAGATCAATATAAGGGCAGTATAGAACCATTTCTGTCAGTAGTACAGGAATCTTTCATGAACTTTTCACTTGTTTGTAACATAGAGATCCACCGTAAATAACAAAGCTTAACTTTCCTAGCACTGAAGGCCCTGATCCAGCAAAGCATTTAACCTTCTGTTTAAGCACATCAATACTCTCACTGACTGCTTATGTGCTTAAAGTTAAATACACACTTAAGTGCTTTGCTGGATCAGGGCCTAAATCCCAATTTTAAAAAGCATTCTTTTAAACTTATGTTATGGAGTACTTTCACCACCACCAGTGCAACCATCTTTACATATTCCTGCTATGAGTAATTTGTGATCACAGCAAGGAAGGTGCACAGAGAACTGAGAGTTATGCATGGTCCCTGTTCTTAGTAATAGGTCATTCAAGACAACAAGAGCTGTAAAGTGTGGAGTGCATAAAATGGAATGGGAACAGAATGTACAAGTTGTATCTCCCTTTTGCTTTTCTTCTTCTATGAACCTATTGGAAAAAAGGGGCCTGAATGTGATCCTTAAATATAAGAATATAATCCCAGATTTACAAAAAAAATGTGTTAAACCAAAAGAAAGGTTGAAAATATACATCAGCAGTGTAAGAAAACAAAGCTTATAGAAATGGTGTAGTTATAAAAAAGCATTATAAATCCCAGAAATTCAAAATTAAATTTAAGAAAATTTAAACACATGAAAGTGTAAAATGAAATCACCAAAACAACCTTAACTCTGCACTTATAGTGGCTCAGTTTCCAGTCTTTCCTCCTTTGTATTTTTCTTGCCTAGGCCCTGATCATGCAATTGAGGGTCTCAGGATCAGGTCCTTTTTTGACATCTAGGATTTTATATATGAGGTTGAAGTTTACAGAGTCTGGTGTGAACATTTTGTTAAAACCACTGTTAGAGCTGGCTGGAAACTGGGATTCCCATTCTGTGGTAAATTCTGAATTTAAAAACAAACAAACAAAAAACCAAAAACAAAAACAAAAACCATCTGAACCAGAACAAAAAAAGTTCCAGAATTTTTTTTTTTCCCTTTTCAGAACAGGAATTTGAAAATTTTCTTTAGAAAAAAAGTCAAAATGACCTTTTGTTTCAATCTTTTTGAGCTGCGGCTCCCAAAGCTCCTAGGCTGCCCTAGAGCCAGGTATCCCAGAATCCCTGGCTCTGAAGCAGCCGCTCTAGCCAGGACCCTGGGAACTGAGAAGATACTGTATTTGTACATTTTGCATAGACTTGTATATAGGATGGTGAGACACAGCAAGCTGTCTTTGGAAGTTACAAAAGGGCCTGAGGAAAGAACAGATAATAAATGCTTTTGAACAAGTTTATGAAATGGAGAGGAAAAAGTCTGTTAGGAACTGAAGCTGGTGCCCTGTGAGGAAGGTGTGTCAGGCCTTCCCTTTTTTGTTTTTCCAGTACTACCAGACTGGGATAGTCTGATTTCGGGGGGCGGGGGGGGAAGAGGACCTCCACCCCCACCCTCCTACACACATACAAAGCAAACCCTTAGAAACTTTTGTCCTTAATTGAAAGATAGATTCATGATATTGGTGCAGAGCAGGTTGGCTCCACTGGAAGAAAGGGGAAAGCAAGCCTGTATGTCAAGCTCCTCTTACCAAAGCATGCTGGAAAGCACAACTTAATTTTGCAGATATCAAATGGCTGTGCAAAGTCCAGAGTATATGCAACCAAAGAGCAATTAAGTATAAACTGAAGTAGTGCCTGTGGTCACAGAGATGAAACTGTTATCGTTAAGACTGTTTCAGTTGTAACAAAATTAATTACAACCCAGATTTGAAAAAATATTCTCATGTACTATTCAAAGAATCCCAAGTTGCAAATAAATTGTTTATTTCAGTCAAAAGTTAGAGCAAATAAGGCTTAGAATTGAAGTCTAAATTCAAGTTTAATTTGGGAGTTGCTACCAATGTTTTCACAATACTAGGTTCAATTTTACTGTAATGTATCATGCATGTAGATTTTGGTATTAATTAGGGAGAACTTTGTTTGAATTTTATATCCCACAGAGTCAACTTTTTGCAATTAAAATTATTTAGTTAGATTTACTTATACAAGAGAAATCAGAGATGAGAAAGTTCTTGGGCCATTCATTCTTCTCAATAATACATTTTCAAGTGTCCTGTTTTGTATATTTGAACTGCCCAAGGATGAGGTTTTTAGCACTAGTCTTAGCTATTATACTGTGGAGCAGTCAAATAATAGGCCTTTTTAATTATTGCATTTCTGAAATTCTATGGTAAAATAACTCCATTGATTTCAGTGAAACAATTCCAGTTTCATATTGTTCACTGATGAACTAGGCCAACATTTCTATTAACTTAACAAAAATAATAAGAGTACTAAAGGGGCCAGAATAATGGTTCTAAATTTGTTTGCATGCTAACTTATCTATTCAATTTTTTAAATGGAATTCAGGGAAAGTTAATTTTAATCATATGGTAGAAGAGATGACAAAGCTCTTGCGCCAGTCAGTCCCTGTCAATTTTCTCTACAGTGTACTTTTAAGTGTTTTGTCTAGTTTTAACAGAAGCAGCGAAGTTTTTCACCTCTAGCTTTGGACATCTCTTCCAGGTTAATAGCTAGAGTCTGGTTAATCACTGCATTCTTCAGATTCTTAACTGGTATGCCCACAGTCAGGGCCCCCACATGGGGGGGCCAGCCCAGGCTGCAACCCCCATGGGTATATGTGTAGGAGGGAGCACATGTTACAAGTTTGTACTGGGCCCGAAAAAATTCTGTTTAGGTCCTGTCCATAGGCAGCACAAAGAGGCCAGTCTGAATGTAACTAGCCAGCCAAGAATTTCCTTGATGAAAGGGAGGTCTTTCTCCATGTGGAGTTGCCTCCTGTGCCTGGCCCCAACACACTCCTGGGTGGAGAGTTGCCAGGGGAGAGACAGGCTATTTTATGGATGTGAAAAGGACCAGGGGTGTAGCTGGCACAACACCTACGCTGCTCTAACTCATGTCAGGGTTGAAGCCGGGCCAGCTGAGACCAACCCTTAGAATCAAGGAGCCAGTTACAGGTAATCCCTCCTGCCCCTCTTCCTGTCTTGTGCTGAACACAGCTTGGCTGGAAGAGAAAGTCTGGCTCAATACCTTACATTTGCTTGGCTGCTAATTGATTAGTGGGTAAATTGTCTGGTTTTTATTTCAACAGCAGGGAGGTTGGAATCCTGATAAGCTTATAATTTTATTGAAATGATGGCAGAGCCTGAATAAACATTAAAGAATCTATTGCTGGAAACTCCCTTCCACTGGAAAAGAGATGTACTAGGGGGTTTGTTTTGTTTTCTATACATTAACAGCCATGTGCTTTCAGTCTGCACAGATGTTATTTTTGACTATGGGAAACCAACAACAACAATTGCCAAGTCTCCAGGAGAGAGAAGTCTAGTGGGAGAGCGAGCTCTAGCATTTTGGGAAGAATTGAGAAATTTTTTTTTCTTTTCCCTGCCCCCAAAACAGAACGGATTCCAATCCACCACTGTCATACCCCTACTATCCATATAGTCAGCCAAAGGATTTGGGGGACAGCAGAGATAATTGTGTGCAATGAACTGCCTGATTTATTTTGTTTTGAAGGGGTGGCAGGAATCTTTAGATTCCACCCCCTCCTCAGAAGTGGAGCCAAGCTGCTAGTGACTGGTTTGCACTGAAAATGCTATCTCCGAGGAGGAGGCTAGAAATATGGAGCTAGACCCTCTCCTTGCGTCAGCTCCCTATGTGCCACTCAGGCAGCACAAAAAGCGCCATATCAGGCCAGTTGAAAATTCTCTTACTTGGCACAGAACTGACATAGCTAGCTTCTGTGGACCTACTCCTGGCCCTAGCAGGAGCTAGGAGCAGAGACAGCCAGAAATGAACTGTGCTCTGGCAACTCTCAGCTGACAAATGGTCTGTTGGCACCCACAGGTTAGAATAGCCTGGCTTGTGTTTAGCTGTGCAGAGCAGAGAATTAGGGAGCCATAACAGACTCCTTAGCAGCTCACCCTCTCCCCTTTACTGAGAAAATCTGGGTGCAGGCAAGCCTCCTTTGTTTTCAATGAAAGCTAAGATTCTAGTCCCCTCAAATCCAGGGGTCTATGATCTGTGGCTTCACAAAGCCCAAGTGGCTATAGGTTGACCCATCTTTAATAAAAATTCCCATTACGTTTTTCCATGAATGCAGCTTTGGATCATTATTTTTTTGCCATCTTCCTAAGCAAGATTCATACTCCTACACTTTATTCAGGAGGAAAAGGCTCAGATAAATTCCAGGGATTAATGGAAACTATAGTCAGCCCTCTCCTAATCAGCCACAGGACCAGCAAGGACCCAGATGCCACATCGAGACATATGCAAGAGGGAGCCTCCATAAAAGTGTAGCTACGCAGGAGATGTTGAGGTCTGGACTGATGAGTTGTCATTAATTCCAAGAACTTCTAGAGCATGGAGAAAGGAGAAGTCTAGGGACAAACAGGATCCAGGAGTGCCACAAAACTCCTTTTATTTAAAAAAAAAAAATCTTATCAGGAGCCAAGGACTTGCATAGTTTAATCAGGGAGAGAGAATACTTCTGGTCTGTTGATGTTTGTCCTAGACAGAGGTTCTGCTGACTTGTGAGTGTCGGTCTTAGCAGCAGTGGATGGTGTAGCATTAAATTCCATTTAATCACTCCTGTCAAAACAGATTTCAGATTGATACTAATAATAAAATCAGAAGTGTAGGACTGCAAGCAACCTCGAGAAGTCATCTAGTCCAGTCCCCTGCATTTATGACACGACTAAGTATTAGCTAGACCACCCTGACAGGTGTTTGTCTAACCTGCTCTCAAAAATCTCCAACGATGAAGACTCCCTGGGCAATTTATTCCAGTGTTTGGCTACCCTGACAGTTAGGAAGTTTTTCCTAATGTCCAACCTAAAGTGCCCTTGCTGCAATTTAAGTCTATTGCTTCTTATCCTATCCTCAGAGGTTAGGGGAACAATTTTTCTCCCTCCTCCTTGTAACAACCTTTTATATACTTGAAAACTATTATCATGTCCCCTCTCAGTCTTCTCTTCTCCAGACTAAACAAACCCAATTTTTTTCAATCTTTCTCATAGGTCATGTTTTCTAGACCTTTAATCATTTTGGTTGCTCTTCTCTGGACTTCCTCCAATTTGTCCACATCTTTCCTGAAATGTGGTGCCCAGAACTGGACACAATACTCCAGTTGAGGCCTAATCAGCATAGAGTAGAGCAGAAGAATTACTTCTCATGTCCTGCTAGTACATCCCAGAGTGATGTTTGGGCTTTTTTGGCAACAGTTTTACACTGCTGATTCAATTTCGCTTGTGATCCACTATGACCCCCAGATCCCTTTCTGCAGTACTCCTTCCTAGGCAGTCACTTCCTGTTTTGTATGTGTGCAACTGATTGTTCCTTCCTAAGTAAAGCACTTTGCATTCCTCCTTATTGAATTTCATCCTATTTACTTCAGACCATTTCTTCAGTTTGTCCAGATCATTTTGACTTTTAATTCTATCCTCAAAAGAACTTGCTACCCTTCACAGCTTGGTATTGTCCACAAACTTTATAAGTGTACTTCCTACGCCAGTAATTCCCAAACTCTACCACATTGCACACCACCAACATAAAACGCCACCACCTGTAGTACCACCACCAATTTTTTATAAACAGACTATGTATGCAAACTGTCTTAAAACCTGTGTTGTTAAAACACATTGTATCAATAGCATAACTATGTATATAAAAAGCTGCAGTCTTGCAAAATATTAATAAATGCATTATAAACTTACCCCATTCGAGATGGCGGAGTGAAACTATTTTTTAAAAGAATTTTGCTGTCTTCGGATATGTCTTCACTGATGGCAGGAAATCGCTGCTGTCAGATCAATTCTTCGGGATCCATTGAGCAGAAGTGGAGGCCCACTCAATCAATCCAGAAATTGACTTAATAAATCCATCCCTGGAAAAAGAATAAAGCTGCGTCGATGGAAGGGCATTTCCAGTCAGCACAGGACAGTGGGGACACTGTGCTCATTAGAATTTAGGAAGTCAATAGGAGATACACACGTGACTCTATGTCACTTGCGTATCTCCCATCGATTGCCACCGAATTTCGCAGTAAGTGAAGACCAGGCCTTAATTAGTCGGTTGACACATACCATTAGGAGGTAGCCTGTGTACTACTGGTCGTATGCGTACCACAGTTTGAAAACCGCTGCTCTATGCCATTATCTAAATCATTTGTACCTAGTCCCTCAAAGGCCTCCAAATGAGAAGCCCAGTGAGGTTTAATCCTCTCACCTCTCCTTTTCCTAGAAGAGGTCATGGGATGCCATGGGCTGCAGTACAACCAAAACACTGAGGGCACCCAACTTTACATCCCGTTCTCTGCCTGTACAATGAAAGCAGTAATGCAGATGTCAATGTGCCTGCAAGCCATAAGCAGAGAGTTGCAAAACAGTTAGCTGAAATTTAACCTAGGGAAGATAGAGCTGATGCTGCTAAGAAGAGGGAAGCCCTTTGGAGAACTAGCCAAGACCCTGACCACATCCTTCACTGATGGTACCCGCACTCCAGTTGTCAAGAGTGTAAAGCCAGGAGGCAATATTCAAAGTCTAAGGGGGGGAAAGGGAAGAGTTCTGGAAAGTTGGAAGTTTTTTTAAAGAGGCATTATTACAGGCGCAAGCACAAACTATCCCAATATGTAGGAAAGGCAGGAAGTATGATAAGAGACCACCCTGGTATAACGAAGATCTTCAACGACCTGAGTTGAAAAAGAGTTATACAAAAACTGGACTCTAGGTCAAGTTACGAAGGGTGATTATAAAAAACAACACAAGCATGCAGGGACAAAATTAGAGAGGCCAAGGCACAAAACTAGATTTATTTATGTAGGGACATAAAGGGCCACATAAAGGGCCATATTTTACAAATATATTAGACATAAGAGGAAGATCAAGAACAGGGCAGGCTCTTTGCTCAATAAGGAGAGAAAGACAATAACAGAAAACATAGCAATGGTCAAAGCATTAAATGCCTTTTTTGTTTCAGTTTTCACCAAAAAGGTTAGCAGTGACCAGACAACTAACATAGCGAACATCACTGCAAATAGGACTAAACTAGGGAAAGAACAAGTTAAGAATTACTTAGACAAGTTAGATGTCTTCTAGCCAGCAGTGCCTGACAAAATACACCCTAGAATACTTAAGAAACTGGCTGAAGAGATCTCTGAGGGTGCGTCTACACTGCAATTAAAAACCCACAGCTGGCCCATTCCAGCTGACTTGGGCTCAGACTGCAGGGCTCTTTCATTTCCATGTAGACTTCCAGGCTCAATCTGGAGCCCAGGCTCTAGGACCTGTGAGGTGGGAGGGTCCCAGAGCTTGGGCTGCAGCCCAAGCCCTGAAGTCTACACTGCAATGGAACAGCCCTGCAGACCGAGTCCCATGACACCAAGTCCGCAGGCACCCGCCAGTCCCGGGTTTTTAATTGCTGTGTAGACACACCTTGAGCCAATAGGCATTATCTTTGTGGAGGACAGGAAAGATCCCAGAGGAGTGCAAAGGGGCAAATATAGCACCTATCTCTAAAAAGGGGAATAAGCATAACCCAGGGAATTAACTTCAGTACCCAGAAAAATAATGAAGCAAATCAGCAAACAATCAATTTTTAATCACCTAGAAGATAGCAAGGGGATATGAAACAGTCAACATGGATTTATCAATGACAAATCATGTCAAACCAACCTAATATCCTTCTTTAACAGGGTAACAAGTCTTTTGGATGAGAGGAAGCTGTAGATGTATCTCATCTTTAGTAAGGCTTTTGATACTGTCTCACATGACCACCTGATAAGCAAACTAGGAAGATATAGCTTAGACAAACCTACTATAAGGTAGGTGAACAACAGTTTGGAAGACTGTATTCAGAGAGTGGTTATCAATGGTTCCCAGTCACACTGGAAGGGATATCGAGTGGAGTATTGCAGGAATCTGCCCTGGGTCCAGTTCTGTTCAATAGCTTCATAAATGATTTGGATAAGGCATAGAGAGTATTCTTATAAAATCTGCAAACCATATCAGGTTGGGAGGGGTTACAAGCTCTTTGAAGGACAGTATTAGAATTCAAAATGATCTTGAGAAACTGGAGAAGTGGTCTGAAATAAATAAGATGAAATTCAGTAAGGACAAATGCAAACTATTACTTTGAGAAAGCAATGATCAATTGCACACACACAAAGTGTGAAATTACTGCCTCAGATGGAGTACTACAGAAAGGGATCTAGGGGTTATAGTAGATCACCAACTAAATGAGAATCAACAATGTAATACTGTTGCCAAAAAAAAACAAAAAAATCATTCTGGACTGTATTAGCAGTTGTAAGCAAGAAGTAATTCTTCCACTACTCAGCACTGATAAGGCCTCACCTGGAGTACTGTGTCCAGTTCTGGGCACTATACTTTGGAAGAAATGGGAACAAATTGGAGAAAGTCCAAAGGAGAGCAACAAGAAAACATGACTTATGAGGAAAGATTATAAAAACTGGGTTTGTTTAGTCTGGAGTAGAGAAGACTAAAAGGGGACATGATAACAGTTTTCAAATATATAAAAAGTTGTTATAAAGACGGGGAGAGTGATAAGTTGGCCTCCTTATCCTCTGAGGACAGGACAAGTACCTTGTAATTGTGAGCTTCAATTGCAGCAAGAGAGATTTATGTTAGACATAAACTTCCTAACTGTCATGGTAGTTAAGCACTGGAACAAATTACGTAGGAAGAATAGGAAATGTCTGTCATGGAAGGTTTTTAAAAACAGGTTAGAGAAACCCCTGTCTAGATCCTTGGTCCTGCCTCAGTGCAGAAGGATGGAGTAGATGACATAACGAGCTGCTCTCCAGTCCCACAGATCTATGATTATTACTGCTCCTTGCAAACCAAACAGCAACAATAGCAAGGAAGTCCACCACCAGCTTGCCAGAAGACCATGCCCATTCCTCTCTGATGACCTATTAGTCGCGATCCATGCAGTTGTCACTTCAGAACCAGATTTGATCCACTCAGGGCGGAGACTCAAGACTACTCAGAAACCTTCCCCACAAGAATCACATTTCCTGAGAAGAGCCAACAGTTGAGATCACAGCACACCAACATTCAGTCCCCTCCACTAGATATCTGTCTACCTCTGCAACCAGTTCAAAATCCTTAAATGGGCCCATGTCAGGGTACTTCAAATACAGCCTATTTATTTGCAATAAATTAATGTTGCTCATCAGGAATATGGAGTAAGCAGGCAACATTCTCGGAGCTGGTTCCTAGACCATAGAATGTCTTACAGGATGCCTCACAGCGCTCTCCTGATTGGTTTTAGTGTGTAGTACAAAATCTATCCTTCCATGGAAGTCTTCACACAATAACAGAAATTGAAGGTCTAAGCACAGGTGAGGGAAAATGGAAGAATCAGAAAACAAATAAGCAAGTCTCCTGGTGACTGCTTTTAATATGTCTCTGCCTTTCGTAACCCATCTCAGGGGCTAAATCCAAAAATCTTAGGGGCTAAATCCAAAAATGGCAAGAGCAGAGTCCATTTTGGATTATATATTTATGCTAATTTTAAATACTGTGGTTGGTGCCTAGATACTATAGTGACTGGTGCCCTAAATACCTACACTAAGTGAGACTGATCGTTTGTTTTTATTCATATTAATATCTGGATTTTTTATAACAAAATATGACTTCTAGACTCCATGCACAAATACAGATGAAGGTTTTTTTAAGCAGCTTGAATTTTGTTTACTTATGTCATGTAGCAGCAATTTTAATGGACTCCACACATTGCTCTTTGATCTTCAAATTGCATGAACATTTCCTGTTAATAAAATGTGCGAAAAAAAAGAACCTTTAGGACCAAGATGTGATTTTCTGGTACAGGTTACTGTTTGCACTTGTCTAGTAAATCTACTGAGCTAAACTACTGCAGTTGTGTTACAAATTCCTTACAGTGTTTACTTATGACACGAAGCTCGATTATCATCAAAACGATATAGTCAATAATGTATTTTTTCCAGTCCCTGAACTTAATTCAGTTACTTTTTACAAGGGTTTTTTTTCCTTCACGCATGTAATGGAGAAATGGCCAGCTGTAGAGAATAATGAGGTGTCTCTGTCATGTTCATTTATTCTATTTTAATTTTAAGTAACTAACTAAGATTATTATAAGTGTTTAGCACTGGCACTAATTGTTGTAAAGGAAAATTATTGATTTAATAATGCACTTTATTTTTAAAAGCCAGATAATAGCATTTTCTCATTTGCTTTGTGAACATCCGCCTCAAGTCAATCGTACTGAATTTTTCACAATAAAAATAGATCTTTCTAATGCTTTTAAGGCTGATTCTAATAATATAAAGCCATCTTCTGCCTGATCCTTGTGGAGCTCAGTGGGAGGGAAGGATGTCAGGAGGCTCCCCTTCCCCACCCCCATATTCCCCTCATAAGGGCCAAATAGAACTCCATTCCCTGTGCTGTTTTGATCTTTCCCTACTCACCATGGGGCACATGGAGCTTTGGAAGAGGTGCAGCAATAGAGGTGGGACCAGGGAAAACAGGCTGAACCTCACTAAGGGGTGCAGTGGTGGCAAATGTTATCCCCACTGCACGCTGGGAGTTCTGTAAGGATGTTTCCCCTGGACAGAGCTGCCAAGTGTCACAGGGCCTGTGTATCTCTCACACATTTTGCAGGTCCTTTACACAGTTCAGTGTAACTGGAAAAGCGTGGAGAGAGAAACCCCGTAACCTAAGGAAAGGTACGCTGAGCTACAAGCCTAGAACCTAGTGATTCTTATCCCAGTTGTCCTAATGTTGTTAGCTCTTAATATTTCTGTGCCCTTCATAACCGTTATTAACCAAGGCCTCACACCCCAACCATAATGGAAGTCAACAATCATTCACCCCTTTTACAACTAAGATGACAGAGACTGCACAAGGTCAATGCAGGCACAACCCCTGCCTCTAATATTACAGACCTAAATCTCACCCACTTTGTCACACTGCCTTTCTGAAGAAGTGGGGGTAATTATATGGCTGCAAAACCTCTGCTAATACAGTGTGGAGGTTGGCTCCTCTCTTGTGTCTAGACCAGAGAGAGAAGTTTATGAGTCTGCTACTGGGCTCCATGTTAATGGACTTGAACCATTGGCTCATATAGTAGCAATGAACAAGGTAGAGCTACCCAGAAAACTAGAATTCTGTTTTGAAAAAAAAAAAAAAAAGTGAAGCTTCCAAATTTGCTTTTCTTGTGCACTGGAGCAAAACCAACGTCTTTCAAAAAATGCTGCGAAAATACAAGGAGAGCATGAGAGAGACACCTCCACCCAGAATAGCCAATAGTCAGGTGAGTGCCCTCACTAGCCCAGAAGTTTTGGTTTTGATAAATCAGCATTTTTCGATAAAAAAGATGCAGTCAAAGAATTCCCAACAAACTGTGCCTGGCAACAACAGAGCTTGTTTGGAGAAGATAAAGAATATTGTGTGAGAGAGATGTTGCCACTGTGTGCACAGAATGGAAGACCTTATTTACGGACATGCCAAAAAAAGTCTTCTGGAAAGGCAAATTTTGACAAGCCTCATTCTCAAGTGTGAAACATTAGCACTTAGGGGAGGCTGAAGGCCTGAGGCCGCTGCTAATGAGCTTCAGGGCAGTTTACCTGTAGATCACCACTATGAATCCAGCCCAGCTTTATAGGAGTTACAAGTTCTTCCCAACTGATGGATTTTTGGTGGTCTCTTCTGAGATGAGCTTGGAGAGTCTCAATTCCAGCTCCCACATCAGAAACTCATCACAACTCTTTGCACACACTAGTAGGCTCACCGAAGAGGACAAGAACTCCATGGGCCATGAAGAATGAGCTGCTTGTGGTTTCCCTTAGAGGAGGTTCCACCCCAGATCTGGGTTTCGGCAATGTGTGTGATAGCTTGCCCTGCTTCTGCCACCAGGTAAATAAACAGAGGGCTTCTTTTACCAGGGCTCCCACGCACTAAAGCGACAATTATTTTAGCTGCAGTTTATGGCTATATGCAAAGTAGTTACAAATATGCAAATTAGTTTGTTAGTCAATTTGTATAAGAATACCACAGATGGAGAGCCAAAAAGCTTGGCAGCTATTCCTAGGGTTATGTGGCTTCATCCTCTGTGCAGTGCTACCTGTGGGCTAAAACCGAGTGGGCAAACTGCAGACAGACAGAGTCTTGTCCGTACACATATTTGGAAATAGAAAATTTCAGGCCCATGAGTAAGATTCATTCAATCAAGAAATGAAATTAATTCAGTGACAAAACCACAGTCATTTCTGACAGCAGCAAAAATGTTTGTATAGACTAGCTCCTCCAACCAAGGAACAGAAATCAATACCATGTGTCTTGGATGACCACTCCCAAAGTTTAAAGAGTAAATTCCAAATATTCTATCACTTCTCAGTTGTGCGGGTTACACAGGATCTGAATTTCTAATGTAAACAAACAGCAGAACATAACTGCTTTGTGTGTGTTTTTCTTTATATTCTAAAGAAATGAGGGGCAACAAACTTAAGTTTTTTCTTTGTAGGTTTCCTTGAGGGTGCTAGTGATGAAGGAAATTGCAGTTAAGACTGATACCCAGGGCAAAAATTTGAAGTCCTGGCAAACTTACCCATTCTTGGGAGCCATTGTTCTATGATAACGTGATGATGAAACTAACCAAAAAATACCTGCTCTTCCAGAATTGGATTAATATTGAACATAAGAATGAAATAAAGATCCCCGTCTATCCCACTCAGTGACCATCTAGATACTGGATTTTGTTTTGAAGAAAGCAATGGCTGACCCATATTCTCTTGTGTATGAAGAAGGGGTGGATATTTAAGAAGACATTCAAGACAGTTGCGCTTTTTCCTTTTTCTGTTCTGCATTACCCTGGAGAAAAATTATTCTTTTCCCAGGATTAAGAAAATAAAGTTACAAAAGACAGATGTTTGCAATAATGAAAAGCAAAATAAATAGAACTGCTTTCAGACAAGAGCATTTTTTAATAAAGTAGTGTCACAGAAATGTTCTCAACACAGTTAAACAACAAAAAAAAATACTAAGGGGAGGTAAGCAGCAGTAGGCCCATATTACAAGATATCCTGCCTATAGTTGCTAAACACTGCAGAAGAGCACCACCACCAAGGCCCCCCTCAGCCCCTCCACTCTCCGCGCTGGAGAGGAAGGACCCACAGCCACAGCCCCCGAGGAACTGGCGGAGGCCGAAAGGCTGAACCCCGGGCCACCGGGTGCCCCGCCCCTTGTTGTGGGCCAGCTGGCCTCCCCCACCCCTATGAATGCCTGCCTGGCTGCCCCTTCACGGGGCCCTGAAACCGGGGGTGCTGTGACCCCACAGTCAGGCCCCCCGGACAACATCCGGCCCGAGCCCCCCCCCTCAGCTCCCGGCCCCAATTTAGAGGCTGCACACCCCCCTGACCCGGCCTTTCTGGCTGAGGCTCGAGTCCCCAAGCCCGACCCTGACCCCCTTCCCACTCCCCCCCCAACCCCACCCCTACCCCAAATCCCGACCCCTTCCCCGCTCTCAACCCCTCCCCGGCCCTCACCCCTCCTGTCCCCATACCTTCTTCCACTCACCCTGCTGCCTGTACATCCGCCACCCCTGGGGCTATCTCTTTCCCCCTGAAGAGCTCCCAGGAGGCGGCCTTTGTCTTCAGCACTCCCAGCCCACTTGGGGCTGCTGTCTTCCCTCTGCCGCCACCGTCCCCCCCAGCCCCTGTCCCAAAGGGCCGTAGGGCCACCGCGGGGACCGAGCCGGAGGCCGCCCCCCCCGAGGCGCTGTGTGAGGAGCTGCGCATCTTTCTCTGGGACACGCGTGGTGCCCGGAACCGGGTGCAGCTTGCTCTGCAGCGCTGGGGAGACTTCCACCGCGTCCTCCGGGCCGTGAGGGCCACTCTGAAGGAGGGGAGAGGGACCAGGCGGCAGGGCGCGGCAGCCTACCAACGGGCCCGCAGCTTCCGCGATGCCCTGATGGTCTACGGCGCAGGTCTGGGGCTGCTGCGGAGCCCGACGAGGACCACTAGCGCTCCTGCCCTCCGGGATCCCCCCCAGCCCTCCTCGTAATGCCTCTTTCCATCTGCACGTTGAACACGAGGGGCTGCAGGACGGGTCTCCGCAGGAACTAGGTGCTCTCCTTCCTTCGGGAGGGGGGGTACTCTGTAGCGTTCCTGCAGGAGACCCACACGGACCCAGCCACCGAAGCCAGCTGGCGGCTGGAGTGGGGAGACGGGGTGCACCTTAGTCATCTATCCGCCCGCGTGGGCGGAGTGGCCACCCTGTTCTCCCCTGCCCTGCAGCCCGAGGTGCTGGGGATCGCCGAGGTCGTGCCAGGCCGCCTGCTGCACCTCCGGGTCCGCGTGGAGGGGCTGGCGTTGAGTCTTGACAACGTCTACGCCCCGAACGCGGGCCCGGAGCGGGTGCAGTTCTTCCAGCAGGCGGCTGCCTTCCTCGGCACACTGGATCCACAAGAGTGCCTGGTCCTCGGCAGGGACTTTAACACCACCCTCGAGGAGCGAGACCGCACGGGGACCGAGCAGTGCCCGGCCGCCGCGGATGTCCTCAGGGAGATTATCGACCATCACTCCCTGGTGGACGTCTGGCGCGACCACCACCCGGACGATGACGTTACCTTTACTTTTGTCCGGGTGGGGGAAGATCGGTCGCGCCACTCCCGGTTGGACCATATCTACATCTCCCGGCACCACCTTGCGCGGGCCCACTCCTCCAGCATCTGGCCGGCCCCGTTCTCGGATCACCATATGGTGACCATGACAGCCTCTCTCACTGCGGAGAGGCCAGGGCTGGCCTACTGGCATTTTAACAACAGCCTGCTGGAGGACGTGGGCTTCGTGGCGTCCTTCCGGGAGTTCTGGCTGGCCTGGCAGGGGCAGAGGGGCGCCTTTCCCTCAGCGCGGCGATGGTGGGATGTGGGGAAGATGCGCGCCCGGCTCTTCTGCCGTGACTACACTCGGGGAGCCAGCCGGCGGCGGGATGTGGGGATAGAGCAGCTGGAGCGGGAGGTTTTGGAGCTGGAGAGGCGACTGGCCGCCAGCCCTGATGATCCGTCCCTCTGCGGAGCGTGCTGGGAGAAGCGGGAGGAGCTTAGAGCCCTCGAAGACCTTCGAGCCCGAGGTGCCTTTGTCCGGTCCCGCATCCATCTCCTTCGGGAGATGGATTGCGGCTCCCGCTTCTTCTACGCCCTGGAGAAAAGGAGGGGGGCCCGAAAGCATGTCATCTGCCTTCTGGCTGCTGACGGCACCCCCCTCACGGACCCGGAGGAGATGCGTGGAAGGGCCAGGACCTTCTACGCAGACCTTTTCTCCCCGGAGCTGACCGACATCGCCGCCTGTAGGGTGCTCTGGAACGAACTCCCTGCAGTCAGCGCGGGCGACCGGGACCGGCTGGAGAAACCTCTCACTCTGGCCGAATTCTCGGAAGCCCTCCGCCTCATGCCCACCAATAAATCCCCGGGCATGGACGGGCTGACCGCGGAGTTCTACCGCGTGTTTTGGGACGTCCTCGGCCCGGACCTCGTCACCGTCTGGGCCGAGTCTGAGGTTAGCGGAGTGCTCCCCCTGTCGTGCAGGCGGGCAGTGCTCACCCTACTGCCAAAGAAGGGGGACCTCCGCGACCTCCGGAACTGGCGTCCCCTCTCGCTCCTCGGCACGGACTACAAAATAGTGGCTAGGGCCGTCTCGCTGCGGCTGAAGTCCGTGCTGCAGGACGTGATCCACCCCGAACAGACCATCTTCAGTAATCTGTATCTGGTCCGGGACCTCTTGGAACTCGGGCGTAGGGATGGTCTGTCGTTCGCCCTCCTGTCCCTGGACCAGGAGAAGGCGTTTGACCGGATGGACCCCGGGTATCTCCTGGGCACCCTGCGGGCGTTCGGCTTCGATCCCCATTTTGTGGGATTTCTCCGGGTGCTGTACGCCTCCGCAGAGTGCTTGGTCAAGCTCAACTGGACCCTGACCGAACCGGTCAGCTTCGGGCGCGGAGTACGCCAAGGCTGTCCGCTGTCCGGCCAGCTGTACGCTCTGGCCATTGAGCCCTTTCTCCGTCTCCTCCGCCAGAGGTTGACGGGCTTGGTGCTCCGTGAGCCAGAGCTGAAGCTGGTGCTGTCAGCGTACGCCGATGACGTGCTCCTCGTGGTCCAGGACCCGGGCGACCTGGTGCGGCTGGAGGACTGCCTGGCTGTTTACTCGGCAGCCTCCTCCGACCGGGTCAACTGGGCCAAGAGCTCTGCCCTGACGGTAGGGGCCGGGTGGCAGGCGAGCTCCCTCCCACCCGCGCTTCAAGCCATCCGGTGGAGCGCGGGTCCGCTGCTCTATCTGGGCATCCACTTCTCCGCCACCCATCCCTCCCCGGCAGAGAACTGGCAGGATTTGGAGGGCAGGGTGTCTGGGCGGCTGCGGAGATGGACAGGACTGCTCCTGTGCCTCTCCCTCTGGGGGAGGGCACTAGTGATCAATCAGCTGATCCTGTCCATGCTCTGGCACCGGCTCAACACTCTGGTCCTGACCCCGAGTTTCCTGGTCCGCCTCCAGAAGACAATTCTGGAGTTCTTTTGGCTGGGACTGCACTGGGTCTCTGCAGGGATTCTGAGTCTTCCCCTGGAGGAGGGCGGGCAGGGCCTGTGCTGCATCCGCAGCCGGGTCCACACCTTCCGCCTCCAGGCCTTGCAGAGACTCCTCTATGGTGCAGGTAGTCCAGCGTGAAGCCACTTGGCGCACGTCTTCCTCTGCCGCTTCCGAGGGCTCCGATACGACCGGCAGCTCCTTTTTCTCCACCCGAGAGGTCTTCCGCGAGACCTCTCCGAGCTGCCGGTCTTCTACCAGGACCTCCTCCGGACCTGGAAGCTCGTCTCGGCCTCCAGGCCCCTTGCGATCACCGAGGGGGAGAATCTCCTCATGGAGCCCCTGATACACAATCCCCAGCTACGTGTGCAGGTGGCGGAGACCCCCTCGGTGCGACGGTGGTTGGTCCTGGCAAGAGCCACCAGGGTCAGAGATCTCCTGGACTACGCCCGGGGGGCCTGGGTGGACCCCTATGTGCTAGCTCAGCGTATGGGGCTCTCCACCCCTCGAACCCCCCAACGCGTACTCCAGGAGGTGAGGGCAGCCTTGCCCCCTACTGCTTTGATGTACCTCGAGCGGGTCTTGCAGGAGGGTACTCCCCGCCCCCCCCTCAGCCCTGGCCCTCCAGTGCTCACCTCAGCCCCGCGAACCCCCTCGGCCCCCCCATCCTCACGCCCCAAGCCAGCTGCTCGATCTGCAGCCGGTCCTTTTCCAGACCGCGCCTAGGAAACATCTGTACGCGCTCGTGCTCCACACCCTTCACTTCCTCGCCCTCACGTCCCGCCCGGACACCAAGTGGCGGGACCTCTTAACACCCTTGGAGGGTGAGGACCCCCGGTGGGCCAGTCTGTATTCCACCTTGACCCCACGGCCCGCCGGGGACATCAGTTGGCGGCTCCTTCACGGAGCCGTGAGCACGGGTGTGTACTTGGCGCGGTTCACCTCCCACCCTGACACCTGCCCCTTCTGCGGCATGAGGGAGACCTGGCGCACGTGTATCTGGAGTGCGCCAGGTTTCAGCCCCTGTTCCGACTCCTCCAGAACCTCTTGTTGAAGTTCTGGCTGCACTTCTCCCCGCACCTGTTCATCCATGCACACCCCATCCGTGGCCCCACGAAGTTGCGGGACCTTCTCGTCAACCTTCTCCTAGCCCTGGCCAAATTAACCATCTACAAGTCCAGGGAGAGGAGGTTGGCAAGGGAGGCTCCCTGCAGCTGTGGGGCCTATTTCCATTCCCTTGTTAATTCACGCCTCCGGGCAGAGTTCCTCTGGGCAGTGTCCGCTGGCTCCCTGGACACCTTCGAGGAGCAGTGGGCGCTGTCCAGGGTTCTCTGCTCGGTGTCCCCTTCTGGTCTCCTACATTTGACCCCGTGATCTTCATGCCCTTTCCTGTTTTATTCATTTGTTGTCCCCCGTAATTAGTTGAACCCAGGTCCAGTGGTTCCTCCTCTAGGTTGGGAGGGGAACCTTTAGCAGTGGGTGGGCTTGCGCCCATCCATGTCCCCTGGTGTTCAAATAGTAGGCAGAGGGTTTTTAACCCTTTCGGGCCCTGGCATGCTCTTCTGTAGCCATCTGGCCTGACTTTACCACAGTCTACACTAGAAACACTACAGCGGTGCAGCTGCAGAACAGACACTTATTACAGCAACAAGAGAGGTTCTTCCATCGCTGTAGTAAATCCACCAACACATGAGATGGAGCTGTCTACACCAGGGCTTAAATCCATGTAGGTCAACCTAAATGTTTGGCTTGGACCAAACTACAGTCTGTTCCTGTCTGTCTATATCTTGCACACATCCACTAATACAATATCCAGCAAAACTCCTCCACCCACATGTCTTTGTTTTGGGTGGCAATATGTACATGTGTTGGGGTGGAGGGTCCTATTGTTTCAGCGACCTGGTTCCATAAAGGAGCTTAATGGCTTCCTACAACTACCTTCAATGCAGGATGGTGGTTATGCCCAGAGCAGTAATTTGCAACTATATAGCTCCTTACATCAGAGGATCCCAAAGCACTTGGAAGACACTGAGGGCTGGTCTACACTGCAAACATACGCTGGCACAGATGTGTCTCTGGGGGGTGAAAAATCCAAACCCCCAAGGGATATAGCTATACCAACCTAACCCTTAGTGTAGACAGCACAAGGTCAACAGAGGAATCCTTTCTTCCACCTAGCTACTGCCTCTCAGACAAGTGGATTACCTACACCATTGGAAGAACTTCTTCCATAATCATTGGTGATGCCTACACTGAAGCACTACAGCAGTGCAGCTACAGCACTAACAGCTGTGCCACTCAGCACTTGAGTGCAAACATCCGCTGCAGTAATGTAAGGGATTCTCCTGTTACTGTACATAATCCACTTCCCTGAGAGGTGATAGCTACGTCAGCAGAAGTCTTCTGTAGTGCTGTCTGCCTGTGGGTTAGGCTGGCTTAACTACGTCACTCAAAGTTGTGGATTTTAACACCCCCAAGCAATGTAGCTGGGCTGACAACTTTTTAGTGTAGACCTGGCCTCCGTATTTTCTTGCAGCACTCATGGGTGTTGGGGGAGCATTATTATACCCATTTTAAGAAGAAGAGTAAGCTGAAGCACCGAGGGCCAGATACCACCTGGCCACCCCTTAAACAAGTATGTGGTGTGGAGAGGATGCAAGAAGCCTTCCCTCCATGTAAGGACTAAGCAAATCTGCAGTCCCTTCACTCAGGAGAATGCAGCACTGTCCCCTTCCCATTCCCCTGGGGATGCATAGGTTCCCTAAGGAGTCATGGCTATTGCCCCGCCCTTGCTTTGCACTGGCCCACAGAATAAGACCAGCCCAAAGGAGGAGTAAATTGCAAGCAATAAAGGAGCATAGTATTGTGAGGATTCCCCTTGCAGGCCAGGGAGGAATTTTTCCTCTGAGGCTGACAATTTCCAAGTGCTCCTGGCAGTGTGGTGCAGCTCCATCATCCCATGCCTTAAAGGGAGATTAACTGACTTCCTCATAGCTATTTAGTAAGTCAGTCAACAGCAGGGCCATGAAAAGAAGATCTCAGGAGTGTACAAAACCTAATTCTATTCGGTAATAAATCCACTTTCAAGATAAATGTAATTTTTGTAAAGGGACCACTCAGTGAAACCAAATAAGTCTATTTACAGGCTGGGAACTTGCTGCTTTGTTTAACTGCATTACACGGAACAGGCAGGAAGTCCCAACCACTGATTAAACAGGAAGTAAGGGAGAGTGAAGCATAGCTCAAATACAAATACTCTAGGTAACTCAGTTAACCCCATTATGATAATTTTACTCCAGTAACAAAGCTCTGTTCCAATACCCACACTAGGTATTGTTTCCTAGGTACTCTAGGAATCCCAAAAATGAGTTTGATTTTTAAAAGATCCCACATGGGCCAGTCATTTCAGAAAATACAAATAGAGCATTCCTAGCCCCCCATTTAAAGGATGTGAGTAAACAAAAAAAATGGAATACCCATCCAGACATCAAATAATCATGCTAAAAAGAAAGTTTTAAAGTACAGGAATGACACTGATTGAGTTAGGAGAAAAAAAAGCTAAGGAAGGGAAGAAAAATGATTATTTACAAGTTGGAGGAAAAAATGTCCTTCCTGTGAAATAACTGCAGCTGGCCTGTATAAGATATGGAGTCCTGGCTTCTCTCATTTTTGTGAGCACTATTAATTCCATTCAGCAGGTTTCAGAATCCAGTTAGATATGTGGAGGAGTTTTTAAATTAGAGAAGGGTCACAAACTATTCAAATTATTGTAACAGCTGCAAAGCAGGAGGGTTCACAAGTTTGCAAACAACGATACATTCAGGATGTTTGATTTCATTTTGAAATGCAGCAACTGAACATGATGTAAAGTACATCAAAGAATGCATTAAACTGTTGGGTTATAATGAGGATGTGCCATTAGACGGGATGCAGTCCATTCTGCCATGTCGTAAGCTTCCAGAATGCTTTGAACTAGAAAGGATAATAGATATAAGGACAGAGTATGCATCCTTGATCCATATGCAGATTGCACTCATCCCACATTGAAGGAGAGGGATAGTATTTCCTCACTTTCCCAGCACCCTTCAGGCTCAGAGATGCCAGCGACAGAGAATTAGCAGGCCCCTAGTTGGTAGAACAAGAGCTAGGGGGACAGTGTGTTTCCCACCACCATTTTGGTGGTGATTACCTGGGAAAAGTAATACAGTGCCTAGCTCTTTACTTTTCCTGTAGACTAACCTTCAGTGGGGCACTGCCTTCAAAGGGAAGGGGGAAGGAAGGGTCTGAAAGACACCTGTTGTTAGGGGAAGTAACAAGAATTAGTCTGGGCCCTTATCACTAACTTTCTCTAATGTGTCTTGCACACTGTTGGTTGAATATAAATGAATAGGAATAATTGAAAGGGACATTGTCAAGGCTAGCATATTCAAAATCAAACTTACTTTGACATCAAGTGAAGTCCACCAAGAGGACTTCCAACACCTACCATTTAGGCACACTGCTGCCCACAGCCTTGAGTTAGGCATCTGAGGTCCCTCTACAATGCACGAGGAGAGCTGAGCACCTGAACAGTAGTTAGATCTAACTCTGGGCCAAAGGCAGGCACCTAGCTCCTTTTGGGAGTCACAGCCATTAGCCCTCTCCTGGAGTTAGAAACAGGCTGGGTGAGTCCTTTACCAGTGAAAACTGAAGTAGTGCTGACCTCTGTATACAAAATGGCCCACTCATTAGCACACTCGCTTAGGAACTGGGCAATGCTGGTTCAAATCTTCACTCTGCATGAAATGGAACAGGGATTTGAACTCAGGTCTCCCACCATCTACTTGAGGGACCATAACCACTGGCCTATACTGTGATCCACAGGGGACTACTTTCTGCTGTTGAAGAGGTTTCACTGTTTATAAAATACTTAAATATTCGTTGGGCCAGAGAGTGAAAGAATGACTCTCTAGCCAAGTGATTTAGCCCCCTCATCTGGGAGACTGAGGTTCCAGTCCTTGCTCAAATTAACATCCAAGTATTTGATCTGAAGTGGGACAGCTTCAAGGGTGGACAGCTTGAGGGAGCCCCTCCCAGAATACCTTGTAGCCATTTGGGTAGAGCCCTCAGCTAGGCAATAGAAGACCTGGTTTCAAATCCCTACTCTGCATCAGGCAGAGTCAGGATTTAAAGGTGGGAAACGCACCTTCCAGGTGAGTCCTCTAACCACTGGGTTATTAAGTGTGTGGCAGTGCAGCTGGTGCAATGTTTTGTGAAAGATAGGCATGCTCTGAAAACACCTCCTAGATTAGTCCCTGCCCATGAGAGGGGCTGGAGGATTTCCAGTTTGTGATTCCTACAGGGGATTAACTGCTGAGCAGTTTGACAGTGTCAGGACTTGGGTGGCTTTGCAGATGCCCACTGGCAGAAATTTAGGCACCTACAAGGTTAGACTGCATCTGAGCAAGTGCTTTGAGGATCTAATTTTTGGAATTTGATGTCCAAAGTAACAATTAGACACCTAAATCCACCTTGTGGATCTTGACCTAGAACCTTACCTCTAACCTTCATTATTTTAGAGAAGCTAAGATGGGTCTTCAGAAAATAACACTTTAAATGAATATGTGGCACTAGAGACTGGTTTGAACTGCAAAATTATGAACTGGATATCAGAACTCCTGCGTTCCTTTGAACTCCACTCTATATTGCATTTATAAAGAGCCTTTCAGCAGAACATCTCAACAGTAGATAGTTGAGAAAGTATTAGTTTCATACTGTGTGCACAAAGTGGGGCAAAATTATCTTCTTTTTCTGATAAGGAAACTGATGTTACTTGTTACTGAGTTAACTTGTCCAAGCTTATACAGCAAGTGAATGGTAGAACCCAGAATAGGACCCAAAGAGACCAAACAAAATTAGAAGTCCTCTGACATACTCTATCATGGGCATGCATATTGTAAATGATCAAGCCATCTCCTGGGCACCCCTTGTAGCCAGAAGTGGCTCTGTGGTACCCTTCTTCAGTTTTCCCTCCGCCAGGCTCTTCAACAAACTCCCCCATACAAAGAGTTTTCACCAGTCCAGCAGCAGCAGCAGCAGCAGCCCTTCTTGGGATCGAGTTTATTAACCTAAAGTTCAAAGTAAACATAAAATACTTCCACCCCAGCCTTATGCTGGGCATAACTCCTCCCACCTGAGAGCTGTCTCATCCCACTCACTGAGCAGCTGGAGATGATGCAAGGCCAGGCCTGTCCTCTTTGCCTTCTTCTCTAAAGAGAAAACAAAAACATCCAGCTAGGAAGCTGTCTACCCAGTCAGGACTCCCAGCCTTCCCATCTGGAGTCTCCCTTCCTCGGAGGGCACTGCAGGAGACTCCCCCTTGTACAATTACACTCTGTGGTCCCCATCTGCCTGTCTATACATCTCTGTTTTTACATATAGACGCACAGAGGCCTGGTCTAGTGTCATATGACAATTCATTCTCACCCCTGGGGAGGAAGATCAGCTGTGGCACAAGTGGGCTGAGACCAATCTACCTTTAAAAGGGCCAGCCATGATGTGATACATATTTTGTGCTGTACTCAGTAAAGCAGAACCTCAGAGTTGTGATCACCTTGGGAATGGAGGTTGTTCGTATCTCTAACATGTTCCTAACTCTGAACAAAACATTATGGCTGTTCTTTCAAAAGTTTACTATGAACATTGACTTAATACAGCTTTGAAAGTTTATTATACTGAAGAAAAATGCTGATTTTAACCATCCTAATTTAAATGAAACCAGCACAGAAAGTTTCCTTACCGTGTCACATTTTTTTAAAACTTTCCCTTTATTCTTGTAGTAGTTCATGTTTAACACAGTACTGCACTGTATTTGCTTTTTTTTGGTCTCTGCTGCTGCCTGATTGCATACTTCAGGTTCCAAATGAGGTGTGTGGTTGACCAGTCAGTTTGTGTCTCAGATTCTATTGTACTCCGTGTTTGCTCAATTAAGACCAGCAAGCATGGTGTGTGTTAAACTTTGTGTGTTAAAATGAACAAAAATCTTCTCAGAAGAGGATAGCAACAATGGACTAGCAAATTTTGCAGACTAACGCTGATAGCTGACTTCATCTTATCTGTAAGAAGGATGCAAATACTGCTAATAGAAAATCAATGCCTCTCAAGCAAACCCTTCAATTGTGCTTATATTATTTCATGTGTTCTCCTCTTTTAAAACCACCTGTACAGAGTTAGTTTCTTCAGCAAACAGCAACATCACACCTGCATGATGAAATCTAGCTTTCATGGGTAAGAATGTAAGCAACCTTTAAGCCAAAGCTGATTACTCCTCTGCTAGTAAGATGCATGAGTAAACATCAGTCTTTTGTTATACTTAGGACTGTAATTATATCTCCTAAAGGTTCAATGACTTAATTCAGGGTGGAATCCTGGTTAATTTTATATTTGTTTCAGAGATGTTCCTATGCATTATACTTAATATATGGATCTACTAACAAGAATTTCGTGTGGGAACAATAATTGGCAATGGGTTAACAGTGAAAACAGGCTTTCAGAGAAGCAAGCACTGCTCTGGTTCCCATGGGCACCAACCCAATATTTCAGAGTTTTATGTTCCTGGGAGAGAACAGGAAGGCAGAACAAATGTGAAAACACCCACACAAAACTATCCAAGTACTAACATCATCTCTCCTAAGGCTCTGGCCCTGCTGTCCGGCTGGTTTTCTGTCAAGTCTCCAAATGCTTGTATTCAGACATGGTAACTGTTATAATTATCTAAAGCTTAAAGCAATGAAAAGTAATCTAACCAAATTAGCTGCATGCTCTTTGTTGCTGGAAAGAGCACTGAGCATGTATTTGATTTGTGCACAGTTACCATGATCAGCAAATTAGGTAGGTGCTTGATGGTTGCATAGCTGACCATTTACATGTGCAAATTCCTAATTTGCACAGGCAATCATGGTATTTATCTGCACTAGTCAGAGAGAGACTTGTGTAGTCTTTTTTTTTTTTTTTTTTAAATCTGGCCACTAGGCTTCAGGGATGTGCTACATAGAATTTTTCCTAGTTATGCAGTTCCCTGCAATCTGGTTCTGGTGCATGATCTGTTTCATCACAAAAGTTTAGCAAATACGGCAAAAAGTGCTCAGGAAATATTCACACACATTTAAATTATTTCACTTCAGCCATGCTCACATCCCGTTTATATTGGCTTCCCTTGAATGTTCCTGTGATTATGTTTCCTGGCAAAAATGTTCACATTAATTGAATTTCAAAGTTGCAGGCCCAAATATTGCTTGAAACCAGTGCTTAATTTGTAATGAAAAAGATGCTGGGGCTCAAGCAATTAGTATTATTATTTTTTTTTTACATTCATAACTGATGCAGCAAGCCCAAAGGTACTATGAACTGACAAGCCCAGAGGTGCTGTGGCTCAACCCTGGCACAAATCAAGCACTGCTGGAAACTGAATTTTAAATTGGCACACAACAAGTGCTTACACTCTTGTCAAAAAAGGGAACCGATGTAATATCATGTAACTTCTGTTGTATTAATTTAGATGGGCTCAAAGAGTAAAGGTATTAACATGACCTTGAAACTGTCCAATATTAAACAGTTTTAAACAAGGGTTTGTGGTTTGGAATACATAGATCTAATAACTGTCCTGGTGGGGGAAAAGAGAAAAGGTTAGTTGAGGTGGGCTGGAGCTGTTGTTATTAAAGTCCAATGCCACTTCCTAAAAGACAAGACAAAACAAACAAACAAAAGAAGGAAGAAAAGAACAGCAAAGAGAAAATGCAGCTTCTCTCTCTGGTGTTGACTTTCAGTAGCATTCTCACTGCTAGAAAAACATGGGCATAGCAGATGGTCTCATCAGCCACTCCAAGACCTGGAAAACTCGGACCAGCATCAGGCTGTTTAGGATATTACTTTTAGCTGCTTCTTTGGTCAAAGCCTTCCAACACTGTTGCATAATATACTCTTGGCCAGCTGAGCCAGACTTTTATTAGACAGAAGAAAAGAGAAAGAGGAAAGAGAAGAAATAAGGCGGGGAAGGAAAAGGACATAAAAGGGTTGGGGGGATGGGAATGTGACTAAGTCTCACATCCCAGGTGGTGGTTGGGATTTAGCCAGAGCCAGTGACATCTGAGTCTCTCTCTCTCTCTGGCCTGGTCTGGTCATCTCTCAGGATCAGGATAAAGGTGCAAAGATGTTACATTGGATCCCAGGGTGCCAGGAGATGATGGGGGTGGCAACCATGATGGCGAAGCTCGCTCTTTCCTGATCTGCTTTTCAGTCAGCCAGCATTCCATCCACATCCACAAATTCCCCTCCTCCCCTAAGTCTCTTTGTGAGGACCCCAAAAGGTGAGTGATGGGTGGAATAGCCCAATCCCCTCATTATTTTGTCCACCAATTAGACCTAATATCCGACACACCGATTTTGGTTCATTGATTTCCAGTCCCATATTTCTCTTGTGTACCAGGCATGATCTCAATAGATCTTTTTGTTTAGACTGAATTAGTCTGTCTTCCTTCAGTCTCTTTTCCCATTAACATTTATTGTTATAGGTTACTTTGACATTTTAAAAACTTTTATCCACTTTCCCACAGTTTCCAGTACTACAAGAAGTATAGGTCTCTCAGGCTTCAATTATCCCTACACTCCTCTGGTAAGGATGAAAGGGGTGTGCAGTGAGACAGTTTAAGAAGAGTGAGACTCACAATCTGCATTTTCCTATGGAGAAACTTGTTCGTTCATTGATGGTGGTTGTCTTAAATCTGAATTGAAGTCATCTAGATTTACACAAAGAACCAAGAAGTAGTTTATGGATAGTATTCCATTAAGCTCTCACTCCTCACTTTGACTTCAATGGTTGATAAGCACACTCAGCAGCTCACAGGAAGCACTCAGTACTTTACAAGATCAGGCTTTAAGTGCACAAAATGTTGAGATGGGTCAGAGAACAGATTTTGCCATAAGTATATAACAGTTTTAGACAGCCACATGCTAATTTAGGCCCAAATCCATCAAATATTTACAGGTTTAACTTTGATACAACACATTTGCTTGATCACTTCATGAGGATTTAAACGTGACTAACATTAAGCGCTTGTTTTTCTTCCCTGAGGTGCTAATTCAGAAAAGCATTTAAACAACAAAATGTGATTTATCTGACAACTAACTACTCAGCTCAAAGAACAAATATCAAATGCAACTGATTCACTGGGCTAAAAACACAAAATAATTACCGGTATATAATTAGTGGAATACTTCTGAAGAAAACACTTGCAACTAGTGGTTATTCCATGGGCAGAAGAAGGAGGCTAAAATTTGTTGGTTAAATCATTTGTGCAGCTTTAGAAAAGTAGAAAAAGCGATGTTTCAGACATTAATTGTCCTCTTTGGACCTCTAATATCTCACTCTTTCAGTTTACAAACTTCATCATCTTTGTGATGTTAGCAAATTGATTCTCACCCCTGAAGACAGATGTTACCAAATATCAGATCTGGCCTTCCTGCGGAGTCTCTGCAGTGCCGTGTTTTTCTCATTTTAAACAAAATTTACAGTTATATCAACAAAAGAATGAACAAAGTGTACTCTTTCACAGTTTCTGTCAGTACCTAATTAAGTAATCTTGTTTAAGAAGATTTACAGCCTGCTCTTGCCTCTTTTGAAATTAATGGCAAAACCCCCATTGATTTCAGTGGGTGCAGGATTAGGTTTTAAAATGTTATGCTGCAATTAAATAGGAGGAATACATTGTGGACTACCACCTTCAGGATAGATTAATTTATTGTCAATGCTTTAAGTATGTAACTGCCATTAAAACTGATCTTAAATCTATTAGAGTCTACTTTCCGTTTCCCTACTATCCTTTTTTTAATCTTCCTTACTCTAATGCTTTTTATATTTCAGTCACCTCATCTTCCCCTTTCCTTCACTTTTCCCTTTTAATCTTCCCCATGGCTAACCCTTCCTATTTTTCATCCCCACCCTTTTATGACAGGTAGCATAGTCCAGTGAGAAGGCATAGGGCCATAAACCAAGAACTTCTGAATTTTCTCTTCTTTTGTTTGATCTAACTTTTCACTGAGATTTGAATTTAAAAAAACACATTACATTCTGTCATAGCCGTATCCAAAACCAAAAAAACTGCATTTCAAAAAAATAGTTAGAGTTGTTCAGTGACAGCAGTATAAAATCTAGGTATGTTTTGTGATATTGTTGGGCCAGTGAAGGGGCAAATAAAAACATCAGCCACTTTGCAGGAATAAAAGGAGTTATTTTTGTCTTTTAATTTAAAAAATTGATTTAAACAAATTCGTTTGTCAATGAGACTCAACTCAGAATTGTATGAGAATTTTTTTCCTTAAAAGGAGAATCAAAATAGGTCTTTTAATTGTTGCAATTTTAACTGTCTCTCCATAATTTTCGGAGATGTGCAATCGCAGAGCTCGTCGCCTATAGACCTTAAATGGTACATAGGAAAGGCAACTCCTTTTGGAAACTTTAGCTCAGATAATGTGCATCATTAGCCTGTTTTTCATAATGCTGCTAAATTAGCTGTTCTCCACTACTGTGTAAACACACTGGCTAAATGTGTGTGATCATATCTCTCCCTAGTGGCTGCACCACCTCGATTATAGGAGCCTGCTGCTTTCCTTTCTTTGGGTAAGGGTGATGCATAAGATCAAGTGGGAAGTCTCAGTGGCTTTTGGTGTTGAAGAGCCTCCTAAGTTCTATCTACATTAATGTTCTGGCATGTGTTCATTACAAAAAGGTGATGCATATAGGGTCTTAACTCCTGTGGACATCAGTTGCTTGGGCAAACTTCGCCTAGCAGGTTAAATTAGTAACCCACTGCTGACTGTTTGCAATCATGTCATCCTGTGTAGCATGTGGCCCACACAGAGAATAGAAGTGTCCCATTTAATCCTTTTAACTCAAGCAGTAGAAAGAAATACTTTCTGTGGTCTAGATCCCATCCTAGAAGATAGCCTGTGGTGTGTCTGTTACATGTGCACTGCTTCAGGTTGTAGATAAGAGTGTGATATTATTTTGCATTAACTGAGAAATAGTATAAGATCATGTAATTAGTACCATAATGCATACGCACAAAATTGCAGATGAGACTGTAACTTACACATTTCCTGACTCTTGAATGCTTAACCATGCAACCTTAACGTACCTCTAACATATTTTGTATTGAATGTCCTATGCTTTTATAAAGAAAAACGAAGAGTGTAGGCTGGTGGCATGGTCCAGCTGGGCGTCGTGACCCTTCCTCAGGCCCAGGCTCTGAGGAAAGCCACAGCGCCTTGGTCTACGGTAATAAATTTCACGGATTATAAATCTTTAGCCCCAGCCCGGAGGACTTTCCTCAGCCTGTAGCCCCCTGGCCCTCAAGTGGGGCAGGGCTGGTAAAACAGTCTGTGGCTCCCAGCTCTCAGGCACGCAGATTCAGAGGAGCGAAGCACTCCTGGGGTGGTCAGGGAAGGGGGACGCAGGCCCACCCGGCTCCCCTGCGTCCCAGCCCGGGGCCCTAGCAGTGGCAAAGGGGTTTGCCACTAAGTCAGCGGGGCTCCAGCCACCACACACTGACTGGTTCGGCCACAGCCTCAGCCAAACTATATTCAGCTGTCCCTGGCCTACTTCCTCCCACCCTGCACCCGGGTACCTGCAGCCAGGGGTCTTCCCCCAAGTCGCTGGGGTGGACGGCGCGCAGGAGGCCCACAGGTCCCTCACCGTCAGCAGGTCTGGAAACTTCTAGGGGCTGTCTGCGCACGGTAGCGCCTCCAGGTCGTATGGTCCCAGCGGGTCCTCCGCTACACTGGGCTCAAGCAACTCCAGGGGGTCCCCAGCATCGGGCAGCTCCTCTAGGTCCGGGCTGGCCTCAGGGGGTTTCTCCCAGTCAGTGGTCTCGGGTAGCTCTTTCCAGTCACTCCGGCCCGGCGGCCTGGGCGGGCCTTGGAGGCTCTGGTTGCCGAGGCGGTCGCTCCACACAGCCACAGGGCCTGGGTCAGACCCTCGGGGAAGACACGTCTGCCTCCAGTGACAGCTTCCTCCTGCCTGAGCTGCTAGGCCAGCCTTTTAAGCTTCCCCTTCTTGTCCTGGCTACGCCCCTTGGCTCCCAGGGTTTTCGGCCTGCAGGGTCTTGTTCTGCACCGCAGGGGCATCGCGACCCTTCCTCAGGCCCAGGCTCCGAGGAAGGCCACAGCGCCTTGCTACAGAGAGAAAACAGAAATTCATAATCTGGAATTATTTGTCTACACGCTTTTCCCTAAATAGCTAATAGATTTTGTTAAGCGTGCAGTGACTGAGGTCATGGTCCTGTGGAAATCTGGCTCTTTCAATATGGACCTGAAAAGATACACGCATCCACTCCATAGCTAACATTATGCTGAGATGCACTGGTGACTGCATGGGTCATAAACCTTTTTGAGACTGGGTGTGAATGTACCCTTCAATTAATATAACTGTCAGAATAAATTAATCATAAGCTCCCACACACACCTAAAACCAAAGAGGTTGTGAACTTGCTCGGGAGGTTTGCTGAGTGTTATTTGGATAAGTGTGTGGGTGTAAGGGAAGACAGAACACACAGAGCAGAGAAAGAAAACCAACCTGCAACCACAGCTGCAGAAGTAACCCTGAGAAGCCTAGAGGAAGGATTTGGGTCTGATTTTGGTGAAAGAGGCTTGTGGTGTACTCAAAGAAATTATCCCCTGCGTTCCTCCTGCGTTTGGAGAAGCAGATCTTTGTGTGTTGCCTGTAAACAAATAAGACTGCATCAAAGAAACTACCAAGCACCATCATCCATTTCCACTCTCAATTGGAACATCTTCAAGACCTCAAACTTTAACTAGCTGCTCAGGTCAAAAAGGGGCGACACTAATTTAGCCCCACATGCATTTACTGCACAACCTCACTTTACCCCAAACACTGATACAAAGTGGTATAACTATATCTCAGGTTCCACAAGACTGTAATTCCTGCTTTTTGTTCCTTAGTCAGTGACTAACCCACTCACCTCTAGTGCCTCCAAGCCAGGTCACTGAAGGTTTTGTGCTTTAGTTACATCATCTGGGGGAGAAAAAAGTCTAATGATTCTTTGTTCTTACATATTTGTTTTTTCCTCAGAGCTTTGCAGAGACAACTCAGTTTTACACTTGGCCTAAATACAGAGATTTTAACAGCTTCTAAGAAGTACTGTGGTCCAGTGGGAAAAGTATGAAGCCTAGCACTGCATAAATTAGGGTTCTGTTCATATCTGTGCCACAAGCTACCTGTAACAGATCCTCAGCTTGTATAAACTGATGCAGCTCCATTTGCTGATTTACGCTAGCACATATGCTCATTTACACTAACTGAATATCTGGTCCACTGTACCCATTAGCTCCATTAGGAAATGGAGATGGTGATATTAACACCTAAGAATGGAAATGTGTGAGCTCAGAGATTTAGACTCATAGACTCATAGACTCATAGGTCAGAAGGGACCAATATGATCATCCAGGATCGTCAATGAAAGAGGCAGGCTTAGAACTCAGAAACTGTGCACATTCGTCTCAGGGCAGGAGTCATCCTCATTTGTCAGAAGCAGTCTTTATTTATCAGAGTTTCGAGCTTCCTTTGCCTTTTTTTAGTAGATCATGATGAAAATATTCTTCATTCATTTTACTCTTTTTATAAAATAATGACAATTTCTTAGACATTGTCCTATACTTGGCCTTGAAAAGTTTCTCTTGCATAAGACAATGTCAAAATCTGTTTACAATTTTATGGTTTAATGTGATTTTTGTTGGATGGCTCAATGGGCAGAAACAAATATTAAACTGCAAAAAAGCATTAAACATTAAACTGCAAAATGTTTAAAAGGGAGCCATCTGGAAGTCTTGTAATTTTACAAAGTCAATTTATTTACAGTGTTGAGAACACACTCCAGTTGTCTCTGAGACCTAACCCGAAAATATAAAAGCACAAGGATTAGTGGGGAAAATCAAGACCACCTTATAATAGGACCATGGTTTCCACCTCCACTATGAAAAATAAAACCCACATATATCACAAGTTCCAGCTTTGTGGGTATCATCCAAAACCCATTTAATTCAATGGGAGTGTTTCATATGACTTCTGTGTGCTCTGGATCAGGCCCTAGGACTCAAATGCTATATGTCTGAACATGCAGCCCTTTCGATTTGGATTAAAATTGGAAAGCCAGAAGGGGGAAATGGAGAATACATGGAGCCCTTGGCATCTGGTTAGCAGACTCAGCAGCTTCAACCACCTCTGTAATGGTCTACACATGGAAGGAACTGGGGAACACACACAATCCCTGGCAATGAGGAGCTGGTTTCAGGGAGTCTCTGAAATAGATGGGGATGGGAGAGTGACACACAAAGAGCTTTTGTGGGAGAATGGTGGGATGCAAGAAACTCCTGGCGTGTACCATGAGCTCGGTCTACAGAAGCAACAGAGTGAGCCCTCTAGTTATATATCATTCCAGAGCACGTAAGTTTGCTAGGTGCCTCACAGACATAGAATAAGGCAGGTCCTTGACAGAGGATAAAGAAAAGGTTACAATATATAAGCAAAATGATTGGAGTGAAGTTTGGCATACCTTGTGAGTACCATGATTATTTTATTTCCCCATATCTCATTTATCTGTTCCCTCTCGCCCTCTCTCTCTAATATTGTTAATCCTTTGTCTGTCTGGTTCTTGGTTATTGAGTCATAAGTTGAGGGACACTGAGGGCCAACAGTTGCAAACTTAGGTACCTAAAATGAGGCACCTAAATAAGAGGCTTGATATTCAGACATGCAACTTCCTTTGCAAGCTGTGGGTGCTCAGCAGTACTGAAAATCAGGTCATTTCATTAGATCTTCAACTATAGATTTTCTTTAGGCCCCCAAATTTGACATTTTGGGGGTATTGTGCATGATCTGCTACTGCACAAGCTGAAGAAAGTGGTAAAACGTAGCTGACCAGTTCTTCTTTCTTCCTGGGTTTGTGACCTCAGAAAAAGAGACCAGTATGTTTTAGGGTTGCTGACTTCTGGTCAGTCAGCCATCAAAATAAACCCTCTTCTTTAACCCACCAGAAGTGGGTCCTGCCCATCCACACTCCCTTTGTCAAACCACATCCCCTTTATTTTGGATCCTCTGAGCTCTCTGGAAGACCCAATGGAGTTTGGATTCAGAAATGACAGAAAATGTTTGCTGGCCTTTGTGCAATGCAGATATGGTAGCCCTAATAATCATCCATTTTGTAATCGTTATTTTGCTGAGTAGCTCTTATGCAAATAGCTCCACCAAAATGAATTGGACAACTCGTGAGAAAGTGATAGCCAAGGTAAGTGTTGCAGAATCTGTCCCAATACTATTAATACTTATGGAGCACTACATGTTTTCAAAGAATTATATAAATTTTAATTATACCTCAAGGTTGGTGCAAGCCTGCATTCTTCCCATATGCATTAGACAGCCTGGGGAAGAATTGTACCATCCTGAGATATAACCTCTCCTTCGCCTTCCTCTGGAGCAGGTAGTCCTGCATTACTCGAAATGCCCTAAAGCCATGATCCAGTCCTGCAGTTCTTTAATAAGAATAATTTATGGTAGCTCTAGACTACAAATTGTAATAGTTTGCTGCAAATTTCTGACTCTTACTCTGACAGATTAATTGACCTATAGCATACATCCCTAACTAGCTTTTAAAGCCTCAAACAGAGAAACAAAATAACTTCTTCTGATAGCTTCCAAGCTATTAGCCCCTTTAATTAATCTTAAAAACTATCTAGGGAGATATTGAATGTTCATTCTTTCTAAACGTAGTGTAACAAAAAGATCCTATATTGTGCCATGGGAAATATCCTTTTTTGTTTGAGAAGATGTTGCAAATATTTTAGGTCAGGAGGGACTCACCATAAAATTAGCAAAGCAGAAATCAACAAGGCATATTTCGTTTGACAATTTATATCTTTAAGAATAAGAAGCACTGTGTTAGGGCTAACCTCCACAATTGAGATCAGCAGGATATAGTCCTATTTTTAATAGGAAAATAAATCAACAGAGCAGGAGAAAATATAATTTTTCAATGTCTTGTGAAAGTGGGAAGACATCAGGCCAGTCCTCTAAAATTAGAAAGGTGGAGTCATTTGCAGTCTCTAATCCTTTTATCAAATTATTTCAAATATTTCCCGTCAACGCAGTGTTACTTTTTTTGGTGGAGGTGAATTAGTAGTGTCAATTTCTGGGTTGATTGAGCAGGTCTCCACTTCTGCTCAATCGATCCAGATAAATCAATCTGATGGCCATGAATTTGCCCCTTCAGTGTAGACATAGCCCCAGAAATCATTCCAGACACAGAACTATCATCTCACCAAGCTTTCTTCTGGGACTACAGATCCAAGCTCTCAGCGAAGCTGTCAAGAATTGACACCATGGTCTCTTGCCTGCATTGGTGAAGAAAATTGATTTTGAAGCTAACATATACTGGACTTTTGGTTTGGGGTCTCATTTTACAAGTGTAGTAATTAAAGCCTTTCCGTCATTATTGAACAAGTGTTGTGTCAATTCCTGAACGTATTAATATCAGATCCCAGTTGGTCAGGTAACACTAGTACAATTACACAAGGAATCCTTTCTGAAATATGCTTGTACACATCTGAGTGATGCTGATTTGCTTCTCAGGCTCTGCTTTGCTAGCCATAAATTCATTTATTTCAAGTTTATAAGATGAGCTCCTCTATGTTGTAATTCTCATATTTGCTTAGAAACATACTGTACATGCAAAATCTTAATGTGATTTGAAACTGAAATTTCATGAGCATTAAAATGTATGTATGCTAGTTACTGTGTAACTCTATTATTAGGAAGATTTTCTTTCCTAGTTATGCACCTGTGTTTCCCACAGAGCACAGAACAATGCAGTCCTTTTGACATCCAGACGACTTACATCAGGATGCTCCTGTGTGCTAGAAGCCTGTGAGGCCCAGCTGGAATGGAACTGGAATTGGAATGTGAAGCAGTTCTGGAGCTTAGACATTGATTTGGATACATATCTAACCATTACAAATGAAATTGAATAGGGTCTAGGATACTCTAGTGGGGGACAAGTCCTGAGAAAAAGAATTGGAATAATCTACCATGGGTGGAGAAATGAGCATAGAAAGAGATTTTAACAGATCACATGTTTTTGGTGGTTAAGTGGTTAAGAACAGCTCCAAATGGCACTTCCCTTCAACCCCTCAGGGCCAATTGCTATTTGTCAAGGCTTATTTCTTTTGAAGTACAGTGGTTTTTTACGTATTTCCTTCAATTTAGTAATCACAAAAGGTACTTGTAGGGCTCGGAAGAATTTGTCACGCGAAACAAGTACAGTTGGCAAGGTTAGGCCCTAAACATCCAGTTTAGGCTGTGAGCAAGACTAGGCCCGTAACTGCTTGGGCAGCCCCCTGCATTAATTAGAGTTAGACTGACCTTTGTCTGGTAACCTTTGTCTGGTAACCTTTGTAAAATACATTGGCTGGGCGGAAGTTGTCTGAGATAAGCAGTGGGCGACTAGCCACAAGTCGGCAAAACATCTAACCACAGGATATTGGCAAAGGGCAGCTTCTCTCTATTTTCTAGCCTATAATTATTAACCAATAGACTAATGGAAAACAAGTTTAAGACCCAATCTCTAGTCGTGGTTGAGAGCTACGTATTGTGTTGCTAGGAGAAAAATTCTGCTAAGGCAGAGGGAGACAGGGGTATAACAAGCACCCCCGGGGAGACTCTCCGGGGAGACTCTCCGGGGATCCGTCAAGGCCTTACCGGATGCCCAGGGCAGGTTGGTTCCCTGGTTGCGACTCACTTAGAGAGTGGTTGATGGGTCTCCCCACTCTATTGCTTTTGGTAGATGCTTCCTTCCTATGCTTTGGGACAGCTGTAGAGGGTGGTTGCTAGGGTTACGGCTTTTGGAGCTATGCCCAGCTTTTGTTCAATGCAATAAAATATTTTTGCTTAACCACTTCCCATTGTCAGTCTGCCTCCTTCCACCACCGAGATAACAAGCAAATAAATCAAGAACCCTCCGCCCCAGCGGAGTACAGTACTGAATTGATAGCCCTTTAAAATGAAGTCCTCCATTTGTCTATAGAAGAGGAACAACATGGGCATCACCATTTCATACTTCCCCACATAACCTTAGGAATGTCCTTGAAACAAAGAGACTGCTTCCATGGATGGCTGAGCATTTCAGTTTCCATGCATTACTAGACTCTCTGCTGAGACAGTCAACAAGGCTGTCAGACAAATGGGAAGGTGGATTTGTGATGTGATCATCAAGCTGGGCTGGGACCACAAACTTTCTTTATGGCACGGCCACTTCTCACATGTTTCTCTCCCAATACCCATAAATATGTTCAGCATTTACAGTTATGATATTGCCTGAATCTTTTATCCATCGATTTGGATGCCCAAGTTTACAGTGCCATAAACTGCTTGGTGCGTTTTTAATGTTAAGTAGGGAAACACTTGAACTAAAGCTCAAGCTTCAATTCAAGCATGCTTTTGTTTTGCCTGCTACTGAGAACTAACAGATCTGCCCATTGTGCTTGGACTTTGTTAACATGATTTCAAGGGGTGAACTCCTGTCCTTGTTAACTGCAGCCAAAGAGAATTATACAGGGAGAGGCAGCACGTGTTCACTCGAGTGTCTGTCTCCATGGGTTTCAGTTGCTTATCACGTTCTGAATCTTTCACCTTTTGGGCTACAATTTTTCAGACTTGATGTCTGGCTCAAAGTGATATTTTTCAGTGTATGACCAAAATGACTAGATCTGGACAGTGTCTGGACAGAGTCTGCAGTGCTCATCTAGATTTGTATTTACAGTGTGGAAAATAAGAAAATGCCATGCTGAATGGGACTGTTTTTAAAATTTCCTGTCTGCCTGTTCCAGTTCCAACTAACATCATGTTCGTGAATCAGGCAATGAGGGCCGGCCCACTGTCTCATCCATATATGCAGTGCTCTCCTGCTTGTGTCCAGCCACTAGGCAGTAGCCAGGGAGGAGAAAGCAGCAAGTGGCTAGCGGGAAACAGAAGCTTCCCTTGAGCTTCTGCCTACCCTAGCTGTTCACTTAAGTTGCCTGGGAAGGGAAATCGCAAAGTGCATTCCACTTTCCATTTAAACTCATCCATCTCAATGAGATGTGTGAAGGAGAAAAGCTTTTCTATTAATTTATTAATGGGAATTCTATTCACATGATCAGCTAGCACATGTCAAGGTAAAGCCTTAGTTCATTTGCTTTGAGCAGGTAAGGCATTAGGGTACAAGTTCCACTGCTGTAGGGCTCTCTCAGCAGCAGCAGAGGGGAGACAGCAGGAGGTGGCCTAGCTGATGAAGAGACGGTACAGGGCAAGGAGGACCAATACTACAGAGGTATCTTATGGACAGGTTAGGGAAAGGTGGATCAAATCAAGTATCCCACCTCCAATGTCTTTCTGCAAAGAGGGACAAGAAGGGCTCCCATAATGGCTCCCATTCCCTCTCTTACCTGGCAGGCAGAGGAACAAATAGACATCCCCTTTATCCTGGGAAAGAGAGACAGATACAGGAGGCTCCCACCTCCAGCCTGGCAAATCAATCTGCTGTTGGGCACAAGTGTCCATTGACCTCCTCAAACCCTCAAGTTCAGAATTCCACACTTAAGGAGAATTTGTAAATTGCAAATATCTTGCTAATTCTGAGGTAATTTGTCCAAAACTTCAGAATTCAGGACTTTCTAGTCATACTGATTTGACATGCTGGTGTCAAATTAGACACCAGTGACTGAGATTAAAGTTGCAATTCATCATGGTGTGACAAAGTGGAGATATTCTTGAAGTTTTCTCTGAATGCTGTTTGTGTGCCTCAGTTTCCCCCCATATGTCACTAGTTGGTGATGGGACTCAGGTGCACGATCATTTCAGAGACCAATAGAGGGCGGATGGGCCTTTCCCAGCAACATGTACGCAGACCTAACCAGGACCCCCTGCCCTGGCCCAACCAGTTGCAACAAGTTGTGACTAAGAGGAGTGGCCACCTTGCCTTGAAGGAAACAAAGGACTGGGGAGGGGCTAGGGGATAGGTCTGGGGGTGGCTGGGGAAAAAAGGCCAGTCCCCCATGGGGGCTCAGCAGAGAGGGAGCCCCAAAGACGGGGATCTCCATGTGGTTGCTGCTGTAACTCCTAGTTAAGGCTGATAGCTAGCAAAGTCTTTCTATGCTGTGAACCTGAGAACTAATAAACCCTTTTGACTTTCACACTGTCTGTGAATCGCTTCTGACTGCAAGGCAGGGTGCTTGGCCCTTTGGGTGTGGAGGAACTCCCCAGGACCATCCAAGGGGGTGGGGAGTCGCACAGGAATGCTGAACATTGTGGGGCCAGAGTCAGGAGGCTGCGGCACTGGTGTGTGGTGACCCAAGAGGCAGACTCCGAAGCACTAGAGTCCTGACTGGCTGGGCCCCAGTGATTCAAGAGCATGATCCCCGTGGGACTCTGTCACACATGCCTATAGTAGTGGCAGATATAGCCAAGTCCTTGTGGTTCAGTTCTCTTTGAATATATATATGTAAGTTCTTCAAAAAGGCATGATGCCAGTGCACGAAGGTTATTTTAAATGCATGCTGAAAACAAAAACCAATGGGCTAGAAAGTAGAAAAAGCATGCTGCAACAGGAGAATGCAGAGAAAGAGAAATTGAAGGGAAAATGTAAAGACATTATTAAACAATTAAAAAGCAGTTGAGTGGGACAGCAGAGAAGGGATGGAAAGAAGAGCAACAGTTAGCACTTTACGGACACTAACTACCAAAGTCTCTGAACACCTTTTAGAGTAGGTAAGTCTTCTATAGATGGGGACACTGCAGCAAGGAAAGTTTAAGTGGTTTGATCAGAGCAAGGATAAGCATTTATGGTGTCATTACATAATCTGGGATAAATTCAGTGCTAAAGCTTTGATGTGATTCCACATATTCTCTGTACACCATAAATGCTTCCTTTTGGTTTTATGTAAAAACAGAGACATCTTACCAAAGTATTTATTTCCTTTCTCTTAAAGGGCAAAAAACCACATTTTAACATAAAATACTTATTTCCGCTCAAGTGGCTAGGCGGGGTTAAGTTCACAGACCTCAAATGCCTTCCCTAGGCCTTCAATCTTTGTTATAATAAGGACTGGTTGCATCCTAAGCAAACATCAGTTAGTTTGAAATTGAGCAAACAAATTCTTCCAAATTAACTTTCCATCTTTTTTTTCTTTTAAGATCAAGGGTCATCCTCAGAGAACCCAAGATAACTGGCTGATATATAACAACATTAAGTTTTGGAGGCAATATATTACCAAAGAGACTTAGCAGTAATGACGTCCAGTTCACAAACACACAGATCCAAATTTTTAAGTTAGGTGTATCAACTTAGGTACTTCAGTCCATACTGAGTCACATAAATACATAAGTATCTTATTTGTCTCTTAGGGTCAGATTTTCAAATACATCTAGGCACATCAAAAGTGTTTTAAGCAATTAGATGCTTTTGAAAATACCACTAGGCACCAAAATATCTTTAAAAATCTGGCCTTTACAGCCTTCAAATACATAAATGTAAATCATAAAAATAAAAACATCTTCGTTATCTTGAAGAACCTTCATTAGGCTACTGAGAGAGACAGGTTCATATCACCTTCTCTGTCATCTTTCTCCTCTTTCATCTCTCCCTGTGTTGTCATCTCTTCTTGTTTATTTTTTGTCTTATTTAGATTGTCAACTCTTTGGGGTAGGAAATACATCTTTATCAGAGCTGTAAGTTTCCATGCTATATAAATAATTAGCAATAATACCGACAGCTGTGAAATTACTCCAGATTTAAAACTACTCCAGATTTAAACTAGTGTAAATGAGACCAGAATCTAGTTTTGGTTACACATCCAAGATGTAACCAGGTTGGCACCCGCCTCTCACAAGCACTTCCTTCTGTTCAGATGTGAGTTGGAAGTTTCTCAGTTCTTGAAACAGGTGGCACCCACTTCTTGCAAGCACCCCCACTGGTCGATGGTTTCTTCCATAGGTCTTCAGTGACTCAGCCCTCTGGCCGAGTCTCACATATTGCCTGTATGTGGAACGAACAACCCCCTACTGAATATACAGCCTTTACCTTCTCCTAGACCTAGTATAGGGCCATACTCCCAAGGCTTCTTCCCTGGAGACACTGTCTTCTATAACAGTCCAACAGATGCCGTCATGGTACCCTCAGTCACTGTGTCCTTTTTGGCAGCCCTGCTTGGGTTCAATTTTTAACCAGTCCAACAGGGCATATCACAGTACCCTCACTTGGTCTGGCTAAGTTCTGGTCTCATCCCTTGCTCACCATAGTCCTGCTGCTCTTTAAGCCAACCAGCCAGACTTCTCCTTACCAGCTCGAGGCAGCAAATGACTGCTCTGTCTCTGGTGCTCCTTTTTATATGGCCCTCCTTGCTCCTGATTGGCTGCTTCCAATGCAGCCACTCTAGGCCACTTGCAGGACTTCTCCTCAGTTCCTCTCTGGGATAGGGTGTGGCAGGATCCTGCAGCTCCAGCAGGGGACCTCTGGGCCTAGTCCACTACATCACAAGAGGCTTACTCCAATCTTGGCAGTTCCCATCTTTCCCACTAAGTGCATATGAGTTTTGCCCTTCCTTCCTCCTACCCAGCCAAGAGAGTCACATGACTTGGCTTCCTTTTCCATCCATTTGAGATGTCTATCAAAAAGCGACCACAACATCACTTGGACCAAGAGTATCAAGGAAAGAAGAGTGGATAGTCATACATATGGAAATAGATTGAGGAAAGAAAAGCCTTTAAAAAGAGGCAAGCAGAGACGACATGACAAAAACAATGCACGCTGCAACAGGAGTATGTAGAGAAAGACAAAGAAGTAAAGAAATTATGTTGAAAAGATAAGAGAGAATGGTTTGATAAAAAAGCAAGAGAATCCAAAGATCTGTGAGCGGTGACTAAGAAACAGTTTCAGGTGTGTAATCAACTGTCATCATGGTTCCAGAGTCACAGTGACAACATAAAAGTAAAAAATGAACGATTGTTAACAATGGAAGCACAGCAAAAAGAATGATGATGAAAACCTTTTAATGAAGTATTCAACCAACCAGAGCCAAGCAATTGTCAGCACGGTTCCAGAAAAGGAAAAAAAATGGAAGATTGTTAATAAGGGAAGCAGAACAAAAGGAACAATATCAAGAACATTTTAATGAGGTACTCGACCAGCCAAATTCCACAATTCCAACAGACAGATGCAAAGAAGGTGAAGAATTAAACACTTTACTACTAGAACTTCCAGAAGCAGAAAATAAGAAAGCAATTAAGCAGCTACAAAATGGCAACGTGCTTGGGGAACACAAGATCACTGCTGAACTGCTTAAAGCTGATGAGAATGTGGGAGTTAATGAAATACGTAATACAGTTTGGGAGAAATACCTCTGCCCAGAGGCTGGGAAGAAAGATGTGATCTGTAAATTACCAAAGAAAGGCAATCAACTTCTGTGTGATAACTGATGAGGAATAACATTATTTTCCATACCTGAAATGTGTTCTGCAGTATACTATAGAACAGAATCAAACTAGTTGTCACCGTTCACAGCAATGGCACCTGTATTTCCCCTCAGTAAGGGCCTCCAAATCCCAAGCTCCTGCCTCTCTTGGGTGGAGATCTACATCTCTCTCACTTCTGACCAGAGTATTTCCAGGCTGCCCAGCTCCCTGCCTTCACTATTTGTTTCCCAACATAGACAGGTTGACCAACGGCTCTTGCTTGATTTCTCTTCAGAGATATTTAACAGGTGTAACTGTTACAGTTATAAGATACCACAGAGCACTTCCTATGCAAGCCTACTTTATTCATAAGGTAAAAAGCATTACAGAGAAAACACATTAAAAATAATAAAAGAACCTACATGCATGCTAATAAGCATACCAGAATTAATATTTACCCTAACATGGATGCTGCCAGGAGCAGTCCTTCAGCACCCCACCCAAGCGGATTCCTTTGTGATCACAAGTTCTTCATAGCTTGAGCTCCAAAAATCATTTCAGTTTATGAGGCCTCAGTAGACCCAGTCCTTCCAACCTTATCCTAAGATTGGGGCCCTCCGTGGACAAGGATCCTGTCCATTTGCTGGATCAGGAAGAAGGACTTGAACCAGTTCAAAACAAGACTATTTATCCAAAAACCCCTACTTTGTCTGTTGGTCCTTGGAGAATTCAGTTTGAATTAGTATATATGCCCTTCTCCAGAAGGGTGGCTTCTCTGGAGGTGTTACAACCTGAGAGAAGTTGCCTAATCACGCCCTGCTGTTCTCCTGTTTACCCTTCCCAGGAAAATACATACAATTCCACAATGATACATGCACAATTGCATTTTAAATACAAGGTACTCCAAAGAAATGAAAACTTATTCAGTGAGGTTTAACTGAATTCAATAAAGTTCATTCAGAATATTGCAGGAAATTGTCATTCTGTCACATTAGTTATAGATGAAAAACTGCATAATGAGCAATCAGGCTTTAGGCCAAAAAGACTGTATGTAGATCAGATCTTTACCCTGAGATGAAGGTGGAAACATGGGGTAGTCTCATGTATTACAAGGCATGACAGCACCTAATCTAATCCTGGACCATATGACCTCTATACCATCCTAGCCTTCCAGGCCAACAGGACTCTATCTTCAAAGGGAAAACAATCACAGACTATGATCTACTGTCCCAGTTTTTAGTTCAAATTTTGTGCTACTTCTGGACTCCCCAAACTTGCATTTTAAAATCCTTGTGCAAGATGGGATCTAGACTGATAAAACTGCTTCCTACCCAACAAGCACTGCAGAGGTGCTATGTGTATGCAATTAGTTCCTAAAGGTAAATTGCTCATGTCTGAAGGAAGACAGACAGTGAAGGAGGGTTAACGTAGCTAAAATGAATTAAGCTTAACCATTAAAAGGTTCTTAAAACAACATTGTTTTAGAAAAATGACTACCTTTGAACCATTAGCAATTGGTGAATTGAATAAGAGCATTTTCCCCTCAAACCATGACATAAAAGCTCTTGATCAGAGATCTTAATTTACGGTCACACGGAGAAATAATATCAATAGAAATACCTCAGAGAGTGAACAGAGTATGATTTTGGCCCAGTGGCTCTGCTGTTTCTGTTTTCCGATTTAAATGATTTTACATTAATATATCAATTAAACTTAACTCTGATAAAACTCAAAAACATGTCCAAAACCCTAATGCTCCCTGTTCCAAGGAAGGTGGAGAGTAAGGAAATTTTATACATCTTGTATACACATCTGGTGGGGGTGCCGAGCAGCACAAAGATTTTGGATCAGAATTTCCAACCAGATGGGGAAAAATAACATAGTGTATTTCACCTAAAGATGCCCTAGTGAATTTACTAGAATTGCCATTTATTGATTCAGCATTTAGAGAGCGCAAGGCTTTCCTACCTTATCAGCTTGTAGCTGCTAGGATTCCCTCCATTTCCACATAGTATAACAAAATGCAGAAGAATGTTGCCATGGAAAAATGAACACAACAAATACATTCTCAGCTAGGTAGATGGAAAACCATCGAGCAGTGAGACAGCTGTCTGACTGTTAGGGCAAAGCACAATTTAATATTGTGTGTGTGTGTGTGTGTGTGTATAAATTAATATAATATATATAATATGTATATTAATAATTTATATACATATATATTTATATAATATATTTTTATATATATGTGTATATATATATCAATCTTGATAGTAGAAAGGTCTCTCATACTTTGGGATTATTATTATGTCAGGGCATATGAAATATAACCCAGAAAATTAAAGAGAGAACACCTCTCACTCTTCCTTAAAAAAACAAGATAAGGACCCTGAGTGGAATCCTGCCCCATAGAAATAAATGACAAAACTCTCAATGACTTCAGTGGGGCCAGGATTTCACCACTTATGTTTATATTGAACAAACCAAGAATTTACATAGGGAACTGTAGTTTGTTGGACTAGATAGCAAAACTGTGTAACAAAAACTGATTTAGACGCAGATGTCATAATATGGAAAATGTGACCAATTTGCTTCTTTTCATGAAAAACTATTAAATACTTTTTCATTAAAATTTTTTAAAATATACTTTGTGGCGGATAACACGTCTACAGGCATTTTGTGAAACTTTTTTTTACCCCAGAACATACATATCCCAAGGTCTCCTGTGTCAATTGTAGAGAAATACATTATGCAGCACAACAAAAAGGTTACACATGAAGGCAGCTTGACAACAGTAAACCAAGGACCTTACCTTTCTTTATACTGGTATTTTAACTTAGAATTAGTCTTCACTTTCCCAGATAGTTCACTCGTTGGCAATTGGGGAATACATGCTTGCCACCTAGTGGCTAGTACTAGAAACTGAAGCAATTTACAGATGGCAGGGAAGGGCTTGCTTTGTTTTAATTATGGCCTCTGTCATGCTGTGGTTATATTTGGGAACTAATTAGTTGCTTCAGACCTGGGGAAAGAACTATTTATTCGATGTAATTTGTGACTGGATTGTGACGGAACTTTGCGCAGGAGCATGGAGGGAAAGGGAAAGCCGCAGGAACACTCTCCCACACCCATGTGCAAAGGCTAGTCTCAATCATAGCCCCTGAACACAGGGAAGTGCTGGTAGTGTATGGGGAATGCACACTGCTCTGAAGGCAGTGAGGAAGATCCAGGACCGTGGCCCTTCCCTCTCCATGCAATGGGGAACAGGCTTCACCCAAAGCAGGAAGCTCCGCACAGTCCTTCCCTGAGCTCCTCGTAGGACTGTGCAGCTCTGCACTGCCCTATTCAGGACTGTGCCTTAAAGGCACATTCAGGATTGTCAAAGAATCAGCTTAAATAATGAACAGTCCAGACATATAAGCATTTACTCTGTAGACCACAGCCAATGTAGAAATGTGGTCGGCAGCTGTGTCTACACAAAGGTTAAACAAGATCTAAATGGGCTAATTTGTTTCCTTTTCCTAATTCACAGTTCCTGTGTATAAGACTTAGGAACCTTTGTGGGGGCTGTTACTCTATTTATGTCATGTTTAACTTTATCACTACGTACAGTCTATGTTAGGGGAACAATAAGATTGAAAGCCAAGCACTCTCAAGTCAGGAAGTGCAAGAATAATGTTGTCTGTGCAATTTTTATTTGGCCCTTTCGTTTATATATTGGTATTATGATAGTCTTTAATTACATGATCACATACTATTTTTTCCACAGGACCCCTGCCTCATTTAGTACTTAGGATGGTTAGTACACAATTGATGAGCCACTATTCAATCTTTTGTTTTTTCCTCATTTTTCAATATGTGGCCCAGGTCTTATTTAGTGTACACTATTTGAACCCCGTTCTGAAGACAGAATTATTAATTTCCTACTGAGCTTTTCTATGGAGCTCATTACTATAGGATTTGAGTACTTTACGAACATGAACTAATTTATCTTCACAACACCTATGTGAGATGAAGAGGTGGTATTGTCCCCATTTTAGAGATGAGAAACTGAGGCATAGAGAAATTACAGGCCAAAGTTCCCACTAATTTTGGGGGCCCAATTTGAAATGCTTCAGGACTGATTTTTCAGAATGTTTACCATTGAAATGTGTATGTTTAAAACATAGCTCCCATGGCCATCAATTGCAGACAGCACTTATGCAGATCAGGCCACAGAGTCTCAAGTTGGGCACTCAGAATACACAAGTGGCCACCTGTGAAAAGTCTTAAGTGACTTACCCAACGTCACTCAGGAACTCTGTGGCAGAAGCAGGGTTAGCATCCAGTTCTGCAGGACAGCATTCAATGGCCTTAACATTGAGAAGACCATCCCTTTCTCTTCCTGCGATGCTCCATACCATTCACTATACACCATTCAACTTCTGCAACAAATGAGACAGGGAGGGTCCTCATTCGCTGCAAAATCATGATTCATCCCCAGAGTACCATCCATCTTGTGGACTAAAGGAAGCAGGGGTCCTGTGGAAAAATATAATATGTATTTAAAGATTGCATCATAATGCATATGCATATGATGGCCAAATTACGGTTGCAGAGGCAACCTTAATTCTGGCATTTCCTTATTTTTTGAGTGCCCAACTTTGCAACATAAATGTTTCCTTCATGTAGATTTGTGTGTGTAATTTCTGAGGTTTAAAAAAAAGCAAACTGAAAAAAAGAAATTCCACCATGTAGCACCATATTGACACATATACGGTTCAACAGCAGGGCTTGACACTTCAGATTCACTACACAGGCCTCTGCCACTTGATCTAATGAAATGTAACTCCCACCAGGAGTTTACCAGCTCCTAGAACTTCAGGCTGACCTGCTGGAGGCCCTAAGAAAAGGACAACAACTATACTGGCTGCCAAAGCCTCTGTCTGCATTCACAGCATGCTTGGACTAAGGAATGGGGACAAAAGGAATTAGAAAGCCTTGCCGGGATTTATTAGAGCAGGGGTCCCCAACCACCGGTCCGCGGACCAGGACCGGGCCATTGGGGGTTTTTTGCCGGTCTGTGACGCCACGGCTATGCGGCTCTTCAGCTATCCGCTAGGCCAGGGGTCGGCAAGCCGCGGCTCCCGATGCGCATGCGGCTCGTCAGCCGTGGCTATGCGGCTCACCTTCACAGCCAACTGGTTCTTAAAAAGGACGCGAACCGGTCCTTAAAAAGGAAATTCCGCGCTGTGGGCCCCACTCTCCAGCTCCGCTGCCAAAATTGACAAGGGCGAGTCAATTTCTGGGCGGAGACTGTACCCTGTGATTCCAGCTCCGCCGCCGAAATTGACAAGGGCAAGTCAGTTTCTCCGCAGAGAGTGGTGTGAAGTGCTGCCTGCTGGGGGTGCCTGCCCCACCCCCACCCCGCCCTGCCGGGCCATGGAAAAATAGTCTTGCTTGAAGCCGGTCCCTGGTGCAAAAAAGGTTGGGGACCGCTGTATTAGAGGACTTCTACATAGGGTGTTCTGGATGAGCAGTCCACAGGCCAAAGATAAGGCAGGGCTGCATAGCACCTGCAAGTTAGCTGGGGAGAGGCAGCCTTACTTTAGACATCAAGGAAAGAGAGAGTTTAGTTTCAGTTTCAGTTTGGAAGGAAGGAGAGAGACCATGCCCCTGAGGGAGCCTGTCCTGGCTGATTTCCATCCTTCCCTTGAAGGCAGTGTCACAGATCCTACTGAGCAACTCTTCCTGGCCACTCACTGGAAAAGCTGTGAGTGGACTCCCAGCCTGTGTGATCTGGATTCCCAGGATGTTTTAAAGCTCCTGGGCCCAAATGGAGTCCAGCCACTGCCCCAATTCTGATGTTCATAGGCACACTCTCAGCACACAGATCTTATCTGGCACCCCGCTTTCAAGTGTTGGGATGGGCTGTCCAGCTGAGTAGCCCTCCAGGCACAGCGCTGTCTCCTCTAACTCCCCAGTACTCAAACACACCCTCTCCCAGAATTCCACCCCAAAGGTGTGAAGCTTCTGATTTACCGTTTAACTCCCTCAGGGACATGCAGGAGGTGTGAAACTGTCAACACACACATATACTTTGTTCAATCTATCAACTTGATGCTCTTTATAGTTAGTCATGTAAAGCACAGGAGAATATAGATCATACAAAACAATGAAACAGCCTAAATGCAATGTCCCTCACTAGCTCACCTCACAGATCATCTGTCTTCCAGCAGGCAGAGACTTTCACCCTGTCATGGGGCTTGTGTAGCCCACCACCCTGGAAAAGGATAAGGCGATGAGTCTCAGGGTCAAAGGTTGGGCAGCCTTATGGCTGGAGTCCGTGGCAGCCCTTGCGTTCAGGAGCCGGGTGGCCTCGTGGCCAGAGCCAATGGCAGCCCTCGCATGCAGGGGCCAGGCAGCATAACAGCCCGTGGAGTGGAAATGGGGGAGGGCTGCCACTGGGGGGTGAAGGGAGCAGCCAGGGTAGGGAGGCCTGGACCCTTCCTGCTCTAATGGGCCCCAGCCCTGTTCCCTATCAATGACTTGGGGTGGTCTCTGAGATAGCAGGGGTTTGGCCGAAACACGCTGTCTCTTCGAGGGTCATAAGCAGCCTTCCTCCTGGGCCACTTCCTACCCTGATTGCTGACATCTCCATCTCAGCATCCTCCAGGTCCCCAACTCCTGCAGAGGGGGTAGCGGTCTGTAGGCCAGGCTGCTGTGGGGCGGCCGCAGGGCCTTCTAGCTCCCAGACTGGAGCCTCCATCTTGGGGAGGGGTTACAGGAGAAACTGATAGCAAAAGTAGGGTGTCAACCTTTCTGTGGATCAGCACTACAGTGGGGGGGGGAAGGGGATGAAACACTTTGCCAGTGGGTTTCACAGATCTTTGCTGACAGCAGAGGAATTATGAGATTCAGGAGTCTTGGGTTCCATTCCAGGGTCTGGTGGGAGTGTGCTTTAGTGGGCACAGACCCATGTGCCCTTGTTTCTCCAAGCTTGACCGATTCTGCTCAGTCCCCCCTAACTTGTCTTTTTCCCAGTCCTGCCTCTTCCCCACCCCTGGCTCTTCATCCCAGTCTCCTTGCTGAAAAAGTCCTAGAGTCTCCCTCTGGGCTCCCTGTCTGAGTCTCCGTCTCCCACTCACTCCCAGTGTACTCATCCCTCCTGGAGACTCTTCTGATTTGTTTGTCTTCCTGGCCTCCTGTTGTACTCTGCCCCTACACCAGTTCCCCCTGCACTGGCTGCCAGCCTTACTCCGCAGAGATTCTCAAGGCTCCTTTTATGTCATCCATGTTTCTTGTTATCATCCCAGCCGCTAGAAAACTTTGTTGGCATGTCCCTCATATAATCTGCTTCTCCTTGCCAGGTGATCTGGGCAGGAGGGGTAGCATCAAGGAGGGGGATGAGGCCATCCCCTGGCATCCATCTTGAGAGCAGCATCTGACCTGAAGTCCAGGGGGAGTCTACTGTGGAAGCCCTGTCTAAAGGAACTGCACTGAGTCCACATCCCCATGAGCAGGTCTTGCCTGAGAGCTGAGCCCACGGCCCTGCAGCATCCGGGACAGCTGGACCAACTCTGCTGCCTGAGTAGTTGTTACAGTCTGTCTGTGTGAGTCACTGGCTGTTTGTTCCGCTTGTTGGTGCATTTGGTTTATGTCACAGGGTGAGTGGCCCCAGTCAGAGCAAGCAGGGTCCCGTGCACCTTCATTAGCTGCTTCCCCACTCAGTTTAAGTGAAAGCACCTGGACCCGAGAAGGGAAAGATAGGAGAGGCAGGTGGGAAAAGCCTGGGACCAAGGGAGAGAAGGAAGGAGCAGCGGAGTTGCCCAAGGAAAAGAGCTGCCGGAAACCAGGAGAGCAATAACCATGAGTTGCTGGTGATAGGTGGTGAGGAATCTGTTGAAGGACTGGCTAGAGCTGGCAAACCCTGCCAAGTGCCATAAAGCCTTCTGCAGTGGCCCTAGGAAGAAGGGAGGGTTCAGAGTGTTCAGTGTAAGCTGGGTCTGGAAGCAAAGGATTGACTCTGGAATGAGGTCCCGAGGAGCAGGGGCAGGGCTCATAGGCAAGGAAGTCTGGGGAAAGTAATAATGCAGGAAGCTTGCTGGCAGAAAGAAGAACTGAGTGGAAGGTTGCAGGAGGAATGCAGGACCAAGGGGTTAGTCCTGAAAGAAGGTTCCCGAGTGGGGGTACGTCCCAGTGATGAGGAATCCTGGGGAAGTGAAACACCACAGGAAGCCTTCTCACTGTAGAACTGACTTGGTTTACAGGAGAAGCCTTGAGGGAGAGAAGTGGGTCTTGGAACTCTGAGGTGGGAGGCCTAGAAAACGGGGACCTGGAATGGAGACTGAGTGGTTAATGACTCTTGGGAGGGTGACCTCGGAATGGGATTGAAAAGCTGCTGCACTGTAACCTTGTTTTGCTTTGAGTTTTGCAGAGGAAAGGGAGGTTACTTACTGTAAGTGATGGTTCTTCGAGATATGTGTTCCCTACCTAGTCTGCGCCATGCACCGAAGCCGGAACTGTTTGAAGTAGTCTCTGTCGACCCACATGTGTGTTATGTATAGTCCACATGATGCGTCCGAGGTCTTATGAAACTGCACGGGTCAATGCCACCTCAGTTCCTCTTACTAACAGGTTCCAAGCCCACAGCAGAGAGGATGGGGGGTGGGACTGGAATCCAGACAGGGACCACACCTCTCAAAAAAACATCAGTTACAGTAAGTAACCTCCCTTTCATCTTCAAATGTTGGCCCCTATGTGGATTCCATAGGTAGGTAGCATAGCGATCAGTAACACTGGATAACAAAGATTTTGCTTCCTGAATACTTTTGGGTGTATCTTATGGATTTTGGGCTGCTGATTACGAAAATCACCATGAAATTTCCCTATCACGTACTAATTTTTTGAAATCACCTTTATTTGTTATTTCAATTCGTAATTTAAGTCTATTAAAATGTTGCCCACAATGTAAGCTGAAAAGTTTTCTATCTTGTGTCCAAGCATGCCTGGGCATGTAGTGACACTGCACCTAGTGCAGGCCACAGAACATGCAGTGGGAATGCTAACGCTTAGGCAGGGCAGATGCTGGCAGGACAGGTTTTAGAAAGATTATAAAAGCATTTCGCACACACCATTCTATGCATTGTGTTTATATCAGTTTGCATTCATGGTGATGCGCATGCTCTTTGCACATAGCATATTGTGTGTACTCACAATAATAAAGCAATTGTATTTTCAGGAGGATTCATGATAGCAAAATGTCTCGCCAATGTCACAACAGCCGCGAAACGTTTCTTGGCAACTACAGAGCACCAAACTACGTGCAGGTGGTTGACAACATGCTTCAAGCATACAAAACCATGAAGTGCAACATGTCACTAAAGATTCATTTCTCCATTCACATTTAGTATTCTTCCCTGCAAATCTTGGTGCAGTCAGTGACGAGCACGGTGAAAGGTTTCACTAGGACATTGCAATCATGGAAAAATGGTATCAGGGCAACTGGAATCCATCAATGCTGGCCAATTATTGTTGGACACTTAAACAAGAAGTCTCAGACTCTGAGTACAAACGAAAATCATCAACAAAACATTTTTAGCTCAGTTGAACTATTGCAAAGCGTCAGCCCCGTTATGCGATTAAACGCATTACATTCAATGAGAGTCAATTTCTTGTTTCTCCAAATTCCTACGTGGTACAAGTAGCCTGAAATTATATTTGTGTTCAGCTTCAAGCGGTCTAGCATAATCTAAAAAAATTTCTGAGGAAGCAACTTTTGAAAAAATTTGTTTCCCAGTGTAATCAGTGTGGAGGTGGGTGTGAGGGCGCAGTAGAGGACTGCGTGGCCAACTGCCTCATCTGCTGCTGCTGACTTGGCTATGGCGTAATGAGCAGTGAATGTGTGGATAGAGGATCACGTTGCTGCTTTATAAATGTCTTGCCATGGGATGTCTGAGAGGAGGGTGGACATAGTGGCTTGTTCTCTTGTGCAGTGAGCAGTGATGCCAGATGGCAGAGAGACTCAGGAAAGGGAGTAACACCCTGTGATGCAGTGGGAGATCCATTTGGAGAGGCGCTGGGAAGAGAGCACGGCCTCGGCGGTGTTGCGATATGTGAGAGAGTCTGGGTGAGCCTCAGAAAGTGTGGGTGCATTGCAGATAAATGGCCAGCACATGACAGACATCCAGGCAGTGTAGTGTGCGCTCCCTGTTGGAGGTGTGTGGTTTAGGATAAAAAGTAGGGAGATGAATGACGTGGTTGAGGTGAAAGAAAGAAAGCAAGACCACTTTGGGGAGAAACTTGGGCTGGAGTCGTAGGGAGATTTTGTCCCTGTGGAACATAGGAAAGGGTGAATCTGCCATTATGGCTGTCAGTTCACTGACTCATCGGGAAGAAGTGATGGCCACTGAGAATATGAGCAAGTAAATGGCTTGGGGCTCAGAGGGTGGTCTCATGAGGGCTGAAAGGACAAAGTTGAGGACCCAAAGGATGGGTAGGTTTTCTGATTACAAGGAAGGTAAGGAGATCGTGGAGGAATTGAGCAGTGGTTGGAAGGCTGAAGGCAGAGAAGCTGTCCAGAAGCAGGAGGAAGGCACTGATTGCCACCAGGTGGACTTGAATGGAAAAGTGAGCAAGACCTGAGCGTGGAGGTTAAGCAGATAGTTCAGGATGGTCAGTATGGATACGGTGTCTATAGAGTGATCATTGAATACCCACTCCACAAAGCAGCTCCATTTGGCTTGGTAGCATGCTCTAGAAGCAGGGCATCAGCTATGTGTGAGTACATCCTGCACCAGCATGGAGCACACATTGCCTACCCACAAGCCCCATCCAAATACCAGGCCATGAGGTGCAGAGGGTGTGGGTTGGGGTGGCGGATTTGGCCCTGTTGTTGTGTGAGAAAGTTCAGAAGAGGGGAGAGATGGACTGGAGGGCAGGTTGACAGGTGAAGATCTATGAACCAATATTGGCACGGCCAGAAGGAGGCTATGAGTATGAGGACTGCTCGGTCTTGCCTCACTTTGTGGAGTACTTGTGGGAAGAACGGAATGGGCAGGAAAGCGTAACATAGTCCCACTGTCCATCGGAGGAGAAAAGCATCCACTTACGAGCCTTCACCGAGGGCACCTCTGGAACTGAAGAGTGGAAGCTTATGGTGGGTGGCTGTCACCAACAAGTCCCATCATGGTGTGCCCAACTGATCGAAGATGGAGCAAAAAGTGAGGTCATGGAGCTTCCACTCATGGTTGCAATGGAGGGTGCAATGGATAGAGGTGTAATGGATAGGTGTAATGGATAGTGCCTGCCAGGGTATTGTCTATATCCAGTAAGTGGGTTGCATGCACCAGGATGCCATGTCATAGGCACCAGTTCCACAGTTGGATTGCCTCCCGGCAAAGGGTTGATGATCTGGCTCCATCTTTTTTGTGTATACATGTTTGTGTATACACACACACACACACACCACTGTCATATTGTCCAAGAAAAGTTGTACATGTTTGGAGTGGATGAGAGGGAGAAGCACTTGACAAGAGAGCTGGAACACTCATAGTTCTAGTTGATGTACATCCTGGTTCCTCTGGGAGACCATAGGCTTTGGGCCAGATGGCCCTGTATGTGGGTGCCCCATCCTACAAGTGAAGTATCCATAGTAAGGGTGGTGTGGGGTGCAGGTGGTTGAAATGTGCTTACAGGGTTGCAAAGGAACAACTTTCTATAGTCAAGCAGGGAGCCCTAGTAAATCATGCTAAATGGAGATAGGAACAGGAAGACTTGGTTTGGGTTTCAAAACCCCAACTTAGTGCACCATCTTCTTACCAGGATGGGTAAACTAACTTGCTGCTGTGGCTTGTGCACTGAAACACTTTGCTTCTATGCCACGCTTGCTTTTTTTCTTTGATCTTGCTTGGGTTTGAAGAGTCCTCACAAAATGACTTCTTTTCTGACATTCTCATAACTTAGTTTCTGCTCACTTATGTATCTTTTGTCTTATATTATTTCCCTGGTCTTAAAGCAACCGTAAGACTTGAAATCTTCTAAGAATCACAACTGGACTGAGTCACAGCATTTAAATCTAACACCTTGTAACTACAGATTTGTGCTTAGATTCAAGCATCTGTGTTTGCCAAGAAAGCACTGTAATTGTGAGGAAATAATATTGGGATTTGTGTGTGTTAAGGCTGATCTAACAGTTTGTTGGTTAAATTGTTTTGTTTAAATTTCATGTTTAACTTTAACAGCAACCGAGAATTAACAATTTAATTAAATCACTGTTCTGCCCTATATCTTACCTACTTGCTTTTGCAACTGAAGGGTCTTTGCAAGTGAGTGAAAAGTAGGCACCCGTAAGAGAAACCACCTCAAATTTTTTTCTGGTAATATTGTACTGTATGAGTGAGGAAAGCTATTCACTAACTTCAGTTTTTGTGTGTGTGTGATAATTTTAAAATGGGGTGTGTTTCTAACTATAGTTATCTAATGTATTAATATTGTATACTTCGAGCTAGTTGTAGTTCCCTTTTTGTATGCAGTAACAAACTATTACTAGGTTAACTAGCTTTAAATACTACAAGAAGTATGTCCATTATTTTTCTTCACATTAATTTTGCTATTGTTTACATTTTAGGTGTGTGGGTGCTGTTTGTGGCTGCTCGTACCTAAAGATCTCTTATGCCAGTTAACTGAATGGTAAAGGCACCTCCTTTATATGTAGCAACTTTTCACCTTGTTTAGAATTTCCACTGCAACCTTATGTATTACTGAAACTGTTACCTTTCACCCTTCTCTCACTTCAGCTCATCACCTCCACCAAACCAGCTGTAACCCTGTTTACTCTGCACTATTATAGAATAATCACATTGGGTGATTCTTATACCCCAGTTTTTGTCATGTGTTGTAACCCTTTCTAGGTAAGTATGTCTATTTGAATACTAATGAACATTGAGCTGAAATTTTCACCTAACCTTTGTTATTTCTTTAAAGTCCATGCTTCATTCTTGAATTTTTGGCTTCTTAAAATAAAATTAAGGGAAGGAATTGTCACAGGACTCATCCTGAAAACCTTATGAACCAACATTAACCTTAGCAACAGAGTTGCTTATTAATGTATAAAGGGAAGAAGGCATTGGTACAGGTGGTGCCAGAGCAAAGTTAGGAAGATTTGATTTATTCAGTATGTGATGTCAGGAGGACATTAAGGAACTGATGAAACCATGTGAAGATTAGAATCTTTAGGTTGGTGGCCAGATAAGAAATTATATGAAACAACTGCTTAATTTGTGCACAAAATAATTCTCTAAGGAATAATAGCAATGTATTTCTTTGGCATCAGCAAAATATAGGACCATTGTTCACTTACAAATCGATTTTGTGGAAGCATTGCCTATAAGTAAAAAGGAAAATAAATATGTTGTTGTTGGTGGAGACCAATTCTCTAAACAAACAGTGGCTTTCCCAATGTGAACCAGCCCAACTCCAGCAGTAGCTCATGTGGTGGTAGAATTATTAAACAGGGGCTTACCGGCAAAATTGTAATCAGTTCAAGGAACCACTTTTATAGGACAAATTTTGCAAAATTGTTTACTAGTATTAGAAGTAAAACAAAAGTTTTATACTCCTTATCACCCCCTTTCCTCAAGATAAGTGGAAAGGATAAACAGATCTATCAAACTGATGCTTCTGGCTAAAATAGCAGAAAGATCTAACCCCAAGACAGGTTTGCAGTAGCTGAGAATCCAAAGCAGGGGAAGCGCCTCCCTGCAGCCTGGACCGTGACCTATAACTAAGAAAGGGGCAGAGCTCAGCATACCCCCCTCATATCAGTACTCTCATTAGTTATCCTAGACAAGGAGCCTCCTACGGTGCTGGCTTTTGTGAATCCTAGTCTAACACATTTCTCTCTCTCCCCCCATTCACTGTACAGGGAGAGACTAGGTGCTGAACTGGTGAATCCCAGTGATTTTCTAGGCACCTAAAAGAAAAGTGTAGCGACATTCAGCATTACCATGCTTAAGCTTCTTTGTGAATCTAGCCCCTTGTGAAAAGTTTGTAGCACTTCAATCACTATGCAGTATTGCAAACTCCAAAGGTCAAATCGTTCAAGCCTCCACAAATCATAAAAAAAAGGAATTTAAAAAATAATGTATTGGGTTTTTTCCTCTCTGCTGTTTAACTAAATATACCGCAAAAGCTCCATGTTTTCAAGCTTTATTCTCCAACAGTGAAAATTAGAAATCTAGGGTATGTCTACACTGCAGAAAAATACCACTTTCAGCAGTGATTCTCAGAGCTAAGATCAACTGACAGGCTCGCAGGGCTCATGCTACAGGGCTAAAAAGAGCACTGTAGAAGTCCCCCCCCCCCCTTGAGCTGATGTTCAAGCTCTGAAACCCGGTGAGGGAAGAGCACCTCAGAGCTCAGGCTCCAGTCCGAGCAGGAACATCTACACTATTTTTAGCCTTGTGGTGTGAACCTTGCATGTCGGAGTCAGTTAAGTCAGGGTCAACCTCAGCTGCGTTTCTTTTTTGGGAGGAGGGTGGGGTTGTTTATTTGCAGTGTCGATGCATCTTTATTTTTATAAAGGAGAACTGGGATTCACTAGCTCCAGGAGCTGGTGCTTGAAGAGAACCATTAAACACTGGGATACTCAGAATAAAATCATGAGGTTTGGCCACACTTAGTGTCATTAATGTGTAACTTTTGTCTGTGTGTGGGGGGGGGGAATAAAATAGTTTTGCATAGCAAGAGTGGATTATATATTTTGTAGATGCTTTGCTTCCATTATCTATGTGACAGACAATTAAGGTGAGTGAAGGCTGTGAGGTGAATTTTTGGAAGTATTTCTAAGACTTATTCTCCTTCTGCAAGTTGAAAATTCCAATTGTTTTTGAAAACTACTTCTCAGAGAACTTTTTATTGGCTACTAAGTCAAGGCTTCCACTGTGAGGAAGAGGAAAGAACAGAGAAAGAAATATTTCATTAAAAAGACAGGATATAAGAACCTAGACAATTTGACAACCCAGCAGTTGAGATGATTTTGGAGAAAGATAATGCTTAAGTAATATGCATGGTACCAAAGAGTATTGGTACAGGTGGAGTTGTCAAGTATGCCAAGGCATTTTGGGGGCTCTCACTTGGTTTCTTAGTGAGTTGTACAGAATACAGGTAGGAAGAATGGTTAAATGTGCTGAAGTGGATCGTGATTAAGATTTGACCAAAAAGAATGCAAGGAAATTGGGTTCTTTTGATCACATCAACCTCAGCATTTTCACCACAGATTTGAGGATATATTGCAATTTATTCTCTCCAGAAAGAATCCTCTGCTACATGAGGTGCAGAATAGGTCATAGTGCTCCACACATTTTTTTGGTAAAAGGTACTCCAGTAATGGGCAAGAACAATGAGTCAACTCTACTTACTTTTATAAACGAACTATGTGGCTGGTATGAAACCTTCTCTGTGGAGAATTCTAATCTGTAATCATTTGTTAATTCTTTTCAGACACACATACAACATAAGAACAGCCATACTGGGTCAGACCAATGGTCCATCTAAGCCCAGTATCCTGCCTTCCGAAAGTATCTTCAACAGTATCTCCTAATCAGTAGTATTAGCATGGACATTTGATTGTCATCCACAATCAAAAACAGATCTGCAGAAGCAGGCAGACTTGTCTCTATTTATACCCAGTGCACAAGGGTCAAGGAACTCTGAAATCTCAATAAAACTTTCTTAATCTTAACCAAAAATGGAAGATCAATTGCTATGGAATAGCTAGTCAGATTGTCCGCATCAAGTGCCCAATAGCCCAAACCAGAGTTAGATGTAGAGAAGAGGGCCAAAGGGGAAAAATGTTAGATATATGGATCAATACAATTGTATGTGTAATGAGAACATCCAAACACATTAGAGGATATAATTTTTAAAATTAGGGATATGAATCCCTATGCATCAGACTATGAATCAACCACTGACAAGAGTTGGGATAAAACTTCCCCTTTCAGCAAAGTTTTTCCACAATTGTCCACTAAAAGGCTTCCTAGACTTTCTTCTGAAGCAAGTAGAATAAATTCTTTAGAGGAATCGGGACTATTAAAAAATATCTGCTCTTAGTACAACCTATTTTTTTAACACTAATATGAAGTTACATTATTTGAACTTAAAATACAAGTATGAAGAATGCAATGAAAACACAAAACCAACTTAATAAAAGGATAGGCTCCCTTTATAAAATAGTTACTATAACAAAAAAAGTCAGCTTGGAATTCTTTTATAGCCTGAGTTGAAAAGTTCTGTACAATTGTTTAATGCAGAGTTTACCGTGTTCATCATTATGAACAACTCATGACAATGGAGTAACTCTTCCACCTCATGAGAAATGTATAACATTGATTAAACATACACAATCAGAAGTGAATGACATGTACTCATTAACAAACCATGTTGTGGTAGCCGTAGTTATGAAGTATGTTAAAGGGATAATGTCAACTTGAAATCTACTCAATTAAAAAGTTAAAAATAGTTTCCAGGTACTACAGCTGTCCTTGTTTCCCCATGCCAATTTTTGTAGTTCTGTGATGGCTATTTCCTATTTAAGTTTTGCTGTTCCACCTGTTATGTGGAACTTGCAAACAAACAATTTCATTGTTTCATCTGATAGTTAAAATATTGACAAATACATAAAATGAACTGGGAAAAAATTCTCTATTAAAGTAATATTAGAGGTTACATGTAACTTACTAGGTAAACAAACAGAATTCTTACATTGTTTCACTTTCTGAAGGGAGTCCATTTATGTTCTTAGCTTTTGCACAACAAAATTTCTTTCCCCATAAATTCTGTAATTTAGGGTATACCTAAAACAAATCCTTTACATGTTTATAAACTACTATCTACATAAGATCTACAAGAGGTGGTCCTTGGGAAATACAGTGTACTTTAGTTATCGTCTTTGCACTGATAAAGGCTAGTATTCTAAAATACAACAATATGAAGACTATCCATATTTGATCTTAAAAAAAGCGTCAAGAGTAGGATTTTCAGAAGTGCTTTGTGTTGGCACAGCTCTGCTCTCACTGAAGTCAATGGTAAAACTCTGAATGGCTGTTTCAATGTGAGCAGTTAGGCTGCCACTCGTGCTTTTGAAAATCTTACCATAATTTTTCCTGTTCATATTTTAGAGGTGTAACAATTGCATTTTTTTTGCATTACATATCAGAACCAGAGATTTGATCATTTATATTTTTTGTTTTTATAAAAAATTTAAAACAGGAAAAATACAAATACTGAATATAGATATGTAAAAGATTTTGTGGGTAATATAGAACAGAGTTGTGATAAACACAATTACAAAAAGGAGTAAAAAGCTCATTCTAGAAATTACACAAAAGTGTATCCATGACTGGAGTTTGAAATTAAGCTTTTGAACAGGTGCACTGTAAACATTTTGATTTTTACAAGCCAAGTTTTTGAAAAAATACTAGATCACCTGAGTTTCTTAATACAAATTCAATCAATGGAACAAAAAGTATGTGGGTTGTGGTGAAGAATGTGGTTTTCAGTGGTAACAAGGAACACATCATAGAGACTAGACAGTTGTGGAACAGTAACAAGAATGTCAAAAACAGTCTGCAAGTTTCTTTCTTTCTTCAAATTGCTTGTCCACTACAAGTGAAAGAGCCTGAAGAAATGTTGCCATTGTAACATTAGGACACTAGAAGCAAAAAGAAAAGATTCTTTGTCAGAAGTCTCAAAGAACAGTAGCTGGCATAATGCTTTACAGACAAAAACGTCTGAGAAGAGAGAAATTAGCTCCACATTTATTAGTCTTTTCCAAATGCTGTACAACAGCTATGGGATTTTGCACCAGTTCACATAGGGGAATTTAGGCCAACTTGAGCAAATTCTTAATCAATATCATGATATCAATATCATGAATGTAGATTCTGTTTACCAAAAGCCAACAAATATTATTGAATGAAAACATGAATGACTACACCAAAACTTACAGAACAACTAAAAGAAAATTAAGTTACAAAGAACCAGCACTGATGTTCTGTCATGATATAAGTTACTGGCCACATCAGTCCTGCCTTAATAATTACATAGCATGCTAATATCTCGTTTCTCCCAACTGCTTTTTAAATTATGAGGTAGCACAAAATGGTTGCAGTCCAACCAGAAGCAGATCCAATGTAATTCAAATTAAGAGATTTTTGTAGTCCCACTGTGGAGCTTTCACCCAAGTGGCTTCCCAACACCCAAATAAAAAGCAAAATAAAATAAACTTACTTGAATATAAAGTGCATGTGCTAGAAAAGGAAGTTTCCTTAGGACACGGCCACTAAGTCCTTCACTTTTCCTACAAAGAGGCAGAGATGTGCATACTATTATTTTGCTAAATCTCCCTTCCTGAAATTTAGGTTTGCTCACACTCTCATTCTCACACACGTCATTTGTATAAAAGAATAGCACAAATAACCCAGAGAAGTCTACTGTATTCTAAATATCACAGTCCACCGTTCGGAAAGGCACTATTCATTATACCCTGGATATAAGGTTGCTTTAAGGAAAACTTTTCTGAGTCTTCGGCTCACTTTTGATCTATTTTACTAAAGACATTTTGTTTGGGGGTTGCTAGAGCTGTGTTAAGATTCCCAAACAGGAAAAAAACTGCTTAGGGTGAAAACAGCAGTAATCTGCTTTTTATTATTCCACTGATTTTCACATTGTGGTGAAATGTCCCACTAGTCCTTTTAGCAAAAAAACACAAATAAAAATCAAACCAAAATAAACGCAAAAAAAAATTTTGCACCATCCTTCTCTCTCTCACCTCTGCCTATTTCTTAACTTGTGCTTCCAAAAGGTGACTTCCTCATGAGCTAGTGCGGTACCTCTCAGCATCCTCAGCTAGGATGAAGGCCAGAGCAGCTCATGCTGAATTGCAGCCACTACAGCCTCAGACACCTCACTAGCTCAGGGAGGGATTTGAGAGGGACTTCAAAGGGAAAGGAGGAGGCAGAAATGACAAGACTATGCAAATCCTTGAGCTCCAGGAGGACAAAAGTAAACAGTGTTTGCAAAATATTCCCATACTAACTGGTGAACACTGAAAAATTTTATAATTGACCAAATTAGAGAATTTTCAAGAACAAAAAAATAAACTGGGAAGTTCCAGAACTCTAGCTGTTGCTAATATATCCAACTCCTTTAGACATAGTTCCACAAGTTACTTATGCACACACAAACATTTGAACAGAGTTGCTCACTTTGTACATAAAATGGATGAATCAATGAATCTTAGAAGCTTACCCTGCAATTTCTTTTAATACAAGACTCAGCCTTGACACATTATTTTCTACATAACCAATCATCTCTAGTTCTCGGAGTGTCAGCAGCTGCTGTCGAGGATATATTATCTGACGCTAATGAAAAGAAAAATGGTATTTGAAAAGAGCAACTGCAGTTCTATTTTGAAATGAAACAATGAAAATGGCAACTTCTTTCGCAACAGTTTTGCCTTCTGTGTGTATTCAGAGTAACTACTGACTATAATGACAAATGACGCTGTTGAGAAGGACAGTTCAAACTACTTTAACTAACTAATCCTACCGCAATCCTTAATTTTAAAATGATTTGTAACTGCTTACAGATTTCAGCAGCAACACAGAATGAGAAAAGCTGCATGTTACAGTTTAGTTACCCTACTGGCTGGCAGAGAGAGATTGAGGAACTATTACGGGGTTGAGGGTGGCATTTATACCTGTAGTCAGTGCAATGGGTCTGTATGTGCCCCCTGTGTATAGATACTGTTTTGAAAAGTTGTGGTTCAGCAAGTTATGTGGCTCAGTATGTGTCATAAGGGGAAAAAAAGGTCAAAATTGTGTAGTTATTGTGAGCATTTGATGCAAATTCTGTACAAATACATTATAGCAAATGCATTTATTAAAATAGAACATCTAAGTTAAGAATCTTACTTGCAAAATTTTACCTTCATCAGTTCTTCCAAACAAGAAAAATATATTTTGAATACTGCTGCAGCAGATGGAGGTCCAATGTATTGCTTTATATCAGCCCTGTCTACAAAGGCCATGTCAATTTTTTCTGTAATATTTGAAGTGGTCAGGATAACAACATTGGGATACCTTTAAAACACAGAAACAACAGACTATTTTTGTCACTTAAACATTAGAATCAGGGGTGTGGAAAAGTGACTGTTTCTCCTCTATGTCATTATTGTGAATTTGGTCCAGGTCAGAAGTGGCCAAGTTGGATAAAGATTAAGTGAAATGATTTGGAGGTCTCAGTTTATAGTGAACATATTTCCACACAAAACCATGTTTGTCACCAATTTCTCTATAGACCCCCTGAAGACTGAACTGTATGTTAGCCTGTAAAGGAGGCCCTACCAAAATAGGACTGAGTTATGGTCAAGTAGGGTGAAGTTTGTACTGCTGCTGCCCATGTTGTCTTGTGCTCAAGGTACAGGACTCTAGTTTCCAGTACTATCAAATCAAGCTTATTTTTATAAATACCAATTTTACTTTAAAAACAAAAATCAAGCCTTTTAAATTTGCACTTTTTGTCTAGGGTACATTTTCTCAGTTCAATGGCAATTACCCTAATTTGCCAACTAAACTATTTTAGTTGCCCCACATTGAATAAAGAACTTTTAAAAAAAAGTTTCAGAATGACATTTTACCACAATTCATACTCGCTTTCAGTGAATTGTTACTAAAAATGCATTTAAAATTTAATTTTTTTAATTTGTTGGGTAAGGAAGACTGACATAATAATTAGAATTACTCAACTTCTCACAGATGAACACAAATGTTGATTTGTAATGAAACTTAGTAATACTTAAGAATTTGTTTTAAAATTTGCATGTCTGTTTTATTAAACCCAAGTAGAACACAATATTGAAATACTTCACTTGGCTAGCACACAATACAAACATACCAGATGTTCTGCATTTCCATTAATTTTTTCCTTCAAATTTACACATAAGCTGCAGATGAGGAAACAATAGACATTTAAAAAACGAATCTAAATGGGTAATATCAGAAGCTCTTAAAAATTAATGGTCTCTCAAAAAAGAAAAAGACTCTTTCCACCTCAAGCCACTGTAAGAAAAATCCTGCAGGTAGAGGTAGGTTTTACTACTTGACATCAAGCTCAAAGTTGTCTCCTTGTCAAGGCTGCTCTATTCCCAGAGGATACATCTGTCAGTGTCTCATATTGGATGAGAGTGTGATAAGAATTAATCTCTACAAAAGAAGGGCCCACACCATAAAGCAATGTGAATGGAACCTGGGAACAAATTGAAAGCCACTGTAATCAAAGGAGTACTAATGTATTATGCTCTATTTGTGACAGGCTGCTAAATAAGCAGGCAGTCGTATTCTACACTAGCTGACCTGGGAGTGGTATCAAAAGCAATCTCAAAGAGATTGCATTGTAATAATCCAAATTATAGCTGACAAAGGCAAGGAAAAGTGTGACAAAGTCTACATTAAGCAGGAAAGGCCAACACCTCTGTCTTGCCAAACAAATGTTGAAAAAGCATTCTTGGCTATGGCTGTTCTTTAGATCTATATCCAGAAATTGTTATGGATCCAAAAACATGACACAATGACTAAGCCTCAGAACAAGGAAAAAAAGTACTTTTCTCATTTAAAGCAGCAATTATCATCATCATCATCATCATCTCGGCTCTCTCTCCTAGCTTTCATGGGAGTTTACGGTTGATTTTACCCAAGCTTTACTCTTTTAATTATGTGCGACTATTCCATCACAACAACTCCTTTTCTCAGTCAGCATGACTAGTTGAAAATTCAGCACAATTTAATTAGTCAAAAGTTTTTGGATTCAAGTTCTAAGTGAGAATTGCATACAGCCAGATATTATCTGTAATCATTTAGTTACATATGGTTAATATTTTAATGTTAACATCCGACTTGGTGATTCCTAGTGATGTTTTGCTGTGGTAATGTGGCTACCATGAATTTGTTACCTTTTAATTTGATCTATTTGTGTCAATACAGCATTCACCACACGGATAGCATCTGAAGGCTCTGTGCCTGCCCGAAAAGCACTACGAGCTGCTGTGAGACTTTCAACCTGGAAAAAAAAAAAAAAAAGAGGTTAATTTGGAGGGCTAGTATAACAGACTTTGGTAATAAGGAGGAGAGGAAATGATCCAGGCAACACATTTCAAATCTCTGGGACTCTACTCCGATATCAGGAGTAGTTTCTCTGAACTCTTCTTTGTGGATAGGAACTTGTGCAAAGGGAAGATGACTGCTGAAAGAGAGCTATGGGCAGAATGTGGGAAAAGAGACTGGGGCGATCGTTCTTTTTCAGGGAGGACTGGAATTTAGATCAAGGAGGAAGGACATTGGTGAGATATATTTAGGACATAGATAGTGGCATACTGCATGGTCTGTTTAGTTAAGTATCCTGTCTGAAGTGTAAGTACCAGACATTCCAAAGAAGGTGCAGGATGCCCATTAATGAACAATCATGGAGTAATTTTGATTTTTATGCAAATATTTTTTTTTAAATCCTGCTCAATTTGTGGTTTAGTTGATGCTCTCAGGCACTTCGGTTTATATCCCACAAAAGTTTTCACTCCCAAATGTAACTGTAGACATTCTTATCCATACAACCATTTTGTCTTGTGGTAGTGAATTTGACAGGTGTATTGTGTGAGGAAGCATTTCCTTTTACCAGTTTTAAATGTATTGCCTTTCTGTTTCATGAATATCCCCCTTGTATTTGTATTATGAGAAAAAGTAAATAGGAGTCCCTGATTGACTCTCTATGCAATTCATTGTTTAATATGCCTCTATCACATGCCTTGTTACCCATCTCCTCCCTTAACTAAACTCTCCTAATATTTTCAGTTCCCCATTACATGAAAGTAATGCCTCTGATGCCTCCATGCCTCTAATGTTTGTTTTGTGCCTTTGCCTTTACAATATTTCTGGTGCTCGGTGCTGGTCACCCCATCACAAAAGTAAGTATGAGGCATACAACTGAATTGTATATTGACAAGATATTTCAGTATTATTTACTATTCAAGTTCTTACATATTTGACATTTTGTTTGCAATTTTTTTTTAATCACTACTGTGCACTGAACTGAAATTTTCATTGAGTTGCCTACAACAGTACGTAGGTCTTTGCATTGTGAGATTAGTTGAATTTAGAACCCATCAAGGTGTACTATCAGGGCAGCACAGAAGTTTCGGTGAGCCCAGGGCAAAATCTGAAACTAAAGAGCCCCCTATTCTTCCAAAAAGAGTTCTCTGAGGGGAGGATGATTTGAAAGGGAACCCTGCCCTGCACTCACCACAGTGGCAGCTCATGTCCCACAGGGCTGGGTCTGGCTCCTTGCTCCAGGTACTGTGACCCAGTGCTATGTGTCATGGTACCACTCAGGAGTGGCCAGGCCAAACCTGAGTAGTGCTGTGATCCTGTGTGCCAGGTCACAATGGCACTTTGGGGGCCATCTGAAACAGGTGACCTGGGGCAAACTGTCCCTTTCACCCCCTACTCTGGGCAACCCAGTACACAATTAGTTCAGTTTATTCCCTCAAATTTCTTCTACCTTGCACTTAGTATAGAAAAGTCAACATAGACATCATACTGCTCAATAATTTAGCATTTCAGAAGGTAAGATTTTCAGAACAGAGACTGTCTTAATGCAAGTTTGTACAGTGCCTAGTATAGAAGTTTTCAAATGGTGGGGCCCAATGAGGTTATCAGGGTGCACATGAAGAACTGGGGCTTAGAGGGTGCTCTGTCCAGCAGAGGAAACAGATGGGACTCTGGTTCCAGGAGCCAAGACTTCCCATATAGGCTTCTTGCCCTCTTACTCCCCCACTGCCACAGCTGCAGTAAACACCATTCACAAGCTACCCTCTTCTGCTGGGGAGACAGTGGGGACTGCAAGTGGGGAGCAGAAGGTTGTACCCTGGGATTATTGACCCCTTGCTGGACAGAGCCTCCTGCTGACCCTGGCCCTTCAGCGCAACCCCAGGGCACCGAGCCCATCTGCTTTCCTTGCAGGGGATGCAGACAAGATCATGCTGAACAGCTGGGGTCAGCAGGGGGCTGTGTCTGGTGGGGGAGGGACAATACTACTCATGAGGTGCAGCCTTATACTCCCCGCTCCTGATCCACGCCCTTCAGCACAGCCCCATTCACTTCACTTGTACAGGTGGGGAGTGAAAAAGGCATGGAACTAGATCCTGGTGACTGCTGCAGGGAGCAAAAAGCCTCATGGTCAATACTCCCTTCCCCATGGGTACCAGGCATCCCTCCTCTGACACCCTCATGACTAATGGGTACACCCCCTTTCCCTCCCTCGGATTCTAACTGAGTTTTCTGGGCACAATTAGAATACGAGTTAGTATTTAGCCTGTCCCTCTAGACTACTGTACCTCACTGTCTTCTCTAGCAAATAATTGGTCATCCACAAACTTTTCTCTCTCTCTATTCACAACCTTGTGGCTAGACAGCTTTAACATCAATTGAAATAGGCCACCCTATCAACATATTTAGACTAAATATATGTAAATATTTATGAAAGAAGAAAATCTGAACTGTGCCTTCTGTGTTAGGTCTTCTGCCCTAAAGATCACTCATTAATAAATAAATTCAGTTATTTTCTCCTCTGTATTTATTTTTGGCCACCCTATTCCAAAAATAGAATTAGTTCAAAATGTCTTCAGAGATAATAGCTTCTGTGCCTACCTTGGCCTTACAGCCTAAGGCATGTCCTACACTACAAACTTTGGCAAGTATCATCGGCATAAAGCTGCCACAGTTAGTAGTTCACTTCTGTGAGTATGTGCTTGACTATGTTGACACGATGTGTGCTCACCAGGAGTGCTTGTTCCAATGCACAGCGTGGTACACCATGGGTAGTTATCCCAGTGTGCAACTCACCACCGTCCAGCACATCATCTTTTGGAAAGTTTCAGCAAAGGATAGTGGGGCAGAATGAGTCATACAGGGGTGATCAGGACAGCAGGGTCAAGTTCTTATCATGCAACTTTCTCCACCCCATAACGCCATCCGCTACGCTGTAGTTTTCATGCCTATTTTTAAAATCCCACAAACCTGCATGGGACTTGTCTTTGTCTGCCACCTCTCACAGAATTATGGAACTTGCACAGCTCTGCACTATTGCCACGACTGTTGCAAGCACAGGATACACAGTGCTCCGGTATTTGCAGAGCAGCAAGAAGAGCTGCAGGGAACATGACAATTTCCTGGAATGGGACATGAGAAGCAATTCAAGGCCGTTGGTGGCATACATGGAGCAGCTGCAGATGGTGGAGAACCCCTTCTGGGCCTGACAAACAGGCACTGACTGGTTGGATTGTATCGTAATGCAGACTTAGGATGATGAGCAGCAGCTGCAGAACTTTTGGATGCCACGTTCTTGGATCTGTGGGCCAAGCTCACACCAGCCCTCTGGAACAGGGACACCAAAATGAGAGATGCTCCAATAGTGAAGAAGCGAGTGCCAATCACTCTGTAGAAACTTGCACTGCCAGATTGCTACCAGTCAGTGAGAAGTCATTCTAAAGACAGAAAATCCACCCAAGCCATTGTCATGCAAGTGTGCAGAGTTCCCGTTACGCAGGTCTGTGACTTTCAGCAACGTGCAGGACATAGATGGATTTGCAGCAATGGGATTCCCAGTGGAGAAACAGATGGCATAAATCCTTATTTTGGGACCAGGCCACCTTATCACAGACTTCAAAAGAAAGGGCTACTTTCTATGGATATGCAAGCATTGGTGAATCACTGGGGATACTTCACTGACATCAGTCTTGGCTGGTCAGGGACGGTGCATAATGCTCGTATCTTTAAGAGCTCAGAACTGTTCAGAAAGCTACAAGCAGGGACTGACTTTCTTGACCAGTGAATTACCATTAGTTATGTTGAAATGCCAAGTGATCTCAGGTGATCCAGCCTACCCTTGACTTAGCTGGTTCACAAAGCCATACACCACGCATCTTGACAGCGCCAAGGAAAGATTCAACTATCGGCTCGGCGGGTGCAGAATGAGAGTTGAATGCACTTTTGGTAGACTGAAGAGATGCTGGAATTGTTTACTCACAAGATTGGATCTCCATGGAAAAAAAAACATGCCAATGGTTACCGCTGCCTGCCATGTCCTCCATGATATCCATGAAGCAAAGGGAGAAAAGCTGCTACTTGGATGGAGAGCTGAGGTGGACCAGCTGTCTGCTGAGTTTGAACAGTCAGACCCAAAGGCTATTAGAAGAGCTCTGTGTGGAGTGATACAGCTCAGGAAAGCTTTGAAAGAGCATCTGAACAGTCATAGTAATGCATTGTGGAGTTCTGTGCTCTGCCTCAGCCTGCTGTTTTGGAGCCTGTTAGGAATTGTGTGGTGCTTGGTGTACATCTGTGAATAGAACAGTGTCAATGCACCTATTAATTTTGCCATGCTTGGTTTACATTTATGGATTATTGCACTGTGTCACGGATCCTATGAGTTGTGTCACACTGTCCAAGTAACAAGTGTTTTCTGAATTGTTAGGCACTCTGCAGCATATGTTGTGAACAAATAAATGAATTATTTTCCAAAGAGAATTTTGTTCAGTAACAAAACCAGTGCAAAAAAAGTCTGTGCAATTTAAAAGCAAATACATTAAAAAAGTAACATATTAATGGAAATGAATGTAACTGTGACTTTCAGACATCAGTGTACGTGAAGCTGTATTCATCCTTAATGTGCCCCAACATGGAGTGTGGCCCCTGATACCACATGAAATGCAGGGAGGATGTGTAGGGAGGTGCTGTAATGGAGTTCTCCATGAGCTGCAAAGGGAGGCAAGTCTGATCTTTGAACCTGTCAGTCCACAAGAGTCAGCAGCATTTGTGTTTGCTGCTGGAGAAGCCCCATTATGTCCTCATGCATCTCCCTCCTCTCCTTTTTTCTGCTGAGACTTTCTCCTGTCTGCTCTTTCCTTCTCCATACAATCTGCAAAATTCATCCTCCAAGCCCTCACTTCATGGTCTGATGCAGCCCTGGCTTGCGGGATCTCATTGAACACATCATCCCTAGTCCTCTACTGTTTCCTTTTTATTTCTCTCAGGTGTTCTACAGGTATGGAGGGGGAACAACTCAAGGTCACAAAGACAGCAAAAACACACAGGTCCCATTGTCAGCATAGTCACAACAGAAAGTGAAAGTTAAGATTCAGAATTCCCTTTCCTTGCTGCCATAAAGTGTTAAACAAGACTGGCTTATTGGCACTTCTGCTTGGGAGTGCTTGTGCACAGTGCCACGCTTAGCGCCAGCCGTGGTGAGCATGGCCCACCAAGGGTGAGGGAAATGAGGAAGAAACTGCTTGGTTGCATGAGACTGAGTATTGGGCAATGGCACTGAATGCCGGCACCACTTTCCACAGGCAGCAGTGATTTTAGCTGCTATCTCACTCCTGAAGTGACAAAGGCTGAGACCACAGTTGCTGCTGGTGTCCCGAAGCCACCTGGGCCTGCAGGCTGCCAACCTGTATGCTGCAATGGGGTCTGCTGAAGCGATCACCAACTGGCAAGGAAAGCAACTAAGGCTGCCATCCCTAGAAACCTTCAGCAGACGACTATAGATACCTCCATGAAAGTTTCATCGAGATCTCAGGAGGTTTCAAGGCAATCCCTGTATATATAACAAAGTGCTCCACATGGCTGCCCCACTTAACTCCACAGGGGAATGAAAAGCAAATAACTACCTCTTGAGTTGTACCGCTGCCTCTTCTAAAACAAGAAGATTAATTAAAAATCAGTAGTTGTACCCTGCTATGTTTGAGGGGGGAGGGCACTATCCCTGTAACAGGAAATAAATGTGCACTTACCTAAAGCTCCGTCCCCAGCATCAGGCTTACTGGGCTCAGTAGCTGGGACTGACTGGAATGCAGTGGCGTCTCAGACAGGTCCTGTCTGTGGCCCAGTTGGACCCCTGTTGCATGTCTCCCATCCTCCCCCTCTGTTCATGCCACAGCCTGTGACGCAGGTTCCCCAGAAGCATCCATTGCGGTCTGCAGGATGGTAGTGGGGTCTCCACTAAGCATGGCATGCATTTTATTTTTTTTGTAAAAGCATCAGGTCTGCGGCTTGGAACTGGATTGACTGTTGAGCTCCCTGGCCTTCTGATATGCCTGATACCATTCCTTCACCTTCACGTGGCACTGCTGCTGACCCATCGGACCCCCCTCTCCTGCAGCCCCCGGGCAGTTTGCTTGTAGATGTCCACATTTCTACAGCTGGTCCATAGCTGTGCTTGCACAACTTCTTCTCCCCAGGCTCAGGAGATCCAATATCTTTTGTCTAATCCAGGCAGGAGTGCATCTGGAGTTTGTAGCCAGCATGGTCAGCTGAGCATTTGTACATAACAATGGAGGGCTGCTAGGTGTGCTCGCCACGCTGGACAATCAAAGGCATTGCAAAATTCCACAGGGCTTTAAGAGGCTGGGCTTCCAGTCTACATGACCCCCAGGCAGTGGAATTCACAATTGTGGCCAAAGTGCTGTCGGGCACAGTGGAACTGCTGCTGGAGGACTATTAGCGTCAAAATAGGTAACAGCGTCTACACTCACGCTGCATTGACTTCAGTACATTAACTGTGGCTCAACACCACGCGGAAAAGTGGTGTTACTATGTTGGCGTAATGGAGAACTTATATGGGTGGGAGACAAATTTAAGTGTAGACGCATGCACAACTAGATTGATGAAGGTAGCTTATGTCAACCTAACTGTAGTGTAAACCAGGCCTAACACAGACTATCAGTTCCATTACTTTTCAAAAATTATGATTCTGAGTATTGGAATAATCAATAAATTGAACAGATAAGCAAGCATTGCTTAGGAATGTATGACTTCAATATTATAAAGTTCTAATAAGGTGCAAACTCTTATTAAGTTACCTGTATAAGATGTCTATCAAAAGATAGAGATAGTGAGCTGAAACTAATAATGAAAGCAGATTAAGAGACCATATTTAATCCACAACTTCCACAAGCGCTAAGACAAAACTAGGATTTGAAGTTTAGAAAATGGTACAATTTGGACATATAAAAGTGGGGAGAGAGCAGCCACCAAAAGCAAACCCCAACACAGAAAGCTGAATTTCATTTTTCCTTCCATTTGTAACTGGAAATTTTTATCTAAGAATTCAAACTACATTTCTTTCACTCTGCTATGATGCAATTCGAATACCCTCCGCCATTCTCTCACCCATAATTAAATATAATTAGATTACTCACATCATAACCACATAATATGCTTCTATATTTTCTCTAAACATGTAAGTGGTCATCGTTTATTCCCGTTTACATTCCCATAAATCAAACAAATTGTATATCTTAATGTCACTGAAATCATACCTCATCAATCAGTACAAATACAAGAGCATCTTTATCATCAATCAACTCTTGAATCTTCTGGAACATCTTGGTTACAAGTTTGCCACTCTGAAAAGAATACACAAATATATTGAGTTATTTTTATATAGTTTTCCAAGTCTTGGTTCATTATTTATAACTCTAATTGTATCCACATGTAAGTTGGTTCCCAGAACTGATAAGCAAAATTTACTATGATCTACAATAGGTGTATCCGTATCATAAAGCTAAAATTGTTTAATTAGTTAAATAACATACCTCAGAAAACCACTTAGAGAAGAGGCTATGACTGTTTATCTCAATTAACTGTCCATACCTGTACCTAAAATATGGGAGAAATCAACAACAATTATATTGTAAAGTTAATTCTACTGCTCATTGCAAAGGAATCAATATCTACAGTTTATATCCTCAGCATTGAAAAAAGAATTTTGTGAACTGTGGTATTATAGGCTAAGTGAGTCAGAATTCTTTCAACATTAGTGCTTTGTACTTACTAAAACAAATATCTGATTTATTAACAATAAAATTCAACCATTGAAAGCTAAGTTTCAATCTCTGATGTTAGCATATCATTGTTTGCTTATTATTTCTCAATCTTATCCACAAATACTTTTTGTCGATGAAACCTAAGATTCAGCACTGATTTCTATTTAGGCACAATACAGGTATAGACCACCATGCCAGTAATCTCCTTATTTTTCCATAACTGTTTTACAGCCCAAAAGTAATGGAAATTTCATGCTAACTCTCATCAGTTCTTAAGACATCGCTCATAAGCTGAACAGTATATGGCTGACCCTAGAATTAAATATATTAATATTTCATTTTAAGAGTATATAATCCATATCTATTACACTTTTGTATGAGTAAAACTGCATTATTTGGAGTAGTAATGATTTATAATTAATATTAAAAAGTAGGTTACCTAGTTTACCAAGATTTGTGATGCTAAATTGAAAGTTAAATGTTAATGTTGTCATTATTTGTCTGTCTGAATGTACAAGATGAGCAAGGCAGGATGTGTTCATCTATGAGACAAACAGAACACAAAACAAATATACATCTGGCTCTAAAAGCTACTGTTTAATTAATGATGTGGACTGTTTTGTGTGCAAACAAAACAATGGACCTGACGCTGCCTCTCCCTTCAACTTCTGTAGTAGTTTGAGTATGCAAAGTAGGCATAATACACTATCATTCTAAATCTGTAGCACTTTACACCCACTGGTGTAAACAGCTGCCCAAAGTAAAAGGCATTGGTGAATTGGGCCCAGTGTCTTCAATATAAGGTATGACAAATGTGAGCATTTGCCCTTCAACAAGCCAAGCACGCTACATAAGGAACAACACTCAGCACCCAATCTCTGAAAGAAAACCTGTCATGGCAGGTTGGTGGCAGATTTTAGCCATTCAATGGGCTACAGATCTGTTTTAAACCAAAATATTAACAAAAATTACCTGTATGAAAGTCTAATGGTCAGTTTCTGAGCCAATGCTTTGCAGAGTGAAGTTTTACCAGTTCCTGGAGGACCTACATAGAAAAACAAACTAGTTAATATGGCCTGACATCTCTTTAGCTACTGAATTCCAAATCAGCACTAATTATATGTGAGAGTATAAAACTACAACAATATGCTACATTACCATAGCTGCCTATTTTGAACAGTTATACAGATGGCTTACTGTGTCCAAATCTTCACTAGAGTGCTAGAATTGCACCCTGTCTTTACTGAGTCTTTTAACTGAGATTGTAACCATTTACTGGCAAGGTTGCCTCTAAACTTGGTGTGTGCCCAGACAGATGATTAAACTCTCAGTAACCATGGCAGTTAATGGCGTTTCCCTCTGTGCACCAGCATTATTTTAAAAATCTAACAGCATGGAACTGCCACTTATGCAGCTCCATTTACTGTAGCAACAGTGAAAGCACTAGTATACACTGGGTGTAGGTGTTTTATTTCTGTGACACCTAACCCAACTTGGAGCAGATCCAGATAGCATGATGGTTAAAATGCCTGCCCCTTCCCTGTATGCAAGCAGTCCTACCAGCAGAGATGCCTACATAGCACTTTTTTTTTTTGAAGTAATATAATGTAGATTGCTAGCTTAAGATGGCATGTAGTTGTCTTCCTGCACCTGATTCAGCATATTTGTTTTCTACTGTATAGACAGAAATGCTAACCATGCCTGCATTTGGCCAATCCCTCCTTCCTTCTAATAATCTGTATATTAAGATATCCCAGAACATCCTGTCCAGTGTGCTACTGGCGATAGTGTGGGTTTGCCCTTCAGACACTTCATCCCCTTCAGAGACCCTGCAGGATAGCTTCCCAGATTTTCCAAGAATGCACCAATACAAAGATGCTTAACTAGCCTGGGAAGTGTGAATATGCAAACATTGTCAAAAAAGTTCATATATGGACACTAACTTAACTGTTATTTGCAACCAGCTAAGATGATAGTGCTCCCAAAGGGTCACAAAGTCAATATTGTAGCTGTAATGTGGATACATTAAAAAACTTCAGATTCTGTTATTCTTAGCTTTTTTCCCTACTCTAGCATAGATTTTTAGCATTTCGTAAGTTCCATGTATTTAATTTTTATATTTAAACAAACTCATTACTCAAACATTTCAACAATATAGAGGATCTAATTCTCCCTTCGAAATCATTTACAACTTTCATTAACATTTTATATTCAGACCTATAAATAAAACAAGAGAAGAGAGCTCTCAATTTGCTCTATTTATTACAAAATCTCATGATAGCTCTACTAAAGTTAAGTGAATGTCTATTAATTAGCATTTCTATTAAGAATATCTATTTTTGATTCATGGACTTGGTCACAGAAGTTCATTCTGGACTGCGACTTGGTACATAATGGTTCAGTTGATATCATAATCATGTTTAGTCCATGATTCCTTCCAAAGCATCTAAGGCAGGGGTCTCAAACTCGCGGCCCGCGGGCCAACTGCGGCCCGCGGGCTTGTGTCATGCGGCCCGCAGTCCGAATCCGGCTGCAGGCTTGTGCTGGCATTTTTTTTTGAGCGGAGCTCCGGGAAGCTGTGGCCGTCTTAAAAAGGAAATGGCCGCCGAATGTGGGCCCCACAGAGAGATTTGACGGCGGACAGTGGAGCCTGCAAGTCCCTGTGAGAGCCTCTCTCTCCTACTGTGCCGCCGAATTTTACCCTGCGTGGAGATTTTTTCGGCGGAGAGTAGAGCATGAAAGGTACAGTAGAGTAGTGTGTGTCATGTGTGGCCCCCCTGAAGTCCACTCAATGTAAATGCGGCCCGCCACAGCAATTGAGTTTGAGATCCCTGATCTAAGGGCTGGTCTATACTTATCTTCGTGATTCAGCAGCAGTCAACAGGAGATACCCAAGTGATGTAAAAAAATTGAGTACCCCATGTCGACTCTGCTGCTCCAGTTCTGCATGCCGTCCATACTGCGCTGAGGTGGTTTTCGTAGGTAGATTTCTGGATCGACTGAGTGGGTCTTCACAGACCACTCAGTCGATCCAGAGAAATGGATCTGACGGCAGTGAATTTGCCGCCGTCAGTACAGACCTAGCCTTAGTGATGATCGAAAGAGGATTATTGCTTTGACTAAGTAATTGAGCTGTGAGTAAGTGAGCTCAGAGATGTTCTCTCATGCTGGATGGCAGAAATACAACTAAGTACAAAAAAAGACAGTACAACTATTACTAAAAGGAAAGTTTTCCGATGATTTTTATCGGGCATCAGCAGATGACTTTTTAATAGTGTAAAGTGGTTACTAAATTTTGTGATTTCCTATCATTATCTTGGTTCATGCATTATTCCTTATACATTGTACAAGAAATACCACAATAATTATTCACTTAAATAATTGAAAATGTAGTGGTTAGCATTGTATTTGAAGGTAATTATGCAGCTTAGTTTATTCAACAATTAATCAATTTAATCAGTTTAATATTAGTTATCACTTTGCTATTTTGAACCATTTCTCTGCTCCCTCTTGAATTCCACCAGTACTCTTGCCAAAGAGGAAGTAGAAAAAGCTCCTAGTAAATCAAATCTAAGCTGCTCCCTATTCAGCCAGAAGGGTCATTGTATTTCCTGCCATGGTGGGATTGCTTTCAAAGCACCACTATGGGAATATAGGAAGACAATCAGTGAGAAAAAGGATTTACATTCTACCACACAGAAGTGCAATACAGCTTACTCATGAGAGTGGCTTCATTATGAATCTATTTACTCTTTATTTAGAAGTTGTAATCTTTACCATGCAGCAAAACAACTCTGTTCCAGGATATCAGGTTGCTGTCAACATTTTTGTCAGAAAACAGTAAGGTTGTCATCACATAATCAAGAAGCTAGTTCAAGAGGAGAGGAAAAAAAAGAAAAATTAAAAAACATTTACTACAACAGGATCACTAAGAAGAAAAAACACAATACATCACTACCACCACCATGAAAGTAGTGCATAGAGAAGGGCAAAATTCCAGGCCCCATTGAAGCTGAACTTTCGACCAGCTCTAATTTAGTACTATTGTTTTCCCTTTTTTCTTTTGATATATTTTTCTCTTTGATACCAACCATTGTTAAGTGAAGAGTGAAAATATATCCTTGAATGAAATCCTGGTCTGCTTTTGTTTTTCAAACTAACATTTACTTTGAGTACCCTAGATACAATAGGCATCATTCCCTCTGAAAATATTTTACCAGTACCACAGGAAAAGGCATAGAATATGGATATTGGAAATGGATTCCCAAGTTCCAAAAGGGTCTTGTAAGATATGCAATTGAACATGTGTTTAATTGTTCTATACTGTCAAATTTGATATGAACTCTCAGTATAATATTCAGTTTGGGAAAAACATTTTCTATTGCTCCACTAACTAAATGTTGAATATTTACATTTAATGGAACTCTGTTTTATAGTTTCTGAAACTGCGTTTGAGATAGCATCCTGTCGTTTTTTTAAAAAACTACTTGTATCCATGCCCTATGAAAATGGGTTGCTGTCCAATTATCAGTGTTTTACATGAAAACTTGTCATTGTTCTTTCTGTATCTAGGATTTACTTTTTGACATGAAAAACTGGAACAATAGAGCTGCTTCAATGACATCCATGTTACGTTTACTTTCAGATGTTCTAGAAGACTTGCATCTTTTAGTCATCATACCTGATGCTATTTCACAACATTTAATGCTGTATTTTCTGATATATAGATAGTCCACCATATGTAAATATTTCCAGTCACATTTTCTTTATTTCTTATGGAACTATTTTTATCTGCTACTGTAAGCAATTGGCACATTGCTTTGCTTGTGACAGTTGTAAGTATTAGGAATTCTCCAAACAAAAGAATATTTGCTTCCAAAAAGAATGTTATTCTCAGTTTTTAGATTTATGCAGTCTTAAGTGAATGAAAGCTAACAAGAGGTTTGAATCTATAATGACTTCACCTACAATTAGACTAGGAATATGCAATAGTATATTTTAATTTCTACTGCTATATCTCAATTTTCTGGTCATGTTAAATTCTCACTGGGAAGTCAGTGTGACATTCCTGCAATACTGCATGCCGTAAGTCCTGTAGGTACAACCATTATACAGGACAAAGGTTTTTATGTTGTACCAAAACTGTTCTTTAAAAAAAAAAAAAAAAAAAAAAATCTATGAGACTTGGAAAATGTTCTTAACACATATTAGATGTTAATTCTTAAGATGTCTTTCACTCTTGATTACGTTATGCAGTACATCCTCAATATTGGTATTTTGCAACAGTTCTCTTCGGGACTCCTTTTCTAAAATTAGAATGTGAGAAAGAACACATCTTTATGAATTTCTGTTACTACACCGTAGTACTGTTTGCATTTTCCAGCTTTTCAAAATGTGCTTTAGTTCTGCAACACGGAAATAGTGTTAATTCATCTCTCTGTACTTTAAATAGAAATACAAGTGCAAAGTAATAATTCTCCTTTTTAATGTTGTTTAATGGTTAATTAACCAGTTTCTCTCTTCCTTACCAATACTAATGTAGTATTTATTTTTCAGTGCAGCATCTGCTTCACGTCATGTGCCTATAATTTTCAGTGCATCAGTTTATAGTTCGCCTACTATGCAAGAGATTAATTTTAAGATTATAACAGCTACTCACCTATGAAATGACAGTACTGTTAATCTAACAGGAAGTGCATGCAGTAGAGAAGAGAAAAGCATATGAGGGGTTGCCTGAATTAGGTCAAGGAGAAACTAAGATTTGAGAAATGGTTTTCACTCTGGCTAAGGGGAACAACCAATTGACAACCCTGCAGAAGACCGAATCTCAAAGAGAAGGGACATTACTGAAAGTGGAAAAAGTCAGAGACAATTCTAAAAGACAGATGATACTCTTTAATGATGCTCTTTACTGATGCTGTGTAGTTTCACAATGATACTATATCAGGGCTTAAAGAACATTTCCACTCTTCCTCAGGAACTAAGACAATATCTAAAAAATTTGTATTTGAAGTGTTATTAACATATTGTTTTGTTATCCATGGACTGACTCACTTAACTGTGAAAATATTTAAGTTTTGCTTTTCTTTTGAAGTGCAACTAATAAACATTTTTTAAAATAATGATTAACTTAGTGCCAATAAATCTGTAGTTAAACATCTAATTGTTACCACTGTCTCAATGAGCGTTCTCTGTAGCTCAAGGTTTTATTGTTTTAAAAGTTTCAATAGATCAGTTCCACCGCCTCTGATGAAGCATAGGTCTTTCATCAAGGAACAGTGCTTATGTGGAGTTCTGCTATTCTAAGCACCTTTTCCAGGTACTGTGAGGTCATTAAAAGATGGGGGTGTATTACCATGGGACACATTTGGCATTATTTGGGTAGAACACTAATGGTGTGACTGACAGGACAACCCCCCTCTCTGACAAACCAGAAGTTCGTCATACACAGAACCAGCCGCAATAATGGACATTTATTGCAATTTTCAACTCCTCCCTAAAGTTGCTTTTTGGAGCTTTTTCATGAGAAGAGATGGGGAACCAAGAGGTTGAAAACTGCGCTCAGTCTCTTGTTACAAAGCCAGCCTATGAATCTATCAAATTTCCACCGTTTTTCTAGCTCACTCTCTAGAAAAACAGGGAAAGTTAGTCACACCCTATGTCTCCCATAAGATAAGTTGCACACCGTCTTCATGGTCTAGAAAGCATTAAAGGTTTTATCTGAAGTAAAATTTTCAATTTCTCCCTAACCCAGACCATGCCCTGTGTTGCTTTTCATTAGTATGGACTGGCTTGAACATGGCAAGGGGAGGGAGAAGGTTGTCCCCTGAAAAGTGGAGCTGAGGTGTGTTACCACAACAACCCCAACATCTGCTAGAGAGAAATGCAATAAGGAAACTTCAGAACATTTGTTCACTGGTGGCTGTGCTGAGTTCATGGGAAAGCAGGGATGGTGATTTATTAGAGGGGAAAAAGTTTTAAGCAAGCAAGCAGTCTGGGCAGTAAGGTATACTGCTCCATGGCTGACTTGGAGACAGGCTCCCCTAACCTGGACTCATCTATACAAGGGCCATCAGTCATCTCTACCATCTCACCCCAGGTGAAGGTTTCTTCTAGGTAGCATAGCTACTAAATCTGCTCTAAGAGCTTCTCCCTTATAAGATCCTTCATTTCATTACTGGAGATGTTGCTGCTCCAGCAGACTTCAGCTCTTACCACAGAAACTCAAATAGCGGCCATTAATAAAGAAATGCATTAGAGAAGAGGCATGTAGAATCTTAAACCTGGCATACACCTAAAACTTAGGTCAAACTACCTACATCACTCAAGGGCTATGAAAAAATGCCACACCTTTTGCGACAATAAGGTTGACCTAACCTCCACTCTAATGTCCACTAAATCAACAGAAAGATTCTTTGAGTTTCTTGAAGCTATGAGGATGAGGAGTGTTCAGCCAGAGGAATCCAAAAAATATGAGTCACACATTTTTTAAAAGTCTGTGTTTTAAATAGTTAATATAACAGTGTTTATTATCAAGAAATATTATGGAAAAATCAACTGGGCTATGTAATTTCTGTAACCTTTATATGAGACTATCACTAAGCTTAAGAAACTAAATTGCAACTACAAAATGTAAAATTAAGGGGTTTTAGTCCTGCTTTCACCCAAGAGCTGAATATAACTCAAACAATGGAGCTGTTACTACAGTCCACAATACAGTTTCCAAGAACATGCTAAGTCATAAACCCTCAAGATCGCCTTTTATTCACATAAAATGTAAAACCAAGTTTTATTTTGTATGAAGTGTTATGGCCAAATTTTGAGCTTAAGTACATGAAATTAGACACCCAGCATAAATGACATTTTTTAAAAGTTGGGAGTGCCTACCACTTTCGCATAAGTCAACGCAAGTGCTTAGGGGTGCTGAAAAAAAGTTTTATTTAGGTGCATAATTTAATATATCCATTTTGGTCTATTTTTATCCAGAAGTCAACAGAAAGCTGTTGTATAAAATATATTAAGAAAAAACAAAAAGTCTCCTTTTGCCAAATTCGGTCTTCATTTTAACTGAGTAGAAATATACTAAGTAGATAAGGCTTTATAAAATTCCATGTAAAATAAGCTTCATTTCTGAAGACTGTTTCTTTCCAAGCTGCAGCACTTTATACGGGCTACCTGTTAAAACCTTTGTCCACAGAGAGGTTTTCCATTCAACTTACATGCGATTTTACTTCAGTGTCATACACAAGGCTCTCCCAAAGACCATGGAATTCAACTGCAAAACAATGATATAGACATTATTTATGTATAATTAATAACTAAGAACTCTCAGTTAAACCCAGTGAGCTATTATCTATCACCACCTTATAATGCTGGCATATTTTCGAGTTGTCCCTTAATAGTAATAAGAAAGCTGCTCGACCATAATTAAAGATACAAAACAAACAGACAATTTGAACGATAAAAATACATCGGTTAATTTTTTGTGCTGAAAAGAAAGGTCTTCATTCATGAGTGAATCTGACAGTTTTACAACTTCTACTGCATAACACTATTTGGTCAACATTGGTAAGTATGGGATAAATTATTTACTGGTTTCAACTTTCAGTAACATTATCTATAGGTAGGAAGGAAATTAATTGAATAGAAGTTGCTCCCAATCAATTTATTTTCCATGTTAAACAGATAAAAGTGACATGCCAAGTTTGTTAGGAGTAAAATCTGTTGAAAGCCTGATATTTGTTTATTGCAAAGGCCAGTTTTCTAATTCAATTTGTTTACAGCAGTGGTTCTCAACTACGGGTAAAACGTACCCCTGGGGATTCACAGAGGTCTCCTGGTGGTACACCAACTCATCTAGATATTTGCCTAGTTTTACAACAGGCTACATAAAAAGGACTAGCAAAGTCAGTATAAACTAAAATTTCACACAGACAATGACTTTTTTATACTGCTCTATATACACAACACACTGAAATGGAAGTACAATATTTATATTCCAGTTCATTTATTTTATAATTGTATGGTAAAAATGAGAAAGTAAGGAATTTTTCAGGAATAGTTACTGTGACATTTGTATTTTTGTGTCTGATTTTGTAAGCAAGTAGTTTTTAAGTGAGGTGAAAATTGGGGGCTCACAAGACAAATTAGACTCCTGACAGGGATACAGTAGCCTGGAAAGGTTGAGAGCCACTGGTTTACAAGACTATTGTCAGCATGTAAGAGAAAGGCTGAAAACAAGGAATTGAAGAAACTGAGAAGAGAAAAATCAACTTCTTGATTTTGGTGTGTAATTATGTGCAATGGTTTTTTTAATACAAAAATTAAAAGCTTATGTGTAAGTTTCAGAGATTTCAGAAAGGAAACTAGAAGGTTTTAAATGCAGGGTTTCATCTTAATCATAGCAAGGGATTTTTATGGATAGGAGCTGAAAGCTGAGAAGGTGGCTAGGAAAGAACCACCCTATTATATTACCTTACATGGCAAAATGATGCCCAAGTGAGCAGATGCCTCCCCACCCACAACCCTTCCCAAGAAGTGAAACTCGAATTATGTGGTATACTCAGAAGGTTTTCCACAGGATTGGTCAAAGGGAGAGAATGCCCTGGAACTACTGTTTCCCCACCTACGAGAGTCCAATCTGGTTCCCCTGATGACATGGTAGTAGCAGAGAGGGATAAGGCCCTATTTTAATACATTCAGGGACAAATTTATTCCTGTTTTGCAAACTAGTCCCCTACACTCCTCTTCTGCCCCCAGATTTTGTTTTTCTCCCCTTAAATGAACAGCTTGACAAGATCGGATAATGCCCATCTGATCCAATTACTGGCCCTGATCCTCATTTTTCCACAAAGTAAGGATTAGGAATAAAGGAAACCTTAAAAAATTCAATAAATTAATGAAAGCGAGTAATTTGGATGACTGTCATAACTCTCCTAAGGAGGTAAATATGCGCCATATTTTCCTTAAGCCTCCCATCCTGAGAGCCCTTACATCACCATTTAATATTGTCTATGTCCACTACACCTGGTCACCATTTTTACAAAATTGTGATAAATCCTGTGCAATGTAGGCTTGAGGAGGTATCACTGGAAAAGTTATAATCTGTTGAGCATCACTATCCTGCTAAAAAGTATGTATCGTCATTGTATATAAAGCTATGAAATTTTGCTATATGTTTGTTACTAAACATGTTGTGAGTTTGGGGAACACCCAGACTTGCCACTCAGCGGTAACAAAGAACAGTGAACAAAAGCCTTCCACATCAAGCCTCGCATACACAAAAGCTGTGAGCGAAAGATCTGCAATTCACCTGAGACACACTACAAATATCATGTACAGTTATCGCTACAGAATGGCTGTCTGCACCCCAGTAGGAAGGGGGTATTCCTGAAAGCGAAGCAGAGAGTATAAATAAGGGATAATGACATCACCACTTCTCTTCCCTCCTCCCCCATACTGAAGGCAACAGGATCATTTGGAAGACAAAAACATTTGAACTGGGGATAGTGGTCCTAACTGGAAAAAATTTCCAGTTACCACGGGCTGATGTAGCTTTTGGGTAAAAGAAACCTTACTGCTTCAAATTTGGTTTAGCCAGATAAAGTTTAGGAAATAGCTTGCAAGATTTTTCTCTTTTATCATCTCCTGTAACCAATTCTGACCTTCTATGCCTATGTCACTTATAATCACCTAAAACCTCTTTCTGTAGTTAATAAACTTATTACAATGTTTTAATTTGAGCCACTCTGTTTCTGACTGAAGTTTGGGGAATCTACGGACATTAAAGCCTGGTGCCTATTCGCACCCTTTGATAGTAGGGTGAACAAATTAACGAGCTTTCTCTGATCAAGGGGGTCAGCGTAAGACGCACATTTCTCAGGTGCAAGGTTGGGGGAATTTGCAGATGATTCCCTGACCACAGTTCATGAATAGCAAAAAGGGCCATCATGGAACTTCGGGTGTTCCTTCACTTGCTCATGGTGGTGTGACCAAAAAGTCTGAAAGGGACTGCTTGTCACTAGCAAAGCAGTATGAGAGTTAAGGGGGCACAATTCTACAGTCCAGGTTGTACCCCGGCGCACATCACACACAGCGAGACAACAGTTTGCATACATAGGTTTATATTTAGTGTACAAAGCAAGAATGGGTGCCAAAAAGTTAAGTGGAATGTACTACAAGTACCTGAACAAAAGGCTTTTAGTCTGTGAAATGTCCTTGTAAAGTAAGTATTCATTTAGACCATGCATTTTCAACCTTCACTCATGACGATAAACACTTACTTCCTCCACCTCCCAATAATTTAAAATCACATGCATAACCTAGAATCATTTTCATTTATTCCAGCAAAAAAGATGAGTAATAAAAATACCTGTCTGTTCATTGATCCCCCCCACCTGTTGTGCCCAAACTTCAGCACATATACAGCATATACAAGCAGCCCTACAGCAATAGCAAAATAACTGTGTCCCCTCCTATTCGCAGATTTTCCTCTCATCCCAGATGTTCTGGACCTCCATTGACCACCCTAGGTGGCTATGAAAGAAAAGTACCTGTAGGCAGCACCCAGTGATTGGCTGCAACAATATCCTCATTCTCTTCTTCTAGATTTTCAGTGCTTGGTCCTTCATCATTCAGATGAAAAATATGAATTGAGAGATTGCACTTGCTCAAATTAATGGGCTACAATGGATAGAAAGACAGTCAGCTTTAATAAGAAAGTTGATATGTAAACAAGTTGGTAAGTCAGTCAAATAACTCATTTTTGGTAGCTTGTATTCAATAACCTCTCTTTTTAAAAAAAGTTTAAGAACTGGGCTAACAACAGAAGTAACCTGAGGCTTTTGTGTAGAGAGCTGTATATTTTTAGAACCAGTGATTTTTAATCCAATTAAATTTTTGGATTGGAAAATTGGAAGTGGTTATAGTTGTGGGTATTATCAGGGTTTGTTACTACATTATTGCACCATCCTTTCGAGGTAAAATGTTTATCTTTTTGCTCCAATGAAACAGTGTTGAAACAGCTGTGCCATGCAACATTTAATATAATATTAAATAATTGACTCAAATACAGGAGGCCAAAGCTAAAAGTCATCTTAGGTAAACTGATTATTATAATTTAATCTGATTTAATAGCAAGTTGATAACATTTTTCTATAAAAATCTTATGCTTTTTATCTTTACAAAAATTTGGATACCTGTCTTTCTTTCAGTTTTAGCTCTGTGTCCACAATTGACACAGACTCCACATTGTTGTTCAGAAAACCATCATCAAACTCAGTCCATGTGTAATCACCAAAAACGACGTTATGTCTGTTTAGCAGCTTTAAGACATTCAGCCTGATATCTTCTTTCTTTGAGGTGCTAATAAGAGAAACAACATTATTTGTTAAGCACCAGAGATATGCTTGGTAGCATGCAAGATTAAATACCCAAAGAGCTTTAAAAAAGGGAGGGGGAAAAAAAGTCTTTTCCCCAAAGGGCTTAGAAACAAAAAATGGAAAATATTTTTTTCTTCTAGAAAAAGTCAAGTGTTCTAATATTTGCCAGAAATTAAGGTATCAGTTGTCAAAAGAACTAGTAGAAGCAACACTGAAACAGCACACAAGAGTCAGGTTTAAAGTATCCGTGTTTATCTTGGTACATGAAACTGAATGTTCAGATACCAGAGGAAAAACTGCTACTAACCTGTTGTGTAACTCTTGTTCTTTGAGATGTTTCATGTCTATTCCAATGTATTCACACCCAGTGCACTTGCATCAGATTTTTCCCTTAGCAGTACCCATCGCGGCAGCTCATGAACCCTCTGCTGCCTGGTGCTGCTGCACAATGGTATAAAGGCCAGAATCACCCCCCCACACACTGCCCTCAGTTCCTTCTTACACCACAGACTCCAATATAGAGGGGAAAGAGGGTGGGTCATGGAAGAGTCATGCACAACACCTCAGAAAACAACAGTTACAGGTTAGGAACCCTTTTTTCTTCAAGTAATTGCACATATCCATTCCATGGCAGGTGACTCACAAGCAGTTCAGTCCAGAGGTGGGATCACAGTTTACTCAGATAAGGATGGACAGACTACACACATCCAAATCTGACACTCTCTCTAGATTGTTAAGAGATAGCACTATGACAAGCAAAAGCATGTACTGATGACCAAGTTGCAGCTCTACAAATGTCCAGTGTGGACACTTTAGCTAGAAAAGCTGCAGAGGCTGTGTGCAATCGTTAGCATCCTGCTTGGTGGAATTACATTGGCCATATTGTAGCACAAACATATAAAGGAGGAAATACTCAACAAAGTTCTTTGAGATGAGACTAGAAGTCCCTTCATCTTGTCCATGACTACTACAAACAGTTAAGATATCAGACTAACCTAAATAAAACAGGAATGCTCCCCTAATATCTGATGTGTGGAGTCGAGCAAGAGGTTTAGGAAAGAATGCTGGTAAATACACTGCCTCATTGATATGGAAATGAGAAACCACTTTGGTGAGAGACTTTGGATGAATGAATAAGTATATCCTGTCCTTGCAATAGACTGTATACAGTGGGTCGGATACCAGGGGTCTCAATTCTCCTACTCTCCTTGCCAAGGTAACTGCCACCAAAAAGGCAGCAACAAACAGCAGATCAAAGGGCTGATCCATTAGCTTTGTCAACACCACGTTTTAAGTTCAGAGTAGACTAGGATCCTAGTCAGGGATATAAACTGTCCCAGATCCTTCAAAAACCTGAATGATGTAGGATTGGAGAAAAGTGGGCGATTATCAAATGGAACAGAAAAGCAGAGAGCAGGTAGGTACACCCTGATGACACTAATGGCAAGACTTGTTGTTTCAGCTATAACAAATAGTCAACACATGTATGGGAACCTGGACCAGTCAAATACTTTTTTGCTGAGACCACAAAGAGAAACATTTCCACTTCAACAGGTAAGTACATCTAGAATGGTTTCTGCTTTTCAAGAGAATGTTTTGAACATCCCTAATTGTTAGCCATGGAGCATCCATATTGTAAGACTAAAAGCACATGGGTTGGGATGAAGGAGGCACCCACGGTCCTGTAACATCAGGTCTGGTTCTGGTGGTAATGAAGCTCTGGTTGAGTGTGTCAGCAGAGTGGAAAATCAATGCTGGTAAGGCCATACCAGTGCTATGAGAATTATGCAAGCATGACCCTGTTTAATCTTTACCACCACCATGGGTAGAAGTAGATCCAGAGGGCATGCATACATGAGATTATCTTCCCAGGGCAACAGGAACGCATCCATCAGACACCTTGGACTGTGACCTACTCATGGACAAAACTGACGACAATTCCTGTAGTGCGGATTGCAAACAGATCTATATGGTGAACCCCCTTGGCTTGAAAAATATGTCTGACTATATCTGGCCAGAGACACAACTCATGGTCACTGGTTAAAGACCTGCTCAAATGATCTCCCAGGTTGTTCTGGACCCCCAGAAGTTGGGAGGTGAATCCTAGGTGGTGAATTGCACTGGCAATACAAAACTCCCAAAGCAGTATTGCTTCTTGGCATAGGAAATCCAAACTGGCCTCTCTCTATCTGTTTCTATAGAATATTGCTTCTGCGTTGTCTATAAGAACTAATAAGTTCTTTCCCTTGACATGGGGAAGTAAAACTTGACAAGTTAAACAACTCAACTCCCTCACATTTATGTGAGTGGCCACATCTTGGTCAGGCCAGAGACCTTGAGCCAGATGGGCTCCCCAACCTAGGGCAGAAGTGTCTGTAAAAAGAGTTAATGTAGTTTGAGGGGGAACGAAAGGCACTACCACACAGGGTGGTTGGGTCCACCCACCACATGAAAAGAGGCAAAAGGCACTACATTACAATCCTAAATCAATCTGTGTTAGGTCAACTTACAGCCACCACAGTAATTGGTGGCTGACGTCCACACTATCCTTCTTCTGTTGGTGGTGCACAACCTCTCCAGAAGCACTTCCACTGACTGAAGAGAAGTAGTGTAGGGATCCAAGAGCCAGGGCACTCAGCTCCACACAGCAACCTGGGCTTTTTGTCTCCCAGCTAGGAGCAGTGGGGGAACCTAACTATGATCCACCAGATCCACACCTGCAGTCCAGTCAGCTGCCATGCTCCCGGCAGTCAGCGGGAAGCCAAGACCCTGGGGACAGCAGGGCTCCCACCAAAGAGTGGAGATCAGGTAGGAGACCAGCTGGGGAGCTGGCTGGTTTTCTTGTCAGTTTCACAACTCTAGCTTGTCAAATACATAGCAAGAAATTGCTCTGTATACTATATACTGAAAAGTACAATATTTATATTCCAATCAATTTTATAATTATATGGTAAAAGTGAGAAAGTAAGCAATTCTTCAGTAATAGTGTGCTATGGCTCGTTTGTATTTTTATGTCTGATTTTGAAAGCAAGCAGTTTTTAAGTGAGGTAAAACTTGGGAGCGTGCAAGACAAATCAGACACTTGAAAGAGGTACAGTAGTCTGCAAAGGTTGAGAACCACTGGTATAGATCAAGCCTAACACTCCTGTGGACACTCAAACCAACATTCCAATGGGTGATGAACTAGCGAGTACACTGAGCTCAGACAGCTCTGCAGTTTCTGAGATGAAGTCTAGTATGCCCAACTATGTAAGTGCATGAGACCATATGCCCCAGAGGCCAAAGGCAGTTCCTTACTCTCGTGGCAGGATGGCCTTTCAGGTCCAATGAAATGTCTAACATTGACTGGAATCTGTTTGCAGGAGGAAAGCCCTGGCTACCGTAGAATCCAGAACCGCTCCCATAAACTCTACTCTCTAAACAAGTGAGATGATTAACTTTTCCTGATTGACCAGTAATCCCAGCCTGCTGAATGTGGACTCTATCTTGGCTACACTGAACACTAGCTACCTCTGTGATTGGCCTCTAACCAGCCAGTTGTACAAAAACGTTTGTACTCCTCATTTCCTTAGAAATGCAGCCACCACTGCCATGCACTTCATAAAAACCCATGGGGCTGCAGACAATATGACAGGTTGACCATAAATCTGATGAATTTTCTGTGGCTTTGATGTATTGCCACATAGAAATATGCAGCCTGTAAGTCAAGGGGCGCATACCAGCTGCCAGGATCCGGGGAGGGGATAATAGAAGCCAGAGTGATCATGCAAAACTTTATTTTCTTTATATAGTTTGTTCAGTTCTCACAGGTCTAGTATGGGTCTGAGACCTCCTTTTGTCTTTGGAATGATAAAGTAGCATGAATAAAAACCTTTTCCTCTGTGTAGAGGAAGCACCTCCTCTATGGCTCCTAAAAAGAGGAAAGAATTCACCTCCTGAAGGAGAACTTCCTCATGCAAGAGGTCCCTGAAAAGGGATTGGGAATAGGGATTAGAAGGGGGGTAGAAAAACTCAATCCCACCATCCTTAAAACCCACTGGACTGTAACCCTAAGATCCAAGAACTTAGGAAGTGAGACACCCTCTTGGAAACAAAGACAGGAGAAGCTGGCATAACGTAAATTGGTAAACTGCCTTCAACTAGCATCTCAAATTGTCTGCTTGATGTTACCAAGTTGTCTGGATGAGCTCACTATAGATTGAAAGTGAGGTGATGGACATTTGACCTTTCCCATTCTTCCTAAACTGGTCATGCTGTTGATGTGCAAAGGACTGATAACACTGGAATGACTGAGGGCAGAACTATTTTTTCTTTGGGAGTGATGTTTAAATCCTCAAAGACTACAGTGTAGCTCTAGAGTCCACGAGACCATGCAATTTGGCATCAGTCTGCTGGGGAAAAAAAAAAGGTCAGTCCCTCAAAGATGAGATCATGGATCAGAGGAAGATCTGATGACTGGAGCCACGAGCATCTATGCATGGGAGTGCTCTCCTGAACTACTTCCACCTGTCCGTCCAGGTAGGAAGCAACCCCCTTCAGAGGTCTTCACAGGTCCTGTAATTTTCCTGGAAAGGTGAGGCTATATCAACATCACTACCTTGTCAGGGGACAAAGAGAAGGAACATAAAGCCAGTTGAGGTAAAGCCTCAAGTAAAATTCCTCTAATGGAGGACCTGCTGGGGCAGGTTGCTCCTTTGGTACCCAACTCGGTAACGGTGATAGTTTTGTGTGGCTTCTCATGCAAATTATCCCAATGCCTACTGGGGGGGATGTGGAAGGAGGAAACCATGGAGAGGATCTGGTGGTGTAAGGGAACCCCGTGGAGTTTGAATATGGCTATTCAGATCCCTACCTCTTTTGACAAAGGCTCCATGCTCATTGGCCAATATGGGATCTCAGCTGGATATCAGGGGTGAAAAGTCCTGGAAGGAGAGCACCAGCTTCTGCCCTGAGGCCAAGATACAAACAATATAATTTAGGATGATGAACCCAAGAGACAAGCCAAGGAGGTCTGGTACCCCTTGATGCCAAGGAGTGACATCAAGAGTCCAGAGACAATGGTACTGAAGAAAGTATACTAGGGCTTGCCCTCTGGATGACACGAGGTGAGGTACAAGAGGGTCACAAATATGCCCACAGTATCAGCAGCTGAGCTTTACCTTCAGGTAAGTGAGACTCAGATATCATCAGTACCAGAGAAGATCTCTCTTAAATGATTGTGAGGCCTGTACCAAGAGACACAAGAGATTCTCTGCCATGGTATATGGCTCCGATGTAATGGGCACCAAGAGATTTCCTTAATGCTGTTAAATCAAAAGGATGGGCCCTGGTGACTGAAATAGTGATCCAACATTGGTCCGTCTCAACAATACTGATAGGTGAGTTGACAACCCTGCCAGAGGTGCTATTCTGCACCAGGGAACCCAGCTTGCTTGTTGGTTGATCAAGCTGGGGACGTAGACCTCAAAAGATGAGTCCTCTGATGTCCTCTACCTATGCTATTTTCTCGGATCAGTGAAGGAGATCAGCTCTGAGGCGCCACAATATCTGGAGGTGCACACCTCACGGAAGTGGACATACCTGGTGCCCACCTTCAGCAGGAGGGCTCCGAAGGTAGACGCAAGGCTGCCTCCATAAGAAAGTACCATTGTCTTGCTTCCCTGTCTATTTTAGTTCAGAGGGTAAGTCCCAGGAGATTTGGTACCTGTCCCAAAGGTGAATTTCCCTGGGGTACTTCAGATAGCTGGAGTAGGGAGTCACTCTCTAGCATGGACTTTTTGCATCCTATGCAAGGCTTGAAGCCCAGAGACTATTACATGCCTGAGAACTGGGTGTGGGAACCCAGAACAAGTGGGAACGGAAATATATACACTAAGTTCAATGCTAAATAAATGAAATTTGCCAAAGAAACTATAAAACTACTAGACAAGTACCAACCATATATACTAGAAAAAACAACTTTAAGAGAAATGGAGAATATACTTGCAGAAGTAAGACTGACATGCTCAGACTACCATCATGGGCGGTAAGAAAGAACTCAGTGATCGGGGGCGGCACTGCCCATTATATCATCGTGCAACAGCACAAGGCAGGAGAGGAAACGTGCCACCCTCAACAGCTACAACAAAAGGAAAAAAAACCTCTGATGCTAGTGCACTGGACGTGCACACACTTGAAGTGGAATGGACATGTAAAAAAAAAAAATCACTAAAAGAACACTGTGCTGACTGCCTGCCAGCTGCAAAGGAAACTCAGAATGCAAGTGCTAGCAGCTTTCTTGAATGGAACTCAGTTAGACAGTCTGGGTGTATCTTTTGCTTGGAATGGAAGTAAAGTGGACTGAAGGCTGTATATTTATCTTGAAGACTCAGTCATCCCTTCCTGGGAACAACTGACATAACAGGATGCTGTGGTGACATCAGAGGATCTCTAGTTTATTAAGACAAAAATTTTGGCAAAAGGAAACCTATTTTAAAAATAATTTAGCAATTTCAGTTAGCTACTTCAGGAAGTAAATCCTGCTTTCTTAATAGTTAAGTATTGCTTTAAAGTATGGCAGAACTTTTTCTTTTGAAAAAAGCCATCAAATTATACATAAACACTTTAGACAATGAGCATCACATTTACATTTACATATTTGTAGTTTTCCTACCCTAACAAGGTTATGATTTTTCTTATTAGACTACATGTATTTTCTCATGAAAAAGCAGTTACATACTTAATAGTTCATATTTATCAGTTGATTGCAATACTGTTAATATTCAGATAGCAATACCAAGATAAAATATATTAAATAAAATCCAAGGTCAGAGTTAAGTTTGGTGTGGTGAAATATATATTTCTTGAAAGGAATAAGTTTAATATATGGGTAGTGTATCTTTTTATTTTTCTTTAGTGAATTGGTTGTATTAGTGGTGTGATAGGTAAGCACACTTATTTAACCATGTAACTAGTTTTTTAAATTACATTTGTGTTTTGGAAAAGCTAGTAAGTTCTTGTGATATATGTTAGACTTCATTCATACACAGCTGAAATGGTCAGTTTACAACAAACCTGTTTGATTTCTGATGAACTTCTACATGTATCTGCACAGAATCACATACATTTGGAAGTGCCTGTTTTAATTCACCAGCTGCCTCATCCATTTTATTCAGTTCTAAAAGAAAATAAATAATGGTTACTAAAGGAATGCCTCCAATAGCCTTTACATTGATGAGTTGTTAAAACATCAGAATGATAAAGCATTTCCCCATTCTAATAATAATTAAGACAAGGTAATATTCATAGAATGCTATTGGGGATGCAGATCTGTGGCTGTTATGCTTTCTGGAGGAGGGTAGTTTATCTTAAATGGAAAAAAGTGATGGAAAGATTAAACAAAATAAAGGGGTTTTGTAACAGTTCATTCAGCCTCAAATCTAGGCAAACAATATATATAAGCTTCCATATCACAGTCCACACCTCTACATAAATTGCATTAGCTTTCAACAATTTACCTCTAAAAACTGCTCTATAAACTCATTATTCTGTTGCATTAATTTAGCTGAAACATATGGCCCAAAGGTGTTAGCATAACACAGTCACTCTCCAACATTAAACAGTGTTAAACAAGGCTCAGTGTTTGAGATACAGAGACTTCAGCCTACTTAGTACCATGGCAAACACACCATTAACATTCTTTTAACCTTTTATTAAAGATAAAGAAAAGATGGAAAAAACAGTTAGAACAACTGAAATGTAACATACTAAGTGAGGCTTTAATATTTAAACATTTTTTTGTTCTCTCTTCTTTTATTTGGAGATTTTTTAAGAAGGAAAACCCACATTATTTGACAGTCTCTTAGCTGGCATAAAAACAACAACTGTCATTTCAGGGAAAAAGAGAAGAAATTAATGGAGATGGGCTGGAACTATTGTTAAAGTCTGATCCTGTTTCATCAAAGGTGGTGTTTGGGATTCAGTTGGAACCAGCAGAGGTTGAGGTCATCTGGTTTCTCTTTTGCTCAATTTGACCAGGACCTCTCTCAGAATTAGGATGAAGGTCCAGCATCCCAGAAGACAATGGGGATGGTAATCATGATGGTGAAATGCACTCCAGTAGCCAGTTTCACCCCCACCCCAAAGACTCTTTCCTTAAGGACCCAAAATGGGAATGGAAAGTGGAACAATACATCTGTTCATTATTTTGTCCACCAATTAGGCCTAGTTTCCAACACACTAATTTTGGTTCACTAGTCTCAGATCCCACACTTCTCATATACCAAGAATCATCTTAATACAATCCTTAAGTTTTATCAGCAGACCTTTTTGTTCGAACTAATTGAGTCTGCCTCCCTTTCATATCTTTTCCCATCAATATTTGTTATAAGTCATTACTCACTTCTTATAGTTAAACTCATAATTAGGGTAAATATGTAGGACCAGTTACCACAACATTCCTCACAACGCTCATATGAGTTAAATAGTTTTACCCCCATTATTACATGGAATAGATTTTACAGATTGGGAAATCAGTACAAAATTTAAACAACAACCCAAAGATCACACAGCAAGTCAGTGGTACAGCAGGGAAACTCAGCTCTTTTTAGTCCCCCATTGTTCTGGTGTGGAATATATGCACAAATGACAGGGTGGATTGATTTAAATCACTAATTTTAATTCAAATCACAAATCAGAAAATCCTGATTTAAGTAATTTATTGTAATCTTTATTTGTACTTTTCCATTAAAAAGGTTCACTTCTCATTGGCTAATATGACTATTGAAACACATTGATTTATTACTAAACACCCAAGAACCAAATGTGGTACTTTTTTTTGCTTACCAGAAGACTACATCATATGTACATGCTAATTTAAGCAATTATGTAATTTAACATACATTTATTTAGACTCTTAATTTTTATGTTTTTACTGTTAGAAAATAGTGAATAAAAGCATATCTTACTTAGTAGATCATTTTTTACTTGGGATTTCAGCCAAGCTGCATTCAGATGGACCTTAGTATACAAACAGCATTTTAAAATACGTTTATATTAGTTAAAACTACTGTAAGTGTGCTGGATATACAAGAACAATTTATTACAATGTTTTGCGTTTAAAACTAACTGATTCATTAAACAAAGAAAGTATGAGCCATAGTAGATTGGCAGATTGATTGTGGTCACCAGAAGCCAGATTTTCCAAGGTATTTAAGTGCCTAAAGATGCACATAGGCACTTAAAAGAAACCAAACCCACTAGTTACTTATCTGCATGCTTAGGCATCTAAATACTTTGGAAAATTTCAACCAATGTCCTTCAGGCTTTTAGCATTAGTAGATCTCATCCTCTCCCACCTGGTTTTTATGAATAGATTGTAAGAGCTTTCCGGCTTTTTCAACTCCCAATCAGTTTCTCAACTTTGAATGAACTAGTCCAAAAGAAGAAAATATTCTCTGTGCACTTGCAAGCTAAATTGAAGTAAAAAATAATTAAGGCAACAACTTTTCTGCATAACAGAAACTGAAAATTCTTCGACATGGAAAAATGTAAATACCAGCATCTAATATAGACATGGAGTGTGAACTGAACTCAAAAGTTAGAGAGGTTTCCCGTTCTGTTCAATAATTAAAAAGCAGCATCCTATAACTCATTAGAACTTATAAGAGACCCATTCATGCAACCTATTAATTTATTTATTTCAATGATTTAATAGCTTACAGTAAGTTTAGGGCTTATCCTAAGTCACATTTTGAATTTAAATGATTTTTAAAAAGAAAAGCATAAATATGGCAATTTTTTAAAAAAGCTACCCATTTTTATCTACAGGGGCAAGCAGAGTCCTGGGCCAGAAGCGGCTCCCGCTTCTGAACGGGGAAATATCCTGCCCCACCCAGCAGCTGTCCCTGGGGCATGGCAGGCCTGGGCTCCTACCCAGAGCAGCCCCCGCCCAGTGCAACCACCAGAGCGGGCAGGAGGGCTCGCGGGAACGGCAAGTCTTGGCACCCTGCGTTAAGGGGCCGCCGGGGAAGGCGAGGGGCGGACGCCTTTGGCTTTATCCGCACCAGGGGAAAAGGCGAGTAGCGGACGCGCCTCCCTGCCCCAAGAGCGGGGCACTTTGTAGGTGCCCACGGCAAAGCCGGCCTACGCGCGGCAGCGTCACCAGCACAGCTGGCGGGGCGGGGCCGGGCACGGCCGCAACAGCAGAGCGGGGCTCGGCAGGCTTCGGCCACGCGTCTCTCGCGGGGAGCGGCGCCCGCCCGGAACAGCGGCACCCCACAGCGCCGGCCGGGCCGACCCGCCCCGCCTCCCGCGGGCAGAGAGGGGACGCAGCGCCCGGACAGACAGACAGACAGACAGACGGACGGAGGGAGGGAGGGAGCCGGGACCCACTCACTCACTCACTCACTCACTCACTCACTCACCGCTCCCCAGGGGCCGGCGGGGGTGGGGCGGCGCGCGGGGAACCGAGCCGGCTCGCGCACTAACGCACCCAAGGGCTGGGCCGGCGCCGTGGCTGCTTTTGAAAAACGCGGGCGAGGGAGCCCCGGCCCCGCCTCCTGCCCCGGAAGTTCCTGCTCCCCGGAAGTCACCCGGAAGTGCTCCCTTCCCTGGCCCGCGGTTTCCGGTGGGGTCCCGGCGGCGACTGAGCGACTCCCCGGCGGTGCCTGAGTCTCCCCGGCCGCGGGCGCGGGGCCGCCATGGGCAAGAAGCACAAGAAGCACAAGGCGGAGAAGGCGGAATGGCGCTCGGCCGCCGCCCCCCCCACCTACAGCGGTGAGCGCCCCGGGCCTGCCCCGCCCGCCCGCTCGGCCCTGCGGGTGGCTGTCGGCGGGGCAGCCCCTGGGCTCCCGCCGCCGCTGCTGCCCCAGCCCCGCGCTCACGGACCCGGGGCCAGCCGCGTTGCTGCAGCCGCCTGAGCGGCACGTTGCGCTGGGGCTGGCACTGCAAACGGGCGGGCAGAACTAGAGACCCCGGCGCTAGCCCCGAGCCCAGCTGAGGCGCCGGGCAGGCGATGGGCGTCGCCCTCGTCTGCTCGGCTAACCCCTTCCACGTGTGCGCCAGGGAGAGACAGGCCCTGCCAGGCCCTGTGCGGTCCGTGGGGCTCTGCGGCGCCCTGCGGTAGCAGAGCCGAGCACCACGGTCACGCACTCCGTGGGGTGTCTGCAGCCTCTGCTCAGCCGCCTTCTCTCGCTGACATCCTGGCTCAGCTTGGTCATGGTGCCGCGAAGTGCGGTCTTCGTGTCACTGTTTCCTCCTGTGCTTGATCTTGATGCGCAAGGGAGCTGGTGAGCTACGCCCACCTGTCAGAGAGAGACGAGTTTCCCATGTAATAGTTGAACCTTAATATTTAGAGGAACAGGATGATAGAGCCTAAAGGAAGGATTGGGTGGCATTATTCAGGGTGGATCGATTTACATCACCAGTTTTAATCATGATTTAAATCAGTAAGCAGGAAGCCTTCGTTTAAATCATCTGTTTTAATTGTGGTTTTGCAGTTGTATTTTTTAGTTAGTTTTCTAAAGAAATGTTGATTTTCATGTTGGTTGGTAGCCATTAAAACATATTGATATAAAGCTAAAAATACCTTTGTGCTATAATTGGTACTTTGTTTTACTATCTAGAACAATATGCACGTTTATACACACGCAATTATATAGTTCAACATTTAATCAGTTTCTTAATTTTTACACTTTTTCTATTAGAAAATGGTGAATGTTGCATTTCTTATTTACTAAATTAATTTTTTCCTTTGATTTGTGATAAGTGCTTTTGGAACATATATTGGAATTCATTAAAAAATGCACAAACCCTACATTTTATTTTTTTAATGAATTTTTAACATGCTCTTAAATGTGCGAAGTGTATATAAAATTTTGTATTAAAACGTGTTTTGGATTTAACACTGATTTAATAAACAAAGGAAGTAATGAGTAAATTTAGCTGGTTGGTCACCAGGTTCCTCAAGATTTTAGAAGTAAGGCCGGGACTACACTAGAAAATTAGATTGGTTAAACTAGGTAAGTCGGGTATGGAAAAATCCACATGTAGAGAAATGTAAATAGCTCTAGGAGAGGGAATAATTCTTTTGTCGATACCGCCTCTCAGAAATGTGGATTACCTACACTGAAGGAAGAACCTCTTCTGTCTGCGTAGATAGTGTCTATGCTGAAATGCTACTGTGCTGTGGCTGCAACAACACAGCTGTGCTGCTGTAGTGTTTTAAGTGTAGATAAACCTTAATAGATCTCTTCTTGCACCTAGTTCTTTTTCATAGTTTGAAGAGGAAAACAAGCTTTCCTGCTTCCATTCCCAGGTGATTTCTTAAGTTTGAGTGAACTAGTCGTTGAACTGAACTAGTTGAATAAACTGAAATGAAACTATTCTCTCAGCACCTGCAGAAAAGGATTTTTGCTGCCAAAAGCTGGTTTAGCACTTCAAAGTCTGGTTCCAGGTGCTTAGCCAATAATTTCCACCAGTTCAGTCATTCAACTTCCTTTAAAACATTGGCAGCAAACATGTACTGCTTAATACTAATTGCATTTAATTTTAAATTAATAATGTTGTAGTAAGTTTAGGCCTTAATATAGGTTATCATAGTTTCAAATTTAATTTTAAATAAGTTTATTTTTAAAACTCAAAATATTTTATTCAAATAAGTCTGATTTTTTTTAATATTTAAAAAATCATCTATTTCCATTAGTTCAAAACATTTCATAAAAATTAGCTATCATTATGTGCAGTTCAAGAGAAGATGTACCATTGAACACAACTATAAAAACTCTGGAATGCACAAGCTAAGGATATATAAACTATTTTGTCATCAGCCTTTTCTATCCAGCTCTCTTATGTATTATTAAACTGAAGCATGCACATTTCTGCTGTTTTGTGTTTCTTTAAGACTGAATTGAATTAATCTGATGATGAATCAAATAACGGTACAGTTTACAGTGTCAGGTTCATTCTTGAATTGTAAGCATTTTTGTTTTGGCATCACATGAACGTAACTTATTTGTAAGAAAGCTATAATCTATAGCATAGTTTCTCAACCTGTGGTACACAAGACACAGGCAGGGGTGCTCAGGAAAAACAGAGAAGGGGAGGCGGGAAGCAGCTGCCGACTTCTGGGGAAGCCTGGTGGCAGCAGCCCACTTCCTACCCAGTCCCAGCTCCTAGCTGGGAGACATGAAGCAGCCCCTGGCTTCTGGGGAAGGCAGGTGACAGGGCCCCTCTCTCCCCTCCCCCCCCCCCATCTGCCCTGTCTCAGCTCCCAGCTTCTGGAGGAGGTAGGCAGCAGTTGCCTGCATCCCGCCGGGTCCCAGCTGGTAGGCAGCTGGCAGCCGCTACAGTCCCAGGAAGCCAGGCTGCAGCCGCCTGCTTCCCGCTCAGTCCCAGCTGAGGCAAGTAGTAGCCGCTGGCTTTTCGGGAACAGGCGTGGCAGCCCCCCCCCTTTCTTGCCAGATTACAGCTCCCAGATGGGGGGTGGGTGGCAACTCCCCTCTTCCCACCAGGTCACAGCTCCCACATGGGAGCCCGGTGACAGCCTCCTGCGTCTCAGGAGCTGGGCTTGCAGCTGGGTTGCAGCCACCTGTGCCCGGCTCTAAGCCGAGGGACAGCCTCCAGTGCTCCGGCTTGAAGACTGGTAGCAGCTGCCTGCCCACATCCCTGGGTCCCAGCCAGTGCAGAAGCCTCCTCTGCCCACCTCGGAGTGGGTGGCAGCCAGGCAGCAGCCGCCTGCTCCCTGGCTCAAATCCCAGTGCCCAGAAAACTTGTCAATTTCACTTCTCTAGCTGAAAAAAAAAACCCCACAATCTGTGTAAATAGTTACCACAGCATTTGTTTTTAATATAAACATTTATAAAAGATTGATTTAATTTCTTGTCAGACAGTTAATTGTGGGGCTTCTTAATTTAGAAACTTAAATTCCTGATCCTGCAAACATTTATACCTGTGCTTTCCCTTATTTGGTTGAGTAAAGTTTTGCACGTGTGAAGATGTTTGCAGGATTGGTAGCCAAGTGGACAAAGTTTCTGATGTTTTCTGTAACAGTAGATTATTTTCTTGTTTAATAAGGATTCATGAAAATTCACAAAGTGAAATATTAAAGAAACCAACGTTGTTGTCTCTTTAGTACCATTGTCTTCAGATATGTCAGTTTAGGTTTTTTTCTTTTAATACTCTTTCACATACATTTCACAGTCATTACACTAGTTTCTAAATGGAGTTTTCAGTAAAAGGATACTGTCTGATAACTATTGTTTGCTGTGTAATGGAATTTTTTTACTCTGCTTTAATTTAGATTATGTGGATAAGCCCCTGGAAAAGCCATTGAAGCTGGTGCTTAAGGTTGGAGGAAGTGAGGTGACCGAACTCTCAGGGTCAGGGCATGATTCAAGTTATTACGATGATAGGTCAGACCATGAGCGGGAGCGGCACAAAGAAAAGAAGAAGAAGAAGAAAAAAAAGTCTGAGAAGGAAAAAGAAAAGCACCTTGATGACGAAGAGAGAAGGAAGAGAAAGGTAAACAATGGCTCGAGAATTCAGGGGTAAAAATGTTTTTACATTTGCTTGTCATAGCTCAAGAGAGTCTGTCTCTCTTACATGGAAAATCACATTTCAGTTTAAGATGCATTTGACTGAACTGCACAAGTAAAGTATAGCACTATTATTTCTTCCTTTCCACCACGCAAGCCAGCAATAGTCCTTTTTTATATATTTTCATCTCTCTCTCTTTTTTTTTAAAGTCCTTCCTTTGTTTCTTGGTCAAGTTTTCTGTTGTCTTAATAAACAAAAGTGAGGGTGATATTTCACCAAATTAAATGCATTTACAGGTTGGAGTAGGACTAAATTTTATAATCACCAAGTCTCTAATTATGCAAATACTTACGAACGTGTTTTTAAATTTACTGGTATGAGTAGTTCCATTAAAGCCCTCTACAACTGATGTAACTATTTTTAGTTCACTTGCCATAGTCATCTATGCCTTTGTCACCTCTATGTTGGATGAGTTAATGTGATTATCTCTGAGGACCATTTCAATTGGTGCAGAATAAGTAAGGATAAGATTGTCATGGAAATCCTTCCAGAGACCTCTGTGATGTTTTCCACTTCAGCCCTGGGACAGCGGGGCTGGAGATGTAAGCTGGCAGGGGCCATGGAGCACTGAGCCATTGCAGGCAGAGGGGTCCCCCTTCTGGCAGGGGCCCCAGAGCTATCAGCTGCTCTGAGCGGCAGGGAGACTCAAAGCTCCGAGCCACCATTCCTGAAGTTCCAAGCCACTATGGGTGTGGGGACCCTGCTGCTCCGAGTAAAAGCAAAGGGATCCCAGGCCGACCTTGGGGTGCTGAGCTACAGGTCATGGCCTTCCATGAATTTTTCTTCATTGCCTCTGACCTGTCCCTGACTTTTTGTCATGGTTAAGTTCAGTAAATCTTAACCTTAAGAATAAGGCAATCCTCTTGCTTAGCACAGTTCTTGTGCAGGACACGTCTTACACTACTGATGCAGAGACTGCATTGTCTCCCTGTTAATATCTGAGGGCAATTAAAGATATTTATTGAGCTGCAAAGTCCTGTATGTGGGCTTGGCAAAATTCAATTTTTTAAATAATTTTGACAGATAATTTCAATGTTTATTTTTCTTCATTTTTTCAATTTTTATTAATTCGAATTTTCATACTTGTAGGAAACTGTGGGAGGGTTCAGACAATATTTAATGACACTAGACATTGAGATTCAAAAAGTTAAAGCTTTATAAACTAATAAAACAGAAACTGTCAACATTACATTTCAAAATATACAAAGCAAGTATCCTTAGAGTTTGTTTTAAGTTCTCAAGCAGCATTTTTCTTTTTATCTATGTAAATTTCAGTTGTTATGGAAATATTTCTTGTTGGTTTGTGTGATGAAATTGATATTTACAAACATTTACCGACTATTTAAAAAAAAAAATTTGAATCCTTCCAAGTGTACATGTATTGCTTGCATCCTAATGACCGCTGTTCTTCCTGTTCTTAGCTAAAATATGTGAGGTGGTCAACTAACAGTCCCTAGATGTAATTATCTGGAAGCCTCTGTACGAGTACATTGGTGTTCCCTGAGACAACGGGAAGGGTGTCGTCTTACAATTTGTGAAACATCTGTGCGCTCCTTGTTTGTATGTATATGTGTGTATAAGGTATTCATATGATAATTTGCAGAACAGTGTGATAAATGATTTTATTATAAATCTTTTGCTGTCACCTACAATCAGTTTTGATGACAGATTATCTACATTGGAAAATGTTGCAGTTATAAAATCTGGTATCTCGCATGATTTTGGAGTGAGAAACAGGTGCTTTATTACATTGAGAAGGGGAGAGACCCAGCCTCTGAACTGAGCTCAGCATTTAATTCTTATCCTGACATGTCAGACTTCAAAACTAACATTCTTATGTATAGAAAAGCTATTTTAGATAATATTTAAAGGTTTCTGTGGCTCCTTTTTGAGACCTGCACAGATACTATTGTTAACTAAGGCACTTGGCTTTACTATAAGAAGAGGGTTTAAAAAAAAATTAAAAGCTTATAAAATTTTGTAAAATGCCCTAAGGTGTTCCTAAAATAGCTCTTTTATTATATGCATAAAGTCCATGGTTTGGAGTGATATACAGATTTTATTGACCCTCATTTGCAATAACCTGCATTTGTCACTTTTCTTTGCTAGTATTAAATAATGTGACTTTCCCAGACTTGTGCTACTGAAAGCTGTACATGTTGTACAAGATCAGACTGTCCTGTATTCCATAAAGTGGTGTGAAGTTAGTGACATCTGTAGTTACGGAATGTCTAAGCATTCTTTTATTTGCTAATAACTTTCTGAATCTCACTTTTCAGTTATCTTCTACCTAGATTCTTATAGGGTCTTCATCATTGCAGTATCTGAACACCTTCCAGTAGTCTATTAAGTGAGGTGACTAACTTCTGCCTTATCTTCAAAGTTTGTTTTCTGCCTAAGGTGAATTTTTCTGGAAAGTTTGATCAGAAGTGGTTCAGAAACTTTCAAGAATGAGGCAGTGAAAAAATGCTTTCTGTTATAGAAATATTTCTGAAACACATTTTTTAACATTTCTATTACCGTTAACAACTGTGGGACTAAAAAACTGAAATTGGACAGAACAGCCATGAGGGAAGAGAAGTGTGGTGGCGTACCCTATAATAATTTTTTTAAATTTTGCTAAGTTCCGATTTTCAAACTTTCATAATTGGCAGATGTGCAGTAGTCTAAAAATATAGAACCTTTTTAACAGTCATATCTCCAAATGGTGTAAATGAAAGAGGCCTGCACTGAGCACGCATGAGTAAGCACTGTAATAAAAAATGGAGTGAGGCCACCTAATTCAATGCAAGATTGCTCAGGAGCTACGGAGACTTACAGGAGAAGATCTCTTATGTATCTCCAATCTTGCAAAGTACTTGTAGTTGCTCTACTGTGGAGTTTGAGTTTGTGTACTTAGAAGACAGCATGCACTGGGATTGTTTACTGCACCATACAGTAAATGTGCAGTGAACAAGGCAACGCTACGTGCTTCTTGTTTCATCTTTTAGTTAGTATCACAGCTGACCAGTTAGGGCTTACAGAACTTGACTGTTAATGGTGTTCTTTCATTGTGCAATTATTTGTAAACGTGTTTAATGGCCATTTTTTCAGCAGAAGCAAAGTAACTAGCAACAAAAAAAGTAGCTCAGTAAATACAGAAAGGGGAAGTGATTTGCAAACATGATGTGAATAACAGAACTCATTTTAAAGAAAGTATGTGTAGGCTTATGCTTTAATCCATAATTGTCCGTTTTACTTTTCTGCACTAGGAGTGTGATGTGTTCTTTTCTGGTGATTTGGAGAAATTGTATATTTGTCTTTCAATTTCTTGACTTTCATTGGTGTCATTTGGATATGTAGCATTTTTTTTCAAGTTTTTTTATGAGAATATTTTATCTGAACCAGAACAGCACTTTGTGAATATCTTCTGTTAAATATCTCCTATATTTGCCATATTAGGAAGAAAAGAAGAGAAAGAGGGAGAAAGAGCAGTGTGACACTGAAGGAGAAACTGATGACTTTGATCCTGGGAAAAAAGTGGAAGTTGAGCCACCTCCAGATCGCCCAATCAGAGCTTGCAGAACTCAGCCAGGTAAGTAATCAAGCCAAGGTATATGGGAAACATGGAAAATTAAATTTCCTAGCATGTTCTTTAAAAATTTTCCATAACAGAGTGTTAAACTAATAGTTCTGATAGTATACCAGGATATTAAACTTTCAAATAGTGTGTGGAGATTTCTGCTGAAGTCCTTGGATTTCAGCAAACTTTTCCAGGTTGGAAAGATCCTGAAAAGCAGATATTCCTCTTAATACTCTTGGGGCTTGGTAGGTACATTCCCAGGTGCCAGTTTGAAAATTTATTTCCATTAGTTCTTCACAAGTTCACATCTGAGTGTGAGTTTACCTATTTAAAGTATAAAAATAATACTGTCATTTCTGTCTCCATCATGAGCAGCGGAATACAGTGAATTGCAGCTACATGTAATTATTGTGATCGAACACGTAATGAACATCTGTGCCTTTCTCCAGCTTCCTGATATGACATTAAAATATAACTTGTAATAATAAAATGCAAAAAGAAGCAAAAGAGCAACAGATCCCATCTGAAAACAGTGATTCAGCAGAAAATATAACAAAATCCCTGTCCTTAAGCTCTTCCCAAGCCCCCTCTTCTGCTTCTACACCATAACCTTCCCTTGGTGTCCTGTTTAAAAATTGATCTTGCCCTAAATGTCAGAAAATTCACACTATTTTAGATCAGTGCAGGAGCAAATCCATAAGCAAGGAAGAATGCTTCGCTAGCAGCAAACTCTTTTTCTAAACTGTCACACTTAAGCTGAAGCACCTGGCTGCTCTTATTTGTGGCAGGCTCTCAAGTACATAGGTACTAAGTCATTAAGTTCTTGGTTTTGACTTGTAACACTTTAAAACCTTTTCCGGTGCCAGCAGGCAGCTAATGCATATATCTGTAATGTATGTGCTCATCCCTTCTTACTTTACAAATTCCGTTAGTGCCTGGAGCCATTGCTCAGTATTAAGTTTAGATAATTTTTATAAGCCATTGTTTTCTTTAAATGCATTTAGACTTATAATTCTTTGAAATCCTTCACTAACAAAGATTTTCAGAAAAAGGAATCTCACTCCTGAGTACCTTGCTTAGGGCCACTTCCTTGAAAGATACTTCAGTAAATGTCTAACAGAAATCTGGACCTGTATGAAAACGATCAGTCTTCATTTCTATCTTCAGAAGATTAGAATGATGCTCATTGACATGGCAAACCAAAGATTGGAACGATACTTATCAGCTGAACAAATCAATCTAAAGGAATTTGTACATTATGGTTGCACCCTAAATGGAGGTTGTGCGCCCACTGTCTGACAGAATGGGCCATAATCCTAGGGGAAATTCACATTTACTGTCTCTGAACATACTGGGGCCTTGAAAGCCTGGCAAATTTGAAACAGGTGACTGTGAAATGCATCTTTCTCTTTTTCACTTGTCTGGGGATATGGATTCCCCAAGCATTTCACTTGTCCTTCCTGTTCTGATTGAGGAGGGAAAGGGGTTCTCTGTTATCCTGATAAGAAGTGGCCCTTAATCTACTTTCCAGGAGATTTCAAGATATCACTTGTTTAATTCTTGCAACTACTACATCTGCGCACTCTCCTTGAAATGCACAACAGTTAAGAGATCAGCATGCACTTTATAGATTCATCTGTGCAGTAATTAAAATATATCTGTATCTCTAGCATCTGAGTTTTTTTGTCTTTATTTTAAAAAAATTAACCCAAACCTCAGGGAAACAAAGTTCAAAAATTTTATAAATGCAGCATTAAGCATTGATAAAATGAAGACAGGAAATGCAGAAATCAGCACCTCTGCAGCAGTATCTACGCAGTCAAGTTTCACATATGAAATCGTCTTTTTCTTGTTAAACGAATGCCTCAGTGTATTACTTGTTGTTAAATACTTGCCATAAAATATGCAAGTTCTGTGTTATGGATGATTTAATATTGCTATAGGCACCTTAATTTATGTATTTCTTTATTACTTCTATGCTGCATGAACATTTCTCATTTAATATAATTAAATAACTCTAACATATAAGGAAATAAAGCTGAAAGCGTGTTTTTTGCATATCATGAATAGATTTATTGTGCATGCTTTTGCCACCATCGACATCAATGGCTTATTGGCTTCTGGGGCGAGTTTGCGCCCAGGGCTATGTATTACAGACTCATTTTAGGTATGAAACATGAGCTTGAGAAGTATATACTTTAATTTGACTGCATTTTTATAAGTATTTTTCACACTCTTAAATTGCAGCTGAAAATGAGAGCACGCCCATCCAACAATTATTAGAGCATTTTCTTCGCCAGCTGCAAAGGTAGGTCTGCATATTATACAGACAGCTATGTACATGGTAACTGATGCTTATTAACATGTTGTTTGCTCATTAACCTTCTAGTTTGGTCTTCATTTTTGGATGAATCATTTCAGACTGATGATAATTTGGTTTTCCATCATTGCTACCATATTGGACTCAGTAATAGAAACTATTCAAGATTAATTATATTTAGAAAAGAACAGAACTTCTAGCTCCTAATCATTAGTAACTTAATTTTTTATATAGTTCCCTTTTTGTACATTAATTGCTTATTTTAGGAATTGGAAACCAATCACAAGCTTTTGTTTCACAAAATGGAATAATGTCTAGTAAAATCCTACAATTTATTCTGTCTGTCTGACTGAAATAAAAGTTCATAATTGATTAGTTGATAGATCATCAGTTGGGGAAGGTTTTTTTTTTAATTTTATAATTTTTTTGTAAGATGTCAGCTCAGTGTACTCCCAAGTCTTTGAAAGATCATTAGTAAAACATATTTTTTTCTTGCTTTATAATAAAACTAAATTAAATTTGAGACTACTAATAATCTATTAATTCTAAAACTAGTTAGATCAGGAACCACTCTAAATTGACTGCTTTTATAGGAAGAAAAAAATCCTTATAAAAAAGACGAAAACAAGTGTTAATCCTACAAGACGCTGAGTGCCCATAATTTCCACTGATCTTTTGTTGTTTAAGGGAAACTAATACAAGTGTAGATGCAGAATGCGTATCAGTAAATCAGTAAACCAACAATTAATTTCAAGCACTGGTTTATAAATAAAAATGTTCCGAAACACACTAAGTGAAGTAAATAGTCTGTCCATATCAGGAGGTGGCTTTTGATACTTTTTTTTTTTTTTAGGCAACTGGTGTTAATGACAAAAGGATATGTTATAAGGAGCAGTGATCATTTTGTTTCCTAGCATAATTATACATATTTTTTATTCCATTTTTAGGAAAGATCCTCATGGGTTTTTTGCTTTTCCAGTCACGGATGCCATTGCTCCTGGATATTCCATGATAATAAAACATCCCATGGATTTTGGCACTATGAAGGACAAAATATCAGCAAATGAATATAAATCAGTCACCGAGTTCAAGGTGAATTGATAAAAGATGTGGTTATTTCAAAACATTTTCAATAACAAAAACTTTAATTTGAGGTGAAATTGGTTCATGTTAGTCAGGCTTCTGACATGTGATTCAGTCATTAATAATTCATCACGCTTCTACATGCTGTTGGTCGGAGTGGAATTTTACTGTATGCTCTACATATCTGTCCTGCTGTCCTAGGGCAACTGTTAAGATTGCCACGAATATGTACTACCAATAAACTTACTGTGCTATGGAATTCAGTGCTACAAGGACGTAACACTCAGAATAGCAGTACTAGAAGAACTCGTCATTTTAGAAAATATCTAGATTTAAACAACTCATGCAGATAGATCACGAGTGATCAAAAGGTGGTGATGGCCTTTGGAGGCACTTTGGCTTATGTTAAATAGTGATGTTCTATGATACAAATGAAATAAAATGTGCTGTATGTGGAAACTGCAGCTCAACTTTAACTAGAGAGCTGCTATTAGCATCTCCATAATTCTTTGGCAGATAGAATTATTCTTTATCTTATACAAACTAAAATTAGTTTATCTTTTGGTTCGGCTAGTGTTTTGTTCTTCAGTTACTGCCTTTTCCAAGTGATTGAATATCCTTGTTTATAAGATGGCATTGGTGCATCTTTAGAACTTAACAGAGGTTGGTGGTGTTGCTGTTGGGTAGTTTTGTTCAGTTATTTGAGAGGTCTAACACAGTGGTATTGGGCAAACAATTCCTTGTCTTTCCCAAAGGTGCGCTCATGTACAGTTGCTCAAGTATTCTCTTTTGTCTCCCTTGTTCAGTGGAAGTATGAAGCCATTATGGGAGTCGGTAAGAGAGGTCTGGGTTGCAGTGTCTTCAGTATACTAACACCCACCTTTTGCAACTCTACTGGTTCATTGGAATGACCTATTCAGCATCTTAACCGCAGGGGTTGGTGAGAGTTGGGAGGCCGAGTTTCAACACAGGCAAGATTGAGGTAATGGTTGTAGACAGGGGGAAGCCACCTAAGAAATTCTGACAATTATATTATCGCCCCGATTAACAGGGTTATCTGTCATTTAGTTCCAAAGTCTTCATCTGGGTTTCTTTTTGGAGCTCCAGTTTCTACTCGCTATCTTGGGAGCAGAAGTTGCCAAGGATCTCATTGTCTGTACTTGGCAAAGAGTTTGCATCCTTTTCTTTCAGCTGTGGTCTTTGCTATGGTTGTTCATGTTTCATTACCTCAGGGTTAGCTTGTTGCAGTACATTCTATATTCCTTAAGGGTGTAGTCCCACATGGAAATTGTAGCTGGTGCAAAATGTGATGGTCCTGTTATTAAGTGTACAGAAAGCACATTACGTCAGTGTTCTGTGATAAGCACTGACTGCTGTTTGATTTCTAGATGAAGTTTGAGCTGTTGTCTTTTACCCATAAAGCCATAAATGTTCATTCTAGTTCTGTTTACAGGAGTTGAACCCTCACTGCTGCTATGCCAGTTATAATTATCTGAGGTACTTGACATGAATAAATATTTCTGTGTAAGAAAAGGCATTCAGAAACATATGCTGCCCCTAAGGAAAGAGAACGAGTGAGGGGAGCCTGCTATGGTTTTGCTGCCAAGGAGTGGAGGTTATTCCAAGGCCGGTAGTTTAGGAAAAGATGTTTCTCCTCCTCCCCATACAGCTCTTCAGAAGCAGTCATGTCACATGCAGTTCATACCCCTTACCTTGACTGCTCCTTCACTCACGTGTCCTTGTTTAGTTCTCCATTTCTGTTTGTATCTTTAGTTGAAGAGGCAAAAGGCAAGTCACTTAACCACAAGTAGTCACAGCAGCTGTGACTGTGCCCCTCTGGTTTTTTAGCAGACGGCTTCTGCCCGAGCTATCATCAGAGCAGTACTTTTTAGATCCCTGCCTTGAACCTGGAAATTAAGAAAAAGATAAATTTATTGTAATTTAAAGAATTTCTTCTGAGATTAGAATCTAATTAGGAGTTTAGGTCCAGATTTTCAAATGTTTTTAAACATGTAAAGATGCAGCTAGGTGCTTTTGAAAATCCAAGTAGATGCCTAAGTGCCTAATTCCATTGACAGGCGCCTAGGAGCTTTTGAAAATACCACGAGGTGCCAATCTGTACCTTTAAGTGCATAAAGACCTTGGAAAATCTAGCCCATAATCTATAAACCTCTAAGAGCTTGTTTTTCAAAAAGGCACATATATAGGATATGTTTGTGCACAGATGACCAAGAAATTATGATTTGCATGAGCAGCTACACGATTTGTGTGCAGAGAATAATTCAAATCTAATTGTTTGAACAGCCACCCCTTAAATCTTTGAAGTGATACTGGGAGTTACAGCTACCTTTGGGAACCAGTGTTGTCAAGCTAGCAAAGATTTAACGTGTCCTGATCTAATTTAACAAAGGCCAAGGGACTTGGGTGAACTTCTGAAACGTCCATGTCCATTTCAAGTCTACAGAGGAATTTTTTTAAATAGTTCATGGATCTCATGTAAAACTGCTAATAATATTTTCCACTGGGTTATTGTGAGATGATGATAATGAATAGTGTTCTTTTTAATGTGTATGGAAAGTAATTGCACACTTAAAAGGCTTCACCAATTTACATCAGAATATTGCTCTCTTACTGATGCCTGTAGAGAAGTCCAGTTGTAAGATGTAGCAGATTTTAAAGGTGACATGAAAAACAAGAAGAAAAATGTTTGTGCCTTTTTCCTTCTTTTATTTTTATATAGAAAGGAGGTCTGAAAGAGAGTTCCAAAAATGCTTTTTATTTTGTAAATTCTCTTCTTCTGTACCGTTTCTTTTGAGACACCATAGAACTGGAATACTAATGTCAGAGATGTCATTGCAATTAAACCAGAATGAGAGACGTGATTTTTATTCAGGCTATTCTAAAATTCCTTGTCCTGTGCTTTTGTTAACATTGTTTTAATTTGAAGTTCGGATAAATGATTGATAGGGAAAAAATATTCTTTAAAGATACAGAACCAAAAAACCTTCAGTTAAGGAATGAGGGGGCTCACAGTGCAGATCTGTGATTACTCCATCCCTCCAATTAATCCTGCAAAATCAAGGAAAACTAGACTGGATATTCCAGCTACTTCTGAGGTTAAAAAACTAAAAAGGTAAAAGTTGTTTACACAAAATAAATAAATAAAACCTAACCTTTCAAGATTTCACTGAACATTATAAGGAAGCAAAAAAGGAACCCACTCTTTGCAAGTCACTTACGCTTTTGACTCATGTTCACTTAATGTCCATGAACGCTAATGGTGTTCTCAGAATGTCTTTCCATTGAATGCTTCTTTTGTGGCTGTCTTCACAGAATATTATCTGGAGCTCTCTTATGTTCAATTACTGATGGAGTTATGAAGTTTTAGCAACTCCTTTGTTTTTTATTTTTCAGGCAGATTTTAAACTGATGTGTGATAATGCAATGACGTACAACAGACCAGATACTGTATACTACAAGCTAGCCAAGAAGATACTCCACACAGGCTTTAAGATGATGAGCAAAGTAAGAGATCTATTAAAAACAAAAAGCAGAAAAGATTTGTTGAACTTAGGAGGACTGTAGTGAGTTATAGTGATAAACCTTATTTCATCCATCTGTCATTAATTTTAGCAGTGCTGCTATATTTAAGGGCTTGCCGGCATTTCCATTATAAACCCCTTTCTTTTAGGGCCTGATTGTGCACCACTGGAGGCAGTGGGTTTTTTACCACTGACTTCAATTGGAGCAGAAACGGGGCCTAAATCTCTATAACCCAACTATAAAAATTTGTTTCAGGCTGAAACTTTGAACACAAGGTCTCCCTCCAGAAACAAATGTTATTTACCATAGTGGTTTTTAAATGAACTGAGCTCTTTTAAAAAGTTTTATGAATGTAAAATGATAGTGGGCTTGAGGGATTTTTCCTATATCTGTTCTAATACTATTGTTTATAGGCTACCTTGCATGTGTGTTGCAGTTTGATTATGGTAAGTCTATCTGTAAAATAGGCGGCTGTATCTGCATGCGTGGTTCTTATTTGTTTCTTGGTAGTCGGGCTGCAGAAATTCTGGTGCCATGCTACCATGACCAAATCATGTTGCATCACCATTGGACAATAGGAGCAAAATAAGGCCATGGCCATTCCCATCCCATCCCATTATCATAGCATCTTGGCTATGAGGGAAAGGTAAAGTCCCTGCCGCTCTGTCCTTTCTGATTCTAGGAACGGCTGTTAGCTTTGAAGCGCAGCATGTCGTTTATGCAGGACATGGATTTTTCTCAGCAGGCAGCTCTTTTGGGTGATGAAGACACAGCTGTTGAGGAACCTGTTCCTGAAGTCGTTCCTGTACAAGTAGAGACTACCAAGAAATCCAAAAAGCCAAGTAAAGAAGTTATTAGGTAAAGGTCTTAATGGAAATGCATACTGCTTTGCAGCAGCTATTGTCCTCTCAATGACTGCAGCAGGCCAGGCTTGGGTAAGGAGTAGGGAGTAACTTGTTGCAGTTTTGTGTTCAGTATTTTAAGTAATAGTGTTACCATGAAATTTGCTCATGTAGTAGTTTCGCAGCTTGGTGATTCCAAATCTGTAACGAATCACATTGCTTCTAACGATGAATATACTTCCCTCTGCAAAGTTACCTGACTTGGCTGTTGATCAATAGACACAGATTTTTCTCCTCTTTTATTTGTTCTAAAATTGAGATCTGAGGGTTTTTTTCCCTTACCCCTCCTGTTGTTTATTAAGGGTTTTTATACCAAAGGAAAATTTGATTGACTATACAGGGAAAACCATAAAACGGGCAATTTTGTCAAATGAACCAAGTAAACACACTTTAAGAAAATAGTGAACTTTTTTGCAAACGTCTTTCATTTAAGGTAATCTTACATATTGTAATTAGTAACTATATTAGGTCCAAAATTTCCAGTCAGCTATTGCTTTTTTCCAAGTTTATGGTGCCCCGTTAAATATAAAAATCAATTTAGAATAATATAGTCTGCCACAGAGTTTTTTTTAACTGTCCTGGTGATTGACAGCTCTGGTAATCGTCCTCCGTGGCTAATGGAAGAATCAGGAGATTAATTTAACAGTTCCACGTGTGTGAGAGAGAGAGAGAGAGAGATATGTAGGGTTAAAAATAGAACCTTTTTCCAGTGTTTGAATGTTTGCATTGACTGGAACTATTATAGTGGGAGAGCCATGTAGAACAGTGTAAGTGCTTGTGCTTTTGTTAATAAAACTAGTTTCTTTTCCATGGGCTACTTGATGGAATTGAGAAGAATAATCTTGAAATAGGATTCTGTTAATGGGACTATAAACTCAACATAATTTACATACAAAATAAAGAGGAGCACCTTCATTTGTTTATATAATGCCCAGCACCGTAGGGCCCCAATTCTGATTAATTCTTACAGCTTCCATATTATCTGAGGACCTCTCACTCTTTAATGTTCTCATCCTCAAAACCCAGGAGGTATGTTGCAGAGCAGGGCATTGAGTCTCCCGAGTCCCAAGCTAATGACTTGACAACTGAACCATCCTTCCTCTTGGTGCTCTGCCATAGTATAAACTCACATAACTATGAATAATCAGTTTCTAATTCCATCCAGGAGACCAGATTATGAGGGGATGTCAGCTGGTGTGGTTTGCACCTTTCCTGGCCCCTGCAATATTTATATAACTCCCTCAAATTTAATTACTTAGACTCACACCCATTTGCCAACTTGCATTTTGCACAACAGGAAGAGCTTGATTGTGTACCACTAAAGTCAGTAGGAGTTCTTCTGCAGTGAGAGCAAAACCAGAACCTAAAAGTATATGTTTGTACAGCCATGACTTGTGATTAAAAAAAAGGGAAAGGAACCATTTAGGGTGTTTTTTCCAGTAGAATGTTGTGAGGTAAATTTTTCAAAGATGTTTTAAGAGACTTTGGAGTTTAAGTTCCATTTTTAAAAAGTAATGTAAGCATTTAGACTCTAAGTGCCTAAAGTCACTTTTGAAAATGTCAGCCATGGTCTTTATAACCTACTGATCAAGTTACCTAAACAAAAGTGTATAAATTTGGCTCTCTCCAATGTTGAATGTGTCAGAGACCTAAGCTTTTAATGGTTTTAAACTATTGGTTTTGCTCAAAATAATATGAACCTGTGACCTTTTGCATTTTTTCTATAAATGTGACTTTTACAATATTTGCCATTTACACATCACATCTAAATTTGGGCCACTCAGTTTAAGGGATTCTGTACTAATGTTAACTTGCATACTGAGTGATTGGAAGGATCAAAAAGGGAAAAGAGATAGGTGTAAGTAGACTGAAAGGAATATTAATGTAAAGAAATCTAAGCACCTTACACGCCACTTCAGAACTTGCTCATGGCGCCTAGAAACCTCATAATTCATAAGCATCTTAGACCCAAAATTATTTTTGTAAAATTTATAAAATGTAGAAATGACACATTGTGTCAGTATCTTCACATCTTCCTCCACAGCATTACCTTTCTGCCCTTTTTTGCATTTATATATGAAGCAGCTCAAATTGTGTATTCTGTTCCATTAATGTATGATTTGTGGTTCTTCCATTTGTATTTAGCTGCTTGTCACTGTTTTAGTTATAAGGGTTCAATTGAAAGGTGAACATTAAAATTTGCACTTGCCATCAGAAACAAGTGTGTGTGATTGATGTTAGTTAATATGACTGTGCTACTGACATAAAATATTTCACCTTTTTGTAGTAATAGAAAAGTGACTAAAAATCATAAAGGATGTTGGTTGTGTCTACTGCCAGTTATCGTTTCAGTACTTAGAAGTTATGGTAGGACTTTTATCACATGCAAGACTTAAATATTGGACAATATTAAACCAATTGACACTGAAGAAGACTGACATTAGCTAGTAGTCACAAAACTCAGTTTGCTGTTGTTTTGAAAATGGGTTTGGTTCCATTTTTATTTGAACAATCTGTACTTTTTGTTTTAGTTGCATATTTGAACCTGAAGGAAATGCATGCAGTCTGACAGACAGCACTGCTGAAGAACATGTCCTGGCCTTGGTGGAGCATGCAGCGGATGAAGCTCGAGACAGGATCAACAGATATCTACCAAACAGCAAGGTTTACATCATGGTCAACTCTTATCAATTGATAGTGTCAGATTTGTAAATATTTGTCACATCACATAAAGTAGGTTCTGTGGATATTAGTTACATTTTCACAGTGTTGTGAAATCTCTGGCAAGTGAAATTCACCTTTTATGGAAGGCCACCAACAGGACTGTGTATCACTTAAGTCCTATTTAAATCATTTTATGAGGGTTTAAGTGGGTACACTTACAGGCTGCATAGTTGTCAACTGCATTACTTATGCATGAGCTGCCACTAAGGCCAGCATAAATGCTGAGCCTAGCCTTCTGACTTTGACATAATTTCCCCAGCCTTTGGTGCGGTGGGTGCGACAAGCTGTTTTTGGGTGGGGTGGGTGTGCTATTCAGGGTTGTACTGTGAGTTGTGTGCTGTAGGAAACAACAAGCTGGGAAATTTTGGAGACTGAGGGATTCTCTGTTGATATCAGAGTCATGAACAGGTCCAGTCTTCCCTTGAGGCAGCCATTGAGGTGCATGTGCATCCCCCATCTCCTGTCCCAGTCCAGCTTGCTCCTTTTCATTTGGCGGTGGCTGCAAGGGAAAGGTTTCCTGGAGAGTTTGGATGAGGGGGATAATTGGTAATTTTAACTACTTAATTTCCTGCATCTATCTCCCTGACTGTTAAGAGGAATTGCAGTGAGCACAGTTGATTCAGAAAGGGCGAGAGGGGGAATGATGAGAGAAGCTTTAGTTTCCTACTGGACCCTCTGCTTCATTCCATAACTAGAAGGGCATACTGGGAATTGAGGCTTTTCTGGAAGCCGCCTCCAAGCAGATCTTTGAAAAGCCACATGCAGCAGCAGTCAGGTGTGAAACAGCCAGCTGGGAAACACTTTGAGAGGGCTAGTTGATGCAGAATGTAACCAGTTGAGTAGGAGGGATGAGCATGTGGAGGAGGAGTAAGTTGCTCCATTTGTGCAGCTTTTAAGACTCAGGCTTTAAGGCAGCCTGGTACAAATCCAGTGGCTGTGCCAATGATGGCCCAGCCTCAAATCCTCTCTCGGTGTCGGTTGCTGCTCTTTTGTGACATGGAGGTATCATTCTTGTGCATTCCCCCTGCCAAATGTGCATCACCCATTTTATTGGTATTACGCGTAATATGCAATTTAATAAACTATTTAGTGATAATTTTCTTCGTGGCTCTTCTTATTAAGAGAAATGTTAAGTGCTTTAAGAAAGAAAATCATGAGCTAGAAAGAGTGGGAGATTGAATGTGAGGCTGGGTCTACACTGATGGCGGCAAATTCGCTGCCGTCACATCAATTGATCTGGATCGACTGAGCTGTCCGTATAGATACGCTCAGTCGATCCAGGAAGCGACGCAGGAAAACCACCCCCGTAAGTGGAGTAGCGCTGCGTCGAAGGGAGCGCTGTTCCCTTCGATGCAGTGCAGTATAGATGCCGCGCGGAGGAGACGCTGCAAAGTTGATGGGAGATACGCAAGTGATTTACGTCACTTGCGTATCTCCTGTCGACTGCCGCCGAATCGCCAAGGTAAGTGTAGACCGAGTCTGGGACTTAAAGTAGCAGTAGCATATAGGTTCCAAGTAGAAGAATGAAATAGCACCCATCCCTTTTTGGCCTTTTGGCTCAGATCAAGTTTTAATTTCTGCTTTGCTCTGTCATCAGCATGTGATTGTATCTCTTCAAGCCCTGTCTATTAGTCCTCTTCCTGATCATAGCTTGTCTTTATACAGTCAGATGTGTACGCTTTATTAGTCCTGATTTTCTGTTTATAGGTTTTTTTCCCTCTAGTTTCTGTAGAAATTGAATGAAATTAATGGCAAGGGAGCAGGAAGATATAATGTTCCAGGCACAGGGCGGAGCAAGTGTTGGAGAACTTAAAAGCAAGCAGTTCACACTGGATTTGGAAATAGATGTGATGGAGGATGGGAGAGATGGTCTCGTTTACTGGAACAAAGAGCATTCTAGTCCTGGCAGTGTGGATACACGGGATGAAATCCTGGCTCCTAGAGAGTCATTAGTAAAACTTGCGTTGACTTCAGTGGGGCCAGGATTTCACTCTTAAACTTTAAAGAGAAGGGATTTAGAAAGCTCATGAAGGAGGGAGTTACATTTTCCTGGTGACTGTTAAAAATCCTTATTGCTAGAAAAATGGAACCAATGAGATTGAGGTCCAGAATGAATATGGGATTTCTTGCCTTGGGAGCAAGTTTTAGGTCTGAGTTAAGAAGAATGATAAGGAATCCGATTAGAACAAACGATTCTTTGTCCCTTAACAAGGTCTTCAGTCTTTGAAACATACATTAGAAGGAAGTTACTGTACAGCCAAAACCCTACATTCCTTTTTATTGAAAAAGGACTAAATGAGCACAATTTAAGAGTGGCCAAGTTCAGCTAGGAAAATTTTTCAAAGAAGCCTGTGTAAATACAATCTCAGTGTTTCAATTTGGATTGTTTTGAGCTATAACCGTGAGTATAAAAGCCGCTCCTTTATTCATATACTTCTATTTATAGATGGGTTATCTGAAAAAGAATGGAGATGGATCTTTATTATTCAGTGTGGTCAATTCTTCAGACCCAGAAGCAGAAGGTAAGTGTTTTTGTTTGTTTAAGGATGTATTTAATGAAAGCTATGGTGTAACAGGGTAGCTGGCCCCTCAGATGAAATGGGGCCCAGCTCTCCTGTGCAGGTGCAGTGTGGTTTGGTATAATGAGAAAAGGGTGGGGCTACCTCTGGGAGTTATAAATGAGACACAGCCCAAAGCGGGAATCCACGGTCCGGAAAGTGGGAGAGAGCCAGAGTCCTGCGAGGAGAGAGCTCAGAAGAAGAGCAAAGCTGGGTTGAGAGCTTCAGGAGGAGGGATGCCCCTGAAGGAGGGAGCTGTGAGAGTTCACTGATGAACAGTGGAGCCAGATTAGGATGCTGGTGAAAGTAAGACGACATTCTAGGGGGTGCAAACTTCCCCTGGACAGTGAGCTGTGTTGCCAGAGAGGGCTGAAGGTTGAGAGCAACAGAGGGAGATACCTGCTCGCTGTCTGAGCTGGAGAGCTGAAGCCAGAGAGGGATGATGGCTGGGGAATGATGGAGGAGTGAGCCAACTGATTTCTCCAGGCAAAAGCTGGGACTGTACTTGGAAGGAAACAGGGAGGAGAAGCACCTCCTGTCCCCAGCTGACCTGCTGCTGGGACCTGGTTTCTACCCCCCAAGTGAAGGTTAAATGAGGACTACAAAGTAGGGGGTTTCCCTGCCATTCCAGTCATAGGAGCCCAAGCTCCCCCCACCCGCCATTTCCACTCCTTCAAAGAATACCTCCTTTAAATCCTTTCCCACTCCATGTTACTTGATTACCATACCATTCCCTATGTACTGGATGTCCACCTCAAGCTTACATAATGAATTGTGACATCATTGCCTAACCTTTCATTTCTTGCCCACTAAGCCCCCCAGCCTGCTGTGGAGAAGGCAAAAAAAAAAACCTCACCTCACCTTGGCCAATCAGGTGGTGAGGGAAAAATTCCTTCCCAGGCCTCCTCCCTCCCTAGCATAATGCCCACTGGGGATCATGATGAAACCTGGCACTTTAACTACTTCTGAGGGTGGGAGGATGGGTGCTACTCAGCCTGGTGCAGGTAAAAGAGAGGACTTTTACTACACAGATGTAGGCTTAAATAGACCCGACACCCCCCCCCATCCTCGAGGTGACTGGAAGAGAGGTACCCATGCTGACCTGGTATGGAGCAGCCAGAACTGGTAACTCTAGTACATCTCTGGCTCTCTAGCCCTTAAAGAGGCAGCACATCTCTGACAAGCCAGACAGAGTCCGACCACTTACAGTGACCTCATGGCACATTAAGTATAATAATGTATTTTTCATTAAGTATAGAAACAGTGCACATTCAAAATCACTTGTGCTGTCTGTTTCAGTGAAACAATTTTTATGCAACTTTAGCATAAAGAAAAGTCCGCATAAACAGTTACAATTTATACATTTCATTAATTTAGGATTCTTACTTTTTCATTGGAGCCTCATCCCGTATAAACATATTACTGTTTACGTGATTCATTCTACGAGTTGTATTTTTTTTGAAGTATAAAATTCTTGAAGCTTGATGTAATACTTGTGATGTAATACCCTTGTGGCTAGAGGAAGTGGTAAGAAGATACCGTGCACATAAAAAAACCCAATAAAACAAAACAAACTTCTGGTTGAAAGATGTGAAATGTAGCTATATTGAATTGAATTTGTTTGTTTGAAAATTAGAACAAGGGCTTGGATTGTTGTGGCTGTACTTAATACATATTATTTAATATTACTTTTTACTTTTATTTAGCTTTATGGCATCTTCCATCATTTGTGACAAGAGAACAATAAGTAATATCCAAAAATGTATTAAGATTATTTCATCTTAATTCCATAATCAGGAATATATAAAATTTATACTAAGATATTTTGAAAAGATTATTAAATGTATAATGTGAATTTTTTATTTAATCGAATTATTATAGAGGAAGAAACTCACCCAGTGGATCTGAGCTCTTTGTCAAGCAAATTATTACCTGGCTTCACTACACTGGGCTTTAAAGATGAACGAAGAAACAAAGGTAAATGTAGAAAGAGAATATCTTAACTTTAGTGTAAATGCGTGATCAAACTATAGAAAGTAAGTAATTCCAGATTATTTCTGTCTCCAAATTGCTGGTACATTTAGCTATTTTTAAAAATTACAGTTATTTGCATTTGCAACTGAAGGCAAATGTCAATTACAAAACAAAAAGCAAACTTAATGAAAACAGCAGTATTAAGATGCCATGCTGATTTCACTGTTGTTCAGTTGAATGTAATCTTTGCAATAGAAAATATTTTTTCTAAGGCAACATACATTTGGATGCTTTCTTGGAGATAAAAAATAATTTCTGTCTGATGATTGGGTAAATTGCATTGCTTGGATAAATTTACTGATGCTGAAAATATTTCTACTGGTCTGCCAAAATGTTTGGTCCCTGCAGGTCATAAGAGACTGGACTCAACATGTAAGTGTCACTTTATTAAAATAGTGAAGTGGCAGTGGTACAGTGTTTGTTGTTTAAGTTAATTTTGTAATACTTGTCATTAGTTTTAAGTCTGCCATGATTTGTCAGTTAACTCATAGTATTTTGTTTTCTTGTTGAAGTCTGGAATCAAAGCTTTGGTTGTCAAAGAAAAACATAGGTTTCCGTCTAAATCATATTGGAATTAAATTAGCAAAAGAAAGCAAGGTGGTCAACAGAATGTGATTTTTAAGGTATAATATTTCATGAATGGCCAATCCTGAATATCAATTTTTTATCCCCCTAGATAGCAAGAAATTCCTTGCTTTCTTGTGACATATTAGTGATTTCCCCGTGCTTCATAAAAGATCAAACTTTAAAATAGTCACATTGATTCTGTGGTCTTGCTGTGCCCTTTTGACATTGGTATAGGACTTGATATAAAAAGTTCTGGAGCTTGGACCAGTGCAACGTTCTATACTGTCTGAAAAAAACCAGAACTTAATTTTCTTTTACGTTCAAGCTCTCTTTTTCTCTTTTCATTTTAGTCACATTTCTTACAAGTGCTAGTACAGCTCTTTCGATGCAAAACAATTCTATCTTTCATGATCTGAAAGCAGATGAAATGGAACTACTATATTCAGCATATGGTGATGAAACTGGGATACAATGTGCCATAAGGTAATCATTTCCTTAACAGGGAAATCTAAGCCTGGTTTATTTTTTTTGTGAAAAGCAGTATTTCCTTATTGTAACAGAGATAATATTCCATATTGCTTTTTCACAGCAAATTATAGAGAGGCATAGAAGTGGGAGCCCAGAACTCCTGGATTTCTAATAACTGCTGTAAAATTTATTTTATTGTGCAACTTTGAGCAAATTCTGTCAAAATTTTCCCAGGTTTAAAGTGGCAATATTATTTGTTAACCTACATTACAAGGCTGTTATGAGGCCTGCTTACTTAAGGGTTGAGCACATTTTGAAGATGTGATGTGGTAAAGGTTGTTAAAATGTGTTAGTTTGGGTGCTGAAATAAAAGGCTTTTGGAGAGAGTCCAACTATCAGGTATTTCTGTGACTGAAAAATAATGGGGTCTACGAGTAATTTTTCAATTAACAAATATTTAAAGTTCTAATGAGATTATACTGAAGGTTGATAAATCTTGTGCAGCTGGGAAGAAATGTCTAACTTCCAGAGATGAGGGGCAAAATTTCTGAGGCCATGGTGTGAATAAGGATTGGGATATCTATTCTGTGGTAATAAAGGTGATCTTGCAAAGTAATGGTATAATTCATTAATATAATTAAATATCATTGTTCTTTTTTTTCTATTACTAGAAAAGTATTGGAAAAAATAAAGAAAATATTTTCTGAGTCAGTTTTGCATGCTTTTTTAAGGAAGCCAAATGCAAAATATTTAGATCTTGCATGCTAGTTTGAAACCTATTCAAGTTTCTGATGCTGTTACAGCAAACAGTGAGAATTTTTTTATCTTTGATAAACACTTATTTCAAGTTTGTACTGTTTGCATGAGAAGCCAGTGGTGAAGCCATCACTTTCTGGAGGGGAAAACTGATGCTTTCTATTAAACAACCAATCCTTTTAAGCCACGAGCGTCCGAGTACTTCAGTTAATGGGGTTGGCTCAGAAGAATAATTAGCATTAATTGTGAAAATTTTGCAAGAAAACAAATCAGGATTTTATGAAAGTAAAAGGATGTACAAGTTTAGCTATTGCAAAAGGCTTCTGGATTTTAATTGCTTTTTGAAAAAAACGTGGAAGTTGAAAAGTAATGTTGCAGAGTAACTACACTGGAAATGTAAATTAGGTTAGAGCTTAGTAAGTGCAACCATTCTGAGTTTCTGATTAAATATTCCTTATCTTCATTTCTTCTAGCTTACAGGAATTTGTGAAAGATTCTGGAAGTTACAGTAAGAAAATAGTAGATGATCTTCTGGATCAGATCACTGGTGGAGATCATTCCAAAACCATTTATCAGCTGAAGCAGGTTGGTCCCTGTTATGCAGAAGTGAAGCTAATCAAACAGTTTAATCAGCATAAGGATGGTCCTATCATCATCCCTAAGCATTGCCTTCCAAGCACCATTTAAAGGTTTCTAATTTATCAGAATTTTGTTTTTTGTCTAAAAAAATGTATTCAGTATAATGAACTTTTTGGAAAACCAATTACCTTCCTTAATTTGGGGCTCTTTATGGTTACGAACAATGTCCATTTTTAAGCAACACAAAAAGTCTAAAATAAAAAATTTCATGTCTTCCAAATGCACCATATTACGATGATACATATTTAATTTGGAGAGCAGTTCTTCTTTTGTGCACATATAGTATTAGTAGGAAGTAACATTCACACAGCCATGAGAAAACAGTCTAACAAGGTATTGCAAAACCTTTTGTTTTCTGACATCTACACTGTAAAAGCCATTCTGCTTTCAAGAATTACCCATACAGATGCAGTATCCTAAGAGAGAGACACATTTAGTGTGCAAGCACAGAAGTTTCCAGCAAGAAGTCTTTACTGAGATCCTCCTCTATCCTTCTCCTAGCAGTGGGTCTGAGACTATCAGCCAAGCGAAGTGAACACTTCCCTGTTAACTTTTGAACTCAACATCTAATCAATTCCAAAATTTCAGGCAAAGTTCAGGACGTCAGTGGGCAGAATCCTTTTGATTTTAGTAAAAACCAGAAAGGGGAAATAGAAGATCATACAGAGCCCCTGGCATGGGGATAGAAAAATGGGAGGACCCTGGCATGTGCATGGGGGGGACACAGAGAGCCTCCTGGCATAGGGAGTTGTAGGGGGACACACAGTCCCTGAAATAGAGGGAGGTGAGAAGTTGGCACACAAGGAGCTTATTTGGGGTGGGGAGATGGAGAAATGTAAGGAGCCTCCTAGTGTATGCAATGAGTTTGGCCTATAGAAATAATAAAGTGGTGAGACCCTCTACTAAAAAGAGGCTTCAAATACCCTTCAGTTCCTGCCTGGCCACTGAAAACCCCAGTTCAGCGTTCTCAGTGCTTCCCTTGTCAGTTTTTTCTTTCTCCTCGCCTCACCCTGCCCCATGTCTTTTTTGTACTCATTTGGACATTGTTTTTCTCCATAGTGCATATTGTGTGTGTGTTTTTCTTAACTCTCAAAAACCAACACCACATAATTTTGGTGCTTAATGCTGTAAGTATGTTTAACGTAGTAAGAACCTGCAAAAGCGGGGATCTATTTAGACGGTTCTTGAAGGAGAAAAGCAGTTAGACATCATGGTATCTGTAGTTCTCTCAGGTGAATTGACTGTAAGGAGCCACACTCCCTGCCCAACTTTCCTATTTCTGAGTCCCAAGTTAAGGATTCCTGAATTAGTGTATGTGATTGAAGGGCAGTTAGAGCCATTTCATCATTCATTGTCGATTGGGTCAAGTGGCGCTACCAGGCACTATTTGTTAGAAGCTTCCAAGATTGCACATGGGGGTACGAGTTTCCCAAGACTATGTATCCATCTGGGTAGTCCTCTCAAAGAACCATAATTACAATGATAAATAAAACCTTTTCTTGAGCTTTGTGCCAGAGTGGAACATAGGAACCTTTGTGAACCTATATTTTTGTGTTGTGTGTTCTAGAAAGCTATTGTGAGAAGTTAGTGTATGTATATACCATGATCTCTAGGAGGGAGGAAATGCAAATATTTTTTTAAAATTAGCTTCTGAAACAATCTTTTTAAAGTAAAGCTGACCAGAAATGTTTTCTTTATATATAAAAAGAAAGTGTTCAATATAAGCCTTTAAAAGTCTTTTTTGAGCTATCAACTTGTACATAAAGTTGATGTTGTTTCAAATTAAAGTTGCTAAACCCTTGTTCCTAATGTTCAGTTTTCATTCTAAACAGTCCAGCTATAGTAGTGTCAATGCATACAGTTTTAATACTACTAAATAGCTTTAAAAATTGTAATAGAATTATAGTTGTAATGTTATAGCTCTGTTGTAGCTATGGTGCATTATAAAAGAAAAGCTCTTTCAAGCTTAGAACTACAGAAGTCAGAAGCTGACTTATTGGATAAAATGTAAATGCATATGGCAGTGGTATATAGGGAGGAAAAATGGTGTAAGATATCAATCGTGTAATTAAAATAAATGCAAATTGTAAAGCACCCAGATGCTATGGCATGGGTGTGGAAAAAGATTGGTTAAAACTACTTAATCCACAATTTGTGTGAAGGGTTTAGAAATACTTAATCTTGTACACCAAAATACCTGCCTGTGTTGAATATGGTTTTTAACTTTCTACCTTGCAGAGAAGAAACATTCCAGTGAAACCACCTGATGAAGTTAAAGTAAGTTATATTGAGATACAGGTAAAAACTTCGTTATTGGAAAAATATATAGTAGGGTCCTGGAACAGCTATTTCCAACCTGCAACTTAGAGAAGAACTTAGTGGAACATTCCTGTCTTCCAAAATTAATTCTTTATGGTTTGTTCAGCTGTATTTTTACTATACTACAAGCTTGAAAGGCAGGGTGTGTTTTGTGAGGAGGGGCTATTATACACCAGTGCTGGTACTACAGTGGCTTACGTTTGCCCACTAGTTGTGTGTTTGTTTATGGTGGCTTATTAGAGCAATGTTGAAGACTGTCCATTTTTTAAAAATTGCACTTTCCAAAAAAATCACAAAATGCTAGAATGTTCTGTGGGGGCAAAAGTCCTGATCCAGGTGAACTTAACTATTTGATGGACTCCTCAAGAAGTAGAGTGCTAAACTGTAAAGTGTTAACAACTAGACTGTGATTTGGTGCTTTAGGTTCTGCCAGTTCTCATAAAGGAAGAACACAGATTGCGCAATACTTGTCCAGACTCCTCCAAACAGATTATGGTAAGATCGCTCATCCTCTTATAGATTTTATACGGGCAGAAGAGTATGGGGCTGAGTATTGTATCTACTCCATGCCCTATACATGCATGTTTATGTTTAGGGGATTGAAATTTATTATGTAGATTGCATTCTAGGTATTTGCAAATAAGAAAATCCAAGCCCCTTCTTTGAGAGAGGATTTTGATTGGCTTTACTTCAGTCACATCTTACAGATCTGCCTTTACTTTAATTCAGCATCTGAAATTACTATAAAAAGAATGCAATACATAACCTTCAAACTTACCTCATACTTATATAATTTAAATTCCATAAGCACAAATTTTACATTCAATAAAGATTGGAATCTTTGAGTTGAAAGATGGTTGGTCTTCACACTTTAATCTTTATGCTCTACCGCTGATTAACGTTGTTTCATCCCCATATAGCAATGAAAACATATACATATTTTAGTTTTCACAGTTGTGAATTTTTTTAAAATTTCTTATACAAATACTGAATATGGTTGGTGGATTAGAGAACATGGTCTTTACCGGATAAAGGCAGTATGAACGTAAACGCCATATCTCGGATTTGACATGTGACCCTCAGCTGAAAAGTGTGCTGAACTTTTAATGCATTAATTTGCATTGTAAATTTTCTGAAGTACATAGGAGGCTATATAGGATATCTCATAAATTCTCACAAATCCCTGTTAATATGTGTAGCACTTTTTGATTGATTGCACTATGTATGAGAGACCCAGACATGAACTTCTCTATGCACATGGGCAATCCGAAAATACTATCATACCACGTTTGGAACAAGGAGTCCAGTACCTTCTGTGAGGTTCAGGTGCTGCAGCTGTTTTGTGTCCAGAACTCCTCTTGGCTTGCAGTCAGTGGAAGTTCTGCCCATAGAGAATCAGGCTTTAGAACCAGGCACTAGACTCTGTACTTACCCTGTTCCGACAATTGTGGGTTTTGCGTGGGCTGCAGTAAAGTGGGAATTGAACTGGTTTAGCTCTTGAAAACTGAGAAAGAACAGTCAAAAGAGAAGGATTCTACCATGATTAATAGAACCAAAACTGCAGTCATGTATTTCTTAGTTTCTAGTAGTCCATGTAATTCTTTGTGTTTTCCAAATACATGCCTAAGTGTACTTTCCTTTTTTTTTTTTAAATCAGTGTTTGCAGCCTAACACTCATGACCAGCCACCAGACACACATGCTAGCTCTGCTTGAAGCTAGCATGCTAAAAAACAGCAGTATGGCTGCAGCGGCAGCCCAACCCCCTGGGTATGTACTCGGATGGCTAGCCTAAGCTGCTGCTTGTCTGTTGGCTGGTCATGGCAGTTGGACTGCAAACACTGCTTTTTTTTAAAAAAAGGAAAACATTGCCACACTGCTATTGGTAGCATGCTAGCTTAAGTAGAGCTAGCACATGTCTGTCAACCCATGTTGGGAAGCATGTTCCCAGTTGCAGTGTAGACAAACCCATGGTGACAGCAAATATGTATTGCTGTATTCCTTGGCAGTCAGCATTGAAGGATATCACTAAGGATTTCATTTGAGGGTAGTAGAAATGATGATTCTGTAATCAGTTTTAGAATGTGCTCTCTGAACAGGTCTGTATTTGTGATCACTCAAGACAATTCATATGAGTGCTGCCTGTTTTGTTAGATTTACAAAATTTATATTGAAGTGGCTGCCTTCAGATGTTTCTAATGTGCACCTTCAGAGCTTTCTGGATAGCAGCATCCATTGGGGCCACACTCCTTTTCTTTGCATCTCCCTTCTGAGGATGCAGAAGGGGCACAGGCACACATGGCTGATCCACTATATACAGTGTCATAAAGATAAGGTGGTGATGGCTTACACCCCAAGTTCTTAGCTCAAGTGCTTTCTAAGTCAGTCCATCTGACTAGTATTTTTTACTAGGGTTCATTTATTACCAGGGTAGGCTAGTCTGCATTCTGTGAATGTTAAAAAGGAGCTTTTAATTACTGTTTGAACAGGACTAAGCCATTCAGTAGGACTCTTAAGTTGTTCATGGCCTACAGGGATAATAGAAGGTGGCAGTCAGTTTCCACTCAGATTGTCCAAGTGGATGTAGACTATATGTATATTTTCTCTTGTTACGAACGCAGGGATTCTAGTGCTGTTGAGTCTCAACAATGGCCTCAAAGGTGTGTCTGAGAAACATTTGTTGTTATGAGATACAAAACTGCTACCTGGAAGAGTTCTGTTTGTGTCTTTACACAGCATTAGTATCTGAATTTAGTTTCTAGATCAAAATCTGAATTTGAGAGCGCAGTCCTACAATAATTCTTCAATTAGGCTTTCTCATAATAACCTTTACTGGGTTTAGGGACTGAGTGTTAATCACTTAGAGTGGGGATCCTTGCATGCAATGCTTAATGAAGAAAAAAACTATCACCTTCAATAGTAACTTCAGTTCTTTGGAATGATTGATTGCCTGGAAACCCAGTCCCTGCCTTTCTTTCCCTATTACTTTGTAGTAGTGTGACCAGATTATTTATTTAATGGAAGGGACAAGTTGGTGGTTGAGGCTGCACTCTGGGATATCCTCAGGTGAAGGAGGCATAGCAACCCAATGGGGATGTGGCCAGGCTGATCATGTTGAAAATTCCATGCTCATGCCGTGGTGCACACTTCTAGAGTGAGGATCCATGCAAGCAGTCACCTTGAAGAACCACAGTTGCTGTGGTAACTGGTCATTATTATTGTTTACAGTTCATTTGAGTCTTTTCCTTCTCTCTGCTGTATTTTTAATCAGGTTGGAGAATCAATTGGAGACAGTAACACTTCTGTTTTGGATTTTTTGTCTGTGAAGCCATATTCAGATGTGTCGCTCGATATTTCCATGTTAAGCTCATTGGGTAAGTGATCTAATACCATTGTCATTTAAGTGGTCTACAGTGGTTGAGCTTACCAATTAGTTGGGGTAACACCATGGTTTGCTGAAGTGTTTAAGAAGCTTTAAAAAATTGCCAGGTCTACATAGACAAGGTCTTGGTCTAAGACAGGAGATTCACCCAGCCTTGATCTTTCTTTTGTTTGGACATTTCTTCACCCCATGCTGGCCCAGCTTCTTTTTTTTTATTGCACTTTATCAAACAGAATATATATACATGAACAAGTTAGACAGTTTTGGTTATTACAGATTCATGCTGACTTGAGTTCAGGAATAAATCTAGAGGACTTGCACATCATAGCTTTATGGTATAAAAATACTTTAGGCTCATGTAGGGAAGTCGCATAGAGTGTAGGGATGTAATTCGCATTCCTCACAGCCATTCATTTCTAAGTGCCACAGAAAAGTAAAAATGAACAAGGTACGTCACTGTCAACTACAGTTGAAATATTTTGAAAGAATGGCAGTAGAATCTCTTCCAGTGTATCATTGTCAGTGAAAAAACTTCTTATTTTAAGGGTCTATTAAATAAATATATGAGAAGATTCCCTGTGTTTGATAATTAAAACTGGGAACAAAGCTGCAGAAGGCCAGAAAAATAAACAATGCTTTCTTGCAGACTTTTGCCAATTTTGCTGTAGAAGATACAGCCTTTAGAAAAGCTATGACACGTTCTGATTATGACTGCTCCACAGATTTAAATGGTTTTCTTGCAGTTTAACAACATACACTAAAATTCTGACACAGCTTTATTTCTGGCATAATTTAAATGAGTGATTTTTTTTTTTTTTTTTTTGTCTCTTAAAGCCTCTGGGTGTTTATCTTGCTGTTAATTGTAGTATTCCTAAAGTACTTACCGACTGTACAGAGATTTTGGTGTGTCACATTTCTCATTTTTAGGGGAAGTTGTCAGTCACTGGTGTGTCAGTGCAGTTTTACTAGAAGCGAGTAAATTCATTTTTTCCTGTTGAAGGCGTAACAGGAATCTCTTTTTGAAACCCCCAGATAAAAATAGAACACCTTATATTTTCAACAGGTTCAAAGTATGTGATTTTCTTTAGCTTTGTTGTAAAAATGCATTTAATTTGGGAAATGGTTCTGTTCTTCAAAATTTAACTTTCTAACCATTCATTTGGGAATATGCCTTAATCTGTACCTGTTGTTCATTTTTATTTGCTGTCCCTAGGGAAAGTGAAGAAGGAGCTTGATCATGAAGATAATCATTTACATTTGGATGAGACAACTAAACTATTGCAGGACCTTCATGAGGCTCAAACTGACAGAGTGGGGTCCAGGCCTTCATCCAACCTTAGCTCCCTCTCCAACACTTCTGAAAGAGATCAGCATCATCTGGGTAATGTTAACTGTACCTCAGCCCCTGCAACATCACTATTCTAATTTAAATTTCCTAACTTTAGGACAAAAGAGGATCCCTTACAGGAAATGTATGTTCTAATTATCTAAATTTCTATTTAAAGATTACTTGGATAAAACACTGTTTGCAGACTGCTATAACTGTTTTTAATTCTAAAATGGTTATGTATGTATCTGAATACTAAAAGACTTATTATTAGCCTATGGATTCCTAAGGATTAAAAACAGTTAACTAACTCTGCTTACTCAAGTTTCAGATTGAGCATGAATAGAACAACCTATAAATTAAAATGATGTTTGAATAACATTCACAGTGCACCCTTCAAGTTTATGTCTTTAAAAATGGTATTGCTTAGATTATCTTTACATCACTAACGGACTGTGCTGAAATGAAGCAGACTAAAGGTTGCAATTAAAATACTACCTGAATCCAAGCAAAACTTTTTATATTGTCTGTTGAACCTGTGGTGTTCACAAATGCAGCATATTGTCACTCACACAGAAACTTAACTTTTATGATAGCATGGATAGTATTAAAATATATAAAGTTTTCAATTAAAGTCATAGGTAAAGGATGGTTTAGAATTGAAATGGAAGGGAGTTATTAATGAATGAGGTACGTTAACCAACTCACCATGAGACAAAGCAAAATGCTTTGTGTGTAAAACAGAGAATCTGATTGGATGTAATGAAGTAAAACAATCAAACCTAACTAATACACATCAGTTTTGAAAATCCTTAGATTAAAAACAAACAAAAATCAGACTTGGCAAGACACTAACATAATCTTATAAAACTGGTGGCACTAACTATTTAAATAATTTGGTTACATCAAGTGCTAAATAATCAGATCTAATGTTTACTTCCTCAATTAAACAAGGATAATCTTAAATGTATGACATATCACCATCGTCTCCACTGCAAATCATCATCATATTTTATGTACTGTTGTTAAAACATCACAAAAAGGAAGAAAAATTATCAAATACATGTCATAACCCCCCCCAATCATTTCTTATTGCCTCTGCTAGCAACAAAGTAAGCATAAGCCAGACAATTGTTCCTTTCAATTACATGTCTCTACTGAGTTAAGCATTATTCCATGAGATCCACTTCTGGTAGGTTCCTGTAATAACTTCCTCTTTGTTAGTTTTAAAGGTTGAATGGGTAAGACAGAACCATATGCTGATACAGCATTTTAATAATTTTCTGCAGTTTTATTTAATGGAGGACAAAGATCCTCTGGATAATTTTAATTACATTTTACATCATTTTAGCAATTTAGAGTAATAGAACAGAGGCAATTTTTTCAAACACATATAAATTCTAATTTCACAAGTTAAGGGTGCCTATAGTCCCATTGACTTCTTGATGTGACTTATGCTTTTAAGAAACTAAAATCACTTTTTAAAATAGGACTTAGGTTCTTATATCACTTAGGTACTTCTGAAAATATTACCCTAGGCCATAGGTGAAGGTGGGAAATAATATATTAAATACCAAAGCTGTTTTACGTTTATAAAGCACATCTTCTGTATTTTTCTGTCTTATTAAATGTTTTTTTTTCTTCTTCTGCAGGAAGCCCTTCTCATCTGAGTGTAGGAGAACAACAAGACATGGTGCATGACCCCTATGAATTTCTTCAATCTCCTGAACCTGCAAATGCCACCAGTAATTAATCTGATGTACAATATTTAATTTTTTTGTTTTAATTGTGTAACATTTTTATAAAGTTTTTGTCAAATGGCAGAAACCTCAATTTTGTCCTCTTTTGTGAGGATAGCTGTATAATAATGCCATGCACATCTGTAAAATTTGCCTAACTAGTGTATCATGTTTTCAACACCACACCAAATACTGTCTTCATTTTTTTTAAAATGTGGTGGTGAATAAGAATCTTAATAGGAAAAACACACATTGTGGGTTTATAAAACCACATTAGATAAGTAGGATTTGAGCAGTCCTTTATATAGAACATCCTCAAGAAGGAATATTTATTTTTCAGCAATGACAACTTCCTGAATTGTGAACATTTTCATATTCCCACTCCCCTTCCATCCTGTATAGTAGAGATGGGCTATGTTTTGTGTCTTAAAATATTGTTTAACACCCCAAAAACTCTTAATCTGGAAACTACAAAGGCGTTATGTAGCTGTCATATCAAATAGTTCACTATAGGAGTTCTGCCCTGTGACTAAGTGGAGATAAATGTATTATGGTCCCTTTTATCCATGAACAGGAAGGGAACCAAATACCTAAAAAATTTTTTAAAAAAGTAATCTGTATGTTTTACTTGAATTCAGGTAGACTGCACAAAAGGGTATGCTTCTATATAATTAAGTTTTTGTAATTCAACACTGAGGTCAGGTTTTTTAACATTGATATTATGTGTAAACTAGATGGATGTTATGCATTTACAATATTTTGTAAATATTAACTTAATAAAAGTCATACAAATATCAACTTTTTTGAAGTTTGCCTATATCTTGCTATTGCCAAGAGACAAGTTGCTTGCTTGTTCTTGCTAAACCTGAGATATCCTAAGTTGGTGGTTTGCATTACTCTGTTGCTATAAAGTGCACATGACCTTCTACATGACCATATTACGAAGTCTACTTGGGAACACTTTGAAAACAGTCAAGAAACTTGGTAGACATTTAGGATCAGGGAGCAAAGTCCTTGGGGTTTCTCAGTGGTGACTACACGCAAGTGTAGTCTTGATTTTGAGTCTCATGTTTATGGATGTTTGTAACTAAACTTTGCATTTGTACATTACATTTAATCTTGAAGACTCTGTGAAGTGTTAAACAGTTTAGAGACAATAGCATCTCCATACCTGTAACTAGCTTAAAAGTTATATTTGACTTACCTGACTTTTTTTTACATTGAAGCAGTCCATGTGAATTCTGTTCTCCTCTTCAAAAGTTTGAGACAGTTTGGTAGTAAAAGGATGAGTTTGAAATATCAGAGGTATTTCACATTTTGAAAATTAACATTTTTTTAAACGCTTTCTCAAAAATAGCTTGGCCTAGTATAATTTATCCCAAGGCAAGCTACGTTTTTGACCTCTCACTCTCTTCTTATGGGCTCCCTTCCAAGTGCCAGGCCCAGCACCTGCATTTTCCGAATGGAATTCTGCCATTCTCCCTGCTTTTAGTTTGGCTGGGTCTACACTGATGGCAAATTCGCTGCTGTCAGGTCGATTGCTCTGGATCGACTGAGCGGTCTGTGAAGACCTGCTCAATCAATTCAGCAAGCGATGCAGGAAAACCACCCTGGTAAGTGGCGTAGCACTGCGTCAAAGGGAACAGTGTGTCGACGCAGCGCAGTGTCGGCAGTGCGCAGAGAAGCCGCGAAGTCGACGGGAGATACACAAGTGATTTACATCACTTGCATATCTCCCATCAATTGCCGCTGAATGCCGAAAGTAAGTGTAGACCAGGCCTTTGGGTCTGAGTTACAGCACCCCTGTTTACCAACTGTTTCTTCAGCACATCCAGCTGGGCTTGGTCCCTGCTGTAGACTTCTCTGCAGGAACTGTAAATGGTAAACATGGTGACACTGAACAGCTTCTTCAAAACAAAGTGTTATCTGTTTATCCATGTGAACATGGTCATCAGATAGAGAAGGATTAAAATAACAAAAAGCCTACACACAGAAAGCCTGTTGCCTTAATTAAAGTTTAGACATTTCCCTCAAGGTTTAAGTAGATGCCACTTATCCCAGGTATCCTGCTGCTTCAAGAGACTGGAGTTGTCGTCTTTTTTGAGTACATGAGTCTGTGGAAATCAAATCTCTGTGTGCTCTGTGTGGCACAACAAGAGGGTGGATCTGGGAAGAGCTCTTTAGTAGCAGCAAGGAAGAAAAAGATAGGCACAAAATTAATTCATTTGAGTTACTGAGAAAGGGTCCCTCGCCCCTTCCCTGTCTACACATAACACAAAATGAACGGACTAGTGGTGGCCATGCTGTTGTCTGTGACTAACCTGGCTGCATCAGACCAGTAATAACTCTGTGGACCTTTTTAGAATGGAATAAGCCAATATGGCCATGGACATTTGGTGTTCTGGAACTTCACTGTCTAATCATTTTGTTATGGGGTTTTAAAGCTACGATCTCATGTCATTAAAATTCATTTGTATGTTTCCAAAAAAAAATCCACCACTAAAAGTAATCTCTGCCACAATTAAAGGATTGGACTCTAGCCTTGTGAATATGTAGTTAAAGATTAACTTTCAGGTAACAGAAAAACAGGGATAAATGAAAATATTAACTTTTCCTATACTATGTGCAATCAGTTATCAAATATAAAAGAGAGGATTATATTGTACAGAAAGCAAATTTTCACTTCCTATTTCTTCCTTTCCATTCTTTTTCATTCCTTGTTTCTAAACACCACTTTCTCTATACATGTCATTTTATTCTCTGTGTCTATAAATGCATAGCTATTCAGATGCATTGTTCTGAAAGCTTAGAACAATTTAAAGTCTACAAATCAGCAATTGTACAAGTAGAGAAAGCACCTAAGCTTTCTATTAAGTGCACAAAATGCATAGCCTATGACTTGTAATATCTGCTGTGGACACTGCCTAAGGCAGACTGAACTGACTGTAGTTGCAGTTTGTATCAAAACTGTGAGGTATTATCACAGCATTCAGAGACACACATCTTCACCACCAATGCAAATAACTTGCCCAGGATTTGAACCTCCCAAATCTCAGACACACCCACATGGACAAGCAAACAACTGGACTGCTCTTTGTTTCTTGTTGAAAAAAATTTGTAAGTGTATGCATGAAATTACTTTAAAAAAAAAAGTGCCATAACATTAAGACATGTCAGAAGGTTCTGTCTGGAATCTGACCAATTATCCTTTGACGAATGCTGCATGCAGAATTAACTGCTATTCCTGAATAATTCAGTGCATGGACACCCTTATTCTGGAATAAGAGTGCCTTGTTTCTGTTTAGTATAACCCACTTTCAAAGTGAGTAATGTCCTGTATAGACAAACCCTAAGTGAGAGTTAAATCCCTAATTTAACAAACCACTTAAAGGTTGTTTCTTGGCTTTTTGTGGGAAGGAGTTTGCTTATTAAGCATGAGAAATTTTCAAAAACTGGATGATATTTTAGCTTTTGCAACTACTGTTTGGACTCTAAGGTTTCTCATATAAAAAGCCAGAATGTAGACCAAGAAGTGAAGTGCTTTATGTTTCTCATTGAAGGGAATCTGAGAATTATATATGAGAAACCATTTTAGACTTTGAAAGAAAGTCTCCTTTGAACAGCCACTGTCCACACTTGTTATGATTTTAAGGCACATTACTGCACCCCCAAGACAAATTCCTACCCCTAAACTACCACACATCTCATTGTGTGTTTTCCTGAAAACAGGCAACATATAAACACAAGTAAGTTGCAGTCTATTTCCAAAAGATGACAGAGATGCAGTAATCTGTCAACACGGAATGTCTTTTAGGTTTAAGCCAGGTTCGCTCTGGGGATCTCCTTTTGTTTCCTAGCTCCAGCCATGAGAAATTCCAAACAGCAAAAGAGATGCATCAGCAATCTTTATTTCCTTCTTCGAGAATTCATGCTCTTGGGATGAGCTTCCTCACATATAGTATCTTCATGGGTGTGAGAGAGCCATTAGCTCAGTGTTTGTATCAAGATGCTTCACAGCGGCCCACTTAGTTTAGATGGTCCTTTTTGACAGATGTGACCCCTAACCTTTGATAGTGGGGGGCACAATTTAAAGATTATGGGGGGTACATGACTGCCCCATGTGTCACCTCTCATCCCTTTCCCACTCCCCCTGCACCTCCCACGTCCACTTCAAGCCAGCACCGCCTTGCCCCCACTTGCCTCACAGCTCCTTCCCCATTTACTTCTCCCATCTCCTCCCCGCTGCGAGGATGGCATGGATCAGAGTGGGCTCCAGACATCTACTGCTGAGTAGGTAACTACAGCTGTGGGCAAGGAAGGGATGGGACTCAGAAGGCTTCCCCATGCCCCCTCTGGTGGAACTGTGCTGTCAGTCCTATCTCTCATCCTTGCTCCAGACACTTCCTAGTGGGGCTCAGTGGGAGCACTTTGTGCTGGTGCCATTCCCAGGATTGTCTCCCTCAGCCAGACTCCCACCCTATCAGAAATTGGGGAGGGGAATCCCCTCCTGCCTGTTCAGAGCAGGCATTTTTACAGTTGTAAAGAAAAAAGTACATATTACTTGATAGCCTGGGACACAGACATTACAACTAAGATTAATGTAAGCAACAACTTGCAAATATTTTATAGTCTACACACGTCCTTCAAGTCTAAAATCTATCTTGAACAACACTAGCATAGAGCTGAGCTGATCTGGGTTCTAGCTATGAAGGTGTCAGTGCTCAGTTGACTCCTGCAGCCTTGGAAAGAGTTGGCACCTGACCTACCAGTGTCACAGGTAATATAGATTCAGAAATCCAAAACGGATGTTGGAGGATAACAGAAAAAAATAAACTAAATACAGAAAAATACTGTCAGCAAAACTATAGCTTGGCTGGACTACAACATATTATGCAGAAAGGCCACAAAGGCAATCACTTCTGTGCATGGCAAAAAGACATTTGACCCAGAGAATGGGTGATGGGTAGCTTTTTCAGTATTTTTAGAAAAAGGTATGTCTCAGCTGTCTTCTATTAAACTTGAAGTAAAGCTACTGACCCTTTCAGCCAGCCATGAGGGGCTGGGTAGAACTTAAAAATTGATGCAGTGCAACGTATTTTATAACAAATATAATCACTAATAGTGTCCAGCCACTCTCCTTTTAGCTTAGACTTCATTAGAACAGAACCACACCTTGTTTCTCTTCCTCATGTAATACCTCCCCTCTGCGTTCTTATACCTGCCAATGAGGTTCCTCAGCATGTGGAGGGCTAAGGGCCACTCACACTCATGACCCATCCATGCCTAGGGCAGCCCACCTAAAAACACCAAGATCAGGGCAGGCTCCAAAAAGAAGGGCAGATTCTCCCAAACTAGTGGCTAGCACTGCAGTTAGAGTCCTCAACTAGTTACAAACAATGTTTCTGATTCCCCTCACTGGTTATCAAGAAGCTAAAACAAAAAAATTACACAGGCCCCTTTACTGCATTTCAGTCTCTGGCTCACAGTCAGCAACTAGGTCCAATAAAGAGATATGTTATTTAAAACACTATTCCCGTTACTAAAATGTTCTCCAGACCCCAAAGGGTCAGCCACATTACCAAATCAATATGAGGCTCGATCTTCCAGAAAATACCATGCTGCTGGCCTGTCCTTTAGTAACTGAAGGTTTATTATAAAATGAAAGAAACAAACAATAAGAGAAATGTTAAATTTTCAAAACAATCTGATACATACAAAATGACTGTAAAATCCATATATATCAGATTCTCAGTAGAACTGTAGAATTTGCAGGGTTGTACAGTCCCTCTGGTGCACTGGAGGGGTCTCAGTCCTTTCTTTCACAGCTTCATTTGTAGATGAGTTGATCCAGAAGTAGAAAGCAGAAATGAAGACAATACAGGGACGGTGCAGCTGCCTTTGTCATGTGACTTGTCACAAACACAGCCAAGCAGCATCTAGCATGGAAAAGCCTTAAAGTCCCCTGTCCATAGGCATGTTCTTACATGCCCTGATAACTCATAAGGTGTAGCCCTTAAGTACTTTCACGGGATTCATTGTACCTGTGAGTTCCCTTGGTGAGCCAGCAAGGAGGCTTAGTGCTGCTGCCATCCTGTCCAGGGCGTCACCCAGAAAACAGCACAAACTGAAATACAAATATGCCCTACATATTTAGAATTCATAATACAGAATTGCCACATGCCTATAAACATGCTGATCAATCTTAGTGAATGATAACCTTTCCAATGGTACCTCACAGGGCATATATTGTACAAATTATTGTAATTTTGCAATATTAATATCAATATTATTATAAATGGCCACCCCTAATCCAGCCAGCGTCACAGGCCTGGAGAGGAGAACTGTTGGCTGTGTGGTGTGGTGTTTTAACCTCATTCCGGCCATGCCTTGTACGGCTCCCTTCACACGAGCGCCATCAATGACAGAACGATTCTTCCAACCTGCGCACCTAGACTGCTCAAACGTGGAGTGGGAGAGGGTGTAACAGCAGCTTTCCCTTCGGGCAGCTCGGCAGCGCCTCATTCACAAAGAGCAGAAAGTAAAACCCAGACAAGGTGCCCCTGGCCCCTTATAATTCGCTTTCCAGCTGCTCCTTCAGCAACGCCGCAGAGGTATTTCGGCTCCTAACCCCCTTGGTCTGAGGAGTTGGGACACAGCCCGCTCCAGGGCCCCCGACCGTAGCGGGGACAGCAGGACGGGATGTTCCCCGGGCACAGTCCGGCTGCTTCCACCGTGCCCGGCCGCGCAGCGCGGTGAGGCGCTGGGGAGCCCGTGAGCGGGCTCCGGGGGGGTCTCCCCCACCCCCCGCACGGGCTCGGCTCGCCCCGCCCCGCTCACGCGCTGCCAATGAGCTGCTCCGCGGCCGCTCGCGCCTCTCTGCCGTTGGCCCGTTCCCAGCCGGCCCCGGCCCGCGCGCTTTGCGGCCACAGCCCGGCCCGAAATGGGGAGCGCTGCCGCCCAGCCCAGCCCGGCCCGGCGCGGCCCGGCCCGGCCCAGCCCGCCGCAGGACGGGGAGAGGCAGGCCCGCCCCGCAACGGGTCCGCGTTAGGACCCAGGAGACGCCCCGGCCTGGCCGGGGAGAGACGCCGGGCCGGTTTCCATAGCGGCGAAGGCGGCCGCTGCCCAATGAGGGACACCCGCGAAGTCGGCCGGGCCCGGGGCGCCCCGCCAGCCCCGCCCCGCCGCCGCGTGCCCAGGGCTCTGCCGCGCCAGCGCTGCCCTGAGGCGGGCGGGACCCGGCGGCGATGCCCCCCTCGGGCTGCGCCTTGTTGCTCCAGCAGGTGGGAGCCGGGCGGGGCGGGGCAGCGCGGCGGGAACCGGAGACGGGGCGGGGCGGGAGCGCCCGCTGTCTCCCTGCGCGCCGCCAAGTCCCGACTCCTCGGGGAAGCTCCGCGAGGGCGGCAGAGCCTCGCCCATTGGGACCGTCCCCTGCAGCCCCCGGCCGGCGGCGGGCGATGGGGGCTGGCTGCGCCCTGGGGCGGGTGAGGTCATTTCTCCTACCGCCCCCGCCGCTGTCCCTGAGCCGGGCAAGCTTCGCGCCCCGCCGCCCCGATCCACTGCTTCGCATTGGCTCTGGGAGTCCAGGAGAGGAGCTGGCCCCCAGCGCCTGCGGGGCTCGCGGGATAACCGGGAACAGGGTCGGTCTGGGGCAGCCCATGCAGCGCTGGCCTCCTGTGTATTGCGGGGGTTGGCCCTGATTCTGTAAACCTTTATTTACGGCGGGAGGAGGCTGTTGTAGGGCAGCGGTTTCCACAGGACTGTTCCCCGTTCAGCAGTCCCATTTGTCTTGCCTGCTCCTCAGTTTCACCTCACTTAAGAACTGCTTGCTTTCAAAATCTGACATAAAAATACACAGGCGCCATAGCAGGCTATTACTGAACAATTGCTTACTTTCTCACCTGTACCACAGAATTAGAAAATAAATCCACTGGAATATAAACATTGTACTTACATTTCAGTGTATAGTATACAGAGCAGTATAAACAAGTCACAGCCCCTATGAAATTTTAGTTTGTACTGACTTTGCTAGTGCTTTTTATGTAGTCCCTTGTAAAACTAGGTATATATTTAGATGAGTTGATGTACTCCCTGGAATACTTCTGTGTACCCCCAATGGTACACATCCCACTGGCTGAGAACCACAGTTGTAGTGCACAAGCCTCCTGCCAGGTGCTGCCTAGTGGGGACTATATTATCGCTGCTTGTACTGGGTTGGGGGGTTAATTTCATTTTTGTTTTTACTTAAATATGCGCAACACTATGCTAGTGCTGAAAGGAGTGGGAGGGGGACAGTTGCTATTATAAATACAGAAAGGGCATTAAGAACAACTTATTCATGAGAAAATATGAAGTGATTCACAATTGTTCCTTGGAATCATCTCATTTAAAGTCCAATTTCTCCGAGCAGTTCTTGAAACGTTTCCTGTGACCTCCCTCCAGTCAACTTTTGAAGGCATTTCCATTCTAGCTGTCTGTTTGATTTCCTATGGAAACAGTTCAATTCAAGGCTCAGTTGTGAAATCATGGTTTGCTTGTAGGAAGGTTAGTTTTAATTTCCATTACCTACTGTTCAGGGCCATGATATCTTGCTCTTCTGGATTACAGTCTTTAGATGTGAAAGTGAGGAACTAGTAACACTTGTGTAAGCTGTCTTAATAACAGGTCTCCTCTCCTTTCCTGCAGTTCTGTCAACTATTCCAGAACTGGGCTAACCAGACCGTAACACAGAATTACTATGAGGGAAAATTACTCTCATGACTAACCTGAATTTGACATCCTAGTAATCTTGACCTGATGGAAATGTATTTCTCTGCTAGAGGAAATAGGCTTGTGTGTTAGAGTAGGAGGAAACTTTCTTTTCATCAAGTGAAACTTCTAAAAACTCTGAGGGAGGCTTCTTAATATGATTCAGAATCTGAATCAGATCACGGTGCTGTCTTTCTGCTGCTACAGTACGCTTTTGTGCTTTTACATGAATCTACCCAGAAATTGATACATTTGAGTGATGTTTCTGATTTGCCATGATGCTTCTCTGCTCAACTATTATAAAGATGTCTCCAAACTTTGACAAGAATGTGTGCCTACATTTATAGGTAAAATATATTTGAATTTAAACATACTGTGAAGACTCAAGAGACAGATCACAGTATCTCAAGATTGTATCCAAATGTTTCCACTTGGTTAAAGTATTCACAAAACGTATCTCACGAGGCTGTACTGTACTGCACTACCAACATCTTCCCAAAAATTCAGGCCAGTTTTAAAATTGGTTGGAGCTGCAGTATAGGCAAGAGCTGTTCTTTTAACTAGTTCAGTTAAACTTATTGAAAAATCTTTAACAAAATGGTTCTCAAAATGGTTCTGGCTGTTGAAGCTTTTTCTATACTGCTCCTCTGACCAGTTTGAGATGTGTTTTGTCCCATTTTTTAGGGGGCAAAATATCCATAGTGTGGATCCGGTGGTTGTTTTTTAAAAAAAAAAAAGACTATTGGTAATTTTTTTTTATTTTGACATGACCATATCTTGAATTTTGATAATCCAGCTCCTTTTGGCTTGGCTGGAATGTATATTGCCTAATACATACAAAATTACATTTGAGCAAAAGTCTGAAATTCTGTACATGCGGGAAAGTTCTAGTTTTTATCCAAAAGTTCTCAAAATGCTAAAAGTTATTGTAAAGATATAACGATTGAGATAATAAACTAACAGTATAATATTGCTACTACTCACCCTAATTAATAGAATGGACTTTGGGAATCAGTTTAATCATTCTTATTTATAGGTTTGCTCTTTAATTTGAACAATGTGGTTCAAGATAACTCACTTTTTAAAATCTACTATTTCAAAGAATGATATGCCAATGAAAGATTTTTTTGAATCAGTTCTTCAGTAACTGAGGAACTTTCAGTGATTATGCTCTTGTTGCTTATAAATATTAATTAGGTATTAGTAGCACTAGCAATAATTTCCTATTTAAGAGCATCAGCCCAGTATTCTAAACAACAAACAGGAAGGCTTTCAAGTTAATTCTCTAAGAACTGTATGCCAGTAAACTGGATCCATTATAAAAGTATCTAGGCAGATTTCACTATAGCTTGTTGTCACTGATCTGCCAGTCACAGTGAAAGACATGACCATAAGTGATATAAATATCTGCTGTTGTTTTGATTTGCTAAAGAAAAAAATGATTTTTTTCAGATAATTGGTCTATTCTGGTAATCATAAAGAATCGCTCCACAGATCAACAGCATAACATGATTGCACGCCATTTGTGACTTGTCAAAGATCTTACAGGAAGTCACTTAACAGTGATGTGAATTGCAGTTGAATGCTTTAACCAGCAGACCATCCTTCCTTTGTGGTTTTCAGTATTTATGCCTGTAAAGGCTTGAACCAGAGGACTGGGCACGTTTTTGTTTCTTTCCTTTCCCCAGTCAAAAAACTGGAATGTAATTGTTGTTCTTGGGGGAGGGGCACAAATACAATTTTTAAAAAAATTTCAATGATCCAGATACTAGACACTCAGATCATGACTCAAAGAAAAAAATTGAAGTGGCATTTCTCTTTCTCATCTGTTCTATTGTTAGACAAGCGAACTATTTTTTAACTGTAAAAAGGCAATGTTTTGAAGAAGATGATGTGGCACTGGCATGGTAGGCTTGATTGGAAGCACTTCCGGTTTTCTCCCAGTCCTGAAAGTTTATTACTTGGGGGGCAGAGTTTTCTGTTTGCCCCAAGAAATTAGGGAAATGAAACCTGCTACTTAAAATTGTGTCTTTTTCTTTTTGTCACTCAGTTTTCTAGAATACAATTAGTTTAGTTTAAAAAGTGTCTGATGGATGAGAAAGGGAAGAGAGTCTGCTCTTGGAGGGATCCCTTTTTGATTTATTTTTGTTAAATACAACTTAAATTCTGGTTTTGGGGCCAAATGGGAAAAGATATTGGTCCAGATTAACAAAGGTGATGAAACAAAGGGCTCTAGCCCAGCTGCAAATGCTCACAGAAAAAGCTCTTATTGGAGGGGATCGCCGGGCGGGAAGGGGCATGGCCAGACAGAGCTCCACCATAACATTTCTGCACTGACATAGGGTCCATAAAGAAAGAAAGTTTCAGACATCTAGAGAAACATCTTTGAAAATGTAGGCTGCTGCAGAAAGTCTTTCAAATTTTGACATGCAATGTATACCTATTTTAGGAGATACATTTTGTGAAATTGTGATCTAGATGTTTAATGCTGTTTAATTAGCTGTGACACTACCATTTTACTACTAAGGCCCAGTCCACGCTTACCTTTGCAAGTCGGTGGCAGTCGGCAGGTGATACGCAAGTGACGTAAATCACTTGCGTATCTCCCGTCAACTTTGTGGCGTCTCCTCTGCATGCCGTCCACGCTGCGCTGCGTCGACACAGCGCTATGCCACTTACTGGGGTGGTTTTCCTGTGCCACTTGCTGGATCGATAGAGCGGGTCCACACAGACCGCTCAGTTGATCCAGAGCAATCCATCTGACAGTGGCAAATTTGACGCAGTCAGTGTAGACCCAGCCTAAGTTTTAACACAAGCCTCTTCTCTAAAGAAGAGGTTTTCAAGCTGGGGGTTGGGCCTCCCTGGCGGGGGCATGGAGTGTATTCTGAGTGGGCCATGAGAAGCTTTAGGAAAAAAAACTTATTGCACACATTTTACCCACCACCATGAATAACTAGCCAAGATGATCCCTCCAGACAGATCAGGTCTTCACCTAGCTCTGTGTATTGGGCTCACGATGGCACTGTGCATTTGGACGGATTTCTGTTAAGCTTGCATAGCATTATACAGAGTCATTGCCATGTGTACTTTAATCCGTTTGCTACGACACGATGTGCATATTTAATTGCAAGCATCGATTACCAGGGCAGTGCAATGGATGGTGGGCTCAGTTTCAATCAAGGTCTTACTGCTTTTCATATTTAGTGAGAGTTGCATGTTGCTTTTTCTTTATCAGTATATATAATTGTGTGGCAGTGGAGGGGGTGTAAACCACTCCAGACACAAGGGGGGGCAATCAAATAAATTTGATAAGTTCTGCTCTAAAGCAGTGCATTTCAAGGAAACTTGGAGAAAGTTTTGTTTGATCTTAACTTTTTAACCACAAGAGGGCCCCCTATTATCTGTATGAATATAACATTGTTAATGTGTGACAGCAGGTTACCGGCACAACATTCTTCTCTCATAAAATGTTTTTGGGGTTAATAGAATAACTTGTGGAAAACATACCAAATATTTTAAACTAATTAGAGATTCATAATTCCCCTTTTCTGATGGCAAAGTATTTATAGAGAAACTGACTTGGTTCCCAAAGAGCTTAATCCTGTTACAGGTGTCCAGTTTCACAACATTCGCTTTGCAGAATTTAGTTTGGACTAAATTCTCACCATAATGAATCCTAAGCTATAGTTGCACCACATACCTTATCAGGAGTTATGCCGCTACTGTTGTGCTGAAGGACAGTTCTGGTTTAGATCACTAGAGAAGCAAATATGCTGTATGTATGTGCAAGGTGATCACTAGCAACATTTCATGACAGAATTGAAGGGATTAGAAAACTGATGCTATTCTGAAACAGATCATACTGCGGTATCTTAAAATGTACCTCTGCTCTGAAAAATAACTGTAAAAATGGCAGCTTGAGTTCCCTCAAGTTTCAATGAGTTCTAGATCTAATTTGCTCAGTGTGTAAATGTTGTTTTCTCTTTTACCAGTCCTGCAGATTCAAACTGAAGGTCAAATAGGGGCTCTTTCTACTTGAACCCCAGTCCAGCCTGTCTAGAAACCTTGCCTTCTAGTTGTCTGGCTCCTTATGAGGGATGGTTGGAGCTGTCTTACCTAAATTGCTATTTATGTTCTAAGAGACTCTGTCTTCTTGAGACAGACCCTAACGGAACTACTGATGAAACTAGTGAACACACAAATGATTGAAAATATCTTGTATGCAGTGTTGTTGTAGCTTTATTGGTCCCAGGATATTAGAGAGACAAGGTGGGTGAGGTAATATCATTTTTATTGTTGTTGTTTTTATGGCTTTATTACAACTATCTATTACTCACTAAATTCTCCCTTCTTCCCCCTACCCTCCATGACTGGAGGGGTGTTAACTGGCCACTTCACCTTGAATGGTCCCTTGAAATATATATTTTAACTACTTATGCTAAACAGTCTGTTCCACCTTGTATTTAGCTGTTACACTGAGTACATTTCCCAGACTTGAGAAGAGTGAGCTCTGTGTAAACTTCTCTCTTACCAACAGAACTTAGTCCACTAAAAGGTATTAACTCGCACACTTTGTCTCTTGAAAATATCTTGAGCATTAATTTCTTGAATGAAAACGTTGTAGTATGCTTGTCTGTATGCAGGATCATGATGGTTGTCTCACGTTTTTTGCTTAGCGTTTCCTTGTTGGTAAAGCAATATTATAACTTGTTCCCCATAAATATCCATCTAAATCCTAGGAGTAGTACAAAGTCAGTAGTGGAGGGCAATGTGGAAGAACTGAGTACAGAGGCTGAGTTTGAATTGGAAAGATAAGGAGCCACAGGAAGATGAACGTCATTGCAGGTGTTGGCAGAAGTGTGAGAAAGAGACAAAAGGAGCAAGAAGAGTGGGGGGAAGGTGGGAGAGAATTGCTGTGCTGAACTTTGAGTTGGGACTAGGAATCTGAAATTCCTGTGGAAGTGACAGGAGGGAGTGTGACATAACCAGGCAGCAGAAATGGAGTTTATTTTAACTTTTTAATATCGGATGGTTGTCCCATCTCAAAAAATATATTAGAGCTGGAAAAAGTACAGAGAAGGGCAACAAAACTGATTAGGGATATGAAATAGCTTCTATATGAGGAGAGTTTAAAAAGATGGGCACTATTCAGCTTATAAAAAAGATGAATAAGGGGGGATATGACAGAAGTTTATAAAATAATGTGAATGGTGTGCAGAAATTGAATAAGGAATCAGTATTTACTCCTTCACATAACACAAGAACCAAGGGTCACCCAATGAATTTAATAGTCCACAGGTTTAAAACAAGCATAAGGAAATACTTCTTCACACAATGCACAGTCAACATGTGCAATTTGTTGCGAAGGGAGGTTGTGGAGTCCAAAAGCATAACTGGGAGTTCAAAAAGGAATTAGATAAGTTCATGGATGACAGATCTATCAATGATTATTAGCCAAGATGTTCAAGGATGCAACCCCAAGGTCTGGGAGTCCCTGAACCTGTGACTGCTAGAAGCTGGGACTGAATGATGGGACAGATCACTTGATAATTGCCCTGTTCTATTCATTCCCTCTGAAGCATCTGGCACCAGCCACGGTCAGAAGATAGTTTACTGGGCTAGGTGAAACACTGGTCTTATTCAGTATGCCTATTCTTATAGATCAGAGTGAATAATCAGAGAGGCTGTAGAGAAGGACACAACAAAGGTCCAACCAAGAGAGAACTATGATATGAACTAGAGTTTTGGAAACTAGGACAAAGAGAAAGGCATCTTAAGATTGTTAGATGGAGGCAGAAGCTAGGAAAGCCCAAGGGGAAAAATGTCTCAAAAACCAAAATGTATATGGCGGTGGCAGCTGCAGTTGATGTGTGACACTGGAAGGCTAGGTGCCAGCTCATGCCAAAGTTGCCATGTTCAACTGAATATTGACAAATATATACCTGGAATCAGTCTGGCTTACTTGTGTGTTAGGGTTGGGAATTTCAATTGGTATAGAAAAATCCTCTCCCCCTGAAAGATGGAGATATATCAATCTAAACCCTGTGGAGACAGTGCTAGGTCGATGGAAGAATTCTTCCATCAACCTAGCTACTGTCTCTCAGTAACATGGGTTACTTATGCCAACAGGCAAACCCCTTCTGTCAGAGTAGGTAGTGTCTACTCAAGCTCTACAGTGGTGCAGGTGCAGTGCTGCAGCTGTGCTGCTGTAGTGTTTTGAGTGTGGACATACCCTTGGTACTGTTAAAATAGGTATTAGAATTATAAGAAAGTGTTTAGTGTTTACACTTTACTGAATGCTTGTGAGTTGCTGAATGCATTAATCTCACTTATAACATCTGTATCCAATACTGTAAGGTAATATTTGAATGGTTGTACAGTAAACCTCTGTGACTACATAAATCACCAGACAGGAGAGAGACATTAAGTAAAGTGAAATGTCGCGCTGCAACAGAAGGTGTTATGTCCTGCCCAACAGATTGACACCAGATAGACTGTGATGGAACGTTAAACAGGACAAAATATTTTGTTGTTCTGCTCTTCTCACCACCACTCTGCACCCCAAAGAAAAGTAATGCAAGTGAATATTCCTGTCAGCTCAGCTTGCAGCTCATAAGAAGGAACTGGATCTCAATACTGCTTGGACTCTGGTGGGCACTGTTTAATAGGCATATGCAAGAGATCCCCTGTGCTTAGTTTAAGTTAGCCCTAGTGGTCATAAAGAGCTTGGTTATTATAGAAACTTCTATTACTTTTTGAACCTTAAGACTGTAACTCATTAGTGTGTGTATTTTTACCTGCTTTAACCTTGTAAATAACTCTCGTTTTCTTTTCCTATTTAATAATCTTTGTATAGTTTATTATAGAATTGGGTGCAAATGTCATTGGTGTAAGGTCTAAGGTGCAATTGACCTGGGGTAAGTGACTGGTCCTCGATTAGTGGGAGCAACCTAAATATAGCTGTGATTCTTGGTGTAAGGGACCATCTATCACAAAGGCAAGCTTATCTGGGTGGCAAGACAGACTGGAGTACCCAGGCGGACAGTCTGTGACTGCTAAAGCTGTGTCATGCCTGAGGAGTTTAGACTTGACAATTAGTTGGTAAAATCTAGGCATAAAACTCAAAACCAATTTGGGCTTTGTGTTCTGCTTTTTAACAGCCTGCCTTGAGATTGGTACTCATGCCCTTGAGTCACTGTAGGCAGCTTTTCATGATGCTTTGAGAGAAGCAGAGGACAAGTATACATAAGGGACCCTTAGACTTGGGAAAGAAGAGGACTTTGCTGTGGAGAAGGTAGAAGCCACATTGACTAGAGATTAACAAGTCAAGGCACTGGGAATAGATGGCCTGCTCTAGGGGCTTTGATTTATAGACTCATAGACTCATAGGTCAGAAGGGACCAATATGA
>ML675603.1:100792231-100897318 GCA_007922155.1 Mesoclemmys tuberculata | reverse complement strand
TGTGTGTGTGTGTGTGTGTGTGTGTGTGTGTGTGTGTGTGTGTGTGTAAAAAATGAAGCAACAGTCTCGTTGTTTGCAATCATGGTTTAGTGTGACTAGTTGAAGTCATGATTGCACAACTACTTGGTGGTCTGACAGCAAACACTTTCTCAACATTTCCTGCCTGAGCAATATTAAATCGGTGGCTGAGTAGCTACAATATCTGAAGATGGTCACAAACACTTAAAATAAACTCATGCCCAATAAATATAGTCTGTTTTTTTTCTCTATAGCATCCTCTTGGCTTCATTTATAAATTCAGAGAAATCGCTGATCCATCCTCCATATCCCCATTCATAATTCTAATCAAAGCCCTGATCTTGCACATGGATCTATGCAAGCAGACCCCTCCACATGCAGAGTAACTGGTGGTTCTGGAGTGCCCAACAGGAGACTCCTTAAAGGGGCTTGATTTTGAGAAACTGCTGATACCTTCTAAATATCAAGTCCCTTTAAAGGGGTCTCCAGTTAAACACCCAAAAATTGAGACACCCAAAATCACTAGTCACTTTTGAAAATCATGGCAGCTTTTTAAAGAGTTGCTTCATGCTTGCTAAATTGTTGTAAAAAATTGTAAAGATTTAAAATGTAAGGACTTTATAAAGGTGGTTGTCTTTCTTGTCCTGTCGTGATTTTTTGGCAGTGCATGAGGCTGGGGTTTAAAAAAAGAGGGGGAGGGAATTCCAGTGTGGATTTTTAGCAGTGTAAATAGCCCTTTGTGTGAATCCAGACCTATTATTAGGTTACAGGTGAGCTGTTTGAAACTTACTAGGATGTTGCAGAGAATTTGGAGCTACTGGCAGCTAGTAGGAGTATTGATTGATTTAAATTGAACATGTTTGATATACAACTTAATTAGTTTGCAATTTACAGTTATGTTAACTTTAATGCTTGGACATATACCAGTAAATAACATGCATCATTTACCCATTGGCCAAACACAGTGCCATGGTGGTTACAGAAGAAAGCTAAGCTTCTTCCCAGTGTTCTGCATTGCATTCTAGGGAACTGGAAAGGTGTTTCTGCCTCTCCTTCCACTGACGCTGAAGTAAGAACAGTTAAATATAATGCCTAAAATATAAACTTTGTTTTCTTTATGAAAAATGTATTTACCCCCTGCCCCACACTAGCCAAGAAGAGGTCAAGAGGGCCCTTGGAGAAGCAGTCAATGGGAAGGAGTTCTGGGATAGCCAATCAGGAGCCCATAAAAGGATGTGGCCAAGCAGGACAGAATCAGTCAATCCCAGGAGCTCGGGGATGGGAAGGCTGGTGGCCTGGCAAGCAGAAGGAGGTCAGCACCTGAGCCAGAGCAGTGGCTGGCTGCTGGAGCTCAGCAGAGCAGATGCCCTGATACAAGGGTGGAAGAGGTACTGGGGCTGCAGGGAAGTGATCCACAGAAGTATGTCGAGGAGTTGGGGGAACGGTGGCAAAAGCTGGTCACACATAGGGTCCCTGGTCTGGGACCTGGACTAGTGGGTGGGTCCTGGTCCCTTCCCACCTCCCCTAGGCTGCTGTTGGAGTTGTGGTAGACTGCACTGGCCACTGCAGTAAGTGGCAGAACCAGGACTGCAGAATCCCCCAAAAGGGAGCGGGGGGACACGGATTGTGGCTTGGCCAGAAGGCCGGGTCAGGAAGAGGATGTGTTGGGCCCTGACGGTGGTGAGAAAGACTACTGGTGAACCCTGAGGAAGTGTGATGGTGCACGCCTGTGGACTTGGACATCTGCTTGAGCTATTCCCCGGATCACCAGCAGGAGGCGCCATTCTGGCAGTGAATGCTGTTAGTCTTATCACAAATGGTGGAGAATTCAGGCATGTGGTCACCCGTGATATAAGGGGTGGGACAGCAGACCATGGGGACAAGCATCTGGATTAGTAATTGAGAGACAGAGCGGGGCTGGAGTGATGGAGTTGCAATATGCGGAGGCACTTTTTGCTGAGGGGAGCGAAACTCTCCCTAGCTGGGCCATGGACCGGTCAAGACCAGCAAAGGGGACATAAACTGTTGGGGTAAATTCAGGTCCTGCTGACGCAGGTCCTGGAGATCCAGCAGAGACTATGGGAGGCGAACCGCTGCCCAGAAGAGTACTTGCTTGAGATGGCAGAGCAGCAGCACTACCTAGTTTGGAGCTGGGGAGGAGAGAAAGAAAAAGGCCACAAGGGCAGGAGATACGAGAGAGGACCAAAGGTCTGGAGGCAGAAAGCCCGACTAAAGTATGGTTACCTCTGTGACCTGCTGGGTTATCTGCAGAGGGGCTGGCCATATTGGGGTTTGGTGGAAGCCTCACCCAGCACATGGGGCGGAAAGGAAGCCCAAGAAAATCCCACCTGTGAAGGGAACAGGGAGGGGATGGACATGTTGGGCCTGTGGGCTCAAAGGGCACCGACGGAGGGAGTGCCCAGACAGGAACAAAAAGGAAAAGGCCAGTCCAAGGGAAGGGGCTCAGCAAGGGAGTCCTATGGTCCAGAAGAGACCAAAAGGATGTTTCCGGTGCCAGGAGCAGGGCCATTTAAAAAGGCATTGCCCCCTGAAGCAAAGGTGGGCTAAGAAAGGAATGCCTGGGAGTCAGCTGGGGTCTGAGATTGACCAGTGGCGTGGGCCAGTAGGGACTTAGGGCCTGGCTGAAAGGCATCTCCCACACCCAGCTGGTTGCGAAAGGGAGACCGTGGATAAGATGGCAGGGATGGAGAGGGCCCAGTCAGATAAGGGAACTTGTGTTAAGGCTGAACAGGCTGAGGAAGTGACCCAATCCTGAAGGAGGGGGTGCTAGGGGATTCAGGGGGACAGGTCGGAAAGCTACAGGAGAAGCTGGTAGCTATGGAACAAGTCCTGCAGGTCATGCTGAAGGAAAAGGAGGAGGTGTGCCTGTACTTGAAAGACATAGAAAAGCCAAGGAAGATCCTGAAAGGCCATCTCCAGGTGGCACAGAGCACGAGGCATCCCTGTCCCTGAGGATGGCAGTCTTGAGAGGGTGTGTGTGTGGCTGAGCTGCTACCCTGCACTGGCCAGAAAGGGGTCAAGAGGGCCCTTGGAGAAGCGGCCAATGGGAAGGAGATGCAGGATAGCCAGTAGGGGCCTGGGAGCCTCATATAAAAGGGAGCTGCCAAGCAGAACAGTGGCAGTCGCTCCAGGAGCGCGGCGAGGGAATGCTCGCTGCCCTGCAGGCAGAAGGAGGTCAGCACCCAAGACGGAGCAGTGGCTGACTGCAGGAGCTCAGCCGAGCAGATGCCCTGATACAAAGGTGAAAGATGCACTGGGGCTGCGGGGAGAGACCCAGGGAAGTCTGTTGAGGAGTTGGGGCAGAGGTGGTGAAAGCTGGTCACACATAGGGTCCCTGGGCCAGGACCTGGATTAATGGGTGGGCCCAAGTCCCTCCTCGAGATCGCTGTTGGAGTCGTGGTAGACTGCAGTGGCCACTGCAGTAAGCGGCAGAACCAGGACTGCAGAATCGCCCAGAAGGGAGCGGGGGACATGGATTGTGGCTTGGCTGGAGGGCTGGGTCAGGGAGAGGATGTGGTGGGTCCTGACAGTGACGAGAAGGACCACTGGTGAACCCTGAGGAAGTGTGACAGAGTACGCCTGCTGATGTGGGTGTCTGCTTGATCTATTCTCCAGATCATCAGCAGGAGGTGCCAGTTTGGCAGTGAGAGCTGCAAGGCTGTCACTCACCGAAAGAAATGAGGTAGATCAAATCCTATGTTTGCATTAAATTTGTTAATATCTACATTTGATCTAACTTGTTTCCTTTCCAAAATTAAAGAACAGTGACAAATGCTTTCCGAGACATTAAAGAATTAAAATATTGTGGCTGAATTGATGTAATATTTAAGTCTCCTGGTCTGTTTTAAGTAATCTTGGAGACTGGTGGTACTTAACTGCCAATTTCCATGCTCAGTGAACAGATTTATTGTGTCGGAGTTGTAATACTAGATACAGTTACAAGAAGAGCTTTGGTCCAGTAAAAGATCAGAATGCTAGACATACAATGTTTTAATCTCTTGAACTGATGATATCAGTTGTAAGGATCTACAGCTAAAATAAAAGCCACTGTCTTAAGAGCAGTGTTGTAGCAGATAAACAGAAGGTTGTCCGTTGCTAATTTCATTAGGTAAACATGAACTCTTTAAGAGGTATATATCCTGTTTTATGCTGGCATAAAGGCAGATCCTTCTCTTATAACCCTCTCCCCTGATGCAAAGTGCTACAAGCCAAATTTGTACAAGGGAGTCTTCTACAAGTGTGAGTTTGTGTAATTGCGGCAGTGGAGTTGTTCCATGGCTGCTGTAGCTCCTTCAGCACTCAGCATTTCCTGATTGTGTTGTGGATGGGGAGAATGGCTAATGGTTTTGCATAGTAGCAGAAATGCCTGAGCAGCCCCGCGGTGCAGCGAACCCTGTAGAGCAAATCTTTGCAGAGTTCAGGGAATGTGGTTCTCGCATGCAGATTCCTTCCATGCTGCTCTTTGCCTATATCTTCCCTGTCTGTCTCAGTTCCTCCATTAAACCTGAGTGATGATAGTGGTAGGTTGTTGTAGGTGTTGGAGCCTAGAACAGTTGCCTACTTCTGCAGCCCTGAGAAGCTGAAAAGGATGACTCATCAGCAAGTATTGGGGCTGCTGCCTGGAACCAAGAAGAGGAAGGTGTTGGGACTTGGAGGAATCTAAATTCCCCACGTTCTCCGTTTTAAAAAAATATTAAAATAGGTCCATATTGGGTAAAATTTAATTTATAAGCACTTCAAATTATGTCTCACAAGACTCACTGCCCACCTTCCAAGACCCTATACTCGGCTCAATGACATTTCTCTGTGCAGATGCAATGTGCTAATTTTTGAACACCGCATGGCATCAAATCCAACATTACAGCAAATGTTCTAGGCATCAATTACTGGGCAGAATCCTGCTGATTTTGGGGAAAATTGGAAAACCAGACGAGGGAAATGGGGGACACACAGACCCCCTTGCATCTGTCTAGCAGACTTTGCACCTTTCACCACCTCTGTAAATGTCTGCAGATCAAAGAACCAGTTGGTGACAGTCATTGACACCTTTCAACATAACAATAACCCATTGGCATGGCCCAACAGAGTTTAACATGTTGACAACCTGAATGACAAAAAAGGAAAGAAAGAAGAATGGAGTTCGGGGGGACTAGGGAGGCATAGTGGGGAATGGGGTGCATACAGAATGCCTGATGGGGAGGGAGAATGGAGTCCTTTGTATGGGAGGGCCCAGAGCACCTAGTAGGGGAGAAGGGGTAAATGGGGGGTACATCGAATCTTTAGATGGGGGACAATGGGGATCCCTGGTATGGTAAGAGGAATGGGGGTGGGGGGCACAGAACCTTTGGTGTGAGGGAGAGGATTGAGAAGGGAGGTTGCAGAAGTTGCTCAAATAGAGAGAGATAGGAGGGTGGTTCCCCAGGAATCTTGCATCTTGGAATGGAGGGATGCAAGGTGTCCCTGGTGGGTGTAATGCACTCAGCTACTGAAGCAACTAAGTGTGCAACTCTCCAGTTGATTTTGCTGTGTCTGGGGGAAGGGAAACTGAAGTAACTTGTGTGCAGTCTAGTATTAGAACTGTCTTTGAAGATGGATTCTTTTTATTTTCTCCTGAAAATGCTAACCTTTTAGTCGGATGTACAAATGGTTGGTGAGAATGGTCACTTCCTCCTTGTGGTTTCCTCTTTCTTCAACTCCAGAGCTTAGAACGTGAGTTTCTGTTTTAAAACCAAGCAAAGAAAGACAGGAGTTACCAGGCATCTTATTTGAAAGTGCTCTTGGTACATTGCAAAGCCTTTACTCTGACTTAATTAAGGACTGAAAGCTTGCATTAATCTAGGCAACAGTCACAGAGACTTTATGAAAGCAGAGAAGGATTATTTTCCTTTCATTTTTTTCATTGTCAAAGATGTGACATGAGTTCACCCATTTGCTGCGTTTCTAATGTTTGCAATCCAGAAAGATCTAGATTCTCGAGAGGATATCAAAGCATCCTGTTATATCATTATGAACCTTTGGGATTTGTTGAGCACTACTGTCAATGCTGCTGCATATTTTGGTATTGGGTAAGTTGCATAGTTCTTCTTGTTGTTGTGATAATATAGACCCAGATTTTTTTTCAGTCGGACTTGGAAATGTTTTTCCTTATCCCCCTCAAACTCTTTAGTAATTTGGTAAGTATGAAGTAAAAAAAATTACTAATATATATATATAACATAATATATAATATATTTGTTAAAAAAATCAAAATTCAGTAGAATTTAGAATGTAGCAATTGGGCAGGAAACCAGATTACGTTTCTAGTACTTTGCAACTCCAGGCTGAGGCATGACTATTACTCATTATTTGAATAGCATATGCACATTTCTAAGACTGCATATAGGAATATCATATATGTTGGAGGCCGGAGCTCTTTCACCAACTGGCCATTTCTGTGCGGATGACCTGAATTTCCATTAGCACTGCGCATCCGAACTGGCACCAGAATACCCTTTAAGAGCAGACTTGTTGTGAAGCATTGCATCAGAAATAGTTTTTAAACATTTTGGACTTTAATTCTGTTTCAGTGTAAATTTAATTCATTGTATCTTGGTTCATTATAAATATGTATCATATGGCAAAGTAGTAACACTTGCCTTGCTTGATTACTTTTGAGTCTCACATTGAACTCTGGAGTCCATGCTGCAGCAAATAAGAAGGGAAAAATGCCTTAAAATCAAATTAGATAAATGTCTGTCCACCTTGTATATTTCATGTACTTTACAAGCAACACACAATTGTTTTTACACTGCAAGACTATTGAAGATTTAAAATCCCAATGAAAGAAGTTTTTCTTCACATGAAAATCAGAATAATGGTCCATGTCTAGGGCACCTTGTGCTCTGGATTTCCCAGATAACTTTGTTGTGACATGCACTACAGTTTCACAAATTACTTCCATTTTCATCAGTGACTGGTTTGGAAGACATTGAATATTTTATGCCTGGCCCTGTTGTGAATTCTCTGCTGTTGTTTCACTGATCTACAGTAAGATGATGGCTGCCTGAGGTATTTCTGAGATGATATTTACTTAGAAGTAAAGAAAGCAAAATGGTAAAAGGAGGGCAGTGTTACTGTATGCTTGAAAGGGGCCATTTCCATGTATAATGGGTTACTTATGACTGTGTTCCTCTGTTCTGTTGGAATTTTTCCTGGGTCCACTAGTCTGCCATCAACTAAGTTCCAAGTATGCCCAACCATGACAGTGTTACTAGTTGAAGATTGCACAGGGAGTGCCAGTTTGCTGTACTACTTTTTGCTATTACTATTTTGCATTAAAAGAATCTTGAAGAGGCGATCTGATGATCGCCAGGTAAGGGATAAAACAACCACAGTAAGTTGTCAAGGCTAACAAGTTTTGGATTCCTCTTGCATTTATAGACGTGGCAGCATTTTATACACTGGCTTCTGGAGAGCTCTCCTGATAGCATGATTTATGAACATTCATAGCCCCCTCGCCCCCCACCACCACAAGGATGGTGGGTGCATGTTTGTTGCAGCTTATATTTTTGTCCATTTAGCATGAGGTGGTAGCATTGTAGCCTCAAAGAAAGGAAACTGCTTCTGTTTCATGTTTTGCCAAACAAAATTAAAGGTCAAATTAAAAATGAGAAAATAATATGAATATATGCATAAAACCTTTGCTTTCACTTCTAATGATAATGAGGCACTGAACCTGTGGTGAAGCAATAAAATGGCCTTTTTCAGATGCCCTAAGTTAACTAGATACTAGTTACAACTATTAAACAGTTTGCTGAGAAACCTCATAAGGAAACGGCTTTTGAGGTAAGGCTACTGCTTAAGGGAGCCAGAGAGAACTGCTAGTGTATACTGTGACTTTTAATTGAACAAAAGGACCTTTCGCTCCTGGTTTAGAGGGAATTACTAAAGAGAGGAAACCTCTGTGTGTTTACTATCCCCAACGTTTATTATTTGCTTTATTGTAGCACCTAGGAGCTTTAGTCATAGACTAGGGCCTCATTGTGCTAGGTGCTGTACAAACAATACAGAAAGAGAGTCCCTTCCCAAGGAGCTTACAGTTTAAGTATAAGACAAGAAACCACAGATGGATATAGACAGAAGGGGAAGTATAAGTGAAAAGTGAGACTGTGTTGGTTAGTGTGATAAGCAGTGTTCTCTGCACTTTGAAAATAAATGGAAAATAATTTAGCTTGTCTAGATACTGTGAACATCTTAGTGTAAAGTGAATGAGAAGCTTACATATCAATATGTTCTATGGATCTAATATCTTTTCTCTCAGTTCTGGCATCTCTCTCCAGAGTCTCTGTGTGTCTTAACTTTTTTAATATTACTCATTGGGTGGTGATCAGGTTTGGTGCATTCTGTTGCTTGTGTTCCCTGTTTATATCTCTGATACTTACGTTCTCAGGGTTTAGCATCCTTTATCTGCATGTGGGATAATACCTCCTGTGTTAGCTGGGATGTCAGTACACAATTACAATAGTGTAATTAGACTGCAATTCTTTACATTTCTAATTCACAACACTGCATAACTTTCTCTGGGTCTGCATTTTGGCATATCAAACGGTGTCTGCCCATTTCAGCAAACTCTTCTGTACCTCTGTAAAAGGACTGAAAAACTTAACTCTTTTTTGCATCAATAGCAGTAAATGCTAGTAGTTTTTAGATCTTTTTCAAAGAATGGTTCCTCGGTATTCTCTTGTGTCTGAATAACTTCTTACTTGGAGCAAGGCTTTTATCTTCCTGATTGTTTTTTTCCATTTAAAGTCATTAACCTCCTTGATGCTGTCTGCATTATGGTCTTAATATTTTTTTCTTAATTTTCCATAGCTGCTGTAGGAGTGATGGAAATGCTAATATAGCTAGACCAGGGGTCGGCAACCTTTACTATCAAAAGAGCCAATAGTCTGGAGCCGCAAAACATAGCTTACCGCGGCTGAAGAGCCGCATGCAGCTCCGGAGGCGCGGCTTACCACGGCTGAAGAGCCACATGCGGCTCCGGAGCCGCGGGTTGCCGACCCCTGAGCTAGACCATCAGCAATTTAGCTATTGTCATCTAGGTGTGCTTTGAGCTTGTAAATGGCCAAGTGGTTAAAACACTGGTGATCAGACTATATAAGTGCTCCTATTGTTGTATATGCTCTTGTAGATGGTAGGAAATCTTGAAGGGGAAAAAGTATCTAGTGTAGATGTAGCCTTGTTTTTTGACTAAGTTTGTCAGTTTATTACAGTTGGTGCCAAGCTCAGAGTATGATATGAGAAAGAGTGACTTCATAATAACACCAAGAGAGAAGCCAGTGGAAAAGTAAATCCTGTTTCTAATTAGCTTGATTGCATGGCCTAGCAGCAACCAATGTGCTTTTTTCCACTTTTTATTGCTCTGGGAACAAGAGAGGAAAGACTAGCTAGATTTTCTGTACAAGTGTACAGGCTGCTGAATGGGTTAACAGACAGGATCCTCCAGGATATTTTGAGTACTTCTGAACTTCATTAAGACAGGTGGTTGTGCAAGATCCAATGAAAGAAACTTGGTAAAGTGTGGCAAAAAAGAGACAGACTGACCAGTGTATGTTTTGATCTCACTGACTTTTAGGAATACATTTAAAAAGGTTGAGGCAGACTTTGAAGTTTGTGGGGGAAAAGGAGCAAGAATGATTGGAGGGAAGATGTGTTTCTGAGATCGCATTTGAGACAACCTTAAAAAGCTATGAAAGTATTGTGCAATCTATTCAATATTATTCAATCTACCATAAGAATGGGGGCAGTCAATTGTAACATGAAAATTGGAGTCCAGAATTCAGAACTTTCAGATCTGTAAATGCAAGTGTTCATGAGAAAGAGAAGTTGAAATGACATGTTCTGCTTATTAGATATTTCTTCATAGTGAGACAGCTTGATTATGAACATCTCCGAGTAAACAGGATATTTAGGCATTGCAAACTAAGTATAAATAGCTTCTCTGTTCACTTATGACTACAAGAATAAGCCCATGGGAAACCAACAAAAAAACTGAAAATAACTACTTTACAGTGTGTGACTATAACCAGTGTGCATGCAAAATAGGAAGAGGTTTTCTACTTCTGTTTATGCACCATAACAAAGGGTCAAAAGGGCTAACAGTCCAGTTTAGTTCAAATTGTGCAAGAGTCAAAATAATGACACACTTTCTCAGAAGATCTGAATAAAAAAATGATTACTACTGAATCTTTCCTGTTCCAACATGTTCTTGCATTGCAACCTTTAAAATATAGTGCTGAAAGCCCCATAGCTATGACTTTGACATGGGGGTTAGACTGCATGACAAAAACGCAGATGTACTTGCCTTCGGAAGTTCATGTAGTTAGTGGAAAAATGCAATCTAAGTCAGAAGGCTCTTTAAAACTTTACGGTTGTGAAATCAGGAAAAATAAGTTGCATATTTTTGATCATTCAGTATAACAGATATTCAAGCATTCAAAAAATTAAAATTCAGAAATATAAAAAGATAGATGTTAACATGGAAGTGCTATGCTACGTAAAGATTGTTCATGGAAACTTGAAGTCTTCTTGGATAATGGCATCTGAATTCTTCTTCAAAGACATCCAGGTTCAGTTTTGAAGTCACTTTCATATGATGGAAGAATTAATTTTCTCTTAGTTTTATAGGTCATGCTCATCCTTTGGTGTGATCAAATTGTTTTCAGACAAGAAGAGAAAATCTCGCAAGCTAGTTATTGCTCCAAACAAGACCGCCATTGACATTTCAGAAACACATGGGAAAGACTTTTTTTTTTTTTAACTCCTTGGCAGCACCTAAATGTCTTCAAATTCTTTTAGATTTCTCTTATACGTCAGTGGTTTACATATGGAGACTTACAATTTGAGAAGACATCTGCCACTGTTGAGTTCTTTTCTCACATGAGTGACCACCAGATGTAATTGGTGATTCAAGCAGTGGGCGTGAGGTTTTGGTTGACTAATTTCTGTTGTAAAAATATTTAACACCTCCTTTGTACCCTGACATAATTTTGGCACCATCGAAGCAAGAACATAAAGTATTTTGATGGTCAAGGTCCTGTTCTCTACTTGGGGTGTCTGGACCCTAATTGTCACAGAAATGTAGAAATAGCAAAAAATTATCCACATTTCTCTTTTCCTTGCTGTGCTCTGATCAGCCACTGCATTGAAATGGATTAAACAGTTTCCATGTTTTGAGGAAACCTTTGCCTTGAAACAGTACATTTTTCCAATTGCAGGATTCAGATTTGATGACAAACCACATCCGCTCCCATTCCCACAGCATTGCCTGAGCATGCATACATCTGATAAGGAAAACAAAGGGTATTCTCAGCTTTACCAGTGATGGTACTCTCAACTCTGTTGCCTGTCAAACTAGGAGTTCCCCTTGAGTCTGCAGTAATGTCACAGTCGCTGGAGCCTGGACAATTCCTTTGAGGTTTCTTCTGGACTCTAAAGGAGCATTCCAGTTCTAGTTAGTTCATCCATGCTCTCTGATGTGTGCCAAATGAAGCTGTCTCCTCTCTTCCTCTCTCCCCTCCAAACACGTGGCCATGATCTAGTCACAGAAACTCCAGCCCCAAACCCTGTATTCCCACTTTGCTATTTTGTAGATAGGTTTGTAAGCCTCCCTGCAGAGGCCCTCTGCAGACATTTTCTTACCAGAGTTACACTTTTATTACAGCAGCAACATAAAGCAGTTACCACACTTCATTTTGCTGAATCACCGTTGATAACATTTTCCTCACCACACCCTCAGCTACCGGAATTGTGACTACTAAACTGTGGCTTTAGACCTACAATCATTCATCTGAGGGAACTCTGACTAAGAAACTGGGGGGAGGGGGATGGCGGAATCTGGAACATGTCTTATTTCTTAAAGGGGGAGGGCAAAGAAATATGAGGGGGAGGGGAATTGCCTTCATTTGCCCCTCCTTAGCAACAGGCCTCATTTAGTGATCCAGTGTGTAGAAGACCAAGAGTATATTTAAAGAGTATATTTTCAAATTGAGTCCTGTGTCCAGTGTGTGGCTGTTGTTTTGAGTTTTCCTGCCTGGCTTATGAACTGTTTTTTAAAGCCATTAAACTTTCTCTTCACACTGTTAACCTCTGCCAAAATTGTGTATTATTTCTGACACAGCTCTGCTGCATATAATGGAAACTATCAAGAGAGAATATGGAATACAGTAGTCCCTCTCTATATCGCGGTTCACTTATCGCGGCCTCACTGTATCGCGGGGTTCCTACTTCGCGGATTTTCACCTATCGCGGGGGGTCTAGGAACGTAATACCCGCGATAAGTGAGGGATCACTGTAATGTGTGTTTGTTCAAAAGTTAATGGACTAACTTTCAGGATTTCATTCCCAGGACAGCTTACTGGAAAGAACAATTTACAGTACATAATGCTAGATGTAATGCTGTAATAAAAGGTAAAGGCAGATTATTATTGGCAGGAAATGAAATGTGAATGCAGCTGCTAACGTCACAGATGTGCATCTTAATTTGCTGCAGCAGCAAAGGGTATGAACAAACTAGTAAACTGATCACAAGTGGCTCAGTGCTGTACAATACTTTAATTGTAAGCTTCTGGAGTACAGAAGCATAGCAACTATGGTGCGATTCCACTACTGGGAATGGCTTCTGCCACAGAGTACTGTTACTATAATCAGGATGCAGATAAAACCGAGACCATTGAATCTGTGACATAGGTACGATTTTTTTTTTAAATAAACATGGTATGTAATCAAATGTCATGCTATTGCAGGCTAACGTTTCAGAACAATATTAAGCAAATAATTCTACTGATCACCTCTCTGGAAGCCTTTTTTTTTTTTAATAACTACACTGAGAGTTACTAAACTGATTTGAAAAAACGCTTTGGATGAGTTTAGTATGTGTGCCATGTCTGCATTCTACTTAAAATCTTGAAATTATCTGACTGTTTTCTGTCTGCAGGTAGGGTTGAAAAGAATCAAGTCAAGAACCTGAGATGTAGCAACATGAAGGACATGCAATGAAGAAGTTGTGGTAGAATTCACCTCATCTTGGCAACTGAACTGCAATAACTGAGGGCTGGTCTACACTTAAAACTTACAGTGGCACAGCTGTGTCAGTACAGATGAGTCAGTACAGATGGAGGAGTCTTATTTTTATTTTTGTCATGCCTTACTTTTCAACAGGAGACACTAGCTTTTTATATTCAATAGCTGCTCATTAAAAACGTTGACTGAAGTGTGTGTGTGTGAGATACACACACGCATGTTAAGAACATTATTAAGACTGCAACATCAAGCAGGCTGTAAGCCTTAGTTTAGTCACCTTGTGTGCATGCATTGTGATGCAGTCTCTAATTACATAATCCAATACTATTTTATCCACAGGACCCTGCCTCATTTAGTGCAAATGTTAATGAGCACCTGCTGAATGTTTTGTTTCATCCTCCTTGTTCAGTATGTGGTCCCAGGCTTTATTTATTCTGCACTATTCAAATTCTGTTCTGAAAACAGAATTAATTTCTTCATGGGTTTTTCAATGGTATTTATCACTATAGGAGGAGGGATTCGCAAACAATTTATTTTCACAACAGTACTGTTGGAAGAGAGGCTGGATGTATTGTCCCCATTTTGTAGACCAGAAAGATAGGCATCCCCACTGCTTCAAAAAAAACCTCCAAAGTAATCCATTAATAGAGTTGGGCAAAATTTTTCATGCAAATAGTTATTCACTGAAAAACACACTTTTGAGTCAATCAGAAACTAGTTGCAAAGTTGATCCAATAGGTTGTGTCAGGGAAAAGTTTTCTATTTCTACTTGCTTAGGTTTTGGTTTTTGTTTTTTTTAAACTGAAAAATCAGAAGTTCCATCATGTGGCACCACTGACACCCACATGGGTCATTACCAGGGTTGAAATATTTAGATCAAGCACCCTGACCTCTGCCATATGATGTAAGAGTATCTGACAGCAATAGTAGATTAGAGAGGCAAGGTGGGTGAGATAATATCCTTTATTGGACCAACTTTCATTGGTGAGAGATGCAATTTTTTGGCCACTCAGAGTGACCTGAAGAAGAGCTTTGTGTTGCCTGAAAGATTGTTTCTTTCACCAATAGAAGCTGGTCCAATAAAATATATTGCCTCACCCACCTTGTCTCTCTAATATCCTGGGGCCAACATCGTACAGCAGTAGTTGTCCATCATTCTCTGTATGGACCAGGACTGGATGGGGAGAGACAGACGTTGTCAGCTGGTTTCACGGATTTTGCTGACAGCAGAAGAATGGTGTGACTCAGGAATCTTGAGTTCCGTTCCAGGCTCTGGAAGGAGAGTGTGCTCCAGTGAGCTCAGGCCCTTCTGCCTGTTCTCCCACACAAGACTGGCCCCTTCTGCCCTGTCCCCTCCAACCTCTACTTGTCTGAGTTCTGTCTCTTTCTCACCCCTGGCACCTCATCTCTGTCCCATTCTCCTCTCCTATCCAGCTTGTGTCTACTCAGAATTTTTATCTTAGTCTCCTTGCCCCACCAGTAGTCTTTCATTCCAGACTCAGTCTACTCTCACTATGCCCCCCACACCTTTTCCCACATATGGGTTTTGTGTCCTCTCTGCATTTGAATTGGGCTGCTTCCTTTTCCAGGTTATGTGGGTCCATTAGTGAGGCACTGAAAGCACAAAAAATTCAGTCTGAGGCAAGCACCTGGAATGAAAAATTTCAGCCCAAATAGTTAATGTTTGGCAAAATTATAAGCAACTTAAAACAGGGTCTTTGTAATGGGAAATGTCAGGCAACTTTAATAAGTGACGCTCGCAGCTCTGTGTATAATGTTTAAATCTGAGAAATCAGAATCTTGCTTAAGTTTCACTTTGCTTTTGTGTGTGTGTGTGAGATTTGTCTATAGTACGGGGCAGTGTTCTTCTTTGTGTCTTTGATTTGCAGGTAAGAGAATGAGTGCGCAATTACTGATTTATGTTAAAAATCTGTAATAAACCAAATGTGTATGTGTGCTCTCACGTGTTTATTACTGTGAATAGTTTGCATGGATAGAATAGGTTCATGTATTTATATTACAGTAGCATCTGCAGACCCATCTGAAACCGGGGCCCCCGTTATGCACTGCATAAACACACAGTGAGAGATGTTCCCTGGCCCAGAGAGCTTGAAGTCTAAATGGACAAAGAGTGTAAGAGGAAACAGATATGAAGTGATTTGCCTGGGTTTGCAAAGCAGGTCAGTGGGGCAGCCTAGAATGGAACACATGTTTCTTTGTTCCCCGTAAAGATCATAAAGGAAGGGAAAGGTGGGGAAGAGTTAAATATTTTATGTTACTGATGACTCTCAGCACAGGAGTGTAAGCTAGCAATGCAAATCAAAATAAAAAGTTGGTTTTCATTTTGAGGACAATGAGTGAGGATACTTTTGTGCACTGCAAGAGGGATATCATTTTTTCAGGTGGAAGGAAGATAAATTTGCACTAGGAAGTTATGTGAAGGACCTCTTCAAAGCCTGTGAGTTTGTTCCTCTCTTCATTGCTCTTAGAATAATTCTCTGTATAGGAGATGGTTCCGTTCTGAGACAAACCTATATAGCCCAGCTGAAACTGGCCCTCTAGATCAGGGTATCTTCATGCGTGGGTTGTCTGTGACCCACCGGGCCAATGCTGCACAGTGCTGTGATGTCTGGGGTTGTGGCACCATGCTTGAGGTGAGGAGCCAAGCCCCACCAGCCGTGTGGTCAAGAGCAGTGGGTGTGGTATGCATGGTTTACTTATTTAGTACTTATTACAACAACATGTATTCCATAGTGTGGGTAAGAGAGATTTTGTAAACCAGATGTTTTCTTGCACTAAAGCTATATTTTGGTCACAACTAGCCATCAAGGTTTACCAATGGGTCACGAGCCCAAAAAGCTTGACAACTGCTGCTCTAGATTTGTTCTATGGGAACTTGTGGCAAGGCAAAGAAAATGTCCATGGGAATAAAGTTGGCACTCTAAGTCCCCTCTGCTCTGCAGTACTTTCTCTGCCTACCTTGCAGGAATCCCCCCATTACATGTGATCTGATCTTTTCTCTGGAAGACAAGGCTGTGGGATCTTGAAGCAATTTTGGGATCTTTCTGTGCTTCTCACGGTGAAGAATTTTAGCTTAGTTCTTGCCATTCATGCAGCTGGCCACTAGAGGCCTTTGTCCAACTAGCTGAGCAGGCGGCACCCTCGGGAAAGTCTCTTTTCCTGCACTTTGCCAAGGCCACATGCGTTTGATTTTTTTCTTTATGCAGGCTGGAACCTTTATCTGCCTAACCTGTGGTTCTGCCAGGTAGACAGGGTGGAGACAGTTCCCCCTGCAGCCTGGATTCCTTTAATAGGTAGAGTGTGAGTGTGTACATAACAATTGGGAAAATAATATTTTTGTGTCAATTCTTCATTAAATGGCAAAGTGTAACTCTTTTGTGTAGTGTGATGGTGGGATGGGATCACCCAAGAGGAGAACCGTTTTGCTTTTCTGCTGCCCGTCATAAGTAGGGTGCAGCCTGCATTGAGAAAAGTTAGCACTGGGGTAAGAGCTGGAGTTTCCCCTGGACGAAGGGGAGCTTCTGTTGGAAGGGATGGTGAGGATGTGGAGGGTCAGATAAGGAAAGGATGCTATTGCCAGTGGTTAGAGTGAATGAAGTACTTCTCTGGAGGAAGTGGCCCCCAGCTCCATTTTTTGTGAGCACTTTCTGCTGATTTCAGATTAAAGTTTTACCCGACACCTACACCCATATAAATGGGGGAGGAGTGTCAGGAGGATTTTTCCATTGCGCATTCAAAAGTCAGGAGTCCTACCCAAAGAACATGGAATAAGTATTGATTTAAATTGCGTTTGTGGAGGAGAAGTCCCATGACTTTTGGACTCTGGAGATTAGCAATATCAAGCCCAGCTACCCTTGATATGCCCTTCTGCCTCATCCTCCAAGGTTTTATACCCCATGTAGACTTAAAATATGTCTACACTTAAAATGCTACAGTGCGATAGCTGCAGCTGTAGTACTTCAGCATAGACCCTCACTATAGCAATAGGAGGGGTTCTCCCACTGCTGTAATTAATCCACCTCCCTGTAAGGCAGTAGCTAGGTCGACAGAAGAATTCTTCCTTCAACCTAGCACTGTCTACACTTGGGTTAGGTCAGCAAAGCTGCAGCTCTGAGTGTGGATTTTTCACACCCCTGTGAGAGGTAGCTATGCCAAAGTAAGGTGTTTGTTTTTGTGTTGTTTTGTTTTTCCATGTAGACCACCCCTGCTTTTGAAGTGTCTCTTATGGAGCTGAGCTTTACAAAGGTGCTGGATGTGATGAAATGTAAATATTTTGACCTGCTTGTTTCATTAACATTTTGGGTTTTTTTTCAACTAGCTCTGATTTCCTCTGACTTCTCTTGTCTCTTACTTGTTCCTTTGTACCAATGTTCCTTTTGTCAGTCTTCACTTTTGTCTTGTACAGCATTGAGAACTTCATTGGTATTAAATGGCAATGAATAATAGCAGGGGAGGTACTCCTATCTCTCTCTTTTAAGTTAGGAAGAAAGGTTTATAAATTATAATGGCTTATTAATTATAATGGCTTATAAATCTTTAGGATGCCTCTATTTGTGCAGTCTGGACCTTGCTTGTAAGTTTTATCTTTCATATGAGCTGCTGACTGGTAGATTTCTGTTGTATTTGAAGCACCCTCTCTAGCTTCTGAAAGGAAGAATGAACTTGTTTGTCTGTTCTTCCCTCAACTCTCCTCTTCACTGGAGTTACATCCCCCCTCTCCAGAATTCCAGGGTTGCTGTGACTGTGAAGAAAAATCTGATACTTTCTGTCTTCCAACCTTTGCATTTAGGGGAATTTCTCCCCTGTGAATGACTCCAGTGCCTGCATCTGCTGCTTCTACTCATAGTTCATTTTTTCCCACCACATCCAACAGCAATTTGAAATTTGACATGATTTTTTGACACATTCACTGCTGCTCACATGTTTCTGAATAACTGCAAAGAATCACTGATTATATGTACCGCTAATAACCAACATTGTAATCTGCTGCTGTTTGGCAAAGCTCTGACCAGCAGCAGAGGATTTGCAGGGGGGTTTTATGCAGACTCAGGAAGACAGCAGTCCATGAATTGATACTCTTCACATTTGGAAAGGTTTTAAATGAAAGCTTAAATTGTACAGAAAATAATGGGTTAGGCACCTGTGCTTACTGGGGAAAGTTCCCAGCTTATCCGTGGTGAGTATCCTGGTGGGTATTTCAAGCTGTGCTTATTATTTACATCACACCAACAGCATCCTAGGTGCTATACAGACAAGTATGAAAAATTGTACTTGTTCCTTAAAACTTAAAATTGATGGTCCCCTAATCTGCCAGACATTTGATCAAAAGTACGTTCAGGTCTGTCAATCTAGGCAGCAAAACTGAACCATTCCTAGGTAGTAATGTAGAACGTAATCAGTTATGACTATACAATAGATACACAACATGGGGTGTGTGTGTGTGTGTGTGTGTGTGTGTGTGTGTGTGTGTGTGTGTGTGTGTGTGAGAGAGAGAGAGAGAGAGAGAGAGAGAGAGTGTGTTAAATAAAAAGACTTCCTGGCATTTATTACAGTACATTTTAAATTGTGTAAGGTAGCTACAGCTGTAATACTGTATCTACAGTAAGTTCAGATATGACCACCTGGGAGTAGGTCTATAACTGCCAGAAGCCGTTAGGGGAGGGGTTTTTCCAAAGTGCTTAGCGGTGCCATAATTTGCATGGAAGCTAATCATAAAGCATTCACTGAGCTCACATTTGTTAAGCCAATGCTCAGCACTTTCTAGAATCCCACCCTAAAGTTTTACCATGTGGGTAAAACTCCACAAAATAAGAATAGGCATTAAACATTTATCCGGAGGTTGTGATGGTTTTGTTTTGTTTTACTCGGGCTTCTGTGAAATACACAATTCTGGAATAACATGCTTTTGTGTTTGGCTTTTTATCTGAGATTTCAAACAGAATTTCAGCAGGTAGTTACACAAGCTGTAAAGACTCCTTGGAGCAGGCAGGCAGATGAGTATTGAAAATATTGGGTATTTGTTGTACGACCACTGCATTGAGAGGCTTTGTGCCTGAAGGAGGTTCTCTTATTAATAATTCAAAGAATTTGGTATTTGAGCTATGTCAGTTCCACCAAGCATTATATAACTGCAGGTTCTAAATGTGCTGGACAATCCTTCGACAGACATTTGCTATCAGTCTCCAGGACAAAACTGCTTTTAAGACAAAATTTCTTCCCTGAAGCTAATGGGGATTTTTCCTGTATTGCTGTAATATCCTTACATAAATGAAGACCAGTGGCTTGAAACCTGTGTGCAAAATGCACTAATGTACATCAGTGAGCAGAAGCAAAATGCTGTAAGATAAACTTTGTTTCCGTCATTGAGAAATCCTGATGCTGTCATGATTAAAAGTGTTTGATTCTTTCTTTGGAAAGAAAGGTTTCAGCCTTCAGCAAGAAAAGCTTCAGATGTAAAGATAAGGGAAAATGGTTGAAGTGAGTACTCTGTATGTATTAGTTAAATTTGCTTTGTATTAATATATTTATACTGTTTCATTTAGGTTTTTTAGGCTTGAAAATAATCTGTTACTATCTCCCTCAGTCACCTTGCCATGATGTCAGTATTAGTGCATTTGTATCTGTTTAATCAAATCAAAACTCTTATCAGTACAGACCTCATTCTTATTTAGCTGCTTATTAAAAATAAATCTGCCTATCTTTCACTACTGGCTAATGTTTTTATATATATATATATTTAACTTTTTCATAGCATGTGAATATATTCAGTTGATAAGGTACATGTGTATTTTAAGAATCTAGGGACACTTGATTACAGAAATTATAATAATATTTTAGCTTGGTAGCTTATTCTGTGATTTTTTTTTCCAATTAAAAACAAAGTAACCACGTACTCCAGGATGAACACCCTTTCAGTCTACTTTTGGTACATATCCTAGAAGCTTCATGTCTTCATTTTGTGACACATCAATTAATAGCTGTCTTAATGTATAGGCTTGTTTTTAATCACTAGCACTTTACCTTACATTTTTTCTTAACCTAACCTAGATAGGTGGAAATACATGTCAACAGGCTATGTGTATCTTTCATGTGTGACTGCATGTTTCCCATAGTGCCATCTAATGTAAAGGAAGGCCCTTACAGCTCCCAGAACGGCTTTCTTAAATGTGACTTGTATGCTGGGTTGAGAGATCCATCTGCTTTAGAATGAAACAAAGAGACTGTGGAAGTAGTATTGAACACATGCTTGTAATGCTGGTGAATTTTTGTTTATTCTATTTGTGGATCACTTATAAGAATATATTGCAGTGATGAAGAAATAAGCAGGAGAAAAAAGAGGGTAGGGAAATCATCACAGGAACAGAACTAATGAGAATATAAAGACTATATTGGTGTCAATAAAGATTGGAAGTTGTCTAGTAGTTGTAGAGCCTTGCTTGTATCTCCAAAATGCCCACCATCAGTATCATGCTATAGCTTAGCTGCTTTGCTTAGCAGAGGTTTATAATTAAATTGTTTAGCGTGAACTGTCTTCACTCACGAGATTTATTTTAAATAAACAAGGGAATCAGTGTGATGTAATTTGCATGTTGGATCTGATTTTGAGATTGGATGGAAGGTGCATTTATGTGCACAAGAATAAAGAGAAAACATTGCAGCACAACGGAGAAGTGTTGAGCGAATTCTACAGCATTTTTATCTGCATCCCTTACCTTTTATGTTGTAGCTTTTCAAAGTAACCAAATAAATGCACTGAAGAGAATTTTAATGGGGGATATACAATTCTTTTTGCTTTCTTGCAGATGAACTGCTATGACAGGAGATTAAGGCGGACAGGACCTGAGCAGCTGAACAGCAGACATGGCCTGGTTTCTCCACCCCAGCATTCCAGGGTGAATGGCTGGTCTCTACCACTCCACACTTTTCAGTTTGTTGGTCTGCTCTTTTACACATACCTGGCCATTGTAGGATTTGGGATCTACATCCCTTTGCTTCCACAAGGATGGAAGTACGCTGCCTATGCTGTATCCTTTTTATCCTCCCCTTCCAGGACATGCTTTGCATGGGTTCAGGATTAAAATGATATATATGTGGCTTATGCTATAAATAAAGGTTCGTACATTAGAGAAGTGGATCACATTTCCCTGACTGTATATCGAACCACACTTGTATGCTGTGTGTGGTTTTTGATTAATTTAACTTCCTGCAAAGTTTTGTTTTGTTTTTTGGATCTGTTTTTGCCAGCTAATATTGAGTATGACCCAAAGCTCATCAGTCAGTGGGGATCTATCCACTGATGTGAGTCTTGTTCTTACTATGAGCTGCTTAGCAGTCAGATGGGGGATATAGGTTCTCCACTGCTTTGAAAGACACTTCAGTGTATTGACAAACAGTCCCAGGCGTACACTGCATTTCAGCCCTGAGTTACCTATTGGGTGTTCTCACTTTTTTTTTATTTTTGAGGAAATTATTTACATCAGAAATAAAGAACTGTAAAATTATTTACGGTGAAGGAATAACAGGCTAATGTGATCCTGGGCTGTATAAAGAAGGGAGCAGTGAGTAGAAAGAAGGGAGCTAATCTTACCTCCGTGGATGGCTTTGGTGAGGCAGATGCATAACTTTCCCAGTGGCTAAAGGGGATGGATCCTGCCCCTGCGAGGTTGGGATGGGAGGCCCAAGAGGAAGAGTTGCATAGGAAGCCTACCCTGTACTTACCCTGCCCTGGTGGCTCCTGTCGTGTGGACCTGGCTGGGCTCAGCTCCAATACTTTGAACTTGTGTCGGAATTGAGGAGGAGAAGGGCTGGATAAGGCCCATGGGTGGTGGCGGTGGGAGCAAGGAGTGAATTAGAGAGTGGGGAGGCTGCTGCAAGAGGATGGGAGGGCAAGCAGTTTGCAATGTGTGGTGTTGGGGAGCCAAACCTAGCCAGTAGTCCCTGTCTCCACCCAGGACAGGATGTGAGGTTTTGTAGGTCAAAGCAGGACAGTCCATGAAACTGGCACTGTTGGGAGGTTTTTAGATGCTAGAACACTGTGTCTCGTTTGTGTCCATGTTTTAATCAGGATGTTGAAGAGGGTGCATAAAAGAGCTGTAAAAACTACGTGAGGGCTGGAGAAAACATCATTATACACTGAGAGATTTAGAGTTTGGTCTGTTTAATTTATCAGATCGAGAGGTGCCTTGATTTCACAGGGAGAAAATACCAGTAAAGGACTCTTTCACCTAGCATAGAAAGGCATAACAAGAACCAATGGCTGGAAACTGAAGCCAGACAAATTTAGATTAGAAATTAGGTGTGCATTTTTAATTTGTGGCCTTTGAGACTATAAACTGTGATCCTCGAAGGTGATCGTGTCAAGAAAAAGAAATCTGCATTTGATGGAATTCCAGCTGAGTCCCTTCAGCGCCACCCTCTGACTTTTTAAACTGAAGTGTCTGAATCCGCCCCAGCCACTATGGTGAGGAGGTAGGGATGCTACCACGCACTGCCTCCTCACTGCCACAGGAGCTGCACGGGTCAGAGACTGGTCAGTCACTGGTATGTTTGGGTTCGCTGGCAATGCCACATGTTTGGTTTTTTAACAGTTTGATTTTGGCTGACTGGAAACAAACTATTTTTTAAAAAAAATAATTGTCAAATCATAAAGTTGAAAGATTTGTTTAGTCAAACATTTAGTCTGAAACAAAACATTTTGTTTTGATTTCAAGCACTTTTTAACTTTCAGCAAAACATTTTAAATAACATTAAAGGAAATTTCTAAGCAAAACGTTTAGAGCCAAAAAGTTGAAGTTTTGTTACCAACACATCAAAATGAAACACTTTTTTTTGCGGGGTGGGGGGAGGGTGTTAGGTTAGGGTGCTTTATTGACCACAGAAATTCAGCAAAATGTTTCATCACCAAATCTGCATTTTTTTTCATCAAAAAGATTTTTTGGCTGTCAGTTGTGGCCAGCTCTAGCACAGATCTGAGCTTAAGAGTGCTCTGAAGCAGTTGCTCTCTAGTAACTGCTGTGTCATAGGTAAGGAGATGATTTGGTCATGAAGTTAATGGATTCTGTGACTAATTCAGCCACCAGCAGTGGGGCTCTGGCTTCAGCCCCTTCCCCCCGTACCCTCATTTTGTGCACTTTTACTGTGACTCCTACATGAAATTTGCCTGATTTTACCGTGACCACAGTCATAGTTGAGGAAGGGAAGGAGTTCTGGCTGCTCCAGTAAGATTGCTCCCTTCCAGGGTTGTGGGAGCCCTAGCAGGTGTAGAATAGGAATTCGACTGACTCTGCCTGAGCCTGGGCGAAGAGCCTAACCAAGTCCTTCCCCGACCCAGCCACCCAAGAAGGCCCAAGTGAAAGAAAAAAGAGAAGCTGAGAACCAGCAGCTAGTTACTGCACCCTGACTTTCTGTCCCAGACCAGGCTAAAGCACTCCGGGGTGCCAAGGTATCACATGCTAGCAGAGTAAGCTATGTGCACCATCCCCTCTCCCTTCCCTTGTGCCCCTGGGATGCCCACTGTGCCAGGGGCTGGAGGGCAGAAGAGGTGTAGGAGCACACTACACTGTTCATACACCTGCTGAGAAATCCCAGCAGGGGACTTCAGGGTAGTTCACACTCGCTTTTGGGCAGTTTTAAGGCTATGTACACACTGCAGCTTACGTTGGTATAAGTTATGTCACTGGGGGTGTGAATAAGCCACCCCCTGTGAGACGAAAGTTACAGCAACCCAAGCACCCATGTGGACAATGCCATGTTGGTGGTAGAGCTTCTCCTGCCAATGTAGCTACCCCACCGGTGGTAGCAGGAGAGCTCTCCTGTTGGCTTAGAAGATCCACACTAGCAGAGCTACCGTGGTGCAGCTGTAAGCTCTGTAGTGTAGCTGTAATCTAAGCCCTAAGTGCTCCAAAGAGAGTGAACAGGAAAGAATCTGCTGCTAAGTACTAACTAGCCCCCTTGACCTTTGTGAAATGTTACATTTGACCCTCAGGCTGAAAAGCTTAGGCCCCACTGTTCTAATGCAAAAGAAACTTGGGGCACGACCCGTGGTGTACTGTACATTTGCAGTGCTCCTTGACCAAAGGGCATCCTGCTCGTTGCAGAATCAAAACTCAACTCAGCAGTAACTGCTCAGAAATGGATAGTAAACTTAGAAAACGTTAGCATTTTATAGTGAGCTTTTCAGTAACATGTAGCAGCTTCTAATCAAATTACTTCAGACCGTGCTCGCTCTTCTTTAAATCGTGAGTCTGTCTTGAATTCTGTAGTACCTCCAAAAAGGGACATCTGAAATTGTTTTGAAATTCTTGTGATGGAGATGGCGGGAGGAAGGGTAACCATGTTATGAAAGGGAAAGCATCAATATACCAGGAATTTATGTACTATTTATATACTAAACACAGATTGTTGCTAGGAAGTGATATGGTGTCAATACAGCGTTCTTGTAACAGCGTGATAACGCTTATAATCCATGATAACTCAGTAAGGGAGAAAACACCAGTATAGTCAAATCTTGTGTTTACAATGAAAAACAGTGCATTGGTGCCATTCTTCTCTTCTACTAGTCAAAGTCAGATTTACACGGGAAAAGCAATATACTCTTACAACATGGAGATTTGTTTACCTACTTCAAAGGAAATAGTCATTTCTATTTTTTTTAAAAAAAGCTGCTAAATTCAATTTGTATACCATGTTCACACATGTTTAAAAAGAATAATAGCAGTGGTGTACTGAGGGGGTGGCCAGGCCCTCAGGTGCCAACCTGTGGTGAGGCACTGGGTCAGGTTGGCCCTTCGTGACACACAGGGGCACTGGGGGGTGAGGCCACTTCATCCAAGCCAGCGCCAGACCGCGGGGCTGGAGTGGTGGGTAAATGTGGGGCGCCAGGCTGGCCCTTCATGATGAGTGGGGGCTGCAGGAGGCTAAGGGGCGGCTGTTCCCGCTCCTGCGTTCCCCCTTGCACATTGTGAAGAGCTGACCTGGTCTCCCCAGGCCCCCATCTGAGCTGGTTCTGGGCTGTGGGGCTGGAGCAGGAGAGGTGGGCGCTGCATGGTGGGTAAGTGTGCGAGTGGGGGAGGGAGTCAAGCCTGTATTTGCACGCCCCTCACAGGCCTCATACACACACACGCCCCGTAGGTACAGCACTCCCCCCGGGGCAGCTGGGGCCGCCGGGACCCCTCCTGCCCTGTGAAGGTGAGAGGGCTGTGTGAGGGGGTGCAAATGCAGGGCACCGGAGACCTGTGGTATGCCACTGAATGACAGCTTTGCTGAATTCCATTTTGCTGAGGTCCTTATCGGCCCTGCTGGTGCTCTTACTGCTGGGGAGGTGACTTGGAACAAAGCAACCAAGAGAGACCTTTTTTATGAAATTTACGTTCTTGTATATTATAGTGTAAATTTTAAGGCTTGTTTGGGGAAAAAAGAGGGTTAATGCCTGGAGGTTCACATGGGTGTTTCCTGAAAGATCTGAGAAGTAAATGACTTTTTGGGGCGTCTGAGAGTCCATGGAATTTTCTTTTTCTCATTTAGAGGAGGTTCTCCCCTTTTAATAAATGTGAGAAAACTGGGTTCCTGACTTCCCTTCTCCTCTGCCTTTCCTTTACTAATATCAATTGACACAGCTCTTTTATTTAATCCTGACTTGATTAGAGTTGGGGGTCTTTCCATCTCTGAAAGACTTCCCAAGGTAATGCACTTCCATGGTAAGACAGGGCTAAGGAAGAAGTTGCTGACTAATTTCCACTGACGTGGGCGGACATGAGAGAGAGTGTCTGGGGGTGTTTTTCCCCTATAAAGCCTAGTCCTTTCTCTTGTACAGATGATGTACTAGCTGGATTTAGGGCTGGTCTACAGTACAGAGTTTTCTTGACAAAAGTCAGCTTTTGTTGACAAAACAGTGAAGGTGTACACACTGAAATGCTTCTCTCACTGATATAACTCCCCTGTTATGCCGACATAATAAAACCACCTCAACAGGAGGTGTAGGGCTTATGTTGGCATAGTCAGGGTGATGCACTGTATGTAGACGCTGTGTTCCTTACATTGGCTGTTGGCTGTCATTCTTGTCACTTTCATGGCTCTGCTGGAAACATGAGATGGACAAGAATGTTGTGCAGCTAGAGCCTATCTGACCCCTGCTCCCCTGGAGTGCTCAGAGGCTTCCCCTAGCTCCCAGCAGGGAATGGGAAAGGGTGAAGCTGTAAAATGGCCTCCTCTGCACACTTGGGATGGCCGTGACCCCATCTGCTGATGAAGTGACCCCACCTGGGGGTCATGATCTACAGTTTGGGAACTGCTGGTCTAAGAATTTTGAGACAGCTCCACAGTTGGTGTAAATCAGCATAGCTCCTTTGGTTTTACATGTACCTACAATGATTTACCTCAGGTGAGGATCTGACCCTTTTTGTATCATTGGAAGTTTTATTGCTTTGACTGCCCTGGTAGGTCAGTTTTTTTCTGGGGGCTTTATCTTTCTGATGTGTCAGACTATACTAGATAGTCTCACGTGGCTTATGGTTATCAACTTTCTAAATGAAAAATTTTGTATACTGTATGTACCATTCTGAGAAGAATTTTGCATGCAATGAGTGGGATAGCTGGAAAGCCTGTTATGTAATATGCAAGGAAATGTGTGTGTGTGTGTGTGTACACAAATAGCGGTGTTTGTGTGAAGTATATATGTATGCTTTAGATATATATAAAGCAAATAGATCACTTTTTATATTAAAAATACACATCTATATAGTAAAGTGATGCAATTACATAAAAACAGGTGAGTAAAATATTAGTTTACCTCTTCAATAGAGGTCAAACTAGATGATCATATTGATCCCTTCTGACCTTAAAGTCTGAGTCTAAATCTTAAGATAATGGCACATTATTAAATGCTCATTCTGCATATCTAAGGTATAGAAAGTGTGACTATCCAAAGCATTCCTCGTGGATCTCAGGTATACACGTGTATTTTGGCAGGCTTTCTGTGGCAATAATAACTTGTGTTCAGGCAGGCTACAGGGTCACTAATTGTTCTTGCAGCCTTCCCAGCCACTCCCTTCTGGTGAACAAGAAACTGTTTGGGAGTTGATCCAGAGTTCAAACTCTGCCTTACAAAGGGGTGTGTACTGAGGGAGTGAATGTGTGGCATGCCCTGCATGTGGGTTAAACAAAAACATGTATACTGCGATGTATATATTGTGTGTGTGCTCAGAGTTCAGTCTCGCTCGGATTTTGACGATTGCGTAGAGGATTCATATCACCAGTTGGATGTAGAAGAGCTACTTCCTCCTGAATCCCAGAAAACTCCCCTATGGTGCGGCAAAGTGAATAAGAGGAACCATCCCAAGGAAAAGCAGCTACGACTTCTGCTTCTTGCAGAGCTCTGTTCCTGGTGTCATCCTCTCCCTCCCCCCTCCCCCCAGCTGATCTCACAGGTGTGTTGGAGAAAGAAAGGGAGGATGGATAAGACTCCCATCAGCTGCAGAGGTTTCAGGGAGGAAAAACTTTAAAGATAATTATTGTTGCCCTTTTAACTGAAAACATCACAGGGGTCATAATCTACTCTTGTACAATGCTTGACACTTCATTACTTTCAGGATCAAATTAAGAAAGATGTAAAACAACTGTGATATCAAATACATTAGTACAAATAATGCTGCATTGATAGGCAGAGTGGGGACCCTGGAAAATAGGGTGTCCAAACACAAAGCAAAATGCTGTGCAGAGGGAGATAATCCTACACATTGACAAAATTTCTATATAAGGGACTACTGGGTGAAAAACTGATAAACTTATGCATACCTAAAGGGTTTTTCATTTATCTTGAGGCCAGAAGGCTTGTAGGCCAGAGACACTTTAGAATTCTGCTGGTTGTTTTTAAGTCCCAGTGACTGTATATCATTTTCAAAATAATTTTAAAAATTATGTAACCTATCCTGATGTTGCCTGAGACTCAATCCTGGAGACTAAGATTTAAATCTTTGAAAGAAGATTTCACCAAAATTGGTGCTTTGTTGGAAATATTATATCCAGCACATTTTTGTATTCTGTAGGACACCAAAAAGTTTCTGTACTACAGCAAGTTTCCTTATCTTCTGTTCTCAAAGTTTAAACTGTAGTGCAAACTTGTGAAAAGGCAAAGTCTTGTAACTGCTCTTTTAGCTCTCTGGGCTTTGTTTACTCGAATCAGATCTAGCACTGATACAGTGCTTGATCTGTTTCTAATGGAGAAGAATTCTACTTTAAACAATGTAGGAAATTATTGCTTTGGGACACACAATGAGACTTCCTGCTCTGGTCAAGAAAACACACCTTCCCATTGTCCTTTTCTGTCATGTCACTGAATGTTCCTTCTCTTCAAAAGTATTGGTAATTACTACCATGGTAACAAAACAAAAACATGATGTAGCAGCTATTCTCAGTGTTTCATATGTGAATTCTGCTCCTTTAGTAAACGACTGCAGTTCCAGGACACACTCTGATTTAAGGCTACCACAAAACAATCCGTTCACTGTGTGGCCCTCAATGGTGGGGTGTCTAACATTCTTTGGGCATGTGTGATAATCATCACTAGAGTCAGCCAGTGCAAAAAGATAATGTTTTAGTACTTAATGACTGCACAATTAACTTCCTTAGCAAGAGGGAAATTCTTTGGAATGGTTGGGGCTCTGGTTATAATTGAACTACTTTCTTATGTTGCAAAGCAGCTGGACAAAGGCTCTCCTGAACTAGTCCTTGCTCTGTATTTGGAATTTAGTGGTCATGCCATGTGATTTGGGGCTGACAAGTTCCCCAGGTGAAAGTTTAGAGAGATGGGGAAAAGACAAGGTGCGGAAAGCGGGGCACAGATCAACCAAGGATTAAAAAGGGAGCTGCTTTGCAGAGCAGTGGTTTGACTTGGTTTATTTTTGGTTTGTTTGTTTTTTCAAATGAACTACTTGGAACTTGTCATTTCTGCTTGCTGTGTCCTAGGTAAACAAGACGTATGTGAACATTGTAAATAATTGGGAATAAGAAACACCCTGAATCTTTGCCACTAACTTCATTTCTAATGAGTAACTGGCACACTCCAAAGTTTCAAAACCCCTACTTCTCAGGAAGGGGCAACAGTAAGTTTCTGACTACCAGTTCATGTCCCCTGAAACCCAGGGATAGGAGTCATCTTGGAATATGGCTCCAACCCATTCTTATAAAGTCTCACGTAATCAAATGGTTCAGAAGCTGAAGCTTTCAGGAAAAAACAAATATCACGAGACTAGTGATAAAATTGCGAAAGTTGGCAACCTTAGATAAACCATGATTCCTGTTGGGACAACTTATGAAAATCCTCTTGGAGCTTTCTCCCAAGAATTCGTATGTGGCTTCCTGTGAAATAGAACCTGCTAGTTTGTTCCCTGTTAAGTCTGGGACTTTTCTATATTGAAGTCTGAAGGGGTGGCTATTTATAAATATTAAGCAGTAATTATAGCTGTGCGTCACAATTCATAGGTAAGAAACAGAAATTGTAAGAGAGGCAAAACTATACTGAATTAGGGAAAAAATCTGAAAATGAGATCTATTAGGCTGTGGAACAGTGTCTCTCAAAGGAAGTAGTGGTGGCCCCATTGCCTTGGGATTTACAAAAATAGCCTGGGTAAAACACTAAAAAATGTGCTGCCAAGAGCAATCCTGTGTTATCAGGGGGATTGAACTAACTCAGGAGATTAACCTGGTGACTTTTTGCTTTCTAATTCTTGTGACACTGGCATGCCACTTTTTAGTTAAATTTTTTTATTAAATAGTCCCTTTTATTTAAGATTAACATAACAGTGAAATGCATTTTTCTCATTTTATAATATAGAAAATAAATGCAGGCAAACTGGAAGGCAAGGGAGAGAAGGAACATAAGTCATGGAAGTTAGACCTACATTTCTTCCATTTTACAAGTCATAGTGCAGTTTATCCTTCCTTTGTCTTCAAAAATACAAGCACTGATTAAAGGGGTAAGCTTTAAAATGGCATAGGAACATCTATTGAGCAAAAGCTATTGTAAGTGGCATGTGCTTGATCTTCATCTTTGTGTGTTTTCTTTTCCTAAACACTTAATTTTTCCTTAACTAACAACAACGCAGGTGATTGGTGTCCTTTTTGTGCATCACTTAGTTGCTCACCTTGTTGCCATCACCATTGACCCAGCAGATCAAAATGTTCTGGCCAAGAAAAACTACAGCAGTCCCATGCCAGTCTTTGATAGAAGCAGGCATAAGCACGTCATTCAGAACCAGCACTGTTATCTCTGTGAAGTTGATGTGTAAGTTATGCAATAAAAACATACCAAAGAGATCAGGGTTTATTGGTTTAAATCCAGAGACACAGTATATTTTTCTTTACTGTTGTTTAGTCCTCTTCCTGCTGGCCAGGTTGGAGAGATACAGACCTATCAGTAAGAAATTTGTGGCTTTGGCTTAGCACTGCCTATAGTTGAGATTGCCTGGCAATACCCATGGTACGATCCTGTTTTCAGTTGTTTTAACTTTGACAAACTTTACCTTTCAGGGTGAAATTTTCCATACCAGGGGTTTGTTCCAGGGTGATTTTCAATGTTTCAGCTAAAATGATGCCACTGTTTCTGAGAACAAGACCAGGGGGAAATACATTATGTTGTCCGTTTTATTTAGGAGAAAAATTCTCAAAACCATTTTGCTGAGAAGCCGTAGCACGTCCAGCCTTTTGGAGCAGGCACTTGAAATCTGGCAGGAGGGTTGCTTTGGGATGTGCTTTTTGCCATCCCTGTGAAAATGAGCCCAAATCTGGCCAAGTTACATGCTTCTGAATAATCTCTGTTTGCAAACACTTAGTGGAGACTTGTAAGAGTTTGGCAGCTAAATTCCCAAAGAGTCTGTCTGTGCTGAGCATACTCCGTCTGCTAACACCACTGTCCTGCTGCCAGATTATATGTCTTCACAGTGACCGCATGGTCCATCCCAAAGCTGCAGAGGCTTAGTGGGACTTTACCTGTGGTTGCTCCTCGCACCCATCAAGGGCTCCTGGGGTACCAGCCATGAACTGTCTCTCCTGGACTTTCAGTGCTCCTCTTGCGGGTGTCCAGGCCATACTGAAGTACAGCCAGAGGAATCCTGAATAGAAACGGGGTGAGGCACTGTTGTGGGGTGGGATGGGCATGTGCCTTGGCTGCTTGTGATTTGTTCAGTATGATATATAACCTGTTACAATACACCAGACTGCCTGTTTTTCCATAAGTCTGGAAGTTTTACTGACTAATTCTTCTTCCATTTTATTTATATCTTTTTGTTTTTAGAGGGCCAAAAGCCAAACACTGTAGTGCCTGTAATAAGTGCATTGCGGACTTCGATCACCACTGTAAATGGCTCAATAACTGTGTGGGAGGCAGAAATTACTGGTAAGCCAATATGAGCTAGCTTTGAACATATTGATTGTCCATGAAGAAATCAATGGGAGCTAAATGTACTTCACAATGACCAGTCTCCTTTGAAGACATTTAACTGCTTGGCAGGGATTGGCTGATTTGCAGTGAATGTTTCTATGTCAGCAGCCTTTTATTCAACAGTAGAAAAGTGAAGTCAACCTAATGACTCCTCTCTCGGAAATCAGTTTTAAATATAACCCTTTCCTCCCCCATGTGGCTCAAAAACATCCAGTTTTTACTGTTTGCAGTTTGTTTCTAATAAGTCCACTGTACAAAATCTGCAAGCTAGTGATAAATATATTTAGTCAGGGTAGCTATTACCAGATAATATGTTCCCTGACCAATTTGAGAGTTAATTCTTATCTTTAACTGATTATTGTGCAAGTCTTGATCTTTGAATTAAATAACAAGTGTCCTTGGTTGGTATTGTTTGATCCGTACTAAGTTTATTGTTGCTACTCTGTAACGAATAAAACCTTGTTTTTAAATGTTTCTTTTATTGTACTATAAGCATTTCATTTTTATTCAAATTTGAATAAGAATATAATAAAGAAATGAAATGTCCAATAAGAGAAAAGAAGAAATTATACTGCATAGAACAGAGCAAATAAAAAAAATGCATAAAATATTTTAAGTAGAAGTTTCCATGCCTAATTATATCTTGTAAGGAAGGTAAAAGAGACTCAAGCAAACCCATATGATATTTCTTTTACCAAACCCCCCTTGTTTTTGAATTCTTCATGCCAGTCTTCAGTTTGTAAAGTAGCCAACAATTGGTCATGAGGAATACAGTTGTAAAGTGAGAACCTGCTACCTATTTTATGTATATATCTACACAAAGATGATGAAAAGTTCCAGAGAGGTAGCCTTGTTAGTCTGTATACAGCAAAAACAACGAGAGTCCTGTAGCACTTCAAAGACCAACAAATTTCTGCAGGCATAAGCTTTCATGCCATCTGACGAAGTGGGTTGCAGCCCATGAAAGCTTATGCCTGCAGAAATTTGTTGGTCTTTGAAGTGCTACAGGACTCTCGTTGTTTTGCTATAAAGATGATGTGAGCACTTACAAAAAGAATAGAACAAAATGTCAGCTTCTTCAGTCCCTGAACATAATTTATGATGAAAACTATGTAACTTCTTCGCATTTAAAATGCCACAAGCTGAATGGGAAAGAAGAGTAACAAAAGGAGTGTGAGAGGAAAACGGAATATGACTAAAGAGTCTGTTTTGTAGTGAAGCCACAATAACTCGAGTGATACTTTGTTTTCCAATGCTTTAAAACCGACACTCTAGAAAATGAGAAGTAGGTGAGGTTCTTTAGTGTATGTCAGAGAGATGAATGGGGGCTAGGTTTAGAGGGATTTATTTTAATTTGGTTGATGAGTGGAACAATCTCTTGGCCTCACCCATTACACTGGCTTTTAGTAGCAAATGGCTCTGGGGTATAAGCTTCCAATCCCATGGTATGACAGGTGTTGTGGATGGCCTGGGAATCAGTGGGTAGGAAAAGGTCTTATGGCCACTCCTGACATACCCTGGTGGGATACACCCCATTGAGACAGACTGGGGATCTAGTGGGCGGCAGTCAGTGGATTAGGGATTTAGACTATATGGTTTGATACGTGTTTTGAAGAGGCTTTCGTTGCAGGAATAGTTTTTAGAAAGCCTGTCTTGTGGCTCTTTGCATGTGCACCTGGCTGCAGTAACTGTGCCCATGTACCACAATCTTTGTGGTGTTGTCAGAAGCTTATTCTCCTGGTGATTCCAGCACCAATGGGAATGACATTTCAGGAGTGATTTGAGATGTCACCCATGGGATGGTCCCATACGGCTTTTGTCACAAAATGTAAAGCTAGCTTGCTTTGGCTTTGATCTCTGATTTGGAGGCAATGGGGATGGTAAATACACTTCTTTTCTGATGTTCACAGTGTTCTCATTTTGGTTTAGCATCAGGGCTTACCGGTTGCACTCTCTGGAGTGGTGGAACCATTTAGTTTGCTTAACTACAAAGACAGACGGTCCAACAGGGTTTCAAAGCTCCTTAAGGGAGAATATTCAATATTAATGCATGTGGGCTATTCTTTCAGTAGTCTGGTTAGACTAGTAGTCCTCTACTGTCAGCAGAGTTATTCTAATACCCCCTGTTCTGCATCCTCCTCACGGGTCAATTTTCAGGCAGCCTGTGACAGAGGTAATCAAAAGAGAAGAGCAGAAGGCTGAGTGCTAGTGACAGAAACCAAGCTCCAAATCTGATTGATCATATCATAAATCACCTTTGAAGTCTTATGCAATGGCTGTAATGGAGACAGTTTTCTTCTCTTCCATCACAACCCCTGAAATTATAATTGGTAGCACAGGTTCCCTTGGCACAGTACAACCCAGAGTATCTGTTTTCATCTATCGAAGTTCTATTTTTTTTGGTTCCTTCTTGGCTTACTTACAAATTTGCCTCTTCTATTCCAATGACTTTAGTCATTTGAGAAACATGAGCTATCAGGTTTAAACATCTGGGTGCTGAAGGCAGGTTGTGTCTGGTGAGCAGCCAAAGATGCTGAAATTCATACCATTGGACCATCAGAGCCCAATTATTTATTTGCTCTTCAGTGGATGCCTAAAGTCATATGTTTTTACACAGGCTTTTGCCTGAGAAGGTGGCCTGTGGGGAATGGTGGGAGGTAAGTGTTCATTTGTGTGTGGGGGTGGGGGAATTGATGTAATTTCATACTTGTATTTTTAACTTGAAAGATAATTTATAAATAAATTATTATTCTCTTAAATCAGAGGAATTCCATAAAAGCTTCATTTCTGTAACCCTGTATGCCTGGTCGTTCTCGGAGTATAGTATTTTGTTTCTCTTATGTACATAGGTTTTTCTTCAATGCTGTTGCCTCTGCTGTTCTTGGTGTTTTCCTCCTGATATTGGTGATCCTATATGTCTTCATCCAGTACTTTGTGAATCCAGCAGAACTACGCACAGCACCTCAGTTTGAAAGTATTTTTCCACTGACTTAAAATATATGTACTTTTTACATAGTTTCTCTAATGGTACTGCTCCCAGAAATCCATTTATGTATAAACTTAATTGAAAGAAGATATCAGTAAGACTTCCTGGTCAGAAGACTGTTCGTTGACACTAATGCAGTGCTGGGAGGATGCTGTGTTGCCATTCTTCAGATGAGAAATTAAACTAGTTCTGCCTCTCGTGGTTTTCTTGATGAAAGTTAGATTTCATATGCTTTCCCAAGATTAGGGAATTTAACCTGTGTGTGTAGACCACCATATTCCTGACCTGATTCTTAATAAAACAAGTCCCTATATATGATAGAATTCTGGGTCCAATAGTGGCTGCTGTGTTTGCCTATGTAGCCAAGTAACTTACTGTGTAAAACGTGATTGTAAACTGTTGGTCTTCACTGGAAGAGTTTTACTGCATACATGTCTTATGAGTGCACACAGATATGTAGAAAGAGTATTTAAAGTAAAAATACTTAAGTAAATTAAATTACTTAAGTAATTTACTTAATTACTCAGATATGCTCTTAAAGATGTAATATTTAAAAAGGTATTTATATCAATTTTTCTGTCTTCCATAACACTGGAAATGGAGATTTCTTTACACATAAGGCTATTTTAAATTGTTTTCTATATAGTGGTTCATTTTTAGTGAATTCAGAGATGAGTGACTTCTAGACTCCCAGAAATTCTTTGGGAATATGGGGAAGAAGAACAAGCCAATCTGCCACTGGTTCAAGTGAGGGTTTGCATCAAAGCATGATGCAAAGCTTCCCCGTATAGTTCTTCTAGTTACACCCAGATCTGTAATACTTTCCTGCCATTCCATTTCTAAGATTCTCTTTGAGCAGGAAGTAATTGTACCACATTTAGCCAAAGCTTTGTGATGTGGGGCTGGATCAGACTACCAGACTGGAGACCTGAACCAAGATGTGAACCCAAGTTTCCAGAAGTGCTAGGCCTGTGCCTTAGGGTAAAATTTTCAGAAGCCCCTCTATGTTCCATTTGTTCAAAAGTGACTAAGTATGTAGGCTCCTAAATCCTGCTGACTGCCAATGAGACTTAGGCTCCCAATTCACTTAGCTGCTTTTGAAAACTTTGCCCTGAGTCTTACACTCCTCCCACACTCTTCCCTCTCCCCAGCCTTCACTTTTTGAGGGACCATGAATAGTCCAAGTAAACAGAGCTATGAAGTATATTTATCCTTTTAGTTCAGTCTAGAAGTAGTTTTTTAAATCAAAACAAAGAAGAGGTGAATAGCCACATGCAAGGAAGAGACAAAAAGCCCAGTTGCTAAATGAGAGTTACTTGAATGATAGGAAAGACCGTGGGTAGCTTGGTTTTGCCTATTTCCATTACCAGAAGGATGAAGTGTTTTATTTTCTCCCTTTACTTTGCCCTGGTAGGAGTCAGTGGAAACAACACATGGTTGGCCTTTCTTCCTGTTGCTCCTGCAGAGACTACAGCAGCTGGACTCCTGGTTGTGGCGGTGATCACTGTGCTCTTGGGAATTGCATCGCTCCTGCTACTGGGACACTTGTTGATATTTCATCTTTACCTCTGTACGTAATGTTTCTCTGTAAGCAGGTAGGCCGTGATTGTTTAAGGAAAATCCTCCTCTGTCTGTTGCAATCAACATCCTGTAAAGGTTTCATCTTTTAATTTGTTTTAGATATTTATAAACCCAAGTACGGAAAGCTCCAGCCTCACTGGCTGAAACTTGTTTAAATATAAGCAACTGAGAACTGAGAGATATAATGGAAAGTATTAGGCAACTCCGCCCACAATAATACAGTACATTTTGCATGCGCAAAGATAGTTTGGCCTGGAAATTTACCAATAACAGAAAAAGATAGATGATTTGAATTAGCTTAATTACCAAGAGAGAACATCATCCCTGGAGAAGATTTATTGGAAACGACAATCCTATGTACAAAATTAAATGTATAATGCAAAATGCTTCCTATAAAGCAAAAATAAATTGTTTTGCTTCTTTTTAGAGGATTTAAAGAGGGATCAAGAATTCAAAACCCTTTATTTGGCATTTAATATTTTAAAATCAAGTTTGTATGTCTTTCCTAAAGATATGATAGTTCAGCCAGAAGTTATGGGCTTGATGCATGAATTATGGGGTGAAATTCTATGGTCTGTGACTAGAGAATCATAGTCTTTGCTGGCCTTAAAATCTATTAATCTACAAATATATATTTTTCACATAGCTAACTATCTTTCAGTAGCTTTCTTTGGTCAACATTGGACCAAAATTTGTAATCTTATTTGCATGTTTGATATGCAACATTCAGAAGTGTTGGAAAAATAGTTTAGTATTTGTTGTTTAATTTTCCACTGCTTTGGTGGGTATACATAGAAGTTCACTAACAATAAAATGCAAATGCATCCAAGTTATGTTTTGAGGTACATTGAAGTAGAAAGTGTTTATATGCCACTGGGGGGGAGAACATCTAGAGTTTTCATTCACATTCAGTGCATCACTTAGAGCACCCTCCTAACATTACAAAATAAATATATTTTAAAGTACTATTTAAAATATTTATACTTTTTTTTCAAATTTGTTTCCTTAACTAGTTTTCAAAATAATATGAAGTACATTTAATTTCAAAGCTTATGAATGGAACTTGCCTAGTTGGCTCTTCGCTCCTTTTGTTTCATTTTATGGTTATTTCTCCCTGCCCCCCCGTTTCTTGATCATCATCTCTTCCTCTTCCTCAAATGCACTTCAGCTAATGTGACGCAAGATGTAATGGTGTTTTGATCTTGATCATATGGCCAATTGACCTTGCTTGTTGTGCTTTCTGTTTTGAAAGCATGTGGGGTGAGAAAGACAGCCTGCTTAGGCCAGTAAAAGGAGGAAAGTGGCACAAAGGAGCCCTAAAAACCCTGGTTCCAGCTTGGGAAGGAGGGGTTCTCCCAGTGCAGACACTGCAAAAGAGAGCCAGGAATCAGTGTTTCAAGGATCCTTTTGCAAGCTCTGGCATGGGGAATGTGCTGGGGATGGGGCCACAGCACACAGCCTTGCAGAAATTCTGAGCACCACGGTGACCCAGAAGACAGCCCAGGGAGGCTGCTGTAACTTTACAGAGCCAGGGGAGCAAGTCTGTGTACTCCAGGGGCTCCAGATATTGTAGCAGCCCAGATTGGAAGGATGCAAAGGTGGCTTTAATATCACCTCAGCCCTTCTTCATCCCGAAATGCAAGTTTCATGCTGTGCCTCTGAGGCATAGTACAGAATCTCATCCATATACACAACCAGCTTAAAATCTTTCGGTTCCCTGAGCAAAGGTGTTTTTATCACCATAATATATCTTGGCTGGAAAAGCATTCTAGATATTGGCATGTCAAGAAGTATATCAAGCCTTGAAAGTTTCTTTTGTACAACATGCTTTGTGAAACTGCATTCCATACTTTATTTTAGTGGTTTTTCTCTGTGTAGGTATTTTTACTAAGTAAAGAAAATTGGGACCTTTTTTAATGTTTGTTTTTCAGGAAGGAAACTGATTTAATTACCAGTGACATGGGTGCACCTTTGTTGAAATCCACAGCATTACTATGCTTTTTACGATGACATCCTCCCCCCCTCCCACCTTACTGTATTTGATCAGACTAGAAGTTCCTGGGGTGTTTCACTGGTAGCCTCACTTTCTTAATGTCTGTCTTTGGAATCTAAAAAAATACGTATGGGGTAATACTAAAATGATTGTTATTACCATGAGAATTGACCTTTTTAAATGTGATTCTTGACAATGCTTTGCTATAGTCATGTGACTACTCAATGAATCAGACTTTGGTTGTTATAATATTTTTGAATTGCCCTTTGATTGCTTTGGCAAGAAATAATGCATTTAAAAATTGGCCTTACCTGTTAAAATAGATACTCACATACGTCTTGAAAATTAACTATTTGGACTCAGTAGGTAGGTTGGAGGGTATAATGTAACCATCCACGATATTCACACCATTGCAAATATTCTTTGAACTTAATATCCACAAAATGTCTATTGAATATATTCCCAGAAAAACTATTTTAGTAAAAGTGGTAAACAGAGATTTACTTATTATTAACTTAAGATTTTTAGAACATCTGAATTCCAAACAAACATTTGAAAGTTAGGAAATGTATAGTGTTTCCACAATCAACCTTTGAAATCATTTGCTATAATTGCAAACATAATGCTATGCTACATTTTTACATGTCAATTCTCCCTTGTAGAAGAGATGGAAGTGACTTATTGTGTCATCAAATAGAACTCCCTGGCCGTGTAGGATTTGTCACTATGGTTTATGATCTAGTCTTAAATGTCCATCCATGCATAAAAGATGCTATGAAGCTTAAAACTATGCTTGGCTTTTCATGAAAGCTATAATTTTTGTGAAGAATTTCTGCAGAGCTTGGAATAATTTTCCCTACAATGAACATGCCTCCCTTGGAGAGGCTCTTTTCCTAGCCACAGGGCAGCCTCTTCTGTGCCTTCAAACATCCCAGAGCAGGCTGCACATTTAAATTCTGCCACAGCTCCTCTTTTTATGTTCCCAGACTTAGGGGACAAATCTGGGGCTACCACACATGGGCAGAACAGGGCAGCCGTGTTGTCTGTGAGATGCTCAAAGAAAACAAAAAAAGTTTTAGGAATTCCACATATGCAGGAAAAAGGAAAATACTCTGGCTTTAAAAAAACCCAAACACTTGGCAGAATTACACCGTAATCTCCTATCAAGCTCCTGCAGATCTTTGCAAGCATTTCCAGTTCATCCACAAGTCAGGGACAGGATTGACCGGGGATGGCCAATTACCAAACAGGCTAACCATGTCAGTTGAACCTGCTTTCCAGAAGGAATGCAAAAGTACTTGCAGAAAATCCTTGTGTAGAAATGTCCATTTTAAGGATAATGAGGTCAGCCAGACCTGATAGAAGCAGAACCTTGGCATGTGGGAAGGGAGGCTTCATGACATCTGGTCCCACGCTCCAGGTGCCCATGCAGTGGGTCTTACAACTGTATGATGATGCATACCTTTGGCAAGGAGGAGCAGTGCTGGCTGCCCCAATACCCATTTAGGTTTGGCTCCACCAGCTGTCTGTTGTGACAAGGGGGCAGCAGGGCCAAAATTGAGTGAATGGTGTTATGATTGCCATGCAAAGAAGGGCAGGTCACAGTGCCACTCAGTTGTGGCCCCACAGCCCCTCTGTCATGATGGGGATCCCTGGGCAATGGGGCCACCAGTGTTGCTGCTCCTCACCAGGGCTCCCCTCCATCCCAGTGCCTGCCCGGTCTTGCCCCACTTCCAGCTGCCAGCCTTCTCTCTCAGGGTGGGGATATGACACTGCAGCGGGGTGGGCTGATAAAAGACAGGGGCTGATAATAGTGCAGACGTGGCGGGTGGGGTGCTGAGGCCTGTAGATGCAGTGGGGATGGCTCCACAGAGTTTGATGGTGTGTACATGGGGAAAAGTGTCGGGGGGAGGAGGGATGCGTCTGTGCTTATGTATGCAGACTGTTTATCTAGAGCAGTGTCTCGGCCTATAGAGAAACTACTCTGAGAAATGGTGAAAGAACTTGCTGAAAAATGGTATTAGGATTTTTTTTACCTCTTGTCTTCAGGCTGCTTGGCCTGTTGTTGCTATTGATTGGAACTGGGGGAGAGAGGACTTTGTGGTTTCGTTTTCTTCCAAATCTGCCACAACCATTGGTACAGCAAGCAGCTGTAAGGAGTTAAATCCCTTGTTTTTCCTCAAATGTGTGAGTTTCAAAATGTTTTGATCAGAGATAATGGAGGAGAAAAAGTAATTAGACTCATGATCCATTACATTTTCCTTGTTCTTATGCAAATGTTACCAGTATCTGATTACTCTGTGAGACTCGGTGGCAGAAATGTGCAAATGAAAGTTTTACTGAAATGCAAAACCACACGAATCTCTTCTGATTTCACTGCCAACTTGAAATACCAGCCATATATGTAGGCAGAGTTGCTAAGACTAACAATCAATTGGGGGTAAATTTTAAGTTTATATCTAAGTTGCACAGACTTTGTCTTTTGTCATGATTTCAGTGTTGAAAATTGGCCTTTACAGTGAATTTTATTTATGAACATAAGAATGGCCATGCTGGGTCAGAGCAATGGTCCACTATCCTATCTTCCAATAGTGACCAGTGCAAGATGCTTCAGAGGGAATAAACAGAACGGGGCAATTATTGATTGATCCATCCCCTGTTGTCCCAGCATCAGGCAGTCACAAGCATAGGGACAGCCAGAGCATGGGGTTGCATCATCATCATCCCATGGCAATGAGTTCCACAGGTTGACCATGCACTGTGTTGAGAAGTACCTGGAGATATTGGGTTCTTTCTAACAGGAAATTCCAAAGTGAAACTTCAAAGTTTCCATCAGTATGGCCTGAAACTGAAAAGTACTTTCACACACAGACTGTCTAGAATGAAATAGCTCTGTTCGAACAGTTCTACTTGCTATTCAGAGCTTAGATGGAAGCTTCTTAATTGTGTGTGTCCCCCTCATTGTGAGCACCTAAGAGGATTTTATTTTCTTCCAATCTTTCCAGGACTTCCTGTGCCCTAAACATGGTATCAATGCAAACTCTTCCAAACTTGTCCACCCATTCTGCCAGTAACAGCTGATTTGCAGCCGCATCACATTATGCAACGTTTCAGGGACACGTCTCCATTGTTACATCATTATAAGTGTGTTGATTTACAGTTTCTAATGCCAAGTCTCACATGAGGATGATGATTGAGGATGAGGTTCATCACAACAGAATATCCATAATGAAATATAATTCTAATAAGTGCAGCGATTATTAGATTCTGTTGATGATAGATCTGAAGCAAAATGGCTAAATACTATTTCACAGCCTTTGAAGTGTGCTAAATATAAATGTAGAAACAAAGAAAATGCACATTGTGGATTCTTGATTCAGATAGCAGGGAGGTCAGATAATCCTATATTTAAAATCTGGTGCTGTTTTTTGTGCTGTAAATTGCATGGCTACACAGGATAATTGAACTAAATTGTAGCTTCTGTTCTTTGTTGTATACAGTGGGTAAGAAGCTGAGTACTTTTGACTATATAACAGAGTATCGGCGCACACAGAATACCAGGGACCTGGAAAGTGATGCGGAAATAACAGAGAATTCATCTGTCAGAATGGATCCCTTACAGGTAGGACCTTGTACCCCCTCTTGTACCCAGAAATCTATCTTTCTTTTTGGTGCCTGAGAGTTCTGCCAAGTTAGTGTTGGAAATTGATATGGCGTATCTTACCTACTTGGGTAATCTGGGGTTCCATCACTGGAAAAGAAGGATTCTTTGATGGCTAACAGCTGAGCTCAGGAAAAGATTTCACCACATCAGCTAAAACGCTGACAAAGGAATTTTTTCCCAGCAAATTATCTTACTGTAAGTAGTTTGGTAAATGCTGGACTAAGACATCTAAACGATATTTCATTATGAAAGATGGATCTTCAACCAAAAAAACCTACAAAACCCAGTTTGCATCCAGCATGGGTTTAAATTAAAAAAACAAGCTGATATACTGGACTGTTGTCTTCACCACCTGTTTATGTGGCTGTGCGTCCTGAGCATGTTTCTTTCTTTCAGTATGTCCATCTGACAAGTTCCACCAGCACCAGAGCACACGTGCTAAGTGGCAGTGCAGAATCAGCAGTGTTGAGGTGCTGAAGCACAGAAAGACCATGACCATTGAGGCCATATGATTAGAGATCAGCTTTGGGCCCACATTTGAGAACTGATAACAGTTAGCTTCTGAAGAGCTCCAGAATGCTGAACTGCAGCTAGGAAAGCAAACAAGGCAAACATGATGATAAATAGGAGGGCCGTCTGCAATTTAACCTTAAACTCTTATCACGTCAGTATTGCCACTTCCAAACATTCAGGAGTCTTGATTCATAATCCCCAAAGTTTGAGATTGGCTTAGAAATTTTGGGTTGTTTTTTTTTTTTAAGTGGAATTTTTTATTTGCCTTCTAGTTTTTGAGCTCTTAGGTTCACATTTTCAAGCTTTCCTCCCCAATCATAAGAGCTAGAAATTTATTTATTTTTCTTTCTTTCTTAAATGAAAGTGTAATCACTTGAGTCCAGGAGCTGGAGATTTAAGAAAAGCACCAACTATAATAAGACTTCTGATAAAATCATAAATGGCAGCACTATAACATCATCACTAGAGGGCAAAATCTTGCAGCTGACAGATAATTGGCTAATAATGTATACATGTTGGAAGAACACCAGAATAGTGATCTCCTAATAAAGAACATCAGTGCAAAGGAGAGACTAAATAGACTGGATATCTGGATCTGTGGAGCATGTGGGAATGAACACCTCTTCTATTGGTCTTCAAATGGCAAATATTGTTATCCATCACAATAGCGTCTTTCTTTAATAATAGCTCTTTGAATATAAAGATGACTATATGTTAATTACATTCTTTCAGGTGCTAGCATTGCTTTGAACATTTGATCTATGAATATTTAAAACAAAACCCCAACATCTACAATCTTAAGAATGCATAACCTAAAATGTAATGTAAAAAATGTTGCCACCCATTCCTCCTGCTTTCCTCTCATCTTCCCATTTCTTATTTCCTTCCTTGTAATGTAGTGTCTGACATTTAGATTGTAAGCTTTTTGGGGCACAGACCATGTGTGACTTTGTGTGTGGTACCTAGCATATTGTTGTTTGCTGGATAAATAAGAACAATTATTATATTAAAACAGGAGGTTTTGCCCACTCATAAAATGAGATTTATTCAATAACAAGCATAAGGGTTGGTTTGTTTGTTTCAAAAATTAGTATACAGTTTTCAAAATGTATTTTTAATAACATTATGCAAATATTTGTTTTATCTCATTTGCTCAAAGCAATATAAAATTTTCCAAACCTATTGTCTAAAGCAGTGGTTCTCAACCCACAGGCTGCTTGTGGCCCAATCAGCACACAGCTGTGGCTCATGTGACATCCTCAGGACCATATAGATAGTATATCTGTTGTGTGCATGTGGCCCATATAACAGAGAGTGCTACATATGTGGCCCACAATGGTAAGTAGGTTGAGAACCATTGGTCTAGAGGTACAACATTCTAATGGGTTTTGCTTTTTTTTTTTTTAAGGATTTGTCTTTAGCAAGTCAACAAAAGGAGGGTGAGGTCTCCGTTTCATCTCGATCTGGGTATGTTAGCTAAATATAAATGTATCCATCTTTAAAGCCTACTTTAACTATGCATAACTACAGTTAACATCTTTTATGAGAGGATTTAAAAATTGTTTTTTATTATTCAAATCAGTGTGTGATCTCTGGGGCAGGGATCGTGTGTGGTATAATGCCATGCCCATTATCAGCATTTAACAATAATAATTTCGTATCACATAAAGCCATATTGTGGAGATGGTGGTAGCATCTTCATAGTAAAGGTGTCACTGAGATCTGGAGGAAATTCAGGGGTAAAATCCTGCTTTATATGCCTTAAAGATTGGATTTCTTCACCAAATTTAACATGTTAGTTTTTCAGAGGACAGTTGAATTTTGTGACATTTTCAGGTAAGATCTTGTAAGATTTGAAAAAGAAGCATTTAATATGACCTGTATAATCTCTATAACATTTGACCTGGGAGCCAAACGCTTTTTTTGTCTCTTCAGATCTAAGAGACTAGGCCTTACCAACTCCAACCTTCACACACACTTTCGGCAACATCTCAAGCATAGGCCATATTTAAAAAGAAAAAAAAAATCAGATGATTCCCTTTTTCTTATAAGTTACTGCTCCACAATGGGATCTTAGTGGAAATGGTTGTCTCCATTCTGGGATGCTGTCAGCCTGCTTTCCTGGCTGTGCTGTGCCCAGCACAGAATGCCTGCTAAGATAGGCTAGTCAGAACGCAGGCAATGAGAGAGGGACTTCTGAGGTGGGGGGGATGGAAGAAGGGTAGCTGTTCAGGGTGATAAGCCCAGTTTAGAGCATACTCCTACATAAAGCTCTTTGCTGGAGGGCTTAAAATCTGTCTTCCTTTCCCTTTCCCTCTCCCAAATGAGAAACCAGTTTTATCCTAGCACCCTTCTCACTCACCATGATTGACCTCTTTATGTTCTCTGCAATCTGCTGTTAGCCTTCTCTCCCAATTCCTTAGGGGTCCTCAAACTAGGGGTTGTGACCCCTCAGCTGGTTGCGAGATTATTAGGAGGTGTCATGAGCTGTCAGTCCATCCCTACACATGTCGATAAGGATGTCATGGCATAGGGAGTCAGGTCATCATTTTAGGGGGAATTGTCATAGCGTGAAATATTTCCCAAGGGGGTCCCAGCAAAAAATGTTTGAGAACCTCTGCACTTACACTAGGGTGAAATCTTCGTTTTACTGAAGTCTGTAGCAAAACTCCCATTGACTGCACTGGAGCCAGAATTTCAATCCATGTCTCTTCTCTCCTGGCCCCTGCCTGACCTCATGATACAATTCAGCTCCCCATTACTGGTTCCCAGTTTAAAGGAGGAGTTTGCTACAAGCAATAGGGGAGACAGATCACATTGAGAGCGTAGGTTAGAGTAAATGACTTCTTGCAATAGAGGAAGCAAGTTGGGACTGGCTTCTTCCATGATTCCTGATTTAGTTTGCTTGCCTGAAGCTAGAAGCCTTCCCTCTTTTTATTAAAGCAACATTATAATAAAACATTAATATACTACATTGTACATTACTTTTTCAGGATCAAGCTAATATTCAAACATGGCTAAAGATTCTGGTTTGCTGGTGGGGGATCCTCCCTCCTTTGAATATACTAGAAAGGGTGACCAAATTTCTAAATACCTATCCTCTTTTTGGTGTTTCTCTTGTGTATATGCTAGGCATGAAAGCTTTTCCATTACATGGTCAGTCTGTATTTTACTATACCACGATTCCATAGGAGGAGGAATCATATTTTTCCAGTAATATGCAATATGAAGTCCAGCTGCTAACATTAAAATAAATTAATTTGTTCCATTTAAAATGTAGATCCTTTACTGGGCATTAAGTGAGCAGATCATGGATCTCTAAGAGACCAGAATTTTGCCATAAGAGGAATCTCTTTTAATAAGTTCCTTCCTAAGCCATCTTATTCCTGGACATAAACACCATATGTGTTCCCACACATATTCCCCTTTCCCCACAACTCCTCCAGCAGAGCACCTCCTTGGTAGCAAAAATATGATGGCTCTTAATTGGAGTCAAATGCCATCTATGCAGCAATTTATAAAAATGTTCTTTTGAGTTACACAAATTGAAGGTGTATATCTCCTTACCCATACAGAGACTTACTCATCCAGATCAATTTCTTTTTCCAAATCCCTCTCCCATCTTTTCATCTGGGTGTTTTTTTTATCAATATCTTTTTCAATCAAAATTGTATATATCTTAGGGCAGGTCTACACTACCACTTAAGTTGATCTAATTTACGTCACTGAGGGGTGTGAAAAAGCGATGCAAGTTACAATGGCCTAAGTGCTGTCCACACCAGCATTATGTTGGTGGGAAACCGTCCCTCGCGAACGTGGCTTCCATCTCTTGTGGAGGTGAAATATTTATGTCAATGGGAGAGCACTGTCCTGTCAGCATACAGCATCTTCACCAGGCACAGTGCAGTTGCACCGATGTAGTGCTTCTAGTATAGAACTGCCTATAGAAATTAAACTTTTTGTTCCAGCTTGCTCTTGAGTTACCTTCTCCAATGTGGCTAAATGTTTAGATAGTTGCCTTATATTCAGATTTCTCAATAAAAAGTTTGACTTGTTAAGATTGAAATATAGGATCTTTATATTCACATTATTACATACCTCTTGGTATGAATTCACATTAGGACCCAGGAACAACTGTTTGAATTGAGTAATCTTAGCTCTTACACACAATGAATAAGCACTCTGATAATCAGGAATTTATTCCAAGGAAAGATTAATTAAAGTAGGTAAGGGAGAGGCCTTTGCAACAAGAAATTTTAAATAATTGTCCAAAGCTGCTCAGATGGGCTGGATGAATGGATGATTTTATTATTATTATTATTATTTTACTGATGTACATGTCTTTGTATCCCCACAATTACTATGAATATCTACATTTGTGCTCCAGTCTTCAAGTTTTATCCAATGTTTGGATGATCTGTTGTTAATCGAATTGATCACATCTTTTAATTGTGATACAGAACAATAATAAGCCAAATTAAGGAAAGCTTATTCACCCCATTTTGTAGGCTTCTACAGAACTTTATACAAACTCTCTCTTTTTCTTTTCTTTTTCCATATGGCTTTTAATAGCACACACTGCCATGTTTTTTATGTCACGTCCGGGATAGAAACCAGGATAGACTGAAACAAAAATAACTTTGGGAGGACATTCATCTTTATGAGATTACCCTACCTAGCCAAGAAATTTCACATTTGTTCCATTCCTCCCAGTATTTTATTCCATATTGGATGGCAATTTGTCTTACAAATATTTGTATGTTTCTCCACAATATCTATTCCTAAAGACCCATTTTAAAGACCCATTTAAAATTATGTTGTTGAATACAGGATTTTTTTACCCTTTCAGGAATATTAATTACTGATATTCAGATGTGATGTAGTTTATTCTGAATCTTTATACTGGCCCAGATTTGAAAGTCAGTTGTTCTGTCATTTTTAATGGGGTTTCTCTTTTAACTTTCTGGCTAAAAGCCAATTAGCCTTATTGCCCTTTTCATATATTTTTGTTTAATGTATCTAAGTATTTGCTTATCCTTACCTGTTTGTAACAGGTTAATCTTCCTTTTTATCTCAATTATTTTCTTACACATTCTTCTAGATCAGGGGTGTCAAACTCAATTGGTATGGCGGGCCACATTTACATTAAGTTGAGTTCAGGGGGGCCACGCATAACACACACTACTCTACTCTACCTTTCATGCTCTACTCTCCGCCGAAAAATCTCCCCGCAGGGTAAAATTCGGCGGCACAGTAGGAGAGAGAGGCTCTCACAGGGACTTGCACACTCCACTCTCCGCCGTTAAATCTCCCTGTGGGGTCACATTCGGCGGCCATTTCCTTTTTAACACGGCCATTTCCTTTTTAAGAGCTCACGCAAGATGTCCCACAACTTGCCTGAGCTCCGCTCACAAAACAGACAGCACAAGCCTGCGGCCTGGATTCGGACTGCGGGCCAGATAACACAAGCCCGCGGGCCGCAGTTGGCCCGCGGGCCGCGAGTTTGAGACCCCTGTTCTAGATCCTGTAGACTTACGTATGTCTTCCAAAACATAAAGTTCTTTAACCAAACTCTCTTTGGTTTATTTATGCTTTATTTATAAGGAATCCTCTTTATTATTGCCTCTTCAGCATCCCAGAGAACATTTTATTGATTCCTTCCTTGTAATTTTCTTCTATATATTTCTGGAAAAATAGAAATACCAGGCCTTTTGTTTTTCCTCCTGAATGCCCTGTGTGTATATTTGATCAACTCAAAATGGGATTAAACACCTTGTTAAAATCTCCTCTAAAATAATAATAGCCCTTACCCAAAAATTGATTTTTTTTAAAAAAAGGAGAGCTTGCCCTTGATTGAGAGCATATACATTGGCTAAGGTGAGAAGATGTGTGTGTTAGAGTTCCTATCATATACACAATAATTTTAAAACTCCCATATAAGTTGGTATTCTTTTTTTAACACCTGTATTATTCTACCCTGATCCTGGATCTGATTTTCCATAAAATACAAATTCTGAGGCCTAATATTTCTGAGGCCTATCTTTTCTATTAAAACCTATACAACAGTACTTAACATCTGTGTCTGTTCTTTTATCCCATTTTCTTCACACCCGTAGGCATTCCCCCGTTGTCCCCTGATTCCCTGTAGGTCTCTGAGCACAGGCTCCCACAGCCTACCTCCTCCATGGGCAAGTTCATTCTCTGGTAGAAGGGTGTGGTTTTTTTTCCTTCTGTTTTTGAATATATTCTAAGAATCAAGGCTTATCTAATTTTATCAAACATCCTTATAACATTGGGCATGGTTGAGAAGAGTGGAGATAAATTCAAGTATATGACAGTGTAATATTAAGTTAACCATTCATATTTTAGTGCTTCTTTATCAAAGCACTTTATATAGTCTAGTTTATTCTTTTTGGGTGCATTGCACTAATTAAGTGCACATACCTCAATGCTTCAAAACATTAGAGTGGACTTATGGAGTCCCAGTAGTAATTCCATAGTTAAGGGTTTAAGACTTTTTTATAAAGCTAAATTTTATACCATCTGTTTTCTAACTTCCATCAAAAAGTGTCTTTCCACTTAAAATTTTCCACAATAGGTGACTTTTCTCCAATTAATATATAAGTTTTGGAATGTTTGTGATAACTCTAAAGTCAAACTTACTTCAGGATAGAAGATATGGGTCTCCTGCTATTTTATTGTTAACTTTGTTTACAATACAAATCACAATAGTTTAACAATAATTATACCCATTAAGTATAGTGTATCCACAGTGAGTAAAATATCCAGGATGCTATGCAGCCCAGCTTCCATTTTACTACCTCCCTTTATCATTAAAACCAGCAGAGTATAATGTCCATTAGTTATTTTGTAATGTCTTTGTCTTAGAATCATAGACTATTAGAGTTGGAAGGGCCCTCAGGAGGTCATCTAGTCCAACCCCCTGCTCAAAGTAGGACTATCCTCAGCTAAATCATCCCGGCGAGGGTTTTGTCAAGCTGCAGCTTAAAAACCTCTAAAGATGGAGATTCCACCACCTCTCTAGGTAACCCATTCCAATGCTTTACCACCCTCCTAGTGAAAAACTTTTTCCTAATGTCCAACCTAGACTTCCCCCACTGCAACCTGAGATCATTGCTCCTTGTTCTGTCACCTGCCACCACTGAAAACAGCCTAGCTCCATCCTCCCTGGAACCCCCTTTCAGGTAGTTAAAGGCTGCTATCAAATCCCCCCCTCATTCTTCTCTTCTGCAGACTAAACAGGCCTAGTTCTTTCAGCCTCTCCTCATAAGCCTTGTGTTCCAGCCCCCATATCATTTTTGTTGCCCTCCAACTGGACTCTCTCCAACTTGTTCACATCCTTTTTGTAGTGGGGGGACCAAAACTGGACACAATACTCCAAATGCAGCCTCACCAATGCCGAATAGAGGGGAATAATCACTTCCCGCGATCTGCCAGCAATGCTCTTACTAATGCAGTCCAGTATGCCATTAGCCTTCTTGGCAACCAGGGCACACTGCTGACTCATATCCAGCTTCTTATCCACTGTAACCCCTAGATCCTTTTCTGCAGAACTGCTGCCTAGCTCGTCAGTCCCCAGTCTGTAGCTGTGCATGGGATTCTTCCGTCCTAAGTGTAGGACTCTGCACTTGTCCTTGTTGAACCTCATCAGATTTCTTTTGGCCCAATCCTCCAATTTGTTTAGTCCTTCTGTATCCTATCCTACCTTCCAGGGTATCTACCACTCCCCCTAGCTTATTGTCATCTGCAAACTTGCTGAGGGTGCAATCTACTCCATCCTCCAGATCATTAATGAAGATGTTGAACAAAACTGGCCCCAGGACTGACCCCTGGGGCACTCCACTTGTGACTGGCTGCCAGCTAGACATGGAGCCATTGATTATTACTCATTGAGCACTATGCTCTAGCCAGTTCTCTATCCATTTTGTAGTCCATTCATCCAACCCATACTTTTTTAACTTGCTGATAAGAATACTGTGGGAGACCGTATCAAAAGCTTTGCTAAAGTCAAGGTATATAACATCCACCACTTTCCCCACATCCACGGAACCCATCACCTCTTCATAGAAAGCAATCAGGTTGGTCAGGTATGACTTGCCCTTGGTGAATCCATGTTGACTGCTCCTGATCACCTTCCTCTCTTTTAAGTGCCTTAAAATGGATTCCTTGAGGACCTGCTCCATGATTTTTCCAGGGATTGAGGTGAGGCTGACCGGCCTATAATTCCCTGGATCCTCTTTCTTCCCTTTCTTGAAGATGGGCACTATATTTGCTTTTTTCCAGTCATCAGGAAAGTCCCCCAGGTGCCACGAGCTTTCAAAGATAATAGTCAATGGCTCTGAAATCACATCAGCTAACACCCTCAGCACCCTCGGGTGCATTGCATCTGGCCCCATGGACTTCTGTATGTCCAGTCTTTCTAAATAATCTTGGACCTGTTTCTTCAGCACTGCGGGATGTTCTCCTCCTTCCCATTCCGTGCCGCCCAGTGCAGTAGTCTGGGAGCTGACCTTGTCTGTGAAGACAGAAGCAAAAAAGGCATTGAGTACCTCAGCTTTCTCCACATCTTCTGTCACTAGATTGCCTCCCCCATTCTGTAAGGGGCCCACACTTTCCCTAATCTTCCTCTTGTTGCTAACATACCTGTAGAAACCCTTCTTGTTCCCCTTCACATCTCTTGCTAGCTGCAACTCCATTTGCGCTTTGGCCTTCCTGATTTCATTCCTGCATGTTCGAGCAGTATTTTTATAATCCTCCCTAGTCATCTGACCAAATTTCCACTTTTTGTAAGCTTCTTTTCTGAGTTTAAGCTCACCAATTACTTCTTTGTTAAGCTAAGCTAGTCGCCTATCACACTTGCTATTCTTTCTGCACATCGGGATGGTTTGTTCCTGTGCCCTCAATAAGGTTTCTTTAAAATACAGCCAGACGTCTTGGATTCCTTTCCCCCGCATATTAGCCTCCCAGGGGATCCTGCCCATCATCTCCCTGAGGGAGTCAAAGTCTGCTTTTCTGAAGTCCATGGTCCGTATCCTGCTGTTCTCCTTTCTTCCTTTTGTCAGGATCCTGAACTTGACCATCTCATAGTCACTGCTGCCTAGGTTGTCACCCACTTCTACTTCCCCTACCAAATCTTCCCTGTTTGTGAGCAGCAGGTCAAGAGCAGCACGGCCCCTAGTTGGTTGCTCCAGCACTTGCACCAGGAAGCTATCCGCAACACTGTCCAAAAACTTCCTGGATTGTTTGTGCTCTGCTGTGTTGCTCTTCCAGCAGATGTCAGGGTGATTGAAGTCCTCCATGAGAATCAGGTCCTGTGAACTGGAAACTTTCCCTAGTTGACTGAAGAAAGCCTCATCTACCTCATCCACCTGGTCTGGTGGTCTATAACAGACATCCACCACGACATCACCCTTATTGTTCTTGCTTCTAAGCTTAACCCAGAGACTCTCAACTGGCGTATCTCCAGTTTCACACTGGAGCTCAGAGCAATCATAGTGCTCTCTTAATACAGTGCTCTCTTAATACAGTGCAACTCCTCAACCCTTTCGCCCCTGCCTTGACTGTGCCAGGACTTCCAATTCCTCCTACTTTTTTCCCAGGCTTCTTGCATTTGTGTATAGTGTGACAGGGTCAGGCCAGACGGCTATGCAAGGGTGCTGGAAGGCATGTATATTAGCCCCAGGCTCAGCAAAGCCCTATTCCCTGGGTGATTCAGCTGGGACTGATTAGGCAATTAGGCCACCTGGGGCCAATCAAGGAGCCCCGCCCCAAACACTTAAAAGCCTTCAGTTCAGGCAGGCAGTTGTGGAGTGAGGAGTCTGGAGTGAGGAGTAAGGAGGTGTGGAGCTTTGGAGAGTAGAGTAGAGGTTGGAGTTCAGTTTACAGATTGGAGTTTGCAGTTTGAAAACCTGCAGATTGGAGTTGGCAGTTTGGAGTTGGCAGCCTGCAGTTTGTAGCCTGCAATCTGCAGAAGCTTGGAGTTCCCACGGTTGCTGCCACAACACCGGAGGTAGCAGGACTCAGGGGCAGAGCAGGCCCCGTCTCCTCCCCCCCCCTCCGGCTCACCTCCCCCCAGCCCCCCCACGGGGGGGGCCGGGGGTGCGCGGCCCCGGGGGGGGGGGGGGGGGGCGGAGTACATCTACCTTTCCCCCCACCCTTACTCTGTTACAATAGACATTTGAGATAACTAGCCGATTGCCCTACTTTCTTAGTATGAATCAGGAGGTCTTCCCTGTTGAACCCTCCTCTTTCTGCTTCCTTGTGGTGTCCCACTTCCACACTTACCTTCGGGCTTAGGTCTCCATCCCCCATCAAACCTAGTTTAAAGCCCTCTTCGCTAGGTTGGCCAGCCTGTCTGTGAAGATACTGTTCCCTCTCTTCGTTAGGTGAATCCCGTCTCTTCCTAGTAATCCTTCTTCCTGGAACAACAGCCCATGATCGAAGAATCCAAAGCCCTCTCTCCGACACCACCTACATAATCATGCATTTAATTCCACAATGCAACAGTCCCTACTTGGGCCTTTTCCTTCAACTGGGAGGATGAACGAGAACACCACTTGCGCCTCAAATTCCTTCTTCCCAGAGCCACATAGTCCACAGCGATCCGCTCAAGGTCTTTCTTTGCAGTGCCATTGGTGCCCACGTGGAGAAGTAGGCAGGGGTAGCGGTCTGAGGGCGTGATGAGTCTCAGCAGTCTCTCTGTCACATCCTGAATCCTAGCTCCAGGCAAGCAGCACACTTCTCTAGTTTCCCAGTCATACACTAATCTGTTTTTTCTGGATCTGGATGATTTCTTCTGTTCTCATGTCTGTCCTGTTATCCTAATAATGCATCTTGTGAGCTGTTCTGGCTCCCTTGGATCTCACTGATTTTCTGTGATTTCTTGGTGACCTGTAAGACCAATCCCTCTGATCCCAAGTAGATTGTTTTTGAACTGATTCGCCTATTCCCATGTCCGTAAATACCTGTTTCTCTTGTGCTCTGAGATAGACAGACATATATATCTGTCCTTCCATTTCAAGGACGGTTTAAATGGGAACCCCCATTTGTGTATTAGATTGTTCTTTCTAAGAATTGTGGTCACCTGATTTAGTTCTGTTTGCTTTCTAAGGGCTGAGGTTGACAGATCTCAGAAAATTTATGTGGGCAGGTAAAGAATCATCAGTGGTTCAGCTCTCTCTCTCTCCTTGCCCTCAGTAGTTTATCGTTGTCTTGATAGTAGCGTAAATGGACAATCACATCTTTGTCTGGCACCTGCTGGAGACCTGGGGAAAAGGGACACGTGAGCCCTCTCATATGAATGCAGTCTTTATTGCCCAATTTTAATGTGTCATGGAAAATATCATCCAATGTTTCTCTGATTTCTCCCTTCAGTCTCCTCTGGAATATCTTTTAATCCTTATGTTATTCCTGCAGTCTCTATTTTTCATATCCTCCAGCTTTAATTCTATTTCTTTTTCTCTCTTCCTCCTCCTCCCCTTCCCCCCCCCCCACTTGGATTCTTTCATCTAGATTAGTAATGCTGTTTGATGATTAATTTAATCCTGTTTCCTCAGATGATATTTTTCCATTAATTTAATTTGTGTATCTTTAATTTAAACTTGGAACTCTTCCCTCATCTCCTTATTCATCTTTTTAATGTCTAATAGCAGGTCCCTCAGAAGGTCTGGCTTAGTGACTGGTGCTTCTCCACCCATCTTCAAAATTTGCTCCCTGGAGGGACAGTTTCTCTTTTTTGTGGCTCTGTCTTTGTTTGGGGGTTGTGACAAAGCTCTTCGTCTACCTCGGTGGGTCCAGCACTTCCTTCTAGCAGTAGCTCAGGGAAATGCTTCACCCTTTAGTGTTCTTCACCCTCAGGGGAGGGTAATACAGCCTCTCTATGATGGCTGCTCCCTGCTGGCTCCGAGTCCTGTCTCTGATTGGCTCCAGGTTGTTTAATTAATCTGGAGTAACCCCTGCTCAGCTACTAGGGAAAAGGAACTTGCTCAGCCTGGGTCTGGTATATTGGCCTTCAAGCACTCTCCGGTAGCCATCTACCCTGACCCTGTCACAGGGTGAAAAGCAAACAGCTCTTTCCTTCCTTTCCCAGACATTCAGATCTTTCTTTCTTTCTTTTCACACCTCTCTAATGATGGCCACTGTCACACTTCTCTTATGTTGGTCTGGCCTTTCCAAAATGGCAACGGACACACTTCCTCTCCAATCACAATAGTACAATTTGAATTAATTAATTAAAGCAAATATCACACTCAGCCACTGACACTTTACAGGATAATGAGGTCCAGTTCAACATCTCCGAGCTTTCATATGTTCTGTAGGTTCATGGCAGTGGAGTCTGTTGCTAGATTTTCTTCCCCAGAAGGTGCTCTCTGGGATTGGGATCTGCCAGCACTCTTCAGCCTTCATTTGTTTTCAAAACTTGCTCCATAGGTGGTTATTCACATTTAAGGCACAGATTTGTGGAGTCAGGTTGGCTTAGCGCTCTTATCTTCTTAAATTGCTTTCACTTATCCCCCTTTATGGCAGGCAGCTGGATTAAGCCACCTTCTTGTTGCTAGATTAGCCACACCCCCAAACCATCCATCTTTTTTGGCACAGCAACATTAGCAACCTGAATCCCTGGGAAACTGGCTTGACCCCATGACATCAAATAGGCATGGATTAGCCATGGCTTTAAGAGTTAATACACAGTTCTTAATTTGTGCCAGGACTTGCCAGGACCGAATCCTAGCAGTTCATAGCCCCGGCACCTTGGGGCTTGCCACGTCAATTATGAAAGTTTAAAATATATATGTATTGCTTGAGCCCCAGCACCTCTTTCATTACAAATTAAACACTGTTAATACATAAAGAGTGCAACTCATTATTTGAATAAATGGCAAAGGCTGGGGACTTCTTAATGTTGTTGTAAAATAAGTTAATGTAACATTATAAATGCAATAATACGTTTCCAACAGAGACTCTCCTACCTTTACCATGCTTTGAAATGCAAAGCTGAAATCATTGGATCATCTACTTTAAGTAGAATGGTAGCTTTTATTTCCTATGTTTGCAATCTCATTAATTCCTATATCTCTGCTCTTAAGTTTCCTCATCTATAAAATGGAGATAATGCTTACCTATGCTTTGTGGATGTTTTGCGATCTATGGCTGACAAACACTGATGTTAATCTTAGTGGCACAATAATAGATTCATGGGGCTGCCCTCTCTCGAAGAAATAACCTGTTTTTTTGTAATTGTTTAATGCTTTTATAAGAACAGTCATACTGGATCAGACCAATGGTCCATCTAGCCTAATATCCTGTCTTCCGACAGTGGCCATTGCAAGGTGCTTCAGAGGGAATGAATAGAACTGGTAATCATCAAGTGATCCATCCCATCAACCATTCCTAGCCTCTGGCAAACAGCAGTCCCTGCCTAATACTGGCTAATAGCCATTGATGGAACTATCCTCCATGAACTTATCTAGTTCTTTTTTGTACCCCATTATAGTCTTGGCCTTCACAATATCCTCTGGCAAGGAGTTCCACAGGTTGACTGTGCATTGTATGAAGAAATACTTCCTTTTGTTCATTTTAAACTGCTGCCTGTTAATTTTATTTGGTGACCCCTAGTTCTTGTGTTATGAGAAGGCGTAAATAACACTTCCTTATTTACTGTCTCCACACCAGTCATGATTTTATAGACTGCCATCATATCCCTCTAATTCAAATATCTTTTTGAGAAGGGGCGACTAGATCTGCACACAGTATTCAAGATGTGGGTGTACTATGGATTTATAAAGAGGCAATATGCTATTTTCTGTCTTATTTTCTATCCCTTTCCTAATGATTCCCAACATTCTGTTAGCTGGTTTGACTGAAGCTGCACATTGATTGGATGTTTTGAGAGAACTATTTACAGCGACTCTAAGATCTTTCTTGGGTGCTAACAGTTAATTTAAACCCCATCATTTTATATGTATAATTGGGATTATGTTTTCCAGTGTGCATTACTTTGCATCTATCGATATTGTATTTCATCTGCCATTTTGTTCCCCAGTCATCCAGTTATGTGAGGTCCCTTTGTAACTCTTCGTAGTTTGCTTTGGACTTACCAAACTACTCAAGATAGGTATCATCTGCAAATTTTGCCACCTCATTGTTTACTCCTTTTTCAAGATTATTTATGAATATGCAAACATATAAACATCTAATTTAAAGTACTACAAATTATGGTATTTTTCTTTGATAGCTTATGCTTTTGTCTGTGCATAGAGAAGAATTGGAACTTGTATTTAATTTAAAAAAAAAAAAAGGAAAATTCCTAGAATCAAAGTTTTGATTTCGTTTATTTGTGCCACCCGAATTTCACCTGGCGCTGACTATTACAGTGCAGTGCTAAATATGCCCATAATCTCCAACAATATAACTCCTGTACGCTTGATTTAACTCTCTGGTGGTAAGATGCAAGAAAACCCGAAGCTGCATTTTTAGGGGATGAAATCACAGTAATCTTTTCAAGAAGGATTGTTTCATCTGCTTGTAAAAATTAAAACTAATAGGTCATTAACAGCGTAAATTATACAACAGCCTTGTGTTCAGAGGTGTGTGCACAAACATGCTCTGTAATTAGGCATGGGTAACTTGCTCACAGATGTCAATATCAAAATTAACTGCTATTTTAAAGTTCTGTTTTAAGGCCTCTTCTTTATCTTAAGGCTTGGAAAGCATTCATGAAAATCCAAATATTTAGTGTTGGCTGCCTTTGAACTGTTAAGTGACCTACGCTATAGCTAAGCAACAGAGGATAACCCTAAAGGAGGACTGCGATTTTATAATTGTAACTGTGATGTAATGTTCTCTTTCAGCAAAAGTACATGTAGGAGCAGAATGCTGTATTCTCACAGCACATTCTGTCTCACAGGGATTTAACCCAACCTTGAATTCTCCACTAAACTAAATTTGGTTCCCATGTTTTATAGGACTGCTTTCTCATAACTCTTTGAAAACACTACAAGGTTAGCCTTGTTAATTCAAGAACGTGTTGTATAACTTAAAATGAATTGAATGAACAGAGTGTCACTGCTAAAATAACATAAGTTTGTGTGATGAACAATGAAATAGTAGATGTTAGTGTCAAATGCTTTTTCTATAGGCCAGATACTCAAATGGCATATATTAGTATAACTCCATAGACTTCAATGGACCTGTGCCAGTTGACACCAGGATCTGGCCCTCTGTGAAAAGTCTTATTTTTGTTCACACTTATTTGTTGTAATTTTAAAAAGACTTTTTAAAGTAATTTGATTAATTGCAACATGTTTTGTTCAGTTTTATTCTTACCAAAATTTCTTTCCTCCTCTTGTTACATGGAGTTTTTCTTTTCAGTTTCATTTCTCATTGTGGTTGCTTGAATAGGTGATAATCTTACTATTCAATAAAAGTATCTCCTTGGCCTGGCTTACAAATTGATAATTAAATTACCATGTTAACAAGATTGATGCTTGTGCTTCTGTTCCTGCTTTCTGTGCCTTTTTATTACATCAGTAATAAATTAGTACTGAATTGAGTAAATAAGATATATTTTTAAAATGGGAGCCTGCATTTGTTTTGTTTGCTTTGCTCAGGAGCACAAATATAAAAGTGTGTTAACTGCATCTTTCTGTAATTTTGTAACAAACAAATTTCCTGATGCTAAGGAAATGTCAGAGAACCAAAAAAACATGAATTAAACGATTATTAACAAAATTAGGAAGAAATATTAAATTCTTGCAGAGGTGGTTAGCTAGTCAGTCATGCTCATCAGTGAAACTTATTTATGATTGAAAAGACATTAAAAAAACTGCAAAAATTGAGTGTTTATGAAAATTTGCCCTACTACAGATTTAAGTATCTTAATGGTATGAAGCTCTCTGTTCTAGAAGAGAGGAATGTGTGTAATATGTTAGGATCCCCTAACAAAACCACTTGTTTAAAGAAATGTTACTTCCTGCATTGTATCCCACAATCAAGGAAGCAAAGATACCATACTTTTAACTGTAGTTATCAAATTACATTGTAGGAAATTATCCCTGCTCAGGGAAGTATCTTTGAGGTAGGAAACTGCAAAGATTTTACTGATAGTATTAAGATGTTTCATTGTAGTACTACAGAGACCTTCTCACAATCCTCAGTTCTGCCAGATTCCGTTCAGCATCACTACTTCCAATAAGATAGGAATTGTAGCTTTTTGCCAAACTGCTGGCAGAATGTCTCTGTGGTGCGGCCAGCAGAGGATACTATATCTGTGATGGTACCAGCTGTCATGATGCATTAGAGACCCATGGAGAGAGAATGATCCTCTGCACAAGTCACTAGATCAGGAGTTAGGACTTCTGGGTTTTCCTTCTAGCTCTGTCATTGGCTTGCTATGAAAACTTGAACAACTCAGTGTCTCTGTGCCTGTTGATCAATTTGTAAAGTGGATGTAATGCCCGCATAGGATGTTACTTAAGGGCAGTAGGCAAAACACTTGGAGATCACTTGACAAGATAATTGCCTACATTATCCAGGTATGGAAGTAGCCTGATTTCTGAGTTAAACATTCACAGCTCTTGCTGACATCAAGCAGAATTTTTTGCATTTGGCTCTTCTGAAAATCAATCAACTTACTCAAATCCATATTTAGAGTCCCAAGTGCCTAACTTTAGGCATCCTGTTCTGAAAATGTTGGCCAGTATTCAGGGCTGGATTTATAGCTTAAACACCCCTAGGCAGCATCTTCAGTGCCCCCCCCCCCCCCGCCTACAGCTGACCTTCGTGTTTTTCGTGTGTTGGGGGCGTGGGGACAAGAGAGAGAGGGGCTGGCCAGACCAGCTCCGCGTGGGGGGGAGGGGCGGGAGGAAGGAAGAGGAGCTGGGACAACCAGCATGGCTATCTCTGGACAGGGGGAATATGCTCACCCTTGGGTTCTTGCTTCTGGCCTGGCCGGGGGCCAGGGCCTCGGGGAAAGAGAGGAGAGGAAAGAGGAGGAGCAGGGCTCTGGGAAAGATGATGAGCGGAGGAGGGATGGAACAGAGTTCTGGCACTCGTGTGGGGCCCCCAAATTAGTGGGAAGCCCTGGACATAGGCCCCTTAAGCCCATGCAGTAATCTGCCACTGTTTAGGTGCCCCTAGAACAGTGGTGCCCCTAAGCATGTGTCTACTGTGCCTAATTGGAAATCTGGCCCTGCCAGTATTCTAAGTAACATGAGAATTTCCTCTCTTCTCTTTGACATATCTAGCATCCATTGACCCTAGAAATTATCATTTTAATTAGTGGCCTCTTGTGGTGCTGCTCTGGTATTAATTAGCCTGTCTTGTTTTTTCATGTTACAGCAATGGTCAGTTTCCACATGGAAACTTCTTATCTTTTTAGAACCATTGAATCATATTGTCAGAGAATGAAAATAGGGAAAATCAAGTGACTTATTTTGCCATGACAAAGACCTTTCAAATCAACCATTTCAGAAATTAAAGTCTAGAAAAAAATATTTTTTAATTTTGGGTTTAAAAGATGAAGTTGCCTTTCTCTCAACTTAGTTTTATATGTCCCATGATGAGTTAGAGATAAGGGGTTTCTTTTAAGTCATTGTGTTTTAAAAGGCATTTGTTCTTACAGACTTGTTATATGTTATGCAACCCTGGGATACCAATGAAATTTCACTGTAGACGTGGATGGATTATTTCTAAACTGAGCTCCTTTTTAGCTAAAAAGTCATAAATACCCAGATGCGTTCACATAAACCACCTTTCACAAAACGTTCAGTCTTGTAGTCCTCCACAGAAAATCAATAGCACTGTTGCCTGAGTTCAGAAACTGTAAAATCAGAGTTAAATTCAGTTCCTAACTGACTTTGCGTTAGCTGACATTTCTCTTTATTTCCTCTTGCTTTTTTTCCTAGTGCTGTAAGGTATCAAGAAACTGGACAGCTGTCCATTAAACACCCAAGCGTCATATGTACTGAAGCATCTGATGTTGCTTCCTTTACCAATTTGTCTCCTGGTCCAGAGGTAATGATGAAACATTTATTACTTACAAGCAAAAATGCTCTGTCTTAGCTTATCAGCAATGAACCTTAGCATTAATTCAGATTTCAGACCGTACGAAAAAGGTGATGCAGATACATGTGTTGGAAATAAAAGAGCAGAAGTGCACTGTACTAATCTTTAACACACAGTCAGAACTATAAACGTCGCACATAATCCACTGCCCCTGACCTCCACTTTCAGAATGTTTAGAGCTGAACGCTAGACTTTTAATTAAGCAGATGAAAACCAGTTAATAAAATTACTGGAGTCTCCTTACAAAATCGTTACTGTCATTAGCCTCTCTTATAATTGCATCAGAAGGCTTTTGGAAAAAGTGGCAGTCATTGTAACAATGCAGAAAAAACGTCCTTATAAGCAGAGATGAACTAAATTATCCATAAATAACTTCATTAGCCAGTAAACAATCTTACCCAAAGAGAGTGAGGTGAGTATTTGATACATGGATTACATGCAAATTAAGTTGTGAAGGCAATTAAGTGAAGGCAACTTAAGTTGTGAAGGCAATGACTGTCCTCACTGCATTCTCCTTTTTGTAAAGCTTAATGTCTACACTACAGAGTTAAGTTGACTTAAATTATGTCAACAATCATAAGTTGCTTTAATAACATCGGTTGAGCATGTCCACACAATGCTCTTTTCTTCAGTTTTGTGCGCGTCCACAGTTATTGCTCTTACGTTGACAGAGAGCATTGCATCGTGGATAGCTATCCCACTGTGCAACTCACCACCCTCTGTCATCCCATGCAGCTGGGAGTTATGGGAACACATTGCAGTGCATCATGAGATTTGCTTGCCATCTCATGATGCAGTTCTTTCCGTCCCATCATTCCGTGGGCTTCCGACTTTGTTTCGTGCTGTTTTTCAACAACCCTTGTAAACTGCGTGCCTGCCATTTCTGCCTGACAGTATGGATCCTGAGCTGCTGACCGTTGTGATGATGAGAGTTATGAACACAACACAGCTGGTCCTGCAGTATTTCAGGAGCTGCGAGACAGAGAGTGAATTGTGATGCCTGCCCCACTGTCTGCCATGGAGACAAAAAATTCAAGAATGCTGCTAGCATTGCCACAGCTTGCCACAGCGAATCATTGGTCCTGGACTTGGGAAACAAGCACTGAGTGTTGGGGTTGCATTGTGGTGCATGTCTGGGATGACAAACCATGACTGCAGAACTTTTGGATGCACAAATCCACCTGCCTGGAACTGTGTGGGGAGCTTGCCCCAGCAATGCAGCACAAGCTTAACACAATGAGAGCTGCCCTCACTCTGGAAAAGTGAGTGGCAATCGCTGTGTGAAAGCTGGCAACTCTTGACTGCTACTGGTCAGTCACGAATCTATTTGGAGTTGGAAAGGCCACCATGGGTGTTGCAGTGATGCAAGTGTGCAGGGCCATTAATCGCTGCCTCCTATAAAGAACTGTAACTCTTGATAATGTGCAGGAAATAACTGATGGCTTTGAGGCAACAGGATTCCCTACTGCAGTGGAGCGATAGATGGAATGCACATTCCGATTTTGGGTCCCAACTATCTTGCAATGAAGTACCTCAACCGAAAGGGCTACTGTTTCATGATCTTGCAGGCACTGGTGGATCACCTGAGCTGTTTCATTGACATCATTGCGGGCTGGCCAGGGAAGGTGCATGATGCACACAGCTTTTGGAACACTGGACTATATAGAAAGCTGCACACTGGGACTTTCTTTCCAAACCAGAAGATTCCAACAGGATATGTGGAAATACGCACAGTGATACTGGGAGACCCCGCCTATCCCTTGCTCCCATGGCTGATGAAGCCTTGCACTGGGAACCTGGACATCAGCAAGGAGCACTTCAACAACAGGCTCAGCAGGCGCTGAATGATTACTGAATGTGACTTTGGGCAATGAAAATGGCGCTGGTGCTGTCTTTTTGGCTGGCTGGACCTCAGTGTGGAAAACATGCCCATGGTCATTGCAGTTTGCTGCACTCTCCATAATATCTGTGCATTGAAGATGGAAAGTTTTGCCCAGGGGTGAACTGCTGAGGTTAATTGGCTGGCTGCTGATTTTTAGCAGCCAGATATAAGGGCAATAAGAGGGGCACAACAAGAAGCTATTCAAATCAGGGAGGCTTTCAAGGAACATTTTGACAATGATTCCCAGTAATGTGTCTTTAAGTGATGCATTGGGCCTGGCAGTGTTTACTTGTGGCCTTGAATTGCCCCTGTAGTGCTTGCTTTCTGAGCGTTAATTTCAAGGAGCTAATATTCCTACCTATCGTCAGTGTTTCAATGTTAGCACTGAGCAATGTGTGTATTTCGTATGTAAAGACTCATTTAATTTCAAAGACTCAAGTTTAATAACAGGATCAAAGACAAACTTTTGGTCAATCAGGGACATGTCAAAGAACAGTCCTGCAGTTAGAGCTCTCACAGCAGGGTGTAACTTCAGCTTTCATTGGGAAAATCATTCCCTAGGCTTGGAGTGCACTGGGTACTGTGAGGGACTGGGAAGACATGAGGAATGCAGTGGGCCGAGCATGGGAGCATGGGCCAGAGTTCTGTAGTGGTTAGAGAGGCAGTCTGGAATGGATGTACTCAGACTGAAGGGTAATGATGGACTTGAGTATCTTTGTCTTGCCCTCCAGGAGGTTTAGCATCCATTTCTGCCCGTGTCCTTTGCTGGCTATTCAGCCTGAGTCTCTCGTTAACTGTCTCCCTCCATGCTCATTTCACTATGTGCTGCATCTGTTGACTGCAGCACTTTGCGAACTATATCCTACTTATTCCTCCTGGGTCTGTGCCTTATCTGTCAGAGGTGCTCCACCAATGTGGAGGAATGGATCTTCAAGAGCACATCTGCAGAAGGCAAAATAAAACAATGACCAGACGGTATTGTGAGTGCACTCACAGCCGAGAACCACAAAAGTTACATACATCTCTTTCTCACAGTCCCTTGGCCAACACACAGGTCAATGCATGTCACAAATATGGTAAGTTTTCAGGAAGGTGGGCAGAGGGAAATGGGCAAAAAGAGACAAAGGGTGATTTATGAAGGGGGTTACTATAAGTGGCTAGGGGAGCTTATTCTGAATATTGGTACCCTTTTCTAAAGGCTAGAACAATAGAACCCTGTATCTCACTCCTCAGGGTAACCCAGGATACGGGGGTGCATTGTCCATATGTGTGTGGCTTCAGACCATCTCCATGTGACCAGCACACACCTGTGTGCCACTTTGGCCCTGACAGAAATAATTGCCGGGTGGTGTTGTCAAGTTTTCTACAGCAAGGGGGAGGGGAGAAACAAGGTAGCTCTGCCAAGGAACCTTTGGCAGAGGATTGTAGAATACCTACAGGAAAGTTTCCTAGAGATCTCTATAGAGGATGCCTGGGACATTAACAAACTTTTTTCCACCATGGCCCCGCTGCCTAGATGGACAGCCTCTGTTCTTAATTTCCATCCCCTATCTCTCTTGTACCATATAACAAAGCACATGAGAGCTCAATCTCCTCTCACCGTGCAATATCAAAGTAAAATGAGCACTTACTGGCGCTCCCCTCTCCTGCATCCTTCATGCCAATGCCAGAATGCTGGGTCTGATTAGAAGCTTCCAGAGTGGAACAGAAGTCCTGAGTCACCGGGCCACCAGATGAGCCTGCCATGTGCTCCACATCGTCCTCCAGCTCCACTTCCTTGTCCCCTACTTCTTCATTTGGGTTGAATCCATTGGCCACTGCCTTCAGTCCTCCCCAAAGTATCCATGCGGCATTTGGTGGTGGAGGTGGGGTCACCAACGCAGATGGCATGCAGCTCCTTATAGAGGCAGCATGTCTTTGGTGCCACACCAGAACGATGGTTGGCCTCCCTTGCCTTCTGGTATGCCTGCCTCAGCTCCTGGATTTTAGCACAGCTCTGCTGAGTGTCCCTCTTTTGCCCCTTCTCTTGCATGCCACTCTCAATCAGCCCATAAGTATCAAAATGTTTTAGATAGAGAGGCCCCTAATTGAAAACTTGTCATCTAATTGATCCCTCCATCATTTGGATTGACATTTGCTTTTTATCAAACTGAGTTATCTGGGAAGGGGTGTGTGTGTGTGTGTGTGTGTGTATGTGTGTTCTACAGTCTTAAACTGATTTATATTTTCCTGTGGATTATTTAAAGATGATAAAGACTTACCTGAAACCCAGGGGGCAGGGCCTTGAGAATTTAGTACATGCATTATACATAACAGGACATATGTTACTTGGCTACTGGTGAATACCTAGGGTGCATTTTGGCAGTGTCTTCAGCTGTCCAAGAAGTGCATCAGAAGGAAAATAATGACCACCCTTAGGCATTTGTGATCTAAGATCAGTCTTAAAGATGTGCAACAGACAGGAGCATTACACAGAGTTCATTTTGAAAATGCAGGTGCATAAGATGTTGCCTGTACTCTTTCTGTACCATAAATTCTCTGTGGCATCTCTTTTGGAGCACTGGTGTCTGTCTCTCTATTGGCAGGTAACAAGTAAACAGGGTGTCATGTCACCTTTTTTTGTGTGTCAGCAAGGAGGACAGGGACCTAGATCTGGCAGGGATGGGCAGCAGACCCTCTACTGCTCCAAAATATTGAGAAATGCAGAAGAGACATGAAAAATGGTGTGAAATCTTGTTCAAGATGGGAGGAACTGTAGGAGAAGAGACTCCTGGACCCAGCATGTGAAGGGACAAAGAGTAGGCAGGTGCTGGATACGCAGGTGCTAAAGCAGAGACGTTGGTACAAGTCGATGTATGGTTTTAATAAACAAGGATGGGTATTTTGAACTGAAATGAATGGGGAGACAGTGGAAGTATTTGAGGAAAGTGGGGAGATGAAGTTGTGCTTCTTTCTACATGAAAAATAAGAAAGCATCAGCAGTCTCTGGGCTGGAAGCTGCAGAGCTGGGACTTGGGTAGGCCATGGATAATGGACCTGCAGTGGTCATGGTAATGGCATGGATGACGGTTTCAGCAGAAGTGGAGACGGTGGCATGTGTGGGCGTTGTTGTGGAGATAGTGATTTTCTCCTGATCAAGATAAGTCAGTTATGCAAATTACTTCAACTGGAGTAAGAAACAACAACAATCATAACAAATTGAACTAAGTTAACACAGTGTTGGGCGGGGCCCTTATTCTAAACTGTGGCAAGTCCACTCCATTCCTCCATTCATTCTCCGACTGCAGCTAACAAGACTTTTAAGATCTGGAACAATCCATTAGAGGGGTCAATAACTGGATAGTGGTGACTGACCACAGTGATGAGAGGAAGAAGGGAGTTTGAAGTTGAGGATGATTCCAGAGTTATGGATAACAAAGGTAAATGGGAGGTGTGAGTTGAGCAGGACAGGAAAGGAGATGGAACTGAGGATGCTCTTCTTGCCACAGAGAAGAACTGCCGTCTTTTGAGATGTTTAGCTTATAAATTAGAGTGTGGACATGGCAAACTGCTTGGTACAGCCATTAGAAAAATCAGAAATAAGGAATACTGCACATAGAGGTTGTTCTTTAGTGTGTGCTCGGGGGTATCTAATGCTCATCCAAAAGAAAATGCTTGACAGCACCAGGAAATGATAAAACACCTAAACTATGGAAAAATAACTGATTAGCCACCTTCTTTGGGGAATTTGTTGCACAAAGAAAAATTCATGACATAAAAGTAAACATGCTTCTGTGAGAACCCAGACGTTTCAGTAGCAAATGGCTATCAGTGTCCTGGCCACAGGAAAACACTCCAACCAGCCTCAAAGTGGATAGTGGAGTGGAAATAACACAAAACTCTCCTCTGCTCTTTTGCCTTGCTTTTTGTTGGCATCAGTAGCCATGTGAGAAGATTTGCCCGTCTTCACCTAACATTGTATTATATTGTCAATGTGTCGAAAGTTTGCTAGACACTTTCCAGACCCAAGAGGAAGACAGTCACTGCCCTGAAGAGTTTACAGTCTGGTGTGTTAATTTATACATGGTCTCTAATTTTCATCCTTACCAGATGTTAGAATTATTGACGAGTAGTAGAAAGGGAGAAAGGACAAGCAAACAGTTTGTTCGTTGTCACAGCAGACTTATTGTAGATAATCCTTTTCCAAACAGTTAGGCAAGCCATAAAGTGTTCCTCAGCTTGGTTTAAAACAATCATTCATTGTTCACTAATATATTCACAGCTCTTTATTTTTGCAGCCACACATTTTTTCTGGTGACTGTTAAGATAAGAAAAGGTAGACGTCTGTGTGGACAGCTCTATACTAGAAATATGTGAAGACTAAAAAAAAATTATGCAAAGTATTACAGTAAAAGTGGTAATATTGCAAGGAATGCTATCACTTAATTCTTTGTGTGCCAGTTCTGATTTTTTTAAAAACCTTTGCATAGATAAGTTCCCCATATATTGATAGGGCTTTAAAAATCCACTCATTCACTTGCCATGCCTTTCTCTTTATTTTCATCACCATAAGGACCTTTTAGAAAATGAAAATAACTTTCCAAATGTCATCTCAATACAGCAGATGCAATGCTGTCCACAAGCAGCTCCAGCATGTCTACTGGTGCTCATGGGTCTGTAAGCAGCAGCTGAGCAAAGGTGGGGAGACTTTGGTCAGTTTCACTTCTGCTATTAAGATTCCTGTGGGTAAAAGTATTAAAACTGTCCAGAAGCACATTGACATCCTGCTGCTTCTGAAACAGTCCTGCCAAGTTGCAAAGACGGACAATGGTGATATTCTTGGGAGGTGAGGAAGATAAGGAGGGCAGAGGAAGAGTGGTGGTCACCTCTCACAGCAGTGAGGAGGCAATGGGGGCGGGATAGAGACAAAGCAGGATTTTTAAAAAAGGGCTAGACACGTGTATGGGTAATGAGAATCTCTGACGTTACATTAGTGTGGCTTTTAAAAAGCAATATGAACCTTGTAGGCATAACCTAGCCACTACGAGTACATCTAACAGCTCATGGCAGCGAGTCTCACAGCCTGGAGCAACAAACTCAGGCTTGCAGGGCTTAGGCCACCATGCTAAAAATAGCTGAGACACCCTCCCCACCCAGCCCCAGATTGCAGTTATCTCCCCAGCTATTTTTAGTGCGGTAGCCTGAGCCCTGCAGGCCTGAGTCTGTCAACATGGGCTCTGAGACTCATTGCCACTTGCTGTATCCTAAAGGGTTGATTGGGCTCTACTGAAACCAACAGGTGCTTTGCCCCGATTTAACTGGGAGCAAAATTGGTCCCTAACTGCCTTATTTTATGAGGAAATTATTTTATAATTGCCTATGGCAGTGCTCCTTCCTGTCTGACAGTGGCCAATACTTAGTGCTGCACAGAAATTGTCATACTAGACCCAACCTGCGGTCCAGCTAGGCCAGTATCCTATGCCCCTATTTACCTGCTGGCTATAACTTCCGGAGATTGCCATCCTGCTGAAAAGTAGAGATAGAGGGCATGCTGGGTAAAAGCTCAAGGTAAAATTTACATCACGGTGACTTCTGGTTTTCACACTCAGTGAGTCTCTTGGAGAAGCTTCAGGAAGGCTGTTAATGGAGGGGATTTTATCATTCTGAAAAGCAGCAGCAGCAGCTTGTCTTATTAGAATTAAACTCAGCCCAAGTGACCTGGTAACCTACTATAGCTGGAATTAATTTTTTAAAATCTGATCTTTCCATTTTTTTTTTTGGTAGACCATGCCAAAAAGTACTAATGCAACTCTGTGTGAGAATATTATTCATCAGAACAAGGAAGTAAGTGGTACTGAAATGGCAGCCTTTCGAGGTAAGACATTTTATAACACTTGATTTTAATTACAGAAGAATTACCATGCAGTTTTTTCCCTTAAGGTCTAAATATCCATTTAGCCCTAGCTTAACTGGGACATACACTGAAACATATCTGATGTATATACATACTGTATCCTTATACTATATCCTGATAGCCACATTGAATACTGTACTCTAGTGCTTCTCGGTAGCTAAGCATCATAGTCATTTCTGAGGACCTGCTATCAACACTACAGCTAGTGATCTGCCGTGTGTGTGGCTCTCTTGTTGTTTTTTTGGGCTTTTAAAGTTTTTCAGGTTTTCAAGGCATATAACTTGGTCACAGTATTTGCTGTGGGATACCACCTTTCTTATAAGGCTTAGCCAAGAAGTATTCTTTTCTATGTAGAAAATTTGTTGTAAAAATGTCAAAGTAAAGTGGATAGTTTTTAATGCATTTTTCAGTCTTCTAACTTTAAATGGGTTTGGCTAATGTGAAGTAATCTCTTTTAGAATCTGAGGAGAGAGGTTTTGAGGCCCATATACAGCCCTGATGTAACTGGGCGCAACTCAGCTGATTTCAGTGGAATAGCATAGATTTCCAACAGGGCTGAATCTAAGTTTAAGTGATTCCTATGCACACATGATGATTTGTTCATGTTTTCTTAAATCAATTTTTGATACTGTTGACTAAAGTCAATGTTTTCCAACAGATCAGTTACTGAAGCTATTTCCTATTTTAAATATAGGAAATATTTTAAGTGTAAAATATAGCAGTTAGAGCGGGCAAATAGATTGTCAGTGACAACCACTGCATAATACATGTATTGCTCATATGTATTGAAATCATTGCTACACAGTACTTGCTCTGTTGCAACTGTAACAATCAGAGTGTGTAGCAAAGTTGCTAATAAAAAATCTGCATTTTAACATTATAAAAAAATAATAAAAAAAAAAATTTCCAGAGCCCCATACTTTGTTACAATTTTTTGTTCTGAAAATTAAAACATTATATTTGATGGTAATTCCTGAAAATTTCTAACTATCACAATTCAGTTTCACCATTATTACATTATTACATAGTCTGATTTAACTGTATGTAAAACAACAACTTTTTTCAGAAACTTTACATAAACAGTGGAGAAATAACATTAGACTCATAGACTTTAAGGGCAGGAGGAAATATCATAATCATTTAGTCTGACCTCTTGCACTTTGCAGGCCACAGAACCTTGCCCCACCCACTCCTATAATAGACCCCTAACCTCTGGCTACCTTACTGAAGTTCTCAAATCATGATTTAAAGACTTCAAATTACAGAGAATCCGTCATTTACTTTAGTTTAAACCAGCAAATGACCCATGCTGAAGAGGAAGGTGAAAAACCTTCAGGGTCTCTGCCAATCTGATCACCATATTTGGAGTCAAGCAGTAATTTTCCCTCAGGTCAGTTAGACTCTGAGCAAGTCAGCCAGACAGCTGGAAAATAGTTCACTGTAGTAACTCAGAGCCCTCCCCACCTAGGGTCTGATTTCCAGCCATTGGAGATGTTTGCTTCTAGCAGTTGCATGTAGGCCACATACCATTGTAGGCAGCCTCATCATACCAGCCCCTCCCTAAACTTATCAAGCTCAGTCTTAGGGTTTTTTGCCCCTACTGCTCCACTTGGAAGGCTGTTCCTGAACTTCACTTTTCTGATGGTTAGAAACCTTTGTCTAATTTCAAGTTTAAAGTTGTTGATGGCCAGTTTATATGCATTTGTTCTTGTGTCAACATGGGCCCTTAACTTCAATAACTTCCTTCCTGCTATTGATCCCACTGATGTATTTATAGAAAGCAATCATATCTCCCCTCACTCTTCATTTGGGTAGCATAAACAAGGCAAGTTCCTTGAGTCTCCTCTTGTAAGGCAAGTTTTTCATTCCTCCGATCATCCTAGTAGCCCTTCTCTGCACCTGTTCCAGTCGGAATTCATCTTAAACAATAAGAATTGCACACAGTATCTCAGATGAGGTCTCACCAGTGCCTTATATAATGGTAATAACACCTCCCTATCTCTCCTGGAAATACCTCATGTGATGCATTCTAGGGTTGTATTACTTCTTTTTCATGGTCACATAATGTTGGCGTCTCATAGTCATTCTGTGATTGACCAATACACCCAGGTCTTTCTCCTCCTCTGTTGCTTCCAACTGATATGTCCCCAGCTTATAGCAAAAATTCTTATTATTAGTCCCTAAGAGCATGACTAACTTTGCACTATTAAATTTCATTCCATTTCTATTACTCTAGTTTTCAAGGTCCTCCAGATCTTCTTTTTATGTATTCCAGTAAGACCTCCCAACTTTGTGTCATCAGCAAATTTTATTAACACATTTTTTTTTGCCAAGGTCATTAATGAAAATGTTAAGTAAGATTTGGTCCCAAGACTGATTCCTGTGGAACTCCACTAGTAACATCTCTCCAGCCTGACAGTTCATCTTTCAGTATGACCCACTGTAACCAGTTCCTTATCACCTTTCAATTCTTGTCCCCATCTTTTCCAATTTAACTAATAATTTCCCACGTGGAACTATATCAAATGTCTTACTTAAATCCAGATAGGCTCTGCTGCATTTCCTTTGTCTAAAAAGTCAGTTATCTGGCACAATCTACCTTTTGTAAAACCTTTTTGTATTTTAACCCAATTACCATTTACCTTTATGTCCTTAACTACTTTCTCTTTCAAAATTTGTTCCAAGACAATTGAGGTCAAGCTAATAGGCCTGTACTTTCCTGGATCACTTTTTTCCCCTCCTTCTTAAAAATAGGTACTATATTAGCAATTTGTTTCTCTCTCTCATTGGTTTGGTGACTGTTTGGTGAAGAAATCTGTCAGCTATCACATACAGGAATATCTGGACCCTTCCATTATTAGTAGAACTTGTTCTCCAATCTATATCTGGGAAATTAAAGTCTACTGGGAATTGTGTTGTTATGAGAGAATTATTTCATTAAAATTTATAGTGGTCTCTATCCATATCCCAGATCGGTTCCTTGGGGTCTCTAGCATACTCCAAGTGCTGTCACAGTGGAGGCTCTGTTAGCTTTCTTTCCCAAAGTGATTTTGACTCAAACAGATGGTTTTATCTGTTCCATCACTTCTAATTTCTTTACAATCTATCTTGTCATTAATATACAATGCTACTTCACCACCTTTCTTTATTTCTGTCCTTCCTGACCAGCACATATCCATCAATACTTGTACTCCAGTCATGACTACCTTTCCACCATCTTTCTGATATCCCTATATCTGGTTTCACTTTCTGCACCAATACTTCTAGTTCCTCCATTTTGTTATCCAGGCTCCTTGCATTGGTGTATGGACATCTGAGTTATTTCTGCTTTGTGTCATCCAGATTCCTCACTCAATTAAGTACAGTCATTCTACTGCCGGTATCACCTACCTGATTGTTACTGTCCATGGCCCTATCTTTCCTCTTGATGTTCATTCTCCTACCGTCTGTTGTTCCTTTCTTCATTGTATCCTCTCTTTGAATTCCCTCCCACTCAATGTTAGAATCAAGTGTGGCAATTGCAGGATCATCTCCCAGCAGTCTCCCCCAAGTTCCTCATTTAAAGTTCTTCTAATCAGTTGTGCCAAGCTCCATTCCAGAAATCTATTTCCCTCCCTACTCAGGTGGGGTCCATCCCATGAGAACAGTCCTCTGTCTATGAATGCCTCCCAGTGGTCAAAGATCCCAAAGCCCTTGTTACAGCACCACTGCCTGAGCCATCTGTTGATTATCATAATCTTGTCATGCCTTTGTTCCCCTCCTCTAGGATCAGGTAGAATCCCACTGAAGATCACCCAAACCACTATTTCTTTAAGTCTTCCCCAGCCTGGCATAGTCTCCCTTTATGCTGTCCAGCAAGAATCTAACCATATCATTTGTCCCTTTGTAAAGGACAATAATGGATTCTTTCCTGTTCCCATTAGGATCCTCTTCAGCCTCAGGTCTACATCCCATATCTTAACTCCCAGCAGACAGCACACCCTTCCATTCTTCAGATCAGCTTTGGTGACAGGCCTGTCTGTTCTTCTTGGTATGGAGTCTCCAGTTATGGAGACTTGCCTCTTCTTGGTGTTGGTGCAGTTCTCTGGCCTTCCTCCTTCTGTTCTCTCTGATTGCAAGATCTCTTGTCTTTTGTTCTCCTGTGCAATCTTCTGCAGCTCATCCTCTATCCTTCTGGGGCTCTGAACTCTGGTTATCTCCATTGACTCTTTCCCTCTTGTTGTTCTCTTCTTCCTTGCCCGCCCATCTTCTGTTACTGCCCACTGTGCCCCTTCTTAATTTTCCAATTCAGAAAATGTGTCCCTCAGCTCTATTTCTCTTTCATTATCCCGTCTTCCTGTGCCTGGTACTTATAGTCACATGCTTCTGCTGGTCATTTCCCTCATCCAGCAGTCTGTCCTCACGGTTCCCCAGTCCAGCTTGCATCTGCAAGTTTTGAGCATTTTGTTCAGCCTCCTCCTTGCCTCCATCATCTGCTCAAATCCCTTTCAAAATTCAATCATCTGCATCGCCAAACCTCCAATCTTCTCCTCCATCAGATCTATCAGGCAGCACTTCATAAAAACAGGTACCTGTTTCGGGATAATGTATGCTATGCAGCTGCCATATCCACTCATCCACATTGTCTCGCTTCCATTCCATGGGTCACTACCACTGCTGCCTCTGTAGCTATCATAGTCTTCCTTCCTACATGTATGTAGGGAGAGAGAGATTGTGATTCCTCCTTTCCTTTCCCTCCCAAAACTCTCCTTACAAATTCCCACTCAAACTCCCATTTTCAGTTCTGTTTGCTGGCTCCTTACATATGATTAGACCAGGGATACTCACATCTCAGTGGTTCAGGAGCCAAATTAGCAAACATTACCAAAAGAGCCACAGTAGCATGAATTCATTGTTTCATTTACTATAGTACTATTCGTATTTAAACAGTATGACAGGCAAAAACATTTAGTTTGTTTACATGTATTTTTATATAAGAAGTCAGTAATTTACTGCAAGTTGAGAACTTAATTGGTTGATAACATAGTAAAAGCATCCTGCAGATTGGTTAATAACTAAGATGTGTCATTTAATTATTAACCAAGTGTTTTAATATTGCCTGCTGCAAAGAGCCACAGATGACACATTAAAGAGCTTCTTGTGGCTTGTGAGCTGCAGTCTGAATATCACTGAATAAGAGGATCTCAAATTGATACATTGTTTTATATTTTTCGTTAAACACTTTGGCTAAAACAGAATGAAAATATTCTTCACCTGTGACTGTATTTTATTCAGTCTGCTGAATAAAGTAAATTTATTTATTCTGCTTTGAAAGTAAACGTAAAAAGTAAATCTCTGCTGTATAATGTTCAGGGACTGAATCTCACTTTAGAAAGCTAGTCCACACAGCACTTTAACAATTCATTTTCACTTTGCTTCCCAACAGACTTACAGTCTAACTTCAACCAGTCACTAAAGGAATCAGACAGGGAAAGTCTTGGCTCCATGAAGCAGATCCCATCTCTGCAAAATCTCCATGAGGATTCCACGAGGAACAGCTCTCTTCTAATGTGTTCTATGAAGGCAAACAGTCTGGCCATCTCTGATCAGGTCCTGAGCCCTCCTGAAAGTGGAAGGCCAGATGCTTCTATAGCAGAACCTGCCAATCATTTCAAAAGGACAACACAGGCAAAAGAAGACATTGAAATGGCACAAAGTGGAACTGCCACTTTTTCTTCGCCAAAACAAAATGACTCCTCGGAGCCAACTTCAACACACTGTTCCCTTGCAGTATGATGTATCACGTCTTCCATTCTAAGCAACGGCAGCAGTGTGATGTACTGAAACCAGACTGTTCAAAGACCAACTCAAGATACTAATATAAAGATTTCAGCAAGTGGAGCCCTTTTCTGACTGGGAAGTAGCCAAGCGTACAGTTCTAGAAAGGCAGATGGGATGGCCTTCAGAAAAGCAGATATCCTGGTGACAGATTGGCTCGTGAGAGATGAAGCGTTACAATACACAATATTTTCGGGGGAATGGCTGAATTCCTGATTTTTGGGGAATCATTTAAGGGGTACTGAGAGAGGAGGCAGAAGGGGATGTGTAGTCACTCTGAGGGCTAAAGTGGAATAAATGCCTCTGGTAATTTGTATCCAATGGTGCCTCCCCCTGTTTAGAGTCACCCCGTCTTCCTGCCTGCACGCCTCAGGTGAGTAGTTCTCTCCTGCTGCCTGCTCCTACCCCATCGCCCACCTCATCACAACAGCAGGTGGGTAGCTGTAGAGGCCGAGAGAGGACTTCATGGCATGGTGATCACAGCAGCTCTTGCTAAAGGAGTAGCTAATGCGAAATAGCAGCTAGGCACTGGGAGTAAGTTTGTTCACCTTATGAGGAGAGGTTAGTGGAAAAGGCCAGGACCGTTTTGAAGAGGTTGTGAGAGTGTGCACTCGACCAAAGAGGAGGATGGGTTTTGGGGATGAGATCGGCAAGGCAGCCAGGACGAATAATCCTTCGGGTAACATAACCGGTATCTGAGATACTAGAAGTCTGTTTCCAATAAGCACATTTCAAACTGCTTTAAAAAAAACCCAACCAAACAAAAAAACGTTTTTCTCAAAATTCCAGCTACAAATTGCCAAAATTTTAGTAGAGATGTTTGCCTTAGGTTAAGCACTTTTCCCAAACCCAAGTTTTGGAAGAAAATGGATGAAGTTCTCTGTACTTGTATTTTGAACTATTTTTCATTTTCTCAAATGATTTATTTTATTTATACAGAAATGTGATTTCCCCCCCTAGTTTGCTTTTGATATTGAAATATTTTAATGAACTCTGAATTGCAGTGTGGTGGACTCTACGTTCCAGTTTTTGTTTTTAAGATCACTCTTCATGCCTATATTTTTCACAAGGGAAAGGGCATATTTGAAATTCACTATATATGGACACAATATATTTTATTTATAGAGGGGAGTTTTGCCGATTATTTAATTCTTATTGTTTGTATGAGTTGAAGTAAATTCATCTAAAGGGTTGTGGTCACCTAATAAATTCAGTTCTTTTAATATGAAATGTAAACATGTTTTAAAAGTTCAAACCTATTTTATTAAACAACATTCTTGCACAAATGAGGGCAATAAAATGATAAACGTTGCTGGTAATATCTAAAATACTAGATAAATGGCAAACTGTTCCATGGTTCATCTGCATCCAGTGAGAAGTATCAACATTTTGACTTCGTGGATAGAGCAAATAGGACTGGGAGTCAGGAGACCCTGGGTTCTGTTTCTGGTTATGCCAGTGGCCTGCTTGGTGACTGACCTTGGGCAAATCCCTTTCCCTCTCTGTGGCTCAGTTTTGCCATCTGTAAAATGGGGATAATGATGCTGACCTCTGTTGTAAAGTGCTTTGAGATCTGAGATCTACTGATGAGAAGAGTCTTGTAAGAGCTAGGCATTATTATTAGGTATACGTTGAGGACTATTTTTTTTCAAAGGCAAACACAAAGAAAACAACGAATGGAGTTGCAGAGTCACAGATAGATAGGTTAATTTCTTTTTAACATTGTTAATTCTGTGTTTTCTCAGATTTAATATTTATTATGTACTTTTGGTGATATTTTTTATTCTTGATTTCAGAAGAATGCATAAAAGCAGAAAATGACCAGTGGTCAGGCCTCTATGTCCTGTAATGACTTTCTGCACTCATTTTCTGATCTAGTTTAAAAGAATGCTCTTGTTAATTCAAATCCCTGTACAGACACTGGAAAAAAGGGGGACATTTTCTGGAAAGTGTTTTGTTCCCCTGAGATACCAAATTAGATGGTCTGAAGTTGCCCTGGCTTTCATCTAGCTTCCAGATGCAGCTCAACGTGTTGACTTAATTTAACCCTGTCTGGTTCGAGTACTGGCTAGTTAGAGATTATCTGTGTCCTTGTGTTTCATCCTGATAGCTGAGATCAGCTGGGTGACAGTATTATTATTATTTTTCTACTACAAGAACATAGACAGGACTCAGTCAGGATCAAAGCCACATTATGCTACTAAGTTTGTACATCTAGGGCTGGTGATGGCATGTTCTCAAAGGAAAACCCCTCGACTACAGTTCTGCAAGCCCCAAGCATTCAAAAACCATGATCCAGATGCCAAAAAATTGAGTTTTTTAAAAAATGTTATGTTTTACGTTCTATTTATTTGCCTTCATGTTCTTGAGCCTTTAGGCTTCACGTTTTCAAGCTTTTCTTTGCAATCAGGAGAGCTAGAAACTGTGAGAATCTCTGCTTTTATTTTAGAAGTTAATCACATGGCTCTAGGAGCTCATGGCTTTAAAATAGCTGATTGAGGCCCGGTTCACACTTACCTTTGCGATTCGGCAGCAGTTGACGGGAGATATGCAAGTGACGTAAATCACTTGCATATCTCCCGTCGACTTTGCAGCGTCTCCTCTGTGCAGCGTCCACACTGCGCTGTGTAGAAGGGAACAGCGCTCTCTTTGATGCAGCGCTACGCCACTTCCTGGGGTGGTTTTCCTGCGTCGCTTCCTGGATCGACTGAGTGCGTCTATACAGACTGCTCTATCGATCCAGAGCAATCGATGTGACGGTGGCAAATTTGCCACGGTCAGTGTAGACCCAGCCTTAATGAACAACAAGAAATAACTTATAAACGAAATAGCACTGTCATAATCTAGCTAGCCATACTGTCTGTCGTAGTCTTTGACACTGTTCTCTGATTTATGTGTAAAATAGTCTGAGAGAGCCAATAGGAAGTTGGGAACTACATAGGGTACGTCTTCATTGCAGAGTTAATTTGGGCTGTTACCCAGGTGTTGTCACTAACCCCCCTCTCATCCACACACAAAAACCATCTCCACAAGTATGGTGGTATCTTAAACTCACACTGCCTGGCCCGTCTGGGGTGTGGCTTAGAGTCTTGCTTTGGATTTTACTGGTAATCTGCCCGCTTTGCAGTGAGGATGTGGCCTAAATCACTTACTGCTGACAATTCTTCAGTGCCTTCCCATAATTCCCCCATGTGCCCAGAAGGACAGAAGAATTCTCCCACAATTCACTGAGAGGGAATGAGAGTGGCTCGCTTTACTGCAGCACAAAGAACCACGGGATGGGGCCCCAGGAGTCTCAGCGACGCACACTGCTGAGTGCAGCCCCAGTGAGGTCTCCGTAACTCAGATATGGCTTTGCACTGTAGCTGTTACACTCAGACTAGGGTGATCCGGATTTGCTCAGGTGCCAATCACCCAACTGAACTCTGCAGTGATGGTAGACCCATAGCATCCTGCATGATGTGCGCCAGGGTTAAACTTGCTGATGAAACGTAACCTTTATAGCACTCAGGCCCCCGGCAACACCTATTTGCTCCGTCTTTTGCCTGAGCAGGTGGATTCAGGTGACCTGTTTCTGGGATGGTATCTTCAGGTTTTTCCGTTAGTCTTGGATTTGAGACTGTATGTTCTTGTGCCTAGCAGTGTGATTAGGTATATTTTATTAACAGAACAAAGCATTTTCAACAGTTTGGGAAAAAATACATGTCAAGTTAACGATAGCTTTTTTTTTTACATCAGCTACACGGAAAACGGTTTTGGCCAGCAGAAAAATGGGCTCAATACAGAGATAACTAGATGAAATGCAATGGCCTCTTCTATAGAGGGAGTCCAAGTAAATGATGTAATGATCCCTTCGGGCCTTAAAATCTATTAATTTAAATCTAAAAATGGGGAAACTATTGAAGCAATATCCTCCTCAAATTGTTCATGTGGTATCAGTTTGAGATCACCTAGTTGGAAACGAATGGTGAGCTCATGGCAACTTTGTTGTCATTGTGCCACAATAAAAAAGCTGTGTGTATTTGTAATATGAGCAGAAATCTGACTTTCTGTTAGGCTTTTCCGTTGCTATAATGATTCTGCAAAAACTATAAAACAGCAACTGAAGTAATTTCCTGCAATGGAAACAGCACTTAACACAAAACAAAACAAAACCCCTCTACAACTGCTCGGCAATCCATGCGCTCTGGATCCATTCAAATTTAATTGTTGTTAAATGAAGATCAAAATCTTTAAATTTTGGGTGGGGAGGGGAGGCCTAATAAACCCTAATGTTGTTGTGTAGGGCTGACACTGCAGGAAAAATATTTGATTATCTTCCTTCCAAAAATTACTTTCAATTTAAAAATCAGTGATTTTTAGCAGACAGCAAATTGATCTAAGTATGTCAGCAAATTTTTCTATCAGTCAAGTTGGAAATACAAGCACATGGGACAATTCCACTTATGTTAATGAGAAAAATGTGGTGAAAGAATCTTGGGAAATGTTTCCTCGCAGCACAAATAGATGTAAATCAGTGACCCAATGTTCCTTCTCTGTTTCAAAGATGGTATGTGGTTGTGGATACTTGGGAGATGTTCTCCCAATTTTCTTATGAGAGGTGCAACTGGAGGGCTTTCCCAACACATTTTGATCACTATGGCCCTGATTCTGGAAAACATCCCCACTCAGGACAGCACTTAATCAATGCTTAAGGTTACGTCATATTGAAGTCTATGGGAATTTAATCAATTGCTGAAAGTTAACTGTGTGCTTTCTTGAATCAGGGCTTAGTTATGGGACTGGAACCATGAGGTCACAGAGGATTCCCATATATCAGCTCTATCAGATGGAGGCAAATCAAAGTTAGCAGCAGACTGAACCTAGGCCTACTAGTATTTCTTCAAACATAAAACAGATTCAATTTTAGAAGAACCGTGTTACGTGACAAATAGATAGGTCTGCAGCTGAGTGAAATGTGTTAAAACCAAAATATAATACACAATACACCACTGTAATCAAAACTATTTGAAACTGTGAGCATCCACTATGTTCATGTCTCCATAAATATATATATTCACTAATGTATCATTTAGAAGAACAAAAGGGGTTTCTATATTATAATAATCTGGATAACAATACAATTACCCTGGCACATGAATAAACATTCAACCTGACTTTTACTAGACAATAAATGTTTTGGGCTTTTTTTTTTTTTTTTAAATAAATAGTGGTTCAGACAGGTGGCAGGGGAGGGAAGAGGCCATTGCAATAACGACTCTTGGGGATTTTCCAAGATGATATAAATGATATATTCAGAATAAAGTGTTTGTTAAAAAAAGTAATAAATGACATGAAATAGCTATGTGAGTGTAATGAGAAATCAAATTATTTTAAATCCTTGGAGTCATTTCATTGTATCCTACTCTGAGGACAGATGACACTTTTAAGAGTTGGATTCATTTTTGTTCATTTGTTCTTTAGTTTGCTTCTTTGCTGCTGGTAATCTATTGTTGAAGGCATCTTTCATGAGCGTTACTCAATCTTTCCTGAAGAAAAGTGGGTTTGAAATGCTTACATGTGCTGTATCAAAAGAGAGAACTTGTTCAGCTCATGTAGTACAAGTTCAGTGCAAACAGGAATGGGCAACTTTTAAATAAGGAATATATCACCATCAAGCGGATTACCATTCCAGAGGGATTCTCCCTTCAAACTTGTGGTGAAGATTGTCTTTTAAGGATTGGCTGCGTTAGATGCTGGGAAAGGTCTCTTCTACAACTTCTCAGCAGTTACTGAATAAAAACTGAATGCTTTTCTGAATGCCAAGCAGCCCCGACCTCCCTTTTGATCAATCAAAACAATTATTTTGAATGACCTATCTGGGGCCTTACTACAGCTGGAACAAAAACTGGATTTGATTCCCTCCCCTATATCTGGCCTATGGACACAGGAGAGAAATTATCTAAATTCTCCATTTTTTTCTACAAAAAAAGAGTGCACAGCAAGTAAGCTTGCTTCTCTCCAGGCCCAAATGGTTTCAAGACATGTTTCTTTACATTCAAGGATCAAGAGTTTGAAAAACATTAAAAGCGATGATCTATGCTTTGTAAATCTCCTCCTTTCTCCATACACTTTTTAACCTTTGAGTGTTGTCATGGGTTTACCTCTGCAACTGAGGGCTCTGTGACTTGAGCCCTTTCACCCCAGAAAACCAAGACTCCACACCTTCTATCTAGTTATATCTGTTCTCTGGCATCGAGGCTGGCTGAAATGGGTCCCCTGGGCTAAATAAAAGGGGAAAAGTCCCTACCAAGCTGCAGTTACCCACGGAAGAAGTTAGCAAACTGGTGTCCCTAATGCTTTGCTGTCCAGTCATGTGATATTTAATTTTTTGGCTGGGATGTATTTTTGTGTTTCTGATTTTGCTGCTCTTTGTGCTTTTTCTTGTTCTTGTCTCTGCCTTTTCATATTATGAACTTCCTCAGAGCTTATCATTGGACCCTGTTCAGAGGTAATTCTTAACTGATGTTTGTGTGTTTACTTGTGTCTGTGACTGGAGGCTTGCTTAGGGGCTCGGTTTATTAAATAATTGAATGAATGAATGAATTAATATGTTCTTTCAACATCTAAGAACTGAATCTATTTATATTACTATAGGGTTTAGAAGCTCTAATCATGGACCACAGACCATTGTGCTAGGTGCTGTTATACAACTATAGAACAAAAAGTTCCTGCCCCAAAGAGTTTACAATCTATGAAACTTAACTCCTGATTCCTGAAGCATCAGCAGGCAGGACTGTACTTCAAAATGTGTGACAGGGGAGATACAAGTTGCCCTGCTATGGGAACATTCATCCTCCTAGAACTTAATCCTCCAAATTAATATTAACGGTTTGTTTTGCAGCTAGCCTCTCACAAAACGAAGAGCAACGTTTGCACAGTGGTACTGTCAGTTAAATGAAGCCCTGGTTACTGGTGATCAGAAGTCACTGTCCTCTTATTAAAGAGACAAGGTGGGTGAGGTAATATCTTTTATTGGATCAACTGCTGATGGTGAGAGAGCGGAGCTTTTGTGCTACACAGAGCTTTTCTACAGGTCTGGGAAAGGAACTCAGTGTGACAGCTAAATGCAAGATACAACAGATTGTTTGGCATAAGCAGTTAGCACATATTCTAAGGGACCATTCAAAGTGAAGTGGCCTCTTACGACCCCTGCAGTCATAGAACAAAAAGGGGGTTAGTGGCTCACAGATTGTTGTAATATGCCATAAATCCAGTGTCTTTGTTAAGACCATGATTTTTAGCATCTAGCAAAGTTATGAATTTTGAAATGTCCTCTTATGGCTGTTCAATTGCACATGTGAAATGAGTTCCTAATGGTTTTTAAGAGGCAGCTCTTGTCTCCCACCACAGCTAATATGAATTGGCATCCTAACTGGAGCTGGGTGAATAATCTACATGAATAGTGTATTCAGTGTTCAACTTACTCTGTTTGCAGATTGGCCATGACTGTCTCATGGCTGTCTTTTTATTCTGTATTTGAAACTTATTTCCTGTAAGTCGAAATTCCTTGCGTGGCTGCTCTTCCTGAGTGAAATACACCTAGTGCAGAGATCTAGGCAACAATTACATTGGACTTAAGTCTTATTCTGAGGGCATAAGTGAAACAAACAGGCCTCTTGCAAGTCCTCTGCACTGGGTGATTTTCACTCTGAATAACGTCTGTGAATGATTCTTGATCTGTACCTTGTTTGTGAGCAATTTGTTTTGAGCATTCAAAATTCAAGCAGCTTTTCCCTGATAGAGTAAGTTTAGAATCTGGTTATGAATTTGAAATGTGCTTTCTCTGAGTATTCTGCATTAAAGGCTTAAAATCTACCCTTTTAGGCGAGCATTCCTGCCAGGAAGCTGATTAGTTGGAATAGTCACAGAAATGGTACACACAAACGTGCCAAACTAACTCAGTTACCTTGTTTAAATGTGTGAGTGAATATTTGCTGTAAAGATTGGCAGGACTTGCCTAGCTCGAAGGCTTACTGACATTTGTGAAGTGGATGTTAAATGCCCGTCACAGCCCAGCCTGCGGTCCTGCCTGATCAAGAATGAGGCACACCAGAAGGACCAGAGTTCAATTAAGGCATTCCTGCACGTGCTATAACTTGTGTGGCAGAGGTATGCAGCAGACAAATGCAGCCAACACATTTGTTATGCATTTGACCATTAAAGCCCCAGTTCAGGAAAGCACCTTAAACACCTGCTTCAGGGGACTGTGGCATACCAGGGTACAATTCAGACCAGTGACAGGTTGTGTCACCCTTGCAACTTGGGTGCCTTACAATGCCTTGCTGAAGTTGCTCCCACCTGGGCAGCTTCCAGGCAGACTTCCACGTGCAAGCCACACCCTGATGGCTTGTCTACACTTGCAGTGCTGCAGCTGTGCTGCTAGAGTGCTTAGTGAAGACACTAGGTAGGCCAACAGAACAGCTTCTCCAGTCCATTTAGCTAATGCCTCTGAGAGAGGTGGATTACCTATGTCGAGAGAGAAGCCCTCCTGTTGACATAGCACTTTCTACACCGGGGGCTAGGTCAGTATACCTGTGTCACTCAGGTGTGTGGATTGCCTTGTAAAGTTGATAATGTAGACCAAGCCTGAGTGTCTGTGTAACTGCAGCCTGCCAGTTATACCTTGGCTCTCACCAGTATTGGTTATGCTGCAGGGTGACCCCAACACAGCCCCAGTCTCAGATTTCCCCCCAACAATGTATGTCCTGTACTGCCCAGCCTTCTCCTGGACAATACAAATATTTTAAGTCTGTTATTTTTTAAGGGAACAATATACTGGCTTATTATCTTAAATACGGTTACCCAGACACTTCAATGTAAACACACTGGATTAGATAAAACTATTAAACAAATTTATTAACTAAAAGAGAGATGTTAAGTGAGTACAAGTAATGAGGCATAAAAGTCAGAAATGGTTACAAGAAAAATAAAGATAAAACGCTTTCTAGTGCCTAATTTAACAAACTATATTAGATTCAAGCAAAATTTCTCACCATATGCTTCTAGCAAAGTTACTGACCACACTCTTCAGGCAGGACCTGCCCATTATTATGGAGTCCAACAGCTATTTTCCTTTGCCATCTTAGGTGTGATGCCAGAGACACAGTGAGAGAGGGGTAGGGGGTGTCTTGAGGTGTTTGCCCCTTCTTTTTATAGTTTCAATCCCCCTCTTGAAAACATTTCCAGCTGGAAACTAGGGGTACATCTACACTGACAGTGGCAAAGTCACCGCTTTCAGATCAACCTATCTGGATCAACTGAGCGGTCAGTGGAGACCTGCACAACCGATCCATAAGATGCCAGAAGTCGACGCAGTAAAACCACCCCCTCAGGTGGCGCAGTGCAGGGAAGACAGTGTGCAGAAGGGAAGCACAGCAGTTGATGCGAGTTACGCATACTACTAGGTGTAGCTTGTGTAAATCCCGTCGACTGCCGCCGAATCAATGTGTAAGTGCAGACCAGTCCTAGAGGACAGAGTCTATGCAGAAGGATGTTCCCTGCTGGTTTTTTCCACCTCTGTGAGCTTCCTTTGTTTTCCCATCCTATTTGATGACTCTGTTTACTGCTTATACTGCAGATATACACTCCTTTGTTCAAGACAGGCCTGTCTTCTGCATGGGCAGCGGTATGGGGTTTGGAATATGCATTGATAACATCATACAGGGAACACTTCTAACTTTACGTACAATCTTGCCACATTTATTTTATCAGGACAACACCTACCAGCAAATTATTATTTTTCAAATACCTTACAAGGCAAACCTTCTACCAAGATTATGACAATAGCATGTAGGGTATGAATACAGGGATGTATTCTGTCACAGGAACTTTAAAGTCTGAGTTTAAGATAAAGGTGAGTTTCAGTGCTTTCCTGAACTGGGATACTTTCTTGAATCAGGCATCACTTTGCTTAGGTCTAATCCTGCAGCCAATTACTCACATGAGTATCTTCACACAATTGAGAAATCGCATTGAGTTTAATGAGACTATTGTCATACATAAAATGACAAACGGGTATAAGTGTTTGCAAAAGTGAGGCCTTAATTATTTTTATTTTTAAAAGGCTAGTTATTTCAACAGTTAGAAACTGAGGAAATTTTTCAGAAACAGGATTATGGATTTTTCTTTTTTTAATATGACCCCCCAAAGCCTTTAGGTGTTTCAGCCTAACCCCTAAATTTCTTCCCTGGTGTATGCCCTGACTCAGACCTTTTAGAAGGCAATTAGATAAAACAACAAAATAGAAACTGGGTAGCCACTTGAAGGAATTTTTGGCAACATCTCAAGTAAATAATCATGCAATCATCTGCTCCAAGTATTTGGGTTTGTAGTGTACGCACCTTCAAATGCACATGAAATAATCCTATGGCCCTTTTACACTCTGATGGAAACGGTACTGCAAAGCAAAGATTGGTTACTTATTATAGCTACTTCTCAAAACTCTTGGCAAACATCTCACTGTACATTCTTCAGTGGTACTGTACATGTACAAAGTAAAAGTAAAGCTGCCTAAGTATTTAAAGTGCAGAGGTACTGGAAGGATAGAATAGATCACTTTGGGAGGAGATGGAAAAAGGGATGGAGAAGAAAACTGAAGGTTATGGCCAACAGCTAAACGTGTGGTTTAATGTTTGTTCAGAAATTTTAAGACAGATTGTAAACAGGTTATATACAATGGAAACCATTAAATTCAACCTTTGCCTACAATTAGCACTGCTATCTCTTACTATAGGGAAAGTCTGCAGGATTTCAGATTCCAGTATGTGGCAACTGCTGGCAAATACTGATGTTTAATGACTTTTGTAAGTGACAAGTATGATCGATTGATTGCATTTTCTTTAAGGCTTCAGACAATTAACAAGAAAATTCCATGAATAAGGGCATAATTTTTCACTCTGACTTGATGACAAGAATTGGTGGCAGCACAGCAAATGCTGCTGTTCTCAGTACAAGGTTCATGTGGCCTCAAGACTGTCTCATCAGGATTGTGGCACTAAATAGCACTGAACAATAGTGATGACTTCTCTGAATGCCTTTTTACTGATCTCCAGATTCTTACTGGCATTGTTTGTAAAAGAAACCACTTGCTCACCTGCCTCTTGGGATATTGTGATACGGTCATGAAGACGGAACCTAGTAGAGAGAAGAATGGATTGTTAGAAGTCTGAAAAGGAAATACGGAGCTGGGAAATACAGGGTGGACTTGGCTGATGAGAGAGCAGGGGATGAGAGCAGAATTGCTTTTCTAAATTAAGGGAACTATTGTTAGAATCTGTGTTGTGACCTACTGAGATCTTAGGGTTTTCCTAGATGATTTGTCTTTCTAACTGCCACTCTATGCAAGCTTTCACAGATACAGTCCTATCAGCATATCTTGGTCCTGACCACACATACAATACCTCTTTCTTTATATGGTGAGGGACTATTTGTAAGGCCTTCAGCCTCAGTGGTATCTGGGAATGTATGTGATATAGTGTATACATGAGATTATTAAACCTCTCTGCCATGATAAAATCTGTAGCTAACTTGATCATTTAGCCTTTCCCACTTTTGTGTTTTCCCCAACAGAAGCAAGGAAGTTTTAAAATACAACACACACACACACACACACACACACCCAAAAAAAAAAAGAGAGAGAAAGCTGTTCTGATAGCATCAGCCTCCCCTCCCACAAAACACTCCACTCTTCAGTTATTCAATTGTTTGTGTTATGTTACTGGTCATTATTGACCCCTTTGTTAGCACAGCTACTGTTGACATCATTCCTTATCCAAAGGAGATAAGGCCCTGTGTTCTCTGACATCTGCACAGGGCAACACTCCAAGACCAAATTACCGTCTATATCTGAAATGTTTGTTTTATAAGCATTCTAATGAGACTTGTTTACACTGGGGGAAAAAATCCCTGTAAATGTGCGCAGTATTCTCTGTGTTAAAAACAAATAAATAATTCAATGAAATGATGAAAGAATGTGCTCTCCAGTTGCTGTGTGTCGGTTCAGTTGCTAGGGTGTTCATATCACAGTATAACCATGCTCCATGGTTACGGTCTGCATATCCTTACTGTTCTTGACAACGAGGTTAAAGACTATACCCCCATCAACTCTCAGATTAGAACTGGCTTGAGAAACAAATGCAAGGACACAATCCTGTGCAGCTCATGTAACCATTTTACAGCTTCTCATTTAATCTAGGCAGGATATTGATTCTGTTACAGAATAGGACTATGCATTCTACTTGAGAACAACTCATTTTTATTAAGCAAAAACCACCCCTGACCTGCTTGTATTCATTCTATTGACCCTAGCACATGGTTTCTCCAGATTTGCTGCTGATGGCATTATGCCATGTACATGAGAGAGCAGTTTCTGCAGAATAAAAAAAGTTTGTTTTCTTGTTAATATTCGATTTAACAATATAATTCCTTAACTGCCCACAGTAAAACCAGAGCCCCCACCTTTGTTCTGTAAATTAGATTTGGGCTGACAAATGGCAGGACTCCTCATACAACATTGTTTTCAATATACTTCAGCATATTCCTGAAATAACCCAGAATTTATTTCTGGCCAGCCAAAAGTGTGCTAGGGACTTCACAAACCAATAAGAAAGACATACTGATGTCTTGAAAATTTCCACAAACTCGATGGAAAACGACAAAACAAGAGAGAGAAAGAAATGGATGTGTTTGGGGCAGGAGAGCACAATAAGTGGAAGGATGACAAAGGTTACAATAATATTGTTTATATTATCAAGTTGCTAAGACACACCACTTTTCCTACTGATACCATCCCATGTTTACCCTCCAAGCCTTGTTCATTCATTCACAACCTAATTCAAATTCTTACCTCCAACCCCACTAATTTTAGCATATGTTCTGTCCCTGTCCAGTGGCTAACCACCCACTTAGTTATCCCTTTTTACCTCTGCTACCACAGTCCATCACAGACCAACTTCCAAAACCTGGAACTCAAATGGAATTGTGATTATCAGTATATTAAAGTATAAATAATAACTCACCACCTTGTTTCTAGCCCCCCTTGTTCTGGCGGCTGAGATGACTCAAAGCATCCTACCTGTAAGGATTCCAGCTTTGAGCAGGGGGTTGGACTAGATGCCCTCCTGAGGTCCCTTCCAACTCTAATATTCTATGATCATGTCTCGTGCACTTAGAAAGTTGACAAAGGCACAGCTCTAGCTGGTAGACAAAAGTTGGGAAAGATACAGTCAAGTTCAGGTAAATGCCCAAACAGTTGGATGCTTCTTCAAACCATCTAGAACTCCTGATTGTGCTAACATGGGGTTAAAATTACTCTGTATTGTACACTGCAGACTCTTGTCAGATTTCCAATCCTTCCCACTTCTGGTCAGGCTGGAGCTATTGTGAACACAGCCCTTCCTGCAGCATTCTAGCACTTACACTTCTGGTAAGTCAGAATTCAGAAATGCAGGGAAGTTCAATTATTAGCTATATGTAAATGTTAGTCAAAGCTTTTTGAACCGCAGAACTCATTCTGTTTGAGTTCCAGGCAAAAGCTTGGGTTTATTCTTATTTTTCCTAAGCCAGAATTCATTGTTGCTTAATGAACGTCAGGAGACCTCTGTACAATTCTCAGCCTTGGGCCAGTCTGCTGGGTGATCTTGGGAAAGTCACCTTCTCTTCCTCTGTCATGGTTGTCCCCATCTGTAAAAAGGGGGTAATGATCTTGACCTCCTCTGTGAGGCATGTTGAGATCTACAGATGAAATGTGCATAAAGCTGAGCATTATTTATTATAAAAAAAGTTTCATTATTGAATTTACAGAGAGATTTGTTTTTCTAGTTGTAAAAAATATTCTTGTTTGCAAAACCTTACCATAAAAAGGAAGGTCCAGATTAAGCAAGCTGACTGAGCTGCCTTCATGGCTCCCCTATCCTAGGCCAATGCATGTTGATCCCCCACCTTCCTGGCACATGACAGTATAACCTCAGGGCTATGCTTTCTTACACCTGTTGTCTGTGGCCCTGTGGGGCCATTGTAGCAGCTGGAACTCAGTTGGGCGTAGTGGCTCCCTGGCCACACTTTTCCGTAGCGCTGCTCCCAATATCCAAGACAGGAAGGAGAGATTGGAATAGGGCCAGCCAACCTGTTCCTCTGCCAGCTGCTGAGCTCCCCTGTTGCGGTGGTTAAACTGGCAGGGCGTGCTTGACGCTACCCAAGCCATTCTAATGGGAGGAGAGCAGAGTAGAGGGAGCTGCAAGAGCGCAGAAGCCCATTCTCCCTACCCCTCTCCTGTGATCAATGGGGGTTGCTCCTCCGCTCCCCTCCCTTATGCAGCACCTGGCCTAGAAAGGGTCAGAGAGGGGTAAAGAGCTGAGAGCTGCACCAGCAGCATGGAGGGGGAGATGAGGGTGAGGAAGCCCTGTAGATGGAGGAGGGGCAGAGGTAAAGCTAAGGGGGCAAAACTGATGGGAAGTTGGTTGCAGATGGGCAGGTGTGGGAAGAGTTCATGACACATTCAACTACCATTTCTATGCTGGTGACTCACGGATCTACCTCTCTACTCCAGACCCGTCTCCTGCTGTTCAAAAAACTAACATCTTGGCCTGTCTCTGACATTTCTCTTTGTGGGTGTCTGGCCGTCAGCACAAATTACACATGGCTAAAACAGAGCTCTTAATTTCTCCCTCCCCGCTACTTCCTTTCTCAATCACTGTGAACACCACCACTTCCTGCCTGTCACATAGGCCTGTAATCTGGGTGTCCCTTTGACGCAGACCTCTCTCTAGGTCCTCTCAGACAGTCTATGCCTAAATTTTGCAGATGCTTTCTGCATAGCATCTCGACGATAAGGTGTTTCCTCCCATCCCCACAGCTAAACTCTCCTCCAGGCTCTCATCGTTTCATGTCTCAGCTACTGTGACATCCTCTCTCGCCTTAACAAATGCAGCCTTGCCTTTCTCAAATCCATTCAGAATGCCGCTGCAAGGCTCACGTGCTCACCTGGCACTTTTTGACCATGTTATCCCTCTCTCGGCATCTCTCCACTGTCTCCTTCTTCTCTCTCACATACAACGTAAGCAGCTTGACTTCACTTTCAAGGCCCTTCATGACCTAGCCCACACCTTACGTATCTCTCATTCACTCTGACCTCTGATCAGCTTTCTCTCTCGTTTGGGAGGTGCTCCCTCTAAACATCCCCAAAGCTACGTCATTATGCATCTTCTAACTTTCCTCAAAACTCTCCTTTGCCCCAATGTCTACAAAACACTTGACAATGGTTAGGCTGATGGTTCTGAGACCACTGCCTGTCATGATGACCAATATTGTCTCCTTGCTTCCCTTTACTGCCCCATCAGTCTGTCTTATAGTTTGATTTTAAGCTCATTGAGACAGGGACTGTCTCTTTGATCTGTGACTTTACAGTGCCTAGCACAATGGGGTGCTTGTCTGATGTTCTGGGGTGCAATTCAGACCAGTGAGAGGTTGTGTCACTGCTTGTCCTATGACTTGAGCGCCTTAAAATGTTCTGCTGTTGTAACTCTGTCTGGATGCTTCTAACAAGCCTACGAGCATGCACTGAGTGTCTGTGTGGTGAGCGACCCTGGTTTCAGCAGCTCTGACTCCAGCTGCAGCAGCCTGCTTGTTACACCACAGTCACATTCTGATCTTCACCAGCCTGGGTTACAACAAGTATGAATTTCCTGCAAACCATCTGCCCTGAAATGTCCTGCCCTCTCCTGAAATGCTGAGGAGTAATAAAGGCCATTGCTCCTTTAAGGAGACAAAAGCACAGCAGCTTGTTACTTTAACTGGAGTTCATAATCACTTCAAATCAAACATAGTCCTGGGTGGATTTAGAATAAAAGTAAAACAAGTTTATTTTAATCGAAGAGAGGGTTAAAGTGAATTCAAATATAAGGAATAAAGATACTGGTTACAAGCAAATAAAAATAAATTATCCTTTCCAGTGGCTAAGACTTTAGCTTGTTGGGTTAAGCCTTGATTCAAGGTAGATTTCTTACCAATCTTTTTCTCTCCAGCCCTGGTTGGCTTTCTGTCAGTCAGGACTTTCCACAGAAGTACAAGGTGCTAGTTTCCCTTGTCTTCCTAGGTGAAAGATCTTTGCCTAAGCAGGTTTCTCAGCTATATTAGCTTCCCAGAGACTTCAACCCTCATCTTTCTCAGCTTGCAAGAGCTCTGGACCCTTGTATCTGTCCAGTGATGGATGCCAAGAGGGCTTCTTTGTTCCTTATATGTTCCCAAACTCAGGTTTGTCCCCAGACTCAGGATGACCTCAGGTGGTTCTTCCCTTCCTGTGCACTTTCCATTCCCCTTATTGGTTTTTATGTAAATGTGGTGTCCATTGTTTTTGGTCACACCTTAATTTCACAGGAGACAGGTAGAAAGCTGCCTTCTCTCCTGTTTGGGGGAGAACCCATTTCTCCATATTTGGTCACAGACTTTAAAACATAAAATTAGAGAGTATTTATAATTCTTTCATTTTATAATGATATTAATTGCCAGAGTGCCACTAGCTTTCGTAAGACCTTACTTTCATAATACAGTAATATTGTATACATTCATTTGATTCAATTACTTATCATTTGAGATTCAAACTTTGTATTCTCAGATAAAGTTCCTTTTCTCCTTCTAGGAAGAGATGTCATGTAGTCTGGTGATGAGGTCATGCCGGTTCCTACCCTGCCACTGATAGTTGTTACCTCCTCCCTTTGTTAGCCTGATGGTTTTGTTTACCTTTTATGTAACACTCCTCCTTTGTCTCTGCCTGATGACCAGGCTGGTCAGACAAGCAAATACATAGTTCTTTGTCTAAGGCAGGTGGTTTATGCATTGCTTGCCGAACAGATTTTAACACATCATAACTTTGTACACACCCCATATGTACATCATGCAAGAATATTAATGATCAGTGAGTTATTCGTTTTCCAATGATATTTTAATGATACCTTTTTAGATACAGATTTTGAAAACAGTGTGTTGGGTGTAATAAGTATGTCAGGCCTGACGAAAGCTGTTCACACAGGGTAATGAATGACCATTGGGCTGCTGCAACACACCTGGACCATGACTAGGGCTCCTAAGCACAACAGTACTCTTCGCCTGGAACCCCACAGCCAGCCAGTGCAGGTCAGGAAACCCTGGCTGAATGCATTTGCAGCACCACTTCAGTTTCAGGATGATTTTAAGGTGTAGCCCCAAGTGCCATATGCTTCAGTATCTAATCTTGAGATGACAAAGCCGCTAATGACAGTCAAAAGGTCCACTTTGCAAAGGAGGCAATCTTCTAGCCATTCATAAATGATAAAAAGCTGATCATGCCATGTGATCATTCCTATTTCCCTAAGTAATCAGATTTTCTCGACTCCAGTGTTTTGCTTGTTTAAAAGATCAGTGATTACGTTTAGTTGTTTGGATGACATTGGGATGGCTAGCACAACAGTTCTAGTGAAATAAGAAATATTCAGCTGAACAGGTCTAGCTTCTTTTTCCAAATCTTGTACTGTATTTTGTTCCTGATGTCATTCTTTATTGTGTCAGTTTCCAGATTTAACTGAGCAACGGTAGCACCGTGTCTCTCTTTCCTAGGACAAATTCATGGTCTGATGGATTGCATGTGAAAGGAAAGCAATGTGTATCTTCCAGTTTTAGAGTCAAAATAATATACCCTGCAGAGGCTTCGCAGAGCGCTAGTAATCACAGCTCGGGGTCATGACTTTGTTGCAAAATGTTTTACTTCTTTTAAAACATATTCTGCAAGACTTGCAGGAAGATCTTTTCCCCCCTTTAAACTATGGAAAGGTCAGTATGACTCCTTTTGCTGTTGGCACAATGTTTCACAGTTTTAGTTAATATATCTTTTTGCAACTAAGAAGTATGGATGCACTGAGTGCCTGGCCAGCTTGATTGTCTTCCCTGCCCTGCTTCCCTCCTTCTCAAACTGGCACTGACTGGCAGCCAAGCACAGCACTAGTTCTGTTGCGAATGGCATGACATCATACGCTTTCAAGCCAGCTCTGGCATGAGTCAAATTTAAGGGAAGAAAAATATGGAGAGCATTTCTTTCAGAGGCACTGGGTCAACCTTTCAGTAGGCCTATTGAGGGAAAAGAAAAAGCAGGATTTTGTAATTCATTAACATTGTATAGAGCCACATTTTTTGAAGAGCCATCAAGTGAGAGCCAAAGATGAGATTTCACAAGTCTGAAGTCCCCACTCCCCCATATGAGCACAATCTCCAGTATGAGGGGCAGCTGCACCATTCAATAGTAGATGTACCAGTTCCATGGCAGGATCTTCAGCCCCCTTGTCCAGACACAAGTGTCTAGACACAAGTGTAATCAGATGTTATTGTAGACCCTTAACTGGGAATAAGTACAAGCTGGCAGTTAAGGATCTCAAGTACCAGAAGAGATTTCCTCCTCTATGGAGAAAAAAACACTGCATTATTCCTTGATGTGTAAAAACAGATTCCTTTTCTTGTGAAAGACAGGCAATAACTGGGTTTTGGAGCAAAACAATGACCTTTTATTTTCTGTGTCTTCTTCTGAGTATTCTGTGGCAGTATCTTTCTTCTTTCCCACAGAGATTTGCCCCCTCCCTAACCCTCTTGCTTGTCTAGAGGAAGATATGCTTCCCAGTTTCTGTCCATTTCCTTATTTAAAAGAGGGCTGCTACTTTTCTCTGATCTTGGAGCCAGCCGGATCCCTCCCTTGTCTAACTAGTCACATTTTCAGTTTGCCTCAGCGTACTTCTGTACATAACTATGGCACAATAGCACCTGCTCTGGCTAACAGCAGGAATTGCTCCCCTCATGGGTGTAGAGAAAAACTGGTGCTCCGTGAACACCATGTAGCATCAACTCGTATCCAGGACTTTAGGCTTTTTCCCATTATAGCTGCAGAAGCACGTGCTCTTACAGGACCCTCTCTTTTCTTTCCCTACTCCTTGTGGCTTCAGGATGAGCTTTTGTCTAGGACCCTGATTTACATATCTATCTGAGCAGATAGGCAATGACTACAGAACTCTGGGAGTGAGGGTGAAGGAGTTGGGGAAATGGTTTTGCTCTTGTCAATCTCCCAGTTCAGGGTAAGGCCCCAGGCAGGGACATGCACATCCTGGAGATGCCACCACCATGGTGGTGCCGATGGTGTTGATGGGAGGGCTTCGGCTTCCTCAACCATGGGATACTGTTCTGGGAAGGGATGTAATGCACCTGACCAAGAAGGGGAAGAGCATTTTTGTGCACCAACTCATCAACCTAATGAGGAGGGCTTTAAACTAGGTTCAAAGAGGGCAGGTGACAAAAGGCCACAGGTAAGCATAAAAAAAAAGGCAACTTAACAAAGGCTAGATTTTGGTGGGGACATAGAAAATTACAGTAAGGTCATAGGAGCAACAAGAGGGAAACCAGTGGAGGCATCTGCTCAGTTTAAATGTCTATACACAAATGCAAGACCGTTTGGGGAATAAACAGGAAGAACTTTAAATATTGGTATATAAACTAGATTATGATTTAACTGCCATCACAAAGACTTGATGGGATAAACCTCATGACTGGAATTTTGGTACAGAGAGGTACAGATTGTTCAGAAAGAACAAGCAGGATAAAAACAAAAGAGGGGTTGTGTTATACAGTACCTCAAGAATATGTACACTTATTCCGAGGTGCAGAAGGAGGTGAGAGGCAGACCACTTGAAAGTCTCTGGGTAAAGATAAAAGGGGTAAAAAGTAGGGGTGATGTCATGTTAGGAGCCTACTATAGATCACCAATTCAAGAAGGGGAGGTGGAAGAAGCATTTGTAGAACAAATAACAGAAATATCCAAAACACAAGACCTGGTAATGGGGGACTTGAACTACCTCAGCAACTGTTGGAAACGTAAGGTGGGTAAAACACAAATTTCCAATAAGTTCTTGGAATGTATTTGGGGACAACTTTTTGTTTTAGAAAGTGAAGGAAGTAATCAGAGGAACAGCCGTTTTTTACTTGATTCTTACTATCAGGGAGGAATAGGTAGCGAATCTGAAGATGGAAGGCAATTTGGGTGATATTGATAATGAAATGAGAGATTGCCTGATTCTAAAGAAAGGAAGGAATGATAGCAGCAGAATGAGGACAATGGACATCAACAAAGCAGCCTTTAACAAACTCTGAGACATGGTAGATAAGAGCCCATGGGAAGGAATAAAGGAGACCAGGGGAGCTGGCAGTTTCGTAAGGAGACAGTATTAAAAGTGCAACCACTAACTATTCTAATGCAAAAGAAAGATAGAATAGGAAGAGGCAAATATGGCTCCATCAGGAGCTCTTTTATGATCTGAAAATCAAGAAGGAATCCTACAAAAAATGGAAACATGGATGAATTGATGAGGAGTATAAAGAGCAGCACAAGCATATAGGGACAAATCAGAAAGGCTAAGGCAAAAATCAGAGGAAGGGACACAAAAGGCAATAAGTACAGATTCTTTAAATACATGAGGAGCAAGAGAAAGACGAAGGAAACTATAGGTTCTCTACTTAGAGGGGAAGGAGAGCTAAAAATGGATGCTATCAAGAAGGCAGAGATGTTTAATGCCTATTTTGCTTCAGTTTGCACAATAAAGCTTAATGCAATCAGATACTTATACAATTAATATTAACAACAAGGGGGAAGAAGCACAAGCCGAAATAAGGAAAGAACAGGTTAAAGAATATTTAGATGTTAGATGTATTTAAGTAGATGAAATTCATCATAGGGTACTGAAGGAACCAGCTGAAGCAATCTCGGAATCATTAGCAATTATCTTCAAGAACTCATGGAGGATGGGTGAAGTCCCAGATGACTGGAGAAGGGAAAACATAGTACCTGTCTTTGAAAAGGGGAACAAGGAGGAGCATTAGAGACCAGTCAGCATAACTTTGATACCTGAAAAAGAGTGATTTCTTACCTCATAACTGTTGTTCTTCAAGATGTATTGCTCATGTCCATTCTGATTTAGGTGTGTGTGTGCACCACATGTACTGGTGCTGGAAACTTTTCCCCTAGTGGTATCCATAGGGCTGGTTCTAAAGACTGTATATATGGTGCCACCAGCCCCCCACCCCCTCAATTCCTTCTTGCTGGAACTCCAACAGAGAGGAGAGAGGGTGGGTTGTGAAATGGACATGAGCAACACATCTTGAAGAACAACAGCTATGAGGTAAGAAACTGTTCTTTTTTCTTCAAATGCTTGCTCATGTCCTTTCTGATTTGGGTGATTTACCAGCTGTGCCTCTGGAGACAGGCAGGAGTTCATGGCCGTGAGGATTGCAGTACTGCTCTGCCGAATCCCATATCATCCCAAGCTTGCTGCGTGATGGCATAGTGGGATGTAAAGGTATATATGGATGACCATGTAGCAGCTCTGCATAGATCTTGAACAGGCACATGCACCAGGAAAGCCGCTGAAGACACCTGGGCCCTTGTGAATGGATTGATATGGATGCTGGAGGCATGACGCCAACTTGCTCATAACAGGCTTGAATGCAGGCTGTAATCCAGGACGATAATCACTATAAGGAGACTAGTTTGCCCTTCATCCTGTCAGCAATTGCTATGAAGAGTTGCATGGAGCAGTGAAACGATCTGGTCCTATCGATGTAGAAGGCTAGGGCCCTTCTTACATCAAGAGAGAGAAGGTGTCTCTCTTCATTAGAGCTGTGAGGCTTTGGACAGAATACTGGCAGGAAGATGTCCTGATTAGCGTGAAAATGGGAAATGACCTTTGGTAGGAATGCAGGATGAGGACGAAGCTGGACCTTGTCCTTGAAAAACACTGTGTAAGGAGGTTCCGGGGTCAAGGCCTTAATTTCAGACATTCTTTGTGCAGAGGTGATTGCTACTAAAAAGGCCACCTTCCAGGACAGTTGCATGAGGGAGCAGGAGGCCAACGGTTCAAAAGGTGGAGCAGTGAGCCATGATAGGACAAGGTTCAGATCCCATTGGGGAACAGGCTTTGTAAGTGAAGGGAGGAATCTTTCCAGCCCTTTGAGGAATCTAGCTGCCATCTCATGGGAAAACACTGATCTGCCCTGTATCGGTGGGTGAAAAGCTGATAGCTCTGACAGGTGAATTTTGACAGACAAAAAGGCTAACCTTCCTGTTTCAAATTAAGGAGATAGTCCAGGATCACTGGTATAGGAGACTTCGTCGGTGATGCATTTTGATGGGCCACCCAACAGGTAAAGTGCCTCAATTTTGCTAGGTAGGATGCCCTGGTGGAAGGCTTCCTACTCTCCAATAGGATTCTCTGGACCTAGGCCAAACAGTGGCACTCTTCCCTGTTCAGCCATGCAGCAGCCATGCCCTTAGATACAGGGAGGCCAGGTCTGGATGAAGCAGCCGACCCCTTTATTGGGAGATGAGGCCCGGGTGCAACTGCAGAGACCAAGGTCGAGCCATCAAGAGCTCCAACAGCATCCCAAACCAGTGCTGGCGAGGCCTTGCTGGGGCTATCAGGATGATTTGTGCATTGTCTCTGTTGGCTTTCATGAACATTCTGTGTACAAGAGGTATCGGGGGAAAGGTGTACATGAGACCTCTTCACCACAAGAGGAAGAAAGCATCCGTTAGGGAGCTGTCCTCTGATCCCAGGAGAGAGCAGAAGCAAACACATTTCCTATTTTCTCTGGTGGCAAACAGGTCCACTCGGGGAGTTCCCCCACCTTTGGAAGACGTGGTCGGTTACCTCCTGGTGGAGTGACCACTTGTGGTGAGAGCAAAAGGATCTTCTCAAACTATCTGCCAGGTTATCATTCAGCCCCAGCTGACAGACTGCTTCAAGATGAATGTTATGATCCACACAGAGGTCCCAGAGACATAAGGCTTCCCAGCACAGGGCTGAGGATCTGGCTCTTCCTTGCTTGTTGATATAATACATTGCCACTGTGTTATCTGCGAGGACCCACACCACCTTGCTGGACAGGTGCGGCAGAAACACCTTGCAGGCCAGCCGGATGGTCCTGAGCTCCTTGACATTTATATGAACAGCCAGCTCCTCTCTGGTCCAAAGGCCCTGAGTCCATAGGGCACCAAGGTGGGCTCCCCACTCCACATCCGAGGCATCTGAGACCAAGGACAGCATCAGTCTTGGGGCTTCAAAGACTACTCAGACTAGCACCTATTGAGGGTTCATCCACCATAATAGGGAGGTGAGTATGCGGGAGGGGATTGTGAGAACTCTGACCAGGGATTGCCTGGATGGGGAGTAAGGTGCAGTCTGGCATATCGTACCGTAAGTACAAACCACCATATGTCCCAGTAGACTAAGGCATGCCCTTACCGTGGTCAGGGCGTCGGACCTTATACTGGCTACAGCTCCATCATTGCTAGGAACCTGGCCCAGGGCAGTAGTGCTGTGGCTTGAATAGAGTTTAGGACTGCTCCTATAAACTCTATTTTCTGAACTGTTGTAAATATCGATTTCTGTTTGTCTATCAGCAGGCCCAGCAACCGACACGTCTCTTATGATTCCAATGCAAATATGGACCTGCTCTCTTGAGCGACCTCTGATAAGCCAATCATGCAGGTAAGGAAACACCTGTACTCCCCTGTGTCTGAGGTGGGCTGCCTCTACTGTTGTACATTTGGTAAATACATGAGGAGCAGTGGAAAGGCTGAATGGAAGAACTGTAAACTGTTATTGTCGTGTGCCCACTGTAAACCGCAGGAACCTCCTGTGGCCCGGGAAGATAGCAATATGAAAATAAGCATCCTTTTAAATCAAGGACAGCGAACCAGTCACCCAGATCCAGAGAGGGGATGATGGCTGCTAGGGAGTCCATACGAAACTTTAGCTTTTTGAGGAACTTGGTTGTGCCCCTTAAATCCAGTATGGGCCTCAGGCCTCCCTTTGCCTTCAGGATCAGAAAGTACTGTGAGTAAAAACCTTTTCCTCTCAGTTCCTGAGGGACCTCCTCTACCACCTCCACTTGTAAGACGGCTTGCGCCTCTTGGACAACAAGTTGCTCATGAGAGGGTTCCCTGAAGAGGGGTGGGAGGGTGGGATTGAAACAAACTGCCAGGTGTAACCGGCAGCCTTCGTGCTTAACACCCAACGGTCTGATGTAATGGCCATCCAAGCTGGGAGAAAAGAGGCAAGGCAGGAGGAAAATGGTTGAGAGGCTGGATCTCAGGTATTGACTGGTAAGTTGCCCGCGGGTGCACCTTCAAAAGCCTCACTTTCTGACCGAGGAATGACATCTGGGCCCTGGCCTCGAAGCAGGTGCCAGTGAACTGCCCCAGCGACACCTATAGCTCTATAGGGCTCCCCTCTGGACTGGCCTCTGAAGCGTTGTTGCTGTGAGGGCCTGAAGTATCTTCTCAGTGAGGATGGGGTATAAGGGCCCAAAGAGCATAGTATGGCCCTTGAGTCCTTTAACCTATGTAGCCTGGTGTTGGTCTGGTCCACGAACAGAGCAGTGCCATCAGATGTAAGACCCTGAATGGACTGTTGGACTTCTGTCAAGAGACTAGATGATTGGAGCCATGATGCTTTCCTCATTGACACTACGGAATGCCTTGTCCATGCCGCCGAGTCCGCTGCATTTGAAGCCACCTGTAAGGAGGCCCTGACCAATGTCCTACCCTCTTCCAGGATTGCCTCAAACACCTGTTTGGAGGACTGTAGGAGGGAGTCAGTGAACTTTTCCAGCAATTGCCAGATGTTAAAATGGTATCGACCCAACAATGCCTGTTGATTAGACTCCATCAGCTGCAGGCTCGCTGTTGAATAAATCTTTTGATCTAATAAATTCATTTTCTTGGCCTCTTTATTTTTGGTGTCAAGCTCATTTGGCCCTGACTGTCTTGCTCATTGGCCACCACGACCACTAGCAAATCCAGGGATGGGTGTGTGTACAGGTAATCAAAACCCTTAGTGGGCACATAGTACTTTTTCTCCGTTTGTTTGGATGTGGGGGGCAGAGATGCCAGGGTCTGCCATAAAGCCTTAGCCAGTTTCACTATCCCTTCTCATGCACTTGGAGGGCCACTCTGGAAGAGGCTGTGGATGCCAGTTTGCCAAAAAATTCAGCCACTAGTTCTTTAAGCTCTTCTATCTTAAGACCCAGATTAGCAACTACCCACTTCAGCAGTTCCTGATGAAACCTACAGTCATCCCGTGGGGCAGCATGAGAAGGGCCTGCTACTGCTTCATCTGGTGAGAACAAGGAGGAGGCCGGAAGCTGAGGGGAAACCAAAACCTTTTCCCTAGTCAGGTGGCCCCCGATGGGCTTCCTGAGAGCGACTCCTCATACTCTGAGTCGACATCTAGGGCCGGTGCGGTGGTTGGGTCTTTAAAAGAGTGAGGCACTGAAGTTCCCATGGACAAAAGTAGGTAAGGCACCGCGGAATGAGGGAACCCCCACAGGGCCCAAACCATTGGCTTTGGGACCATCCCCCCATTTGCGGTGGCATGAGGAAACCCATGGGGGGCTTTGCAGCCTGCGCCTTCGGGGGAATGATGATCACTTCCCCTGATTCTGAAGAGGTATACCCCAGTGACCACGATGATGCTGAAATTGTCTGCTTCTCTGCCAGAGTTCTGGTGTCCGGGAGCAGTGTCGAGAGCTGGAGCGTTAGCTATGTCTTGACCGTGTCTTGTCCTTTGGTTTCCTGTAGGGACTTGAGCAGTGCTTTGCCTCCGGTGACCTGCTGCATGCTGGGGACTCATGGCGCTGCAGGCTCTGGAACTACAGGACTCCAAAGATCGATGCCAACACTTGGCAAGTTGGTGCCGATGCTCCAGGGATCAGCACCTAGCATCTGGAGACCGAAGTGAGCTTGATGTCTCTCGGTGTGAATCCAGTTACTGGTGCTGAAAATCCAATGACCGTCGCGAGGCTGGCGAGCAGCAACCCGTTGATGGGGGACGCTGTGGCCATGTAAGTGCCAACTTCCCCTCTGACAGACCCCCAGCCAGGATGTTCGCTCCTTAGTGTGAAGGCTTACCCTCTTGTGGTGTAGGCTGCACCAGCATGGCCAATAGGTCCTTCACCACCTGGAATACCTCAGGCATAGGCAGCATGGGTCTCTGCCAGTCCCCTAAGTCGGTGGTGGTGCAGATGCTGGGCTCAATGCCCTCACCCCTTCTGGGTTGACTCTGGTTTCCCCAAATTTTCTTTAGCTGACTTCAGTGCCGGTGAACACTCCTTCCTGGAGTGTGCTTTTTTCTGGTGCTTCTTCGGCACCGGGGACGCTGAATGGGGCTGGGTTGACTCTGATGCCGGAGGAGCGCTTCTTATTGATGCCGTGGTACTCGGTCCCAAGTCTGATTGCCATCTCCAAGGGCCTTAAGCCTAATGTCCCGGTCCTTCTTAGTATGTGGGTGAAAGCCCGTACAGATCTTGCACTTCTTGGAAACATGAGCTTCCCCCAAGCACTTTAAACAGCTCTGGGTTTCAACCCAGGAACCGGGGCATGCCCTGGCTCTGGGAAACTTGCTATCTAAGAAACTAACCTCTAAGAACTACTTTAACAACTATATACACTAGAAACAGCTAAAAAACACTAGCAAAAACAGAGACTTGCAAGGGCAAGAAAGTTGTTCCAGAACTGTCACGGCGGTAAAAAGGAACTGAGAAGGAGTGGGGCCAGCAGCGCTATATATATGGGTGCATACAAGCACTGCTGCAGAGGGCACTAGAGACAATCCTATGGATACCGCTAAGGGAAAAGTTTCTGGCACCAGTGCACATGGCGCACATACACACCTAAATCAGAAAGGACATGAGCAAGCACCCGAAGAAGATGATATTGGAACAAGTTATTAAACAATCAATTTAAGCACCTCGTGGATAAGAGAGTTATAAGGAATAGCCAGCATTGATATCATATCATATCAAATCAAACCTAATTTCCTTGTTTGACAGGATTACCAGCCTAGTGGATAGAGGAGAAGTAGACGTGCTGTACCTTGATTTCAGAATGTTTCTGACACAGTTCCACATGACTTTCTCATAAGCAAATGAAGGAAACATGATCCAGATGAAATTACCATAAAGTGAGTGCATAACTGGTTGAAAGACTGTACTCAAAGAGGAATTGGTTGTCAAACTGGGAGGAGATATCTAGTGGGATCCCACAGAGGTCAGTCCCGGTTCTGGTACTATTCAATATTTTAATTTAATGACTTGGATAATGGAGTGGAGAGTATGCTTATAAAATCTGCAGATGACACCAACCTGGCAGGGGTTGCAAGCACTTTGGAGGACAGGATTAGAATTCAAGATGACCTTGGCAAATTGGAGCATTGGTCTGAAATCAACAAAGTGAAATTCAATAAAAATAAGTACAAAGCACTTCACTCAGAAAGGAAAAGTCAAACGCGTGACTTTGAAAATGAGGAATAACTGGCTAGGTGGTTGTACTGCTCAAAAAGAATCTGAGGGTTACATTGAGTGTGACTCAGCAACGTGATGCAGTTGTGAAAAAGGCTAATGTCATTCTGGAGTGTATTAATAGGAGTGTGGTATATAAGCCAGGGGGATAAATGTCCCGCTCTGCTCTGCACTGGTAAGGCCTCAGCTGGAGTACTGTGTCCAATTCTGGGCACTGCACTTTAGGAAAGATGTGGACAAACTGGAGGAGGAGAGCATCAAAAATGATGAAAGGTTTAGGAAAGAGAAAACCTATGAGGAAAAGTTAAAAAAAAAAAAAAAAAAAAAAGCGGTCATGTTTAGTCTTGAAGAAAGAATACTGAGGGGGACCCTGATAGCAGTCTTCAAATAGATTAAGGGCTGTTATGAAGAGGACAGTGATCAGTTGTTCTCTACCTCCACTGAAGGCAAGATCAGAAGTAATAGATTTAATCCGCAGCAAAGGAGATTTAGGCTAGCTGTTAGAAAGTTTTTCATAACTATAAGGGTAGCTAAGTGCCGGGATAGGCTTCCAAGACGGGGTGTAGAATCCCCATCATTGGAGGTTTTTCAAAACAGGCTGGACAAACACCTGTCAGGAATGGTCTCACTTTACTTCGTCCTGCCTCAGCGCAGGGGGTTGGACTTGATGACTTCTCAAGGTCTCTTCAAGCCCAATATTTCTATGTTCCTATATGGTGCTTAGCAGCATCTAATCTCTGGTGCTCAGTGGAGCAGCTGCTCTATAAATCTCTGGGCCCCACCTCTCGTCAGGTCCAGACTCCAGTAGCTCCCGACTCCTACAGTTCCACAAGGGTTTGCATAAATGACTGTTTGCAGCTGGCTAATCTTCACAGACTCTCATAAAGAGAGTTAAGGAGGGACTGGAGCCCTTTGCCCTGCTATTGTATAATATAGCAATACTAACTAGGCTGGGGCTCTGTCCTGTTTCGTTGTTCCTCATCAGTGTCTTTTCAACAACAAACTCAATGTCTACGACCATGCCAACCTGGTAGCATCCTGCATCCGATGGGCAGATGGCAGGCTTGCTCTCAATTTCCCACACCCGGGTACGGAAGAGATCAAGACTAAGATTTGCAAAACAGTTTAGAAGATTTGGACATATCCTCAATTAATTTTCTAACTCCCTTAGACTGCTTGAACATCTCAACCGTAGTGTTCAAAGGAAGAGGGAGTGGGGGAAGTACTATTTTAGGGGGTGAAGGGAAAAGTGACTGTTTGGTGTCAGAGGATGACAGAAGGATGCAGTTAAACATATACACACAAAGCAGGCCACGTCTTGGCCTCACCGCCATGCAATCCCCATTGATCAAGACCCATAGTGTAGGCATTTAAATAAGAGCAAAATTTAACCTGGTCTCTTTCAGGTCTCATTATGGCAGAATTGTGAGGGCTGCATAGAAGGTATCATGCAAACTACCTGGGACTGCCAATCTGGTCCTGTTCCCTGGAATTGCTGCTGAGTTTATAGCATAGAAATGGATTCTGTTGCCCTGAAATATTGCTTGCGCACCTTCAGTCTCTGTTCAATGCTCATTGCAAACCTTGTGTCAATATGTCAATTCATTTAATATTTTAAAATACAAAGAAGCCGTCTCATTTAGGATGGCATCCCATTACATTTACAAAGGGAGATCAATTTAGGCTAGCTTGGAGAAGATGGGAAGGATGTAAAAACACAATCTGACATGCAAAATTAAATGCTCAGGAAGTCACTAAGCAATGTAGCCCTGGCGGATCTGTGCATGCAGCATTCTTTCAGTTCTATGTACTGTACATGCTGAAAAGACTAATGAACACCAGCTCCTCAGATGCGCTTCAATTCACTGTAATCTCACTCTTGTCTAAATTCTGATGTGATTGTCAAAGAGGACAAAATATTCCCTTTCCTAATTCTCTGCCTCCCCCGCCACCCTCCATGTTCGGGACCATTTCAAGTCTTCAATAAAAATGTCAACATTTCTGGTGACCATTTTCAAAGCCTCAAGGTTCTTGAATGATAAGCTAGAAGTACTCTCAGAAGTCTTCTGGTGCCATCTTAAACACAACATGTTAGGATTCAGTGGTTTAATGCAGTCAGTAGCTTGCTGTAGTAGTAAAGGCTGTTACTTAATTGTAGTGCATGCAATTTTTTTAATGACTAATGAATACAACATAATTTATGTTTATGTGGCATCCTCTGTGCATAGCATAGCTCAAAGCAGCTGAAAAGATAAATCTTGATAGTATTTGTTTGCATCTTGTATTGATGTTTATAAAGTATAATGCATAGCACTATAGAAATCCAAAGCATGGCAGTGTTGTTTGATATAGCACCCTTCATCCAAGGATTTTAAAGGGTTTTAGAAAGGCGGATAAATATCATCCTTGTTTTAAAGATGAGGAGACTGAGGCACAGAATTTTAAAGGCCTGATCTTGCAAGGATCGCCTTTCATGGACATTTTGCGGAGTTTGCTGGCTTCCACTGTGGTATACTTATATTCTTGTTGTTTATTCTAAGTACATGTTTATCCCATAAGCAACTTCCTAATAAAATTAGAGACGTTAAAGGTCTGTGACTTCTTATTAAGATACAGCCACAAGTTTCTCACGCTTAATACACCAGAGAACTGTTTTTGTTCCTGATTATACTAAAAAGGGCATATTTTAAAAAATTATTCTTTCCTTCTTTGAAATATCAAAGAATTTGTTTCTGTGCACATGCCATGGTCTTAGAAATTTATTCCACCTTTTTGATGGAGAACCATATTTTGGGGGGTTTTTTTTCCCTAAGAGCCATAAAGCAATTTGTGTGTGCATGTGCACGCTGTTAAATTTGATTTCAACAGAGAATAATATCTGCAGGGGTTTTGGGGTAGGGGGGAGGTAAACAGAATGAATGTATTCCAGAGTTCACCAATCCATCTGAGATGCATGACAATTTCTATCATACTATGTGCTTTGCTGCCAGAAGCTATTCCTAAATGAAATTTAATAGAATTAAAAATAGATTTAATCTGTCCAGATTCTTAGACATACATCTCTAACTACCTTCCTCCTCCTCATTTATTTCCCCAAAATGGCTCTAAACTCAACATTTGAAATACGCACAGATTCAGAAATCCTGCAGTGGTCTTGTAATTGGAAATAATTTATTATATTTACTCATCTCTAATTTTGTATGACATTTTACTAAATGCCTTTCCGGGATTATAGAAAATAACAAGATACAATTTAATTTTAGTCTTAAAAAATCCAGTTGTAATTAATTCGAACTCTTCTGATTAAAGATGTCCATAACGCTGCTGCTGTGGAAAGCTGGATTAGTGTTGTTGGGAACTGGATTGTTTCATCAGAGACTGGAATTGTTAATGAAGAGAAAAAGATTGACAGCATCAAGACTTGTATGGTGAACTGCGACTTAATGCTGGGAGATTAATGTGTACTGCAACAAAACAACCCACGCCACACCGTGTACCTTTTACAGAGCAACTTTAATGATGGACATCTAAAAGAAGACAGGGTGAAGGGAAGGAGAGAGAGGGAGGGAATAATAATGTACAGAGCTAACTTCAAGCAAATGAATTGCTTGGGAGCAAAGATTTTCAGTCTACTTTGGCCACATTATAAATTCAGAAATAGCTAATCTAATTTGGTTAGGCAGAAATTTTTTCCATCTCCTCAGGCCACAATGGAAAATGGGC
>ML675603.1:100781338-100792221 GCA_007922155.1 Mesoclemmys tuberculata | reverse complement strand
ACAGAATCACACAGTTCTAATGGGCCTGCACTGTTATAGGTGCCAGCTGGGATTTAGGGCCAGAATGTATATATGCTCTGGATAGGGGAGGCAAATCCTACATCTGTGATATATCAATATGGGTAAAATACTGTAAGGAGAATCTCTCATGAGCAGGGCCCAAGCATAATTTTTTCAGGCCCAGTACAAACTTATAACATGGGCTCCCTCCCACACACTTACCCATGAGGGTTGCAGCATGGGCCGGGATTCCCAGGTCCTCTGGACCCTGGTAAAATATACCCTTTTCCCCCCTCCCATGTGGGGCCCTGTTCATGAGATTTCCTTTCCTTAGATTTCCTACCTGTGATGATTACACTCCGTGGGTTCAGTAGTAGCTTCCCCATTCCTATTTTTATCAATCACTGCGACTGTTCCCCGCAAATATCTCCAACGGCTGGTGATGCAACACTAGATGGGGAGGGCTCTGACTTACTACGGAGAATTCTTTTTTAGGTGTCTGGATGGCGGCTCTTGCTCACATGCTCAGGGTGTAACTGATCACCATATTTGGGGCTGGGAAGGAATTTTCCCCTGGGTCAGATTGGCAGGGACCCTGGGGCTTTCTTGCCTTCCCCTGCAGCATGAGGCCCAGGTCCCTTGCAAGTTTAAACTAGTGTAAATGGTGGGTTTTCTGTACCTTGAAGTCTTTAAACCACGATTTAAGGACTTCAGTAACTCAGTCATAGGTTAGGGATCTATTTCAGGAGTGGGTGGGTGAGCTTCGGTGTTGTGTCCTCTGTTGTGCAGGAGGTCAGACTAGATCAGCGGTTCTCAACCTGTGGGTCGGGACCCCAAAGTGGGTCGCGATCCCGCTTTAATGGGGTCACCAGGGCTGCCGTTAGACTTGCTGGGGCCGGGCGCTGAACCCAAAGCCTGAGCTCCACTGCTCTGAGCCCTGGGTGGCAGGTCTCAGGTCTCCCCCACCCCTGTCCAGGGCTGAAGCCCTCAGATTTCAGCTTTGGCCTCCCCCACCTGGGGCGGCGAGACTCTGGCTTCACCCCAATCCCCTTCCTGGGGGTCATGTAGTAATTTTTGTTGTCTGAAGGGGGTCGCTGTGCAATGAAGTTTGAGAACTGCTGGACTAGATGATCACAATGGTCCCTTCTTGCCTTAATGTCTGTGAGTGCAGGCTGAGCACGCTAATTATACATGACTTGGGAAATCTGGCTCCTCCAGCCACCTGATTGAGAGTGTTATTAACAGGCCACTGGGGTAAAGACCAGGATAACAGCCAAGTGCGAGTGTGCCACTGGCAGTTTGTACGAATGAGGTGGGTGGCTTGAATTAGAGCAAAATGACAGCGGAGTTCAGAAAATATTTTAGGAGTTGTCCTCCTCCCTTTTACATACTTCCCATTCTCGCCTTAGGGACTGTAACCAGGGATTGCTATATCAGTTTATAAACCCTCAGCACAGTTGTACGTGTATAAAGGTGCTTCTATCGGTATAGCTTATTCCCATCCTTGAATGTGGACTATATAAGCACCTCTATACTAGAGTATAGCTGTGCCCACACTTGGGGGGTTGTACCCCTTTAACTATACCGGCTTCAGACTGATATTATAGATGAGCTTTTAGGTGGTATGGTTCAGTATGGCAGAGAAAGGGGAAAAGCACCGGATCTCATCACTGAGTGGTGAACTTAATAACCACTGGAACCTCACCCAGTCTTCAAAAACTTTGAGACCATTTATATCACTTCACATACTTATTTGTCTGTTGTGTGTAGGTCATTTCGGTTTCTCATCCATTAACCTAATGCTGTCATATCTGAGTTACAAATAAATACAGGAGGAGAATGATTTTAGTAGTTCTTTTAAAATGTTTCCAATGGAGTTAAAACAAGCCTGTTGGTTGTAGGCTTTGTAAAGTTTTGTTTACCAGGCATATTTGGTACCAAATTTCACCTGAGCATTCCATTAAAAAATGATTACTCACAGTTTTGCATTTTTCACCTTTGTGCCCTATAACAATGGAACGTGTAGGTGCAAAGGGAGAAAAAAAGTGGCACACAACCCTAATATGCTCAAGCCTGAGGCAACAAGACTGATTCCACCCTCCTTATTCAGGCAAAATTCTCATTGACTTCAGTGGCATTTTTATCTGAAAAAGGAGCACAGAATTGGGTTCAAAACCATTATTTGGAATTGGGTACTAATCTTTAGCACCTCTCTAGTTTTTTTTTAAATTTCCTCTCATCCTATTATTCAATTATATAGGGCAGAATTGTTTTGATCTCACATGCTGTTTACTAGTAACTTCCCCCCGCACCCTCCAAGTGATGAGTTATGAAATATTAGAGCTTGATCCTACTGTCCTTCTTCAGCAAAATGTCACGTCACCCCATGTGTCTGGCTTTCCATGCTTTAAATTCTGCTCTTGTCAAGTGTGATAATTGCAAGAGTTTAACATGCAGGAACCTGGAGTAACCTATGAATAGCAGGTCTGTGTTGCTACTTGTGATATAATGTACTGTACCAACGTTTCCCAGATTGTGCACTTTAATCAGTATAAGGCTTCCTCCACCTTTCCTTTTTATGTTTGCCTGCAGTACATGAACTTTTGGGAGCATTCCATGGCTGGCTTTGCCAGGTTATGTTTTGTTAGCTTTCCATTCTCTCTCTTTTGTTTGTGCAAATGAGGTGAAGCAGAAAAGATCAGCGAGAAGGCAGCCTTTTCCTGCTTTCCAGTACATTACAAATATGCAGGTAGCTTGTGTGTAAAGTTTGCTTGATTGCAAACTCCTATGTAAAGTAATTTTTCTGTGTACAATATGATTGTGTTATTTAGAGAAAAAATTAGCATAATTTTGTCTTTCAGAGTTTGGCATCTTACTCGTATAGAGATAGTTTAATTCTATACATGTGTTTTTATAGCCATTTGCTTATCTAATCCACAGTTCTCTCCAGGAGAGCCGAGGATATACAACAGGCTGTTGAGAGGAGGGAAGGCCTGTATGTAGGATATGGGACTTTCAGCCAGGAGACCTGGGTTTTATTTCCAACTCTGCTGTTGAGTCACTACCTGACCTTTCGCAATTCATTTAATTCCCTGAACCCAAGTTGATATAGGGAGTACAGGTATTTGCGCCTATAGTTAAGGTGGCTTGATACTTCCTACTAAAGACACTGTATTTGATTGCTTATAAAGCTTTGCTAAACTTAAATTATTTGGACTAAAATGTCCATGCCAGGTATCTGCCTCAGGCTGAATTCTTTGGGACAATTCTGACCAAAACAGTTCAGCTGTTGCTGAAATTAAGAAAAAATACAATTGTTTGCTTATGTTAAAAAGAAAAATCTCAACCTTTTATTTGAGAAGCTCCAGCATGTCCATATTTTGAAGAAGGGACTTGAAATTTGGCAGGGTGTGTGTGTGTCAATCTGGTGTCAGGAATGTGTCTTTTAATGATCCCTTGAAAAAAATGCTCAAATTTGGCCAATTTATAAGTCTCTGAAAAGTCTCAGTTGGCACATGCTCAGTAAAAACTCAGCGTTCAGCACCTAAATTCTCCAAAGATTATGTCTGCACTGAGCATGCTCCAGTTTAGGGTTGCTGGAGCTGAGCAGGACTTTCCCTGCAATTGCTCCTCCCAGCCACCAGGGGGTCTATGACAGTGGATAAGTGCCAAATAGTTCTATGGGGTTTATTTTATTAATCAGAGCATTTTATTTCACTCTTATACATGATCTCAGTGCCCAACTATATTGTTCATTAAGAAATATTTCTGAATTATCTCATCCGAGAAACCAGCCTCGGCTATCTATAACAGTACTCAATTTGAAATGGTTAATTACTCTTGCTGTTAAAAATGTTTGCCTTATTTCTAATTTTAATGTGTTTGGTTTCAGCTTCCAGGCACTGGTTCTTCTTATGCTTCTCTGCATTAGCTTACAGAGCCCTTTTACATCTGGTATTTTCTCCCCTGAGGGTACTTACACATTATAATCAAGTCATCTCTCAATTTTCTTTTTGATGAGCTACACAGACTGAGCTCCTTGCATCTCTCATTGTGAGGCATTTTTTCCAGCCCCCAAATCATTTTTGTGGATTTTTGTGATACTCTCTCAGATTTTTGCACATCTTTTTTAACATGTAGGCATCAGAGCTGGACACTTCAGTCTCACTGGTGCTGTATGCAGAGATAAAGTCACCATCCTGCTACTCTCCACTTCTGTACATCCAAGGGTTGCATTAGCTCTTTTTGTTATATTTTGAAGTCACGATGAGCTGCTTGCCCAATATGACCCCGGCATCCTTTTCAGAGTCAATGCACTCCAGAATGCAGTCCCCATTCCCTAAGTATGTGCCCCTGGGATTTATCCCAACACTTCAAAGTCCCCAAGCAACATCAGTCACTTCAGTTCTCCAGTGACTCCAGAGACTCCCAATTTATTGCAGGATCTATTTCAAAATTGCTATCCTTGTTTTCAATCCCTTTATTCATAGGTGCTGGAACTAGCGGTGCTATCGCACCCCCTGGCTTGAAATGGATTCCATTATATATAGGGTTTACAGTTTGACTCAATGACTCAGCACCCCCATTATAAAAATTGTTCCAGCCTTTATTTATTTGCTCCAGTTGCCTTACTAGATCTAACCTATCTCCCCTTGTTATTGTCTGTATTGTCTGACGGTTCCAGTCAGGACGGGGGTCCAATTGTGGTTAGGCACAGTACAAACAGAATAAGAGACAGTCCCTGCACTGCAGATTTTATAAGACAGAGTTGAGATAAGCTGCTACAAGTAGGTTTAACAAGCAATAGGAGGGAAATGCTGGGGAAAGGATGAGGGTAACACTGCTAAGATTATGCTGTTACAGAGGGTAGCTGGTGCATGACCTGATTTCTGATTCAGGTAAGTATTCTTTTCTTTTCAAAAGATCTCTCTGCCTCTGATTATTTCTCAAGTTTTACATATACATATTCTAAAACCTCGGTTATGGCCTAATTTTGTGAATTAGAGCAGAAAAATGGGAGCACCATTGCTACCTTACATCCTCGGCTTTTCTATTACTCATCTCTTTTGGATCTCTTCATGGACTCTCGATACTGTAGCTTTGCATGGATTAATGAGGAAAAGTGAAGAGAGGAAAGTAACGAGAAGTAGTCACGTGACTTGGACAACAAATTGTCAGCTTGCTTTTGAAAAGATGAAAACTGTTGATGGAAGTGCCTACATTGGCCTACCCTGACTACAGTTTGTCCTGCAGAGTCTACACAGATACTAGCAATAAAGAACATCGGTGTGTGTATGGAGTGTGCTGGGTGTGCCCAGGCACACCCTAATGCAGGAGTGTCAACCATGTGGCCCGCGGACCGGATGCGGCCTGTGAACCCTTTTGGTCCAGCCCATGGCCGGAGAGTAGGACTTGCGGCGGAAAGTAAAATTCCGTGAGATCTCACGTCAGTGCGCAGGAACGTGAGATCTCATGGCATAGAGTAAAAGGCCTATTACTCTCTGCCGCTGAATTTCACTTTGCTGGGAGATTTCACAGCGGAGAGTAAAAGACCCAAGTTAGTATTTTTTTAAGTAAAGTTTAGTTGTTAATTTAAAAATAATTAAGTTTAGTTAAGTTCAATAAATGTTCGCCTTTAAAAAAAATTTTAAAAAATAAAAAATAAAATTCCCTGGGTGCACACCCTAATGCAATGTGCTGCGCACTCCTATGATAAAGAATGGGGGTCCGCACTAGCCCAAGGGCAAGCTGGTATAGAGAGGACGACTCTGTATGCTAGTAGAAGTGTATGTGGGTCAAAACAGAATGATGAGAGACGTAGCTCTTTCAAGTTGGGCGTTCTTGGCACCAATCTGAGCCAGCATTGAAAAGTTTAAGTAGAATCTGACGGCAACCACCTTTGAAGTGTATACTGACAACAACCCATTAGCACATTTAATACAGCAAAGTTACAGGCATTGGAACAAAGACGGGCCTCCAGATTAACCAACTTCAATTTTGTTGTGAAATATTGCCCTAGGGAAAATAATGCCAGTGCTGATGCATATCCAGACTGTCTACCAAGTTAGAATCAGAACATTATGATGAGGTGCAGGGGAGCTGGAAGTGCCACCTTTCCTTAATGCACCTTCAGAGGCATCAGAAAGAAGTTTGGCATTTCCAGATCCTCCAGGAAGAATGGTCAGAAAAACTCAAGATTCTAAAGCTGAAAATGGTAAATGAGGAGCCGATCCACAAAGGACCTAAAGTACATGAACAGAAAGAGTGACTGTGTGAACATCAATTGACGGAAAACAGTTCAAAGGTGCCCAGTGGACAAGCAATGGCTACTACATGAAGAAACCCCACATATAGATAAATTTCATGAAAAGAGGGACAGCCACAGGAACACTGAATTTGAGGAGCACTTCCAGCAGAAGAGAAGCAAAGAAGAGGACAGCAAGAGTGGAGCTGGATTTATAGCCAAGGAGAGGAAAAGATGATTCTTCTCTGAAGTGACACAATATGTTGTAGAGTAATCTCTTTTATTTTTGTTAATAACAATGTATTTGGTACTAACTGCACAGGATAGAATTATAGAAATATAGGGCTTGGGAGGTCATCAAGTCCAGTCCCCCACCCTGAGGAAGGACCAGTAATCCTAGACCACAGTTTATTATCATAAGTATTAAGTTTTTGGTAACATTCTATATTATTTATGCTCCTGGTACAATTTTGGGGTTTTCCCTTCTAAAAGTTCTAAACATTTAAAATGATCCCTTTTGTCTTGGTTTGCCTTGACCCCTCCTCAAAGTTAGCATAACCTAGCCTAGCCAGGACACTGCACAGCATCTGAGAATCTGGTCATTTATTTAGGAGCCTAAATCTAGGGCTGTGGGGCCAGATTTTTAAAGGTATTTAGGCACTTAAAGTGTCAGCTAGGTGTTTAGTTGGAGACCTATTGAAAATCCCACTCCAGCCATCAACTTTTGGCCTAAATCAAATAATGCTGTAGCGTATTAGAAGGTCTTTAATGTGTGGATAAAATTTATTGTCTCGAGCTTTCTGATTCTTATTGCATAGAACCACAGACTCTTTGAGGAGGATACCTCGTGGTAGAGGATGGATTCAGTTTTTAATACTTTGGCTTTCCTCTGACTCTCGTTTAATAGCAACATACACCACTAAAATAAAATGTCACTGTAGTACATGAACTTAGCCCGTACAGGTTTGTAATGTCATTAACCTACTGAAACTCCCTAAAGTTACAATAACTAAAACTTGGTAAAGCCTTCCACAAATATGGAAGTAAAGTGTGGCTGCATATCCAGGATAAAATCCTGGCTCCAGTGAAGTCAATGGCACTACTCCCACAGACTTCAATGCAGCCAGGATTTCACCTCCTACATATCTAGCTTCATCTATGATAGGCCCACTTACTGTATCAGTGCATATTCACACTGAAGAAATGAGTCCTAACCATGCTCTTGTTTTACCTCAAAAAGGACATTGCTGATGTGGAGAAAGGTACAGAACAGCAAAGGTAAGAGTTCTAGAGGTGGTTGCATGGGATATCTTAAAAAGGAAAAAAGTAAGACGTGACAAGATAGCTGCTCCCAAAACAATGAATGATTTAGAAGTACTTCTGCCCACTTAATCTCATCGCATAAGAGCAAGGTACACTTAATAACAATTGTCTGCCACCAAATGTAATATTGAAAGGATTCTAATTTACACAGCACATAGGAATAGCTGTGGAATTCAGTGCCAAGTAAAATCAGTTTGAGATTTGAGACAAAGAAATTAGTGGGATTGAAAAGGATGCTCTTTTGCATGCATCACAAGAACAGATTAATGTAGGCTGAAATTGAATAAAAAAGCAGTAAATCCAGTGACCAACTCCTCTCATGCTTCAGGGCATATTAGCTAATTGCTCACAGTGGGCCAGAAAGACTTTTTCCTCTGTGAGAAATCCTGGTATATTTGAGTAAGTGCAATTATTTCCTTTTTTCCATCTTTCTTTGAAGCATCACATATAGGTCGCTGGTGGAGCAGGGGTACTGAATGAATGTCACCACTATGGCAACTGCTGTGGGAAGCTTGGTGTGCTCATTTGCATATGAATACCCCACAAATTCATCCAAGTTTTGTCTATTTTTCTAACACTGATGATTTCTAAACTCTGGCCAGCAGGACTTGAATGGATGTTCACCCACCCCCTGCGATTCTCTGTTGACTCGGCAAATTACATGGCTGGCTATTTCTCTACCCAGCAAAAGGGCTGCAGGGACAAAGACATTTAGGGCTTGCTTCTCTCTAACTGATCGTAGTTTGAGGCCTGTAAATCATGAACTCAGAATAAACCAGAACATGAGGGTATTGAGTGTGTGTAATGAATCAGATCTAATTCACTACCAAAAAGCTACATGAAAAGATCCTTAAGGTTCCAAAGTGAAGCACTCAGAAATCAGAAAATTACAAAATTAAAGTAGCTGGTACAAATAACCCTTACTTCTTGTGAAATATGATAGAGGGTCTGATTTTCAAAATGCCTAAGTGATTTAGGTGTACAAATCCCATGGAAAGATGTGCTCCTAATTCACTAAATGCTTTTGAATTTCCAACTACTTTCTTTACTTACATAACTACATTATTTTTTTTCCAAAGGATGCCTGCCACATTCAGAGCACAAGATGAACAATGCTCAGTGAATGAGGCAGCTGTTTAATATTTTATTTTTATTCTCATTATTCAGTGGCTGGTCTCATGCTCTGCACAACAGCCAAATCCTCCCTGTATGAAAAATTTTTCTCCATAGGCTTTTCTGTAGCATCCATCACGGTAGTATCTGACTGCCTCACCAACGTTAATGAATATATCCTCACCAGACTCCTGGGAGATAAGGGAGGCTTCATCTTCATAGTACAGATGCAAAACTGAGGCATTGAGAGATTTAGGTCCAGATTCACAAAGGTACTTAGAGGTCTAAAGCCCAGACTTAGGCACCCAAGACCCAGTTCAGCTCCACAGCCATCCTGAACCCTGTGGTGCCCAAACTCACTCAGCACCTACGTTTCCAGGGTAGAAGTTCCTGCAGCACTGAAGTTTCTCAAGGAAGTTTCTCAATTTTCTCGAGGAAGCTTGGGGCAGATGCAGCAATAGAATTTATGATTCACAAGACCATCTTTCCTTTTCTAGAGGATCCCTGCCTTGCTCAGTGCACATCGCAACCTGTGCACTGAGCCAGAGCTGTCCTGGACTCCAGACCACTTAGTGACACAAACATGCCTCATTCTGTTTCCAATGTACTCAGTGAGTTAGATAGGTCCCCGCAGAAACAAACAACAAAGTATATGATCAGTATATGATCATACATTCATATAAAGATTATGTTGTCATACATATGCATAACATGACAGACAACAGTGCCACAGGCATCTTTTACTTTGTCACTTTCCAGGTTTTGAGCGCTTCATTATTTTTAATGTCATTTTTTTATGGAAATTCCAACATTTAAAAAAAAAAGAAAATCGTCTAACCAGAAATTTCATGTTCAGCAGTTGTGCTGGTCAATATATGCTATAAGTGAGACAGAAGCCTATACCTTATTCTATGCACACCTTTCTATACCATAGGAAAGAAGGCAAGCCTTGTCACTGCTCCTCCTCCTCCATATGCACCTTAATTACTATTAAGTAATTACTTATTTGTATCACTGTATTACTGAGGTTCCAATAATGAGCAGGGCCTCATAGGAAGATGCAGTCCCAATATGAAATACTTCTGATGCTACAAATCCCCTTCTCATGAAAACTGCAATTCTATTCCATTTTGTTATGCATGGATGTGTACTGGAATCCTTAGACATTATTCAATAGAAATTCCCATTCAGTGTGCTTGTATATTGCAAATTGTTAGCTTTACCATTGAACATAGGTCAGAGCTCATGTGCAAAGTATGGTTTAAAACCCTTATAACTTGACCACAACATACCTAGTTTTCACCAGATCGATGAAAAATGCATAAACCCAGGAACTACGTTTCTGATAATTTTCAAGTTTCCATCATCATTGCCAGAGGTGCTAGAATTTTCAGAAACTGAGTGCAACACATTTTTGTAGCAGAAGAACTACATATTTGTTTTCACTTCTTCTGCGAGTTACAAATGTCTCAATCATTTTAATGCAACTTGCACAAAACCATGTGCTCCCTGACTTATGCATAACAAATTTTAGCTGTAAAAGGTAAAACTTGGAGAAAGTTAAAAGCATCTGAAAATTGCCCTTTGGAATAGAAATACTTAGGCAATCTTCACTATAGATTTCCCTAACCATGATATCTGTATTTCCAAAAGATTATTTAGAAAAGGAAAACAGGATATAAAATACTAGGTCAGAACAAGGAACCATCAGGTTAGGTATCTTTATTTATGCGAAGGCCAATGAATGATGTACCAGAAAAAACATTCATCACCTAACTACATCTGTGGCCTGCAAACTCAGTTGTGCGCCTCTGGGAAAATGCATCTCGCAAAGATTTTTGCTCATGAGGTTTTTGCTATGGAATAAATTTCCAGAGGGGAGCAGACTAATCCAGTAATCTGACCACTTTCAGGGCTTGCTGCAACATCCTCCTCTTTGACAAAGCATTTCCACCAAAATTAGTATGAAACAAAATTAATTCTTCCCTGTATAGGGAAGAGTTCTTCCTACTTTATGCAGGGAGGGGAGAAGATCTGAAAACCTCACCGAAGTCTTAGGGACCTCACCATAGACTCATAGACTCATAGGTCAGAAGGGACCAATATGATCATCTAGTCTGACCTCCTGCACAAGGCAGGCCACAAAACCCTACCCCTACACATTTATAACAACCCCGAACCCAAGACTGAGTTATTGAAATCC
>ML675603.1:100527132-100780938 GCA_007922155.1 Mesoclemmys tuberculata | reverse complement strand
CGCCGCGGGCGGAGCGCAGCGTCGCGCTGCCCCGGGGTGGGCTCAGCGCGCGGCGGGGGGCGCCCCCGGGGCCGAGGGGCCGTGCCCCGAGCGCGCGCTGTGCCCTGCGGGCGGCGGGTCAGCGGGGGGTGCGATCCGGCCGCGCTCGTGGCACGTTCCCCTTACGTAACCCACCCCCGGGGGCTAGAGAAGCGGGCGGGGACCTCCTGCGGCAGCTCCCAGCCTGGCCTCGTCTCTCCTTTGGGCGACGTTTCCCCTGCCGCCCGGGTAGGAGCAGGAGGGAGGCGCCGTGTAAAACTGTTTCCCTTTTCGGAGCGGCTGGCAGCCCGGTGCTGGCAGCTGGGAGCCCGCTCCAGCTGCGTCTTGTCTGATCCTGCTGCAGGATGGAGCCCGTGAGCGCTGGCAGCCGTACCCTTGAGCAGGGCTCCTCTTTCCACGCCCCTGCTTCCAGGACATGCAGCAGTGCACACGCACCTGCCCAGGGAGAGCTGTAGTCTTGCCTGGTTGATGCCAGGGGTGACTGATTAGCCTGAGTCCAGAAGTGCTCGCTTGATTCTACGCAGAAGAAAGTGCTGGCTTCACAGAGCCGTTCACCCAAATCTTGCAGATGATACCTGGCTCTGCATTAATGGTGGAAATATTAATTGTATTCGACGTTAGGAACGTAAGGCTACCCGCTCCTTTTTAGCGAGTCCTGCTTAAGTCTCTCTTGAGTTTTGATACCGACCCGTCCCAACTTATACAGAGTGTGGTGGGTAGAAAGGATTCACTTATTAAAAACGTTCCGGTGTTAGTTAGCGTTGTGCCATGTAAAGTTACACAGAACAAATCTAAACAGCCCTCCACAAATCCCAGCATCTGGCCTACAAGAACACTTCCAGACGGACCGCAAGTTAAAAAGCAAAATTCAGTCTACAAGAAAGAAAACAAAACTGTGAGCAGACAAACAATTACATTTGTTTCACAGCTGGTTAATTATAAAAATAAGTAGTTGAAATTACTACTTCAAATCCAGCTAAAACTGGTGGTTTCTGAATGTCTGCAGCTACTCTCTTAGACAAGTAGGTTATTTTTTTTTCTTCATTAGTATTGCAAGTTGTTAGTGTTTAGCTATTCAAGAATGAAAAAGGATTTTTTTTTAAATTCAGAAATTTGGTACAGTGCAGAATTTTTAAATTCTTACTTGGGAACACAGTTTCCCCCTGGGAACACTTCAAAATGTCACTGGGCAGTTTGTACAGAGACTTGCCTTTCAGTTTGACATAAATCAGGAAAACTTTGAAATGTGATTTTATTTTCACTGCTCCTGCTGCCAGGGAGAATCTTTTCACACAGCTCTACTTCTGTCTTTAGATAACATGTCCTTTATAACAGGTGCACAGCTCAGTGGGACTCAAAGATTTTATTTCTGTTAAAATGAAAATTGAGAACGAATGGAGAAGGGTAAAGAATTTTCATTATAGCTTGTGTTCTTAGGTGTAACAGATTGTTAATAAGAGCACAGATATGAAAAGATTCCATTTGTTTGTTTCTTAAAATTTCAGCAATCATTTTCGTTTGTTCTTGCCAGTTGCCAAATGTCTTTCAAAATACCAGTGTATCACTTGTGACTGCCTAAGTGCAATGTCCACTGTTAAGTATTAAAATAGCATTTTATGGAGCCAAGCACAGAACTTAGTTAATATGAAACACCCCCTGTCCCCATGTGCACACCCCCCACACTGTTATTACATTTAAGACTAATGTAACTGGAAAAAGGTATGCATACATTGAAATTTATGCATAGCAGTTATTTATCATTATATCTTAATACTTGTTTTACGGTATAGATTGGCTGTGCTGAAAACAGTGCTGTTCTGATTTCTGACATTCTAGCTACACTACATACAGACAAATGCAGTGTGACTTTTCCTAAACATTGCTTTGTCAGAGCCTTCAACTTTAAACAAAAACTAGAGGTCTTAAGGAGGAGAGGCAATTAGGGCTACCTGATGGTTATGTGTATCCTCTATGCACTGACTAACAGATTTAATTGCATGTCTAGGTATAGACTGACTTGAGGATAAGCTATCTAATGTTTCAGTCTGGATAAATAGCTCGACTGAAATGTGAGCTCTTAAAGGAAAAGCTAGTGTAGTTACCAGGTAAAGTAGCAATAAGCCATAGAAAATCTAGCATGCTCTTGCATTACATAACTTACTTGTGTCATACAAGTCTTATTTCTCCGCAGTATAAAGATGAGCCAGTATTTACAAACCAATTCTGATTTTCTTTGCAATGGTTCTCATAACAAGAACATCACTTTCTTCATAGGCAGGAGGGGTTCTTATGTTCTTCTACTAGCCAGCTAAAATGCTTGAGTTTAGCAGCTTTCATGACGGGTATGTGCATGCGCTAGAATCCAAGTGGCCATACTATCCTGTACTCCATTTCTGCTCTAAGTTTGGGTTTTTATTGCTTTTGGATTGCCAGTTGTTTTGGTGGTGGGAATGAGATCTGCTGGGTTTCTGGGTTGAGTGTGTGGCTGAATATCAGAATGCAAAGGCACTAACAGCCCTTGTTAGGCTGCAAGAGCCTTTTTCCACCCATGGGAATTTATCTACAGCAGTGGTTTCCAAACCTTTTTTCATTCTCAGCCTCCCAAAAATTTAAAATTAAGAATATGCATATGGAGAATCCTTTGGAAATCTTAGACATTGGTCCATGGACTTCTAGGGGGTCCACAGACTCTGGTTTAAAACCACTGATCTACAGTACTAGTGACACAGTGTTTCTCAGGCTGATTTTGTGCTGGCCTTGTTTTCTTGGTGTGCAGTAATTTAGGATATGTCTACACTCTGGGGACTATATATCCCAGGCATTCTGGCATAACCCTATACAGTAAACATAGCCTACAGTGACAGAAGGGGTTTTTCTGTCAGTGTAGTAACACCACCTTTCTGAGCGACAGCAGCTAGATTGATGGAAGCATTATTCTATCGACCTTGTGTTTGTGCTGGGGGTTAGGTCAGCAGACCTGTGTCACGTAGGGGTGTGGATTTTTCCAACATAGTTATGTTGACCTACATTTAAAATGTAGTCCAGATGTAAGTGTGAGTTCCTGTGAACAGGGGGAAAATCTTTCTCTCTGTTTTGGTGGTACGTGTGCACAAGACAGAGAGAGGATGGTGGGGCAGTTAAATGTGCTTTTTCTAAGAAGAGGAGATGTTTCAGAACTTTAGACGAGGCAGCAGGTAGACAGTTGGACTTTTAAAAGATAAATAAATAAGGGGGAGCCTAAACTGTGCCACTCTTTGAGGTTTCTTTACTGTTCTTCTTTTTTCTGTTGTTGTTTTTGTGCATATGCGGGTGTGTGTGCACACGTGTCTTTTGTGGAGTTTGGATTTTAAAGCATTTAAACATCTGGTTCTGGAATAATGCCAAAGAGCAAGAGTGACAGGCCAGACATCTTCAAGGCTCGTGTGGTTAATGCAGATGCCGAAACTTTCCCTGAATCTACATGCTGCTGTCCTCGACTACAGCTCTCACAGAGGTAGTCGCTGCCAAATGTGACTTGCTTCAGCGTGCTTTTGTCTCTCAAAGTTTAAATATGGGGGACATCAAACAAAATGAACACGTTAGAGGGATGTTTGATGAAAATTGACCATACAGTGAAGCCCCGGAAGCTAACAGCCTATATCACTGAAAGGAGCGCATAAAACCAGCATGCCTGTTCCTAACAAGGTATTAAAGGCAACTTTTAGTACAACATGGAATGGAGTATTTAGCCCAATTCTGCTGACTAAGGAATCCATGTCTTGGGAGGACCTGAGACCTTTTGATTTTGGAGTTAAATGTTAAGGACTCTGTTTATCTTGGAAGGACTTAAAGGAGCACCTACTAGAGACATTGTCTACAACAGGTAACAGTTTGACTTTCCTCTCAAAAGAAAAAGACTGGAACAGAATCTTTCAGGCAGCCTGTATTAGGGTATGTCTCACTGGTAACGTAAGCAGGCATAGCCATGCTACCTTCAGTTTAGCTAGCACAGGTAACAATAGCCGCGTAGACACAATGGCTTCAACCAGAATACATACCCAGGGTCCTTGGAGGACTTGTACTTACATTGCTAGTCTGTGTTGAAGCCTGTGCTGACACATGATGTTGTTACCTGCATTAGCTAGACTAAAGCTAACAGAGGCTATACCTATCTCTGCTGTGATCACACCTTCACTTGCAGTGCACTCTCACAAGCTAAGCAATGTTGGGATGTACCAGTACTTAAATGGCTGATCATAAAAAAACTCACAGGTGGTTTCAGAGGTAAAACCGACAAAGCCATTCATTCATAGAGTTTAAGTCCCAAAGGGGCCATTAGATCATATAGTCTGACTTCCTGGTTATCACAGACCATTAAATTTCACCCAGTTACACCTGTCTTGCGCCCAATAACTTGTGTTTGCCTAAAGCAGAAAGATATCCAATCTTGCTCTGAAGAATCCACCGTTTCCCTTAGCAGTTTGTTCCAATGGTGAATCACCCTCATTAGTTAAAATGTATGCCTGAATTCTAATTTAAATTTGGCTCCAGCTTCCAGTCATTGGTTCTTGTTGTGTCTTTCTCCACTAGATTAAAGAGCCCTTTGTACTTAGTAACTTTTCCGGTAAAGGTACTTCACTGTGATCTCTTGATCTTCTTTTTGATAAACGAAACAGATTGAGCCCTTAAAGTCTCTCGCTGTAAGGCATTTTTGCTAGCCCTCAAAACACTTTTGTGTCTCTCTTCTGCATCCTGTCCAATTTTTCAACAGATCATGACTGTTTGTGGTCATTAAAAATCCCCCGGTACTTATTGTAGTAATAAGGCTGTTAACTCCATTTTCCTGACCAAATTCCATTCCTGTTAATTACATTTTAACTGATTTCCTGCTGGATTTTTAATTGCTCGCAGTACTCCGTGTGCTAAATTGTTGTATAGAATTGCTGTGTGGTGTTGAACAGCTGCTGTGCTACTCCCCATGTTAATGGTGAGTGAAATGATCTCTTGTTTACCTCTTGGAGTGCTGAGTCCTCATTAGCAATGTTTTGGAAAAGCGCTTTAAGATCCACGAATGAAAAGATGCTATGGAAGTTAACAGTAGTCGTATACTGTAGAAAAGAAGTCATAAACGAGTGGGTTAGGCTGATACAAAAGCTCTACCAAGGTTAGTGGTTTATTTTAAGGCTTAATTTGGCCCAAGATCTTATCTGGAATTAAAGGCTACTGTTAGTGGAACTCTGGAGCTGTTTGTTTAATGAAATAACGGAGACAGTTGAGAAGGGCTACCAGGTGCAAACAGAAAAGGAATACTTGAAATTATCACTTTGTATGACGGTTTTGTCCTGTCATTTCCTTGCTATGCTGTAAGGAAATGACTAGACGGAACAGTTGTGGCTCCTCTTATGCTGTATTTTAATTCAAGTGAATTTGGACTCAGTGTTTTCATTGCAAATTGTGGAATATTGTTCATATGATTCTGTGAAACCTATGGTGGACCTGTTGGCCTAGTTCCTGCCTATGCATGGGCAATTGCAGAATGTTGTGGGCCTGATTCTTTGTTCCACCACAGTCCATTGGAGCTACTCTGCCGTCAGATGACAACCCGGCATATCTGGGAATTGATTCAATGCTGAGGGAATCCTCAGGTGAGGCAGAGGTTGTATGGTTGACAATAACTCATCATACAGTTCACCTGTATACGGACAGGACGACGTGTGATGTCAGACATGTACATTGAGGTTGCCATGTTGGAGTACATTTTTTTGTGTGATGGTGTGATTGTGAAGAATGTGGTATGTGTATTATATTACTGTACGTGAAGTAGAGAAGTGTATGTGACTTACTTATAGGGAGTGGAGTTGTCAGTGGGATGCATGTGTGTTGGATTAAGGCAGTGGTTCCCAACCTGTAGCCCGTGGGCCAAAAGTGGCCTGCAGGGGCTTTCAAAGTGGCCTGCCATTCCCCTCCTGCTGGATGCAGAAGGGAGCCGCTGCCTGAGGACGCAGGTGGAGCGTGTTGCCGTAGGGGTGGGGACTGCTGGCAGAGGACTGGTGGCCCTTCAGGGTAGTAAACATTGTATCTGTGACCCTTGAGCCAAAAAGGTTGGGAACCACTGGGTTAAGATATGTTAAAGAAGGATATCTTACCTGGATATATCCTTGCTTTTAAGGGTTTACGTTGGGGCGTATTCCCCTTTAAGCAACCTGGGAAGGTTTCTGTTTTCTTTGTGGAAATATAACTTATTGATAAATGAACTTATTTTATGTACATCAGCAATCTGGCAACATTTATAAATTATATAGTAGATAGCTTTAGATTTTGTAATAAAACCATAACAGCCATTCGGTTCTCAGATCAGAACCAAGTCTTTCTTTTTTGTTTCTTTTGTCTTAGGCAATTGTTTTGGATGTGTAACTTCATAAAAGTCTGAAATCCTATTTTTGCAACCTAAAAGAAGCATTAGGAAAGGTGTGTAATCAGTTTTTATTATTATTATTATTTATTTTATTACTGTGTATGTGAATTGGTGTCAGTGAGCATTTCAGCAGTGGTCTTTAGGCAGCTATGTATAGTCTACCCTGCCTTGCTCTGTCCATAGTGCTAGGCACAAGTACACTTAAAAAAAAAAAAAAACTCCATAGATTTTTAGCCACACAGTTCCCCAAAGCCAATGAAATGAACGAACGTTGCATCTTTTACAATGCTTTGAAAAATTATGGAAAAGATCTTTAGGCTTCACTTTTCAGTGAACAGCACATGGCCCACATCCCAGAACTATCATGCCACTCACTGATTAAGTTGAGTGCTCAGCACCTTGCAGCTTTGGGCCCTAATTGAAAGAAATTCAGTCCAGAGCAGAGCTCAAAAAGGGACTGCATTAGCTGTGATTCTTACTGATCGCTATAGAGGCATTGCAAGGGAAGCTTGCATTGAATTGCCTCGAGCAACTACATCTGAATGAGAAGATTTCATTTTTCTGGCTGCTAATCCCTTTACTCAGTATAAATGTTGACCCAAAAATGAGGGGAAAATTCCATCTGTTGAGTTTTGTCCCTGCTTCTTTAATTTGACATAATTACAGACAGAAAATAGACAGAATTCCCTATAAATGCAAGTATAGAATATTTGTAAAACAACAGCAGAATCAAATTTTGTCTCTATTTAAGCAAAACAGACAGAAATGTAATCAGGAAAAAAAATAGAACGGTCTGTATGCTGTACGCTAATGTTTACACATAACCCCTCTGGGATTTAGAGAGCATGGCCCCCTTAAAGCCTTGTTCTGAGGGAGAGGAAGTGCTGGTTGTTCCAGGGGGATAGGAGTGGAGAGAGAGAGAGAGTGACAGATAAGTGGGCATGTGTGTTCCAGTAGCTGCAGACAGAGGCCTACAGTGAACAGGCCTAAATGTAGTGAAGCAGCCAAGAACTGGTCCGAAGCCCGGGAGGAGCAGAATGGCCAACGGGATGCCCCTGGATGGGAGCCAGGAGCAGCATCATGCATGGGAGGAATCCCCTGAGGACAAACTAGAGCCAGACCCGATATCACTATCTCCGAGAGCTGTATGAGGCCATGAGTACTGGGGCTTGTGACTTTGCTTTGGGAATAAGGAGGGAGGCTGTAGCTAGCTAAGTGGGGAGGTTCTTGCTCTGTGTGGGTTTGCAGAGAGCAGCAGAAGAGGGCATTGGAGGGGTTTGTTGGGGAACGTTTACTGGCACCCAACATCACCAGGAGCACCCAAGACTCACTGCTGGATGGGAACTGTGCCCAGGATACCTGAATTATGAGTCCAGACGCAGTGTTCAGTCCCCAAGGATCCTCATGTTGGCTGTAACCCTATTTTCTACCCCTGTTGTTTTTCCCCATTCATCATTCTATAAATAAATACTTCCTTTCCTTATATTCGTTGAACTATTCAGGTGGGGGTGGGTTTTTTTTACTGCTGGGGATTTGGAACAGGTGCCCTACGGTAGAAGGAAGTTTCCCTGCTGCATTCCAGGGCAGGCCTTTTCTTGGCCAGAGCTGCCCCCAAAGCAGACTCCATCTTGGCCACGAGGGCACTATAGTTACTTTTGGTGGCCCATATGGGGAATTCAACTGGGAAGTCTCTGAAGCTTGGGATGTGCTTCCCCACCATTGGGGTGGAACTCGGTCCCCTTCTAGTGGTGGCTAGGCCAGCTAGAGGTTGGTGAGCCTCCTTCAGCCTTGGCTAATAGAATAATGTCTTTTAGCTCCGGCTTTAGTGACTCATGCGTTAAGATTAAGAGGTCCCAGGTTTGACCCTGTTGCTGATGGCCCATTCAGGAGCATTTGGCCTGTACGGGTACGTGCAGTACACACGTGCATGCACCTATGTCCTGCACCTTAAGCACTCCTTTGCAGAGCAAAGAGATGCCTGAGTAATTTTCCTCTCAGCCAAAAAAGCATGGAGAGGGGATTACTAGAAGACCTGTGCCATGAGGTGTGGCTCTCAGAAATCAAGGGTGTGCTGGTGGCAGTGTTCCCAGAAGAGATGGAACCCAGTGAAACTGAGAACAGCCTAGATGCAATGGGAGCATTTGGGAGAGTGAAGATGCACAGCCAAATTTACAGCCGTGTAGTGAAGGGCATGGTATTTCTATGTACTCACTCCAAGAAGCATCTGGATAAGGTTCTGTGAGAGGTGCAAGTGAGATTTACTTCCCTGGAAAGTCCTGGGACGGTTGGTACACCTGCATCACCTGCGGTGGATCCATTAGAGGAGAAACTGCGGGTTCTGATGGTGGATGAGAGGAATTAATCTTGACACTGGGAGATGCTCCAGCACCTGCAGAACCCAGCCTGGTGGAGTGGGCTAAAGAGCTGGGGAACACTCTCAAAGATGCATTGAAACTGGCATGTGAAGGTGCATCAGATAAGTGGTTACATTCTTTCTCAAAGGTGTCACTCATACCCTTTGGGGCAGAAGATTGAGCCCTGGAAGGATTTTGTAGTGCCCCTTGTCCAAGAGTGGGAATACTCTGATATCCAGAAGCAGAAATGGGTGCTCAGGAGTATGCGGGGACCTACTATCCAAACCATCAAAGCCCTGAAAGGTTCCCAACCAGCTGCAACAGCGCAAGACTATTTAACCGTTCTTGAGAACATCTACAGAACCATTGACACGGGTGAAGACCTGTATTACCATTTCCATCACACCTATCAAGAGCCTCACAACTGGCTGTCATATTTTGTCAAGATACCAGAGGACTTGCTGCAGCAGGTAGTGCGAAAAAAGGAATCCCACTAAGCGTACTGATTCCACTAGTTTGGACCAGATCCTTCGGGGCATCCAGTAAGACGGGATGAGGATGTGGCAATTGTGGCTGCGGAAGCAGGCCCCAAACCCACCCCATTCCATGATCTCATTTGAGAGATACATAAAAGAGGAGGAGTGATCATTATGGTTGAACGCAGTGGTGTGGCTGAAGAAGGTAAGGAGTTATACTGCCACGGGGCTTGAAGCAAGAGAGGAAGCCCCATCGGTGGCAGCAACTCTGAGAGAAATGACCTGAGAAATGGCCATGGTGAAGGCTTAGGGACATGCCCTGCCACCCACAAGAGGGGAGAGTAGCAGGAGGGGACCCCAAAGGGAGCACAATTGAAGGGGTGATAGTCCACAAGATTTTGTTACAACTGTAGGAAAGTTGGGCCTATGCCTCAAACTACCAGCATGAGACAGGCCATGCAGCTGTATCTCGAAGGCTGTAGCGAACTGTTGGGGAGCTTCAGGGAAATGCCAAGGGGGCTTAGGGAAGGAGCAACCAAAGGCCCTGAAAGTCCAAAGTTCCCCAGCACAGACCAGACATGGATTACCCGAATGGACGGATAGGACCCCAGGCTGTAGTGCCCATTTGAATTAGAAGAACAGTTGTGCGAAAGCATTGTTGGACAGTGGATGGCCAATCATCCTACTTTACTAATCTTGCTACCGAGAACACTAGTGGTACTTACCACTGCGTCACCTGTCCAGCCTGATGGTGTGGGGGAATGGTTGTGAGTCCTTCCCTTATCAGGGATATATCCTTTTGAAGTTCCAATTTCTGAAGGACATCACAGGGGTAACCCAGGAAATAGAATTGTTGGCACTGTCCTGCCCAGATCCAGAAGGAAGAGAGTGTGCATCCTTAATCCTGAGGACAAATGCAAACCTGTTCCAGAGATGGGCATGGACATTCCATGAGATGGTGGGAAACAACTATCTGCAGAAACTGCTGATGCTTGCTTTACATAAAGCTGCATACTGGCGAGTGACGGGGGGGGAGCATCCCAAGAGGAGAAGGCGGCTAAACCCAGATTGGGGATTCCTCTCTTCCTGCTGAGTGGAAGGACTGCCTGTGTGAGAAGTTAGTCAAAACGAAGGCTGTTTTCTTCAGGCACAAGTGGGATGTAGGATGTTCTCATGATGTGGAACACCATATCCAAATGGAGGACAATCAGCCTTTATAAGAGGGGTCAAGATGATTATTTTCCACTAACATCAAAGATGTGAGGCAGCACCTACAGGAACTGGCTCAAGTGGGTATCACTGAGGCATCCAGAAGCCCCTACACATCATCGATTGCTGTAGTGCAAAAAAGAAGTGGCAAGGTGTGTATGTATGTTGACTATTGAACTCTGAACCGGTGGATGTTCCCCAACCAATACACAATGCCCCAGATGGATGATACCTTAGATAGCCTGAACGGCAGTTGTTGGTTCCCAGTATCCACTGCAGAGATCAAGAACCATCAAGTATCCATGGCACCAGATGACAGGGAAAAGATGGCATTCATCTGCTTCTTGGGATTTTACCAATCTAATCGCATGCCCCAGGGGGTGTCCAGGCCTCCAGATACATTTAAACAACTCATGGAGGGGGTGATAAGGGATATGCACTGTTGAGTGCCTGGGGTGCCAGGATGACATTGTGGTATTTGGGCACACTTTAGGAGAACAGGAGGCTTGACTGTGCAAAATCCTGGAACTTTTGGAAGAAGCTGGCTTCAAATTATCCCTAGACAAGTGCATCATCTTCCAGCTGTTTGTAAGGTATGTGGGGGACGCAGCGTCTACAGATGGTATAACCATGGATCTGGAGAAGGTGAAGGCATTAACCTCCTGGCCAAGGCCCACGATCCTCAAGGAATTACAGTCATTTATGGGAATCTGTGGCAATTACTGCAGGTTCATAAAGAATTTTTCCCACATTGTACACCACTCATCAAGTAGGGCTCTTGGCATTAAAGTGGACTGTGAGAGAAGTTACATGATTATCTCTGTGGCAGAGGCTCGCAAACTGGGGGGCACAGAATGTATTCTGGGTGAGCGTGAGAAGCTTTAGGGGAAAAAAATTACTGTGCACATTCAAAGCTGGGCAGCTGGAAAGCAGCAGTTGCTGGACCAGCTCTGACGGCAGCTATCCGGTCAAATCTCCTGAAGGAGACCATTTTGCTAAAGGAATCGATCCACCTATTGGTTCAGGATAGGAAACTTTAATGAGGGCAGAAGCGTCCCCTTGGCATCACCCAAAGCAGTTGCTACTACCACAGAAGTACTGGCGAGGGGTGTTAGAGGCCTGCGACAGTTGAATGGGATACCTGGGAGTACAGCCGTTGGAGGCCCTGGTTAAGGTGGGATTCTGTTGGTCTAGGATTGGGCATGACATCACCCGTCATGTTGGCACCTGCATTAGGCATATCCGGCAGGCAGCTCCTCTTGTCAACATCACAAGTTCAGCATCCATGTGTCTTTATGGACTTTCAGTCATTAAAGCCTGACTGCCAGGGTGCTGATAATATCTTTGATGGTGACGGACTGTTTAACTCATTACGCCGAGGCTTACTCCACCAAAGATCAAACCATGGTTGCCAAGATCCTATGTGAAAAGTTCTTCATTCGCTACGGGCTGCCCATGAGACTAGTCTCAGACCAGGGATGGGATTTTGGGAGCCAGTTAATAAAAGAACTGTGCAAGATGAGTCGCACACACCCCCTTACCATCCGCAAGAGGATCTGCCGCCAGAACAATTCAGCTGCACATTGCACAACATCTGGGAATTCTGGAACCTTAGCAGCAGAAAGACTGCAGCGGGCAGGTGGAGCACGTGGTACATGCCTATAGCTGCACTCGACGCACTGGAGCTGGGTGCGCACCACACATGCTGATGTTCGGTTGAGAATCTGGGCTGCCCGTCGATTTCTGTTTGGGTTTCTTCAGATGGGGCACTCCGGGGAACATATTTGGGATATAAGACCTGCTCGAGTGATCAACTGAAGGGGGCATGTCAGATAGCAAGAGAAGCCTCGGGTCACCAGAATCAGGGAAATTCTGAAAACAAAGCTCATTATGTCTGGTGAGTGAGGTAACAGGCGCTCCAGATTGCCAATCGAGTTTTGGCCTGGAATCAGGGAAAACACAAAATTTCTGATCATTCGGAGTTCCACCCGTATGTTATAGAGGAGAAACTGGGGGAGCAGCCAGTATATTGGATATGCTTAGAAGGCAGTCACAACCCCGCCAGATTCTCTCCACCGGAATCGTTTGTTACCTGTGGCACACATACTGTTCCCTAATGAGGATGTTTCCGTGGATTCTGTGCCTGCTGGCCCCATGAGTTGGACGTGGTCCCAATGATGAAGATCTGTCTGGTCTGCGCAGACACCCAGCTCTGTCTGTCCCACTCAGTTGGCATAGAAGGCTCTAAATACAGTAAAATTGCCACAGTTCTTTCCTTTGGATGGGAAGCAGGCCATGTGTAACGCCAAGGGAAGCTGCATTCTTTGGCATCCCTTGGAGCAGTTGTTCACAGTGGCTATCTGTGTGTCACTGTAACTTAGGGATTGGAAAGCAGGGACTGGAGATGGGGGTGGTATAGCTCCTGTATTAGCCTTTGCAAGGCAGGCAGTCGTTACAGAACACTGGTACAAGTGCTGATTATTCCCCTTCCCCCCCACCCAGGCAACCTCAGTGGAGAGTCCAATTGGGATTTGGCCCTGCATGCCTATCTTTTTGCTTTAAAAAAATGTCTGTCTTCCCAAAAATAATATGGACTGAAGCTTTACACGTTTAGTTCACAAAATGTTTGACCTTGTCAAAACCAGCCAGCAGCTGAATAGTTGTGTGGTTTTTTTTTTGTTTTTTGTTTTGTTTTAAAAAAGACTGACTAGAGAGGAGAGTAATAATTCAAAACTGTTTTAAGATACTTTCTCAGCTAGTTCTTGTGTCTGAGAAATTGGGGCTGGGAATAATTATACACTGTGTAGTTAGAATAAATTGGATTGTTCTAACCCCTGACTCCTCTGCCAGGGGATTACACTATAATTGGTATGAAAGCTTAGTGTCTTTCCATAGATAATGATGAAACAAGGTTTCCGTTATAAACCTCATTTGTGATATCCACTACAACCATCTGAAAGCAAGATACTTGAAATCTGAGGTGTGGTCCTATGCCAGGCCAGAATATCTCTGGAAAGCTTGAAACAAATTGGACAAAGCATTTGGGAAAGGAAATAGGGAGGTTCAAAACTGTAGGCAGTCTCACTTTTGAGATTTTTCTAATGCTTTTTTGGAATGTCAGATCTCAAAAATGGTTTGGTGTAGATATCTTAAATTTGAGCTAGTAGGCTGCCCTTAGTGAGGAATGATATCTTTGTTTAGCTCTGTATGGGGTGAGAGAATGAACAATACTTACACTTACTCTAGGAACATCAATATTCTGAACACTTCATACGGGCTCATGCGTCTTTAGACAAAATATATATTGACTTGCTCTGTGCTTCATAAGCAGTACATCGGGGCCTTGATGCAGCAGGTCACAAGGTTCTGGGCTGGAAAGGGTCTGCAGTAACTGCTGTAAAACATGCAAGATCCACAGATGTTTCTGCAGGGCTTGTAGAATACTGAAATTATGAACTCCACAGGATATTTAAAGCCAGTGAAGCCCTCAGGTCTCCCTTATTTAAGGATTGGTAAATATAATCTCTTCTCTCATTTAAAAAAACCTAATGCTCTAGCAGTAAATTTACAGCCCTTCTTCCTTGCAAGATAAACAGATGTAAATCATCATAAACTGATCTCCAGAGGTGAAAGTTTGTCAGTGTCCTAAAGATCACAGGTTCATGCATCCTTTATGGCTACCGAACACTGGCAGCTGGGTTGCATGGAAATGTTAGCTGTAGGTTCCTGCATTTTTGGGAGGACCCCAGATCATTATGTGGCTTCCACTGATGGTAATAAAACAGATGTGCTCTGGCTGGTTACCTGCAGCTGAGTCACCATCTCTGCTGAGTAAACTGGGTAATCTGCGGTCGCAAGGAACGGCAGCTCAGTAACATGGGTGGAAATGGGAGCGTGGATGAGGTATGGAACTGTAAATAAAGGACTTCTGCATTATAATCTCAGCTCTAACATGAATTTTTTGTGACCATGGTCAAATCACTTATGCGGATTTACCAATAGGTGTAAGAGGGTCTAAAAAGGTATAATTAACACATTGAAAAAGGAACCCCATCAATTTTTTTAAAAAATCACACTTGTTTCAGAACATGCTGAACTCCTGGGCTCTGAAAAGTAGGCCTCTTTGAGGTATTTCATCTGGATACCCAGCATCACTAATCACCGCTGAAAACCTTGGCTGTGGTGTCCGTGCTTGCTTAGTGCTAGGTTGACTCCAGGACATGGATGACATGAAGCTGGATCAAGCTCCAGCAGGACAAAATGAAACCAATACGGGTCAGTTGGGGAAGCATTTTGTGATGGTGGTGGTGCCTCGCTTACCCTTTGTCCAAGAGAATTTCAGTTTGTAGTTGATTTTTGAATCCCAGATTGGTTCTGGAGTGCCAGATGGCCTCAGTGGCCAAAAAGCTGCTGTTTTTAGTCTGTTTGATAAATTGGCACAAACACCTTGTTGCAGGTGAGGATCTTGCCATAGTACTCTGAACCTTTATGGCTTCTAGACTGGGATGTCGTCATGTGCTCTATATGGGGTGATCACTGAAAACCTCCTGGAAGAATCAGCTGGCAAAACGGAGCTGCCGACTGATGTCAGCTACCACAGCAGTGGCCTACCACAGCAGGTCTTGAAACATCACTCTTCATGCTTGTTGCGGGGTGCAATTCAAGATGTTGATATTGACATATACAGTCCTGTTCAGCATAGTCCTGGCTATCAGAGATTCTTTCTTTCTCTCTAGGAATCTGTGACAGTTAAAATCAGTTGCGGCACTGGAGTTCATAGTTCCGAGATTCAGACTTCTGTGGACAGGGAGCAGGGGATTCTCACCAAAGGGACTTCTACTCCAGAATTCACTTTCCCCCTGGTTTGACAGAGCTGGAGTTTGTAGATCTTTGTGGCTTGGTTTTAATGCCCTTCTCTTTTCTTAGGCTGCATCAACCCTGGGGTTTTTCTTAAAATCTGTCACCCTTGTTTTAGAATCAGCAGGAACATGAATGTAGGTTGGTGTCCTGTGTTTCTAACAACATATACCTTAATTCTTTTTAGAACAAATCTAGGCAGCATGTTGGTAAAACTGCTTGCGAATGGTCTAAACTAGCACTCCCATGGGGAAGCTGCAATGATGGGTGACTTGCAAGACCCTCATTGCAGGAAAGGTTTAATTCTTGTGACTTTTCTAATTAAATCTGTCTGATTTCTGCAGGGTTTGGTTTTGTTTTTTAAATTTGTGCCCAGATAACTTGTATTAGGGTACCTTTTATATATCAAAAATAAAATAACAGGAATTTAATATTGTTAGCTGCCCAGAATTTATGGTTTTAGTATGAAGACCTCTCCTTTTTTAATGTAACTTATTTGGAGCTCTGCGTCTTTATTTAAACCTTTAAAAATATGCAGTGCTGCATCACAGTCTGAGCTGTATCACTTATGTTTATGGTGCAAGTTTATCATGTAATGGCACTACAAAGCTCTTTTTGTTGTAATAGTCTTTGTAACAAGATTGTCTATAATGTAGGGCTGCAAAACTCTAGCTTCAAGAAGTTCATTATAAACTCCTACTTCACAATAGACTGCTCTCTCAACAAAGACTCCTACAGAGAGGATGAACTCTGTTAATAATAGGTAAAAAATATACAGTAATTGTATATGATTTTGTTAACAGAGCAAAAGTAATGGCTGGGAAAACCTGTGAGGGTCTAGGTGAGAGTTGTGTAGAACTAACTTAGATACTTTATTGAGCATATGAATTCTGAAAATAAAATGTCCCGCTGCTAAAAGTAAGCTAATATAGTGATTTCCTAAAGATTTTTGTCTGGGAAGTAAATTAAGAATGAGTTACAGTAGAAAATTCAGTTGGCAATTACATTATTATAGTTTAAACAACAACAAATCTGATATACTAGAAAAAAGGAAATGTACTCTTAGTGTTCCAGTACTAAACTCTGTCCTTCTGTTTTTTCCCACCTTCCACCTAAGGGTGGGAGATGCTAATCATTGGCCACATGAAATTTGTGTGCCTTGTTGAGAGTGTGAATTCCAGTGGTATGGTCTTTAGTTGCATGTTTTTGCAATCATGATTGTGTACGGTGTGGTTTCTGCTATGTATCTGGTGGGTATTGGGGTAGGTTAAGGGCATGTCTTTAGCACCCAAGCTCTATCCAGGAAAAGGCTCCAAATAGATCAGGAGGTGTTGCACAAAGAATAGCTGATGGTCAGCTGCTGTTGCAGTGTGCGGGACACAGGCTGAGCAGGGAAAGGAGAAATATGGTGTCTCAGTCCTCTGAAGTTACATCAGATAGTTTGGTGGCTGGCCTAGGAAGAGGTGGAAGCTGGGCCAAAATCTTGTCTAGGCATTGTACCATATTCATTGCTGTCGTATGTGAGCACTGGGATCAACCAAAAAGGGCCTTCCACATAATGCAGGACTAAAATGCACAATTGGACATGCGTGATGTTCTCCACACAAACAAACTAAACTGTGTTAAAAGGTTGAGGTCTCTTACCTATTTCAGAAGCCAACACAGAGTAAGTACACTGGTTTCCAGCCCATATCCAGGGAGCATTGAACTGAATTGGAGCTGTGTATTTTCCCCTTACTGCTGATAAATGGCGTGGATAAATCAGTGTTGTAGGATTCTAATTATAAGGAATTGTACTGCTCTTTTTTATTGTTGCTTCTTTGCGAGGCTGCCTGCAAACAGGTGTCACACCAACTAGCAGCATGCTAAAGTTTCTCCAGAAGCGCAAATCATCAGATCAAAATACTGTGAGTGAAAGAAAGTAAAACAGATGGACCAGATGAAATCAAATCTGGATGGCGTCATCTGGAATAGGAACATGCCTTGCTAGTGCGTCTACTTCCTGCAGGTGTTGAATCCAACATGCTTTAGCAGGTCAGTTCTGAGTTCTACCTTCTAGTTAGCCTTGCTAACAGAAGGGCATTGTCCAAGAGTTTCATGAGAATCCCTGGCCGGGTGGACCCTGCTACTGGTGCTGAATGTTCCATAGTGTGTTTTGACATATTGCCGTTTCAAACATTTAGTGTGTGGTAGCAGGGTTCATGCTTCCAGTTAGTGCACGGGTAGCATGCTATAGATTTGCACCCTGGATTGCCGCAGTGTCTTGAGTTGCCATATAGATAAACCCTAATAGAAAGTATCAAGTTAGTTCTGACTGAGTCTGTGGGGGGAGCTTATGCAACAGAAGCATGGACTGTCGCGTGCGGAATGTCCAGTTCTCGAGGGATAAACTATGCCAATTAATCTGCAGGGAATGTGATGATCTTTTTTCCTCTTCTTTGCAGCACAATGGCTGACAATAAAACAAAGCCCACTAAACCTGCAAACAAGACTCCTCCAAAGTCTCCTGCAGATCCAGCAAAGGAGAGAGCAGCCAAAAGGCTATCTTATGAGTCAAACAGTTCCCATGAGGGGGCCATGGCAGCAGAGCTTAGTGCTCTAGAAGAGGCTTTTAGAAAATTTGCCATCCACGGAGATACCAGAGCCACAGGAAAAGAAATGCATGGGAAAAACTGGTCAAAATTATGTAAGGACTGTCACGTGATCGATGGGAAGAATGTGACAATCACAGATGTTGACATCGTCTTCAGTAAAATCAAGTAAGTCCCTTCTTTTCTCTGCTCCCTTGTCTTGTTATACTTCACTCCCCCTCCCCCCAACATTTATATTTTTTCTTCCAGAGCTGGTGTGACTTAACATTTGTGAGCAATAGCAGGTAGAGCATGCAACATGTACCTCTGCCACAATGACACCCTTTCATGTTTGCTTTATGACACTTTGTTTGAAAATGTCCTTTACATTTCCGAGCAGCTGGTCTTGGCTGAGTTTCATGCCTTAAGCTACAGTATGTTCAGATGCATGTTTATCATCACAAGCTGCTAGCTTTTTTTTTTGTTCGTTTTTTGTTAAGTGTTATGAAGCTAAAGGAGCTCTGGCTCAAGACAGGCTACAGTGCTGGTAAGTGAGGAGTAAACCATGCATAGTTCCATCACTTTTAAACACACTTGTAAGGCACGGGGGAAATTCACTATCTGGGGCAGTCCAAATAACCGCCACAGGCCCTCACTAGTTTTTCCCCTTGGAGATAAGGTTCCAGTTTGGCTGAGGTAATAACAGCTGTGCACAAGGGTGCACAGACCCCACATGGAATCGACATGAGCAAGTACTCGAAGAAGAAATAAAATTTGCTTGGTGGTCCCAATCTTGTGCAGCTTTGGCGCACGTCTACATCACAAATATGCCATCCAGGTTTTGTGTCTGATACCTTCTGTTTATCAGCCACAAAGAACTGGATGGTGTACTGGTGATGTAGATACATGCCCATGCTGCATTAGATTGGGACCACCAAGCAAATCTTATTTATTACCTCAACCGAACTAGAACCTTAACGTCCAAGGAGAAAAACTAGTAAGGGCCTGATCCAAAACCCACTGAAGTCAATGGAAAGACAGTTACAGTAGAGCTTTAGAGTTACAAACTGAACGGTCAACCACACCCCTCATTTGGAACTGGAAGTACACAATCAGGTGGCAGCAGAGATGGGAAAAAAAGCAAATACAGTATTGTATTAAGCATAAGCTACTTTTAAAAAGAAAAGAAAGCAGCCATTTTTCTTTTGTATAGTAAAGTTTCAAAGCTGTATTAAGTCAATGTTCTGTTGTAAACTTTTGAAAGAACAACCATAATGTCTTGTTCAGAGTTACAAACGTCCTCCATTCCCGAGGTGTTCATAACTCTGAGGTTCTACTGTAGTTCAGTGGCTTTTGTATCAAGCCCGAAAATCGCTTGCTCTTGCTTTTCCCTCCAAGCTGCTTAAGTTTGATTAGATGTAGGGATGCAAACATATCAGCTAATTATATCTTCTGCCCTTCACTACCATAAAAATTGTTTAAGTTGCAGAACACGTAATTTTCTTTTGGTGACAAATTTTCGGCAAAGGTTCCTTAATTGTGTTCATAGTTTCCAGGAGTATGTGTTTGCACATGCACTAACCCGGTTACCTGTATAAATGCTGGTTTGAGGCCATGCAAATTGAAGCAGCTGCAGGTTCAATTAGGGAGGCTTGCTGAAAATTTGACCTTTAGAACCCATCAAAGATAAGAAATACAGAGAAGATACAACTCTTCACGAATTGTCCAATGTCATTGATTCTTGAATGAATCCATTGTTTATGCTTGAACAACCTCATCCACTGGCTTTTTCCTCACATTTGTCACTTTCTGAGTAGAAAAATTGCTGTTTGTGGTGAACGTATTTCCTCTCGCGGCTGTTTGCTTCTTGCTCTGTTCAGCTGACAAGCCACTGTAGGCATTCCAAACCTTTTGTTCGTAGATTAGGCTCTTGTCATCTCTGCTCCCCTGACAGACCTTTTCTGGAGATTCTGTTGCTATAACCAAGCTCTGTATTTCAAGTGGAATCTTATCAATGAGCTACCCCATTGTGGTAGATGGCTATGTTTGAAGGTGTTTGGGCATTCATTTCTGCCTCTTAATGAGTTTTGATGGAGGATGTCAATGTTTATTTTCAAGTATTCTTTGGTTTTGATAAACTTAAATATTTGTTTGTGGCTGTTCTAACAGGAAACGACATGCCCTGGGGCTCCTTTCTCAGGCCAGTTTCCATGCAGTAAATGATGTGATAGGCCCTTAGTATTGCAAAAACTGGCTCTAACTAGATCAATGCATCCCGAGGACTCAGACCTGTTGCCTGCCAGGGTGGAGTGGATTCACTTTTGCTCTGTGGGAGTGAAATGTGGCGCCATAGGGGCATGGGGTTAGAAGGAGAATGAACTGATATAAACACAAGCCCTTTCCACTTCCCAGTGATCCTGTTCCCAAGAGGTAACAAATACATTTTTTTGTTGTATAAAAATAGCCTGGGAATTCCTGATGTCTTAACCTTTGCTGGAACTACAGAGCTGCAGTAACTCCTCTGCAGCAATTACAGGATAAATTGCTTCCCCCTTTAGGGATGGCAATCAGTGGGTTCTTCCTCTCATGACTGACCTGGGGTGCTAGTTCTTCTGCCTGATGGAACCCCGTCTTCTGTCTCTTCTCTTGGCTGTCTGCCTCCTTTTGGAGCTATGCAGTGTAGTTGTAGCCGTATCAGTCCCAGATCTGTTCAGTGTGGGTGAAACCAGACAATCACTACACTGTCAAATAAACTCACACGGGAAAACGATAAAAGACAAAAACATCCTATTATCTGGGGGTGAACACATTTCACAAATGGCTCATTCCATATCTGACCGCCCAGTCCTCATCCTCAAAAGAAACTTGCACAACACTTAAAAAAGACAAGCTTGGGAGCTTAAACTCAAAACTCGGCTAGACTCTAAAAATCATGGACTGAACAGAGACACTGGATGTATAGCCTAATATAATAATCAGTAACACACTAACTTCCTCTTTTTGTTATATGACTGCAGAGCTGTTAATGAATCAGTCTACCTTGAATGGTCCTTTAGTACTTATGCTAAACAGTCTGCTCCACCTTGCATTTAGCTGTGACACTCTCAGCTCCTTTCCCAGACCTGAAGAAGAGTTCTGTGTGGCTTGAAAGTGTCTCTCTCTTACCAACAGAAGTTGGTTCAATAAAAGATATTACCTCACCCACCTTGTCTCCTTTTTGGAGCTGTCAGCCAAGGATAGTGCTGAAACAAGGGAACTTGGCCTCTTACCCTCCTGTCAATCAACTGGAGAAACCAGTTTTCCATTATCTTAGGGAGACAATGTGCATGCTTATTGCCTCCCTGATGTCAATCTCCAATGCCCAAGTGGGGTGGAGTCATGAGTAGGATGTAAGTGTGGGGCAGCTAATCCTGGTTGTGTGGCTTTTGGAGGTTTTTACGCAAAGGTGCCAGGATCCCGGATTAGCCCTCAGGTCCTTTTGTTTGTTGAATCTTGAAGTCATTGCATTTTTAATAGTTGCAAGATGCATTATTTTATTTTAGCATATTAATTCCTTAATGCTCACCCATTGTCTGCAAGTGCAGCCTAAGCTTTGAAAGTTCCCTCTGTGTAAATTGTTATTTTTAGCTATGACATTTTTTTGTTTTTTATTGGTGGAGGGAGAAATAGGCAATAACTGACACTTAATTGTTAAAATTTCAATATTTCAAGCCTCCATTAAAGATTCCTTTTTCAATAGTTATTTTTCCAAATTGCTTTTGTTTTGTATTTTGTTTTGTTTTGTGGAGTTGGTTCATTGTGACAGAAACATTTATTTTTACTAGAGATCACATATATATTCCTTGTAGCATTTTAATTATGACAGGTGTGTTAACAGGATCAGTGCAGTCCTCAGAAGTGCTGAACAGTGCACAAATTAAAAAAGTTAAATAAAAACTAGAACTAAAACTTTTCTGTGTAGAATACCAACAGGCTCAACTGTTAGCTGTTCACTTCCCTGCTACCTGGGAAATGAGTGTAAGTTTGGTGTATACTTAATGCACTGGTTTGTGCTCAAGCAACTGCAACTTTTCCTTTCCTCCTCTTTCCCTCTATTTCCAACAAAAAGATAAGTGATCAAATTCTCTGACCCTTAGTCACATTGAGTAGAACCTTACTCTGTGAGTAGTCCCATTTTTTTTCCCCCTCCTAGTGGGATTATTTCTTGAGAAAGATGATAATATTCAGTTAAAAGTATATGGGTTCTAAGTGGAGCTGGTTGAAATTTTTTTCATCAAAACTGTTTTTCAACAGAAAATTTTCAACATGGAAAATTTCAACTTTTCATTGAAAAATCAAACACCCAAAAACTGAAAAATTTTGATAGGGGAATGCCACTGTCGTGCCTTATGGGCGTTATAGTTCAGGTGCCATTCTTCTCTCTAAATTGGGTTCCCCAACTACACTACATCTTTCATGATGCACCCTGGCCAAGAACTCCCCAGGTACATTGTGTTGGCTCAGCTAGAAGGGTGACCATAATGCACCATGGGAGATGTTGTCTAGTTAGGGAGCCAACATGGAAGCATTTCCAAATTGGATTTTCAGCTGAAATTTTCAGCGAGGACAATTTTAGGACCAACTGTACTCTTAGGATATAACTAGAAAGCTTTGTGGAATCTAGAGATAATTTAAGCTTAGTGAAATCAGTCTTCAGTCAGAATCATTATATCTACATTGCTGCCAGTCTGGGATGAGGGGTAGTTTATGAAAATAAGGAGTAAGTGATCACTGCTGACTCCTTTGCTCAAAGTCATCTGAATGATGGAGTTAGTTTAGTTGTTTGACACCTTTTGGGACTGGGATTATAAACTGAAAAAAGGACTAAATTAACAAGAAATAATCAGACCAACTCTATTCAAAAGGGTTAAATTAACCATTCTAAGATGACAAATAGGGAAACAGATTTCTGATTTACTTTATTTACATGACTTATGCATTAAAAAAGTTCATAAAAACACATTTAATATTTGTAGTACAGTATGAATATTGAACAAGGGCTGTTTAATGTTTTCTTGCCTGTAAAGGCAAGTGGAATTATTATAAATGAATGATAATTCATGCATGATAATTCATAATAATTTGCAATGGGATGAAATAACATTCAATCCAGTAAACCAAGACTGTGAAAGCATTCCTTGCCACATTATACATTTTCATAGACAGAACTGTTAGGTGGAAATGTTCATTGCCTCCCTGAAGCTACCAGCAAAACCAAGTAAATGATTTATCCGATGAACAAGTTCAACTTGTCGTGGGAGACTGTAGATTCAGAATGTCATCACAAGTCTACACAATCTTTTTCTTCACGTGCCCATGGGTTGTATGCTATGGTATGTTGTTTGTGCACTTATTTGTATTGCAGGTGACTACTGGTTTTAAAGCTGACTTTGTATTTCAGTTTCCTCCTGTGATTTTTATTATAATTGTTTTACTGCCTTGTATGAAACCAGCAAAAGGAGAAACATACACATGCCACTGATAAACAAAAAATCCCAGATTAAGCTTGTGAAAAGTGTAATTTTTCAAAAGGTCCATAATCACTCTTTACATATTTGATGCTGCAATTCAAAGCAAGGCACAAAATAGGGCACCATCAGAAGGGAGGCTTCTTTTTGCAAGATATTGCATGGTGAATTTTCATAGCAGAACCTCAAAAAGTCATTTATTTAGCATGGATGTTTCCATAACTGTGATAACCATACTTCTGCCTGTACATTAGGGTGGTGTTAAAAACTCTGCTTTAATAGTAATTCTTACACCTATGCTTTATTTAGATAGGTGTGTTTCTTTTATGGTTGCCATACTAAAAAGAGTGGTAATATAGGCTGTATGGTACTGTAAAGTTGTTAGAAAAATACATCAAGCAACACTAGATAAAGTTTTGGAATAGAGGAATTTTTCAGCATTGGGGCCAGTTGCCTTCCTTTTTAGAAGGCTTCCTCTTTGGTTTTTTTTTTCTCTTTTAGTCTTATGTCACCACCTCATTGCTGACAGCTGATGTGCAAAATCCATTCGTCTGCATTTCTTGTAATGGCTAAACATGTAATTGCAGGGGAAGTGCAATGAGTTTAGTGAATCTTATGGCCCTAGAGAAAGTTGGCTAATTGATGACTAGCTAGAAGTGGAAAACTAGAAAATTTTCATGTTGATCCATCAATACACTGAGAGTGACAGAGCAGGTCTTGGTAGTCTTGTGTTTTCATGTTATGGAAAACAAAATGTCTAAGAAGAATAGATGTGATTGCCCTCTGACCAGCATTCTGACATGTTGCTTTGGGAACATAAATTTCTTTGTTTATTGGGGTCAGCAACTGCTCAGGGGAATTTGATACAGTAGATATGCCATACACATGCTCCACTTGTTGGATGCAGTTAATGTGGTGGTGGTAATAATAGCCCTGACATAAATATCTTTGCCCTTATTTTAGAAGTGCAAGCTCTAAACACTGTAAGAATATGATTTATGCTTTGCCATAAAATTGCTAATTCTATGACATTACTTTATAGAAAAATCAAAATATTTCTGTTTATGCCGGCATGTTACTATGGTTGCAGGCCGGTCTGGGTGACGTCATGCCTTGGATCTCTTGTGAACATTTATTTAGGTAGTTGTTTCCATGGAAACATTTGTTTGTTTTGATGTTACTATGTGTTAAATTTTAAACAATTTATTTTTGTGGTTCTATACCGGTTTGTTACTGAAGACTCCCCATTAACCTAGAGAAATCCTGTACATAAACTTTACCACTCCCACCCTGCAAAAATATTTAAAAAAATCAATCAGAAGCATAATTGTACTCCTAAATTCCAGTCATAGCTGCTGACATTACTTTGATATGTTTTATTGTTGCTGAGGAAGCCATGTATGCTAAAGGCCAGAAAATTCTCCTCCATGTTTTTAAGAAAGGAATTTTTTGTTCCCATGGAGAACCCTCACAATACCCTGTGTTCTGTCCTGACCTGAACAGATCCACCCATGTTCTAACATACTTGCAAGTCAGCTGTTTAGCCTAGTTCCCACAGTCTGGGTCAGCTAAGTTTCACAAGTAATGCTTCTACCTTAGGCCAACCGGGTTTTAATTCAGCAGAAGCTAATTGCTGTGGTAAGATCATGGAAGAATAAAACCAGATGTGATCATCCTACGCAGCTATTTAGTTCAAACTCCTGGCAAGGATGGGTGTATGCTTTTCCCACTTGACAATCAGAATACAACTGCAGCTGTCATTTATTTGCATTGAAAAATATTACTCCAAACACTTGTAAAAGAGCAGCACTTTGAAGCCTCTGCTCATTCAAAAGTCCTAACAAGAAGTTGGACTGAAGTATGTTCTGCTTAATAAACAGTTTCTGATGCCTCTTGTGGCTTTTTATAAATACATTGTGCAATGCAGTGAGACTTCCAAATCAACTCTCCTAGATAAATTAATCATATTATAGTAATACACAATTGAAAATTGTTATCTTTCCTATCGGATGACATGGAATTCTTTTAAAGGTGGCATTAGTTTCTTAATTTTAGAATCCGACTTGATAACTGTTCTACCTGTTTTGTGTGATTTTTTTTTTTTTTTGCACATTGTATCTGATTATATGGGGAAATTAGTACTAATTGGATTTAGAATGGTACTTAGAGAATGATCTGTGTTAATTTCCGACTTTCAGGCTGAGAAAGGGCACAGCTTAAGTCTGAAAAACCAAGCTGAAAACAGCAGGAAGTGATTCAAAATAGTTATTTCTTCCTTCATGTATTTGTCTGTTAGTTGAAACTACAATTCAGATGGGGCTGCCTAATTCATTGTAGTATCCAAGAAGCCAAAGACCTAAATTAAGGTTGCTATTATGTATGTATATCAGTGAATGGGTTGTTTAAAATAAAAAGCCGAACAGCCTAAGTATTTACAAGTATAGAAGTTTGCAGTACTGGGAAGGTAGATAAATATTCAGATACTCAGTTTAATTTGTACAAATGTAAAATATATAGATAAGTACTGTACGGTAGCTAAGATTTTAAAAATAGTAATCTGTATAAATGTACGTCACATGAATACTTATCTCTGGCAGTATTTGTTTCCTTAGAACTTCCCAGCTCCTTTGTATGCCCACGTTATAGCACCTATAGTACATATTGTCCAACAACTTCACTGTCCAATGCAGTTTTCATGAAGCACTTTTGGATTAGAAGGTTTTTTTTTGGTTTTTTTTGGTTTGGAATAAGGCTAGGGCTCTGATTTCAGACAGTCTCTCTGATAGCTCTCACCACTTCAAGTAGAACTGTATTTTCATGTTGTTCCAGTTAGACTGTAATTTTTTTGCTTACCTATTTAATCTACCAAATCAAATGCATTTTTAACTATAAAAGCTAAAAACAGAACCCTGTTTACTGATTAACAAGTATAGAAGTGGGCAGTTCACTTAACAAATAAGCATTTTCTAGATTAATAACAAAGATTGTGTTCCTCCCCTTCTCCATGGAAATAAAACAAAAACAAAATAAGGTATTGGCCAATCTATAAGGAATTTAGCAGGGATTAGTCTACCTGTTAGGAATTTAGCAAAACAAACTCTGCCTGGATAGCCGGTCTCTTAAATGTTACCTTTCAGGGGAAAAACATTAGTGGAAGAAAGAGATATCTGAAATAGGTACTCTAATGTATAATTAGAGCAGTAACATGGAATTTATTTAATCTGCCATTGGTCAGATAACCGCTAAAAGAATTAAAAGATATGGTCCCTCTCTGGGGAAAAAGTATGTTACTGTACTAAAGGAAAAATGCATATGCAACCTGAATCAGTGGCACAGATGTTGTGCTCTTCCTGTTATCCAGAGCTGCTTAAAGTGTTTGTGATAGAACCAGAACAAGATGCATGGCCAAGCTGAGTGAGAGAGGCTGTGTTGTGCCTCTATTTTCAAATGTATTTTTGAATCCATCTTTAGATATTGATAACACTAGTAAACTGAGGAAGGATTAGCCAAAAACCCAGCTAAAGTGATTGTTGGAGCTTCTGTGTTACATGGTCTCCCACTTCCGCGTCTGTCACCAATGAATGTGAAGCTCTCCTGTGGAAACAAAATTGGCAGAAGAACATTTTCAGCTGTATATAAGCTCACATTAATCATGCGACTGGATCCCTTGGTTTGCAACTGCTTGGGATCCTGGGATGCTTGAGAGCAGGAATCTGGAGCTAGTGTTACGGAGGAGGAATGGAAAAGTTCATTTTTAAATGCTAACTGTGTGGCACATGATCCAGCCCTTAGAGTTGTACATGACATGGTCTTACATAGGCACTGTTGGTTCCAAGCCAAATGAGTACAGTGTAATTTATTAATTTCAACTTGTTACTGGAAAGGATATCATCAAGAAGGTACTTTCTGTACATACTTTGGTCATGTCCTAGCTTGGCTACTAATTGGTGTGAAGTTTTGGAGGCTATATATAGAATTACAGACTTGCAGTGCTGAAACACCAAAGTTAATATTACTTGAAACGATTCCTCTGAAGGTGATTACACTGACTTTAGTAAAATGGATCATTCTTATCCTTTTCATGTAATTTTCAAGACTGAAACTGTATGCAGTTGTTCATTTTTTAAAAAGAAGGTACATCTTTTACATGGAACCCTGATGGAGCTGATCAGAAAAATGGAAAATTTCGAAAATATTTCATGGGGACAAAATGTTCCCAATTTTTGACCAGTTCTAGGCCCTGGTCATTCGCTAGGGTTCCTACGTGCTATTGAAGTATACATAATTTAATAAAAATAATGCCAATATTGCTTGCATTTATATAGTGGTGGTAATCCTGACAGGTCCCAGAATACTTATTTTGTGTATCTGAATCTCCGTGGCAACCCCCTCCAGGATAAAATACAGCAGCTGTTTTAACATGGCTAAACAATGGGTTAGGGCAGCAAATGGAGGAAGCTATTGAATTTAAACTTAATGAGGAATTTAGGTAGGTTGAACATAATTAGTGGAGTTGGAGAGTAGCCAGGGCACCTGGATTAACATCCCTCCTCTCATGGAAAAAATGCTTTTTTTTTTTTAATGACCACATGATCCAAACCCCAGTATTTTCAGCAACACAGTCCCTCCTAGCATCATGCTGTTGTTGTGCAATACAGCACTGTTCCTGGTTTGAGTTATTTTGGGCATGTCCACACAGCCCTGGGCAGTGAGCCTCCCAGCCCGGCTCGACAGACTGGAACTTGTGGGGCTTGGATTATTGCACTAAGCACAGGTGCGTAGACAGCGCTTTGAAGTTGCGGCTTGAGCTGGAGCCTGAGCTGTGAAGCCCATCCTCTTCCCTTGGCGCCTGAGCTCAAGCCCAATCTGAAACATCTACAGTTACTTTGAGTGCAGTAGCAAGAGCCCCACGAGCCAGAGTCTATCGATCTGGGTCTCACTGTAATTCTCGCCTCTTCTACTCACTCCCTTGTTAGTCTCATTCTTTGAGATTGAAATGACATGCATAGTGGGTTTTTTTTTTAAAGCCAGAAGGAACCACTATAATCATATAATTTGACATTCTGCTTAACTCAGCCCAAAGAACTTCACCCACTAACCTCTGCATCAAGCCCGTAGATTCTGTCTGAGCTTTGGATAGCTTTGAAAAAGATCTTTCAGTCTTGATTTAAACTGCAAATGATGGAGAATGGACCACATCCCCATGGAAGTTGTTTTAATGATTAAATACCCTCACTGATTTTTAAAAAGTGCCTTATTTCTAAACCTTCATGTAAGATTATTGTAATCCAACACCTTGCAATTCTAGACTGGTAAATTCACCAGTACTAACATCTCATATAGTTGGGCTGCACTAGCACAAAGCAGTGCTTATATAGATGCAATTTACTTTGGGAAATTACCAGATTAAGCTGCACTGAAATCGGGAGGACATGTTTTCCTCACAGCTTCTCCCTTATACCCCCACTCACTTTCTTTTTACATTGAGTTCCTTTGAAGTAAACCTTTTGAGTACGACAGGACTGATGAAAATTGAACGTCTCACCCTGCTCTTACTTTCAAGCTTTCTCCTTCTCTTTTTCTTGATGTGTTCTCTTGAGATGGAGAGGATAATTAGAAAGGATTCTTGAAGCTAAATCTCATTTATAGGAAAAGGGGGAGATGCCTGTGACATAATTGTAAATGTATCTGGTCAAAAACTTTTCTTCTTCAGGTAGTGTCACTGTGAAGCTTCTCAAGTCCTTGAGTAGAGATTTCTAACTACCAGTGCCTGTACTGCCCATGCATGTACCCTTTGCCTTCTCTGTGGCAGACACTGAAGCCATATAGGGGCACATGGGAGAACGGTTCTCAGTTTCTTCTCTACCGTCTCAGCCCGAGACGGAACACTAGTGCATCTGCCTAGAGGGTGTTTGGCCTTTCTCTTTATCTCTTTTTCTATCAAAGTTAGGTACATAAGAACGGCCATGATGGGTCAGACCAGTGGTCCATCTAGCCCATTATTCTGTCTTCTGGCAGTGGCTAATGCCAGGGAATGGACAGCATCGGCAATAATCAAGTGATCCGACCCTTGTCGTCCATTCCCAGCTTCTGGCAAACAGAGGCTAGGGACACTCAGAGCATGGGGTTTCATCCCTGACCATCCTTTTAGTTTAGAGTTGTTGCAAGTGTTAGTGTAGCTAAGGTGAGAGGACTATTTTCACTCTTCTCCCCAGGAGACTTGTCCTCGCCTTGCAGGATATGCCTCATTTACCAGGCTTCAAATGCTGTCTGTCTTGCCGGGACACTACACTAGTGAGCGAGGGACACTCCAATTGTGTCTGTTGCCCAGGGGAGTCCCAGATCTCCCAGAAGTGCTCCGTTTGTATAGCCCCTAAGTCTAGGGCTAGGAAGAACAGGGAGATAAAACTCAGACCATTGGCAATGGAACATTCCCTGCCATCTGAGCCAAGTCAGGAGATCCTCCTCGATTCCCCCTCCCTGTACGTCTGTCCCTGTACAGATCCAGTGCCCCATCAACCTGAGGGCGAGCTTCTCCTAAGAAAGGGAAGCCTTTGGATAATCCTGGGAAGATGCACAAAAATTGGAGTGTGGACTCTATCTGCGATACCACTGGGCTCACAAAGCCCTATAGCTCCCAGGAAAGGAAGAAAGGCTCCAATAGGGTATGTGTACCCTCCACTAGTAAGGAGAGTAAGCACAGGGTATCATCAAGCTTGACCCTGTCATCCATACTGAAGCATCCCACTCAGCTGTTACTGCTGTTGCACATTTTAATCCAGCCATCAATATTAATGCAAGAAGCTCATCTGGGGGTGCCTGCACAAGCGGTACCCTCAGTACCAAGCCAGCATGAGCAACTGACAAATCCCGTGGTACCCTCCTCATTACTGGTATCATCAGCTGCCGCCACAGTAACCTCCACTATGGTATTGGTACCAGGGTCCTTTCCGGTAACTTAGGTGTTCTGATACTCGAGGGCTCTCTTGATGTTGGATGAACCAGAGTCCCCGTTGTTGTCATGGTACCAAGATCTCGATCTCTGAGAGGGCACTCCACGGCACAGGATTCTGTCCTTGTCCTATGTGAGGGCATGGAGGCAGAAGAAGACGACTCCCAGTTGGTCTCCTTATTTTTGTTAGTGGTTCTCCTATGTACCCCTTTGGGAATCCACCCTCTGCAGGACATCAAGGACAATGGAGCCAACCCTGTATGCTACCCCTGCTCCTTTATGGACCCCTGCAATGGCTATATTAGGACCTATGGATTGCCTAATGGCAACAATTCAGTAGAACACCAGTACCGTCCCTAAGGGAGACCAGGGTTTCACATCATCCCTGTACCCTTTCACAGCAGGAGGAGATGTTTGAGGAGTTGGAGGCTAGCGTAGATGAGGAAATCATCCCTGAGACTTCCATTTCATCATTGTTGTCAGATCAGTTGGTTAATGCCAACCCCCCCCCCATTCCATCACTGATGATTTCAGACAGTTCCAGGACCCTCTAGCTAGCTGACCCTCTGCAGATCCCTTTGGAGGAGGTCAAAGATCAGCAGCACACGCTGCTTGATGTTTTTGCTATAAGCTGGGGACACATCAGTTGGAAGTGACTGAGGAGGAGAAGGACCTGGGCCTATTGGTTGATCACAGAATGACAATGAGCTGCCAAATTGATGTGGCCATGAAAAAAGCTAATGCGGTCCTAGGATGCATTAGGTTTGGTCTTTCCAGTAGAGATAGAGAGGTGTTGGTACCATTACACAAGGCATTGGTCAGATGTCACCTGGAATACTGTGTGCAGTTCTGGTCTCCCATGTTTAAGAAAAATGAATTCAAACTGGAATAGGTGCAGAGAAGGGCTACCAGATTGATCCGAGGAATGGAAAACCTGTCTTAATGAGAGGAGACTCCAAGAGGTTGGCTTGTTTAGCCCAAACAAAAGAATGGGGAGAGATGATTGCTCTCGATAAATACATCAGAAGGATAAGTACCAAGGAGGGAGAGGAATTATTTAAGTTCAGCGCCAATGTGAACACAAGAACAAATGGATATAAACTGACCATCAGGAAGTTTAGATTTGAAATTAGACAAAGGTTTCTAACCAGCAGAGGAGTGACATTCTGGAACAGCCTTTCAAGGGGAGCAATGGGGACAAAAAACCTAGCTGGCTTCAAGTCTGAGTTTGATAAGTTTATGAAGAGGATAGTATGATGGGACAGCCTAATTTGGCAATTATCTGGTCTTTGACTGCCAGTGGTAAATATGCCCAATGATCTGTGATGGGATGTTAGATGGGGTGGGTTCTGAGTTACTACAGAGAATTATTTCTGGGTTCTGGTTGGTGAGTCTTGCCCATATGCTCAGATTTAGCTGATTGCCATATTTGGGGTTGGGATGGAATTTCCCCCCAGGCCAGAATGGCAGAGGCCCTGGGGATTTTTCGCCTTCCTCTGCAACATGGGGCATGGGTCACTTGCTGGTGGCTGCTGTGTACCCTGAAGTCTTTAAACCATGATTTGAGGACTTCAGATAACTTCAGTCATAGATTATGGGTCTATTACAGGAGTGAGTGGGTAAGGTTCTGTGGCCTGTGTTGTGCAGGAGGTCAGACTAGATGATCATAATGGTCCCTTCTGACCTTAAAGTCTACGAGTCTATATTTTGCAGTCAGCAACACCCTCCAGAGTGGCACGACCTATTAATGAAGCTTTTGTTGATCCAGCAAAGATGGCAGACACTGGCCCTTATTCAACGGACAAGGATGGACAAGAGGTACAAGACAAGAAGTACTACATATCCCCTAAGGACTCTTGACTTTTTATTTTCCTGTCCCCCACCTAACTCCTGCATGATGGATGCTATGTATGAATGGGGTAGGCAGCATGACAAGGACTGATGTCCTCAGCAGATATTTCTCCTATGACTACGAATGTCAGCTGGACACTCAGGTTTTCCAAGACATATTCCAGAGATGGGAATGGCCAGAGATTGATCTTCTTTGCTACCTCTGAGAACAGGAAGCGTCCTCTCTTCCGTTCAGGGCATCCTACTTCCTTCATCTATGAAGATGACCTTCCTAGTTGCAATCATGTTGGCCCATAGAATTGGGGATATTGGAGCCTTAATGACAGATCCCCTCTCCCCCTTTACCATGTTCTTTCATGAGACGGTCCTTTTACATCCCTCGCCTAGATTCCTACTCTTGGTTACATTGGATTTTCATCTTAACCGGTCTATCCATCTACCAGTATTTGTTCTGAATCCTTAGAGTTTTTAGCAGAAATCCTATTTCCATACCCTGGGCATTAGAAGGGCCTTAATATTCTACCTGAATATAGGACTCAGCAGTTTTGGAGATTGCTTAAACTCTTCATATCTTTTGTGGATCGAGCTAAGGGGGTTTCCATTTCTGATCACAGAATTTCTAAATGGACATCAAGTTGTATCTAAACCTGCTGTGAGTCTGCAGGTGCTCAGCCCCTGAAGTGGAGCACCTTCAGGGACACACATCTCAGAACTACAGTTATTGCATGTGGTGAATAAAGTTTCCTTCCTTGAGGGTTCCGGCTTTATTTATCTCTCGGAGGGCTTCCTCTGTCTAGAGGCTCTTGGCTTGGGCACTAGCTGAGACATTCACTGGTCCATGATACCCTCATTTAAGGGGAGAAGAGATGGTCAGAAGAAAGATGAGGCCATGTCTGTTATGCTGAGCCTTTTTCTTATACCCAGAAAACGTTTTGTACAAGAAACTGAAGAGGCCCTCTGTGGAAGTACCTGGCTGTTTTTTCAGCCTCAGCCCTGGCTGCCCATATTAAAAAAAGGGGTCTGAAGAGCTTCCCTCAACAAGAGTGTAGGAGGACACAGATTCATAACTGACTGAGAGAGAAATTAATCCTCCATAGCCATTTATTTCTTTGTCTTGGCTGAGACTGGACAAGGATGCTAGTTAGTGCTGTTTGCGATGGTTAGCAAATTAAGATGGACAGCATCAGAGACTGATGGATGCAAGGCTGTGTATCTTATCACAGCTATTCATTGCACCATCCAGATGCTCTAACAAAACATCTTTATTCTAACACTCTACATCTGTAAATACTGTATTTCAAAATAATGTAAATTAATAAGAGAAGTAGTTGTTGTGCACTCAATGGATGTATTTTTCTTAGGCTCTGTGAATCCTATCATCAATAAAGATGGTGAATTCTAACATCAGCAAGATGTGTCCCAGGATAATGGTTTCTTGCAGCAAGCAAAAGCAAAGATGAATCTGTAGAATGGTACTGTAACGTGACAGCGGTTCATTGTGCTATTATTGAAAATCTGAGTTCTGATTGATTTGGAAAACAGACTGGCTTTGTGCTTAATAATCAGAAACAAGATTATGTATAAAAGTACAATGTCTTTAGATATACTTATCAATAAAGCACAACAGGCCACAGGGTAATACCAGTTAACTACAATTTGGCTGCCTGCTATGCATCAGAGGAGTTTATTTGGTATTATCCATTCAGCTCTTTATCCTTTGCTTGTTAACTGCACTTTTCACTGATAACTGAGCATGAAATTGTGACTTTGAGACCCAGAATGACGTGGGGTGTGAAGCAGCCTGGCACGTGAATAGTACTGGCCAGAGGCGCTTAGCCTGCAGAGGACAGCGATGGACAGATGGCTCCAGGAGTACTGGGAATGGCTCTAGAATTGTGTCAGCTGTGTACTATACCTTTAAAAAAGGGCTGAGTATGCTCTCATCGCCAGGTGCAGCCTCTTAGCATTGGCAGATGTTCAGGACAGCCCGTGCTGAACTTGTCGCCAGCCTGCCTGAGCGCTGCCCCGTTAGAATGCCGAGTGTTGCCTTGCCATGTTTGCGCCTCAGGCTCGCAGAACATATCAGCTCCATTCTGGGTCCTTCCCATGTGGGTGTGCCAGGAAAGACCCCCTTGTGCTCTTATCTCCTGATGTACCCAATCAGGACAGCAAATACGTGGCCTTTCCTTCCAGCTGTGCATTCTCAAGTTTTCTCCCCGTACTGTAATTTCAAAGTGGATGGCACCTGCATGCTGGAAGCGTGCATGACACCTGGGGCACATGGCAGCTAGGAGGGGAGTGGTGTGTGTTATGGGTAGATAAGTGGAATGGGCTGCTGCAGGATATCTAGTTGGGATGGGACTGAGAGAAGGTTCGGCAGCTGGGAGGATAGTGATTCATGTTGTTTACTCTAAGGCAGGGGTCTCAAACTCGCAGCCCGCGGGCCAACTGCGGCCCGTGGGCTTGTGTTATGTGGCCCGCAGTCCGAATCGGGCCGCAGGCTTGTGCTGTGTTTTCTGAGCGGAGCTCTTAAAAAGGAAATGGCCGTCTTAAAAAGGAAATGGCCGCCGAATGTGGCCCCACAGGGAGATTTAACGGCGGAGAGTGGAGTCTGCAAGTCCCTGTGAGAGCCTCTCTCTTACTGTGCCGCCGAATTTTACCCTGCGGGGAGATTTTTTTGGCGGAGAGTAGAGCATGAAAGGTAGAGCAGAGTAGTGTGTGTTATGCGTGGCCCCCCTGAACTCAACTCAATGTAAATGTGGCCTGCCATACCAATTGAGTTTGAGACCTCTGCTCTAAGGAGTCTGTCAATTTAGAAACTTCTGATCTGTGCAGTAGTGCTCATTACTGCTCTACCAATCAAATCAAGATTTTTAGATCCCTTCAAAATTTACCTCTTTGAAGAGGCTCTTTCCTTAGTGTTATCGAGTTAATAATCTTGCAGCAGTTAGGAATTTAACTGAAGACACTGATTTCATTTACTATAATCATAAATGCATCGATCTTCCCTTTGAATTACAAAACACGTGTATCCATTACTGCTGGTAATGCCAGTGTGTAGTGGCTGCTCTTAGGCTTTTCCCCAGCATGTTTCAAGGCTGACACTGTGCACATAATCACAGAGGAAGGATCAGCTGCCAAATTTTGGATTGTCTTTTTCCAGCTTGGGCTCTGCAAGGGGTGTTTTTAATATCCATCTTAGGTACTTAGTATTCTCGCTGTGTTTTACAGATGGGCAACTGAGGCACGGAGAGGAAGAGTGACATGCCTGAGATCACTCAGAAAGTCTGTGACTGAGCCGGGAATTGAACCCAGTTCTCCCAGGCTAGTACCCCAACCACTGGATCACACACACACTATCCTTTTTGGCCTGTGATAGCACAAAAATATACCACGCGCACTGCCATTCCGGCAGAGCTGTCTAGGCCGTGACTACACTAGACTGCAGCTGCCCCGCTGTAAGCTCCCTAGCCTAGCTGCTTTACACTGACAGGAGAGAGCTTTCCCATCAACTTAATTAATCCACTCGCAACGAGCAGAGGGTAGCTACGTTGGGAAGACAGCTCTTCTGCTGGCACACCCCTGTCCACACCAGCGGCGAGGTCGGTATAATTTATGTCGCTCGGGTGGTTTATTCACACCTCTGAGTGACAGAAATTACACCAATGTAAGCAGTAGTGTAGACGTAGAAGACCTAGTGTTTCATAGCAGCAGTTACCTAACAAACAGTGCCAATAGAGAAAGGAGGCACCAAAACATTGAGTCCACAGAAATTTGTTAGTTACTACAGCTATGCCTATTCTTGCTATCCTCCCCAGTAATGCCACTGTGCTAGTGTCTGGATACGTTTGTGTCTGCAAGAGTAATAAAATAAACTTCCCAAGCCATCTTTACCTAACCTTCTGTGGCTAGAAAGAGGATGCAACATTTTGAAGAAAAACCAATGGAAACATTATTAAATTTTGTCAGTCTTCAGAGAGAGTTTTGCAAACAAGAGCATAGTTTGTGATTAAGATTTTTTTTTAAAGTTCATGGTTTTAAACAAAATGTTAAGTGTTGATAGTCATTTTAATTGAAGATGGGAGATTCTGATCTAATTTCCCACAAGGATCCATTAATAAAAAAATACTGCTGCCACAATCCAGAAATGATTTATAGCAACAGAGGCAAGGTTTTCTAAAATAAGCCTACAATTTTAGAGGGGTAGCCATGTTAGTCTGTATACAGCAAAAACAATGCGAGTCCTGTACCATTCTGAAGACTAAAAAATTTCTGCAGGCATAAGCTTTCATGGGCTGCAACCCACTTCGTCAGATGCATCTCTGGTTGTTTTTACAATTTTAGGCTCCTAAATTCATATTTAGGCACCCAGATAAATATGCTGATTTTTTAAAAGTGCTGAGCACCTAACAGGTGCCCCAAGGTCAGTGAGAGTTGCAGCTCAAGCTTCCACCACTCTGGGCCAAATTCTGAGAGGGGCTGAGCACCTACAACTTCCATGTCTTCATTGGGAAATCACAGATGCTTAGCACCTTTCAGAATTTTGTATTTACAGCTCTACTATGGGCATCTTCATGAAAAATACTTTCCCTTACAGAAATATGCTGATTTAAGAGGGTAAATTAAGACAGAGCTAGAGGTATTCAGATAGCTGTGCTGAGATCATGTGCATTTCCAGATAACATGAAAAAGAAAATTAGATGTCCTGTATACATGAATCACATTTGGATGATATGCTTGAATGTATCAAAGCACATAATTAATTGGTTATAAAACTTTTCCAGCTAGTTAGCAAATGGTATCCAGTAAAGATAAGTGGAAAAGAGGAGGATGCAAGCTTATATATTGCATCAGTGTCAATTACAGGGTCATGTTTGTTGTTTACAATGAAACAAACTGGGAAGAGAAGTGGATCAGTTCTGCAGAAAAAGGATTTTCTGTGGATTGCTGTTGAGAATCTAGTGCCAGTGAACCCAAAGAACTTTGAGTTCATAATTTTCTAGTTTGTAGGGTGGATTTTTCTTGTAGATTTGAAATTTGAATCTATCCGGTAATACAGAAGACAATAACTTTTAGGGAACAAAATCTGTTCTGAGGGGGGAACTTTATCATCAATCCAGCAGATACGGTAGCTTAGAGGAACAAGGAATGTTAACGAACCAAACAAAGGATCACTGTTGGCTGGGGTTAAGGCCTGTATATGGGATTTTGGTTGTACCCTATGCATCTGATTCTCCATTGCTTTGCACTTTTAAGTGATTTACTCCAATGCAAACTGGATGCAAAATGCTGCTGAAGAAGAAAGTTACAACATGAGATTTGACTTCAAGCTAATAAAATCATTAAAAAAGTGAAAAGTAGAGCTAATAACATTTTTTCCCATAAATGTTAATTTTCAGGGTTTTTTTGTTTTTTGTCAAAAGAAAATTCTAAATGATATTTTTAGAAATAAGAAACTTCGTTTTAAATTTTGGTTCCCCTCCCCCCCTTTTTTTTTAATTTCAAAATTATGGGAAAATCCACATTTTGGGTTGATTTTTTGTTTGTTTTGGGGTTTTTTTGTGTTTTGTTTTGTTTGGTTGGTTTTTGGTTTTTAATTATTTTTATTCCTCCATCCCCTTTTTGCAGTGGAAAAGTATGTGTGCGTACATGTGTGTGAAGTCACTCAAAATACAAATGACAAGAGAAAGTAACACTCTTATTTGCCTTCCCTCCCTGCCATTTGAAATAGGTTTTTCTTTTTTAAGTGTGGGAAATAATTTTCAGGAAAAATGTTTTCCAAATTTTTATCTCAACATTTTATATGAAGCTGTAAATTAGGAAAATCATTTTTTAAATTTTTTTTGCTGAGGTGGAGGCAAGTATTTGACCATCCCCAGTAACAAGAAACACCCTGATTCAGTGAGTTGGAGAAGCCTGGAAAGTTCTCTCGCTGAAATACTTCTGGGAGGGCTATTAATGAAAAGCAAATTTAGAAACAAATTCGTAACGTGAAATAGCAGTTTAAAACAAAAGTTAGTTATGGATTGCATACAAAGCTTTCCCTACCAGTCTGGTGAGACTCTAGCTGGAATCTCTTATTTATTTACTTTTTAGAACTGCAGTTTTAGAAAGAAATTGTCTAATCAGAAGTTCTTTAGAGAATAGACACAAAAATTATTGATGAATTGGGAGTGATTGAGTTATGAGGAAAGAAGAAAAAGCTGAGCTGTACGTATTTAACTCAAGTGATGACTGAAGAGGGGATGATTTGATATTTCAGGACACATTGTTTTGTCAAGGAGGGTTTGTAAATTGGTGAGAAAAAGACACTTCCTCCAAAGGAAAAACATGCTGTGAAGATCATCAGATTTGAAAGTTGGATTGGAATGAGGGGGCACTTTAAAGCAGACCAGATGGAGGGAAAGAAATACTCCATAGTTGTTAACCATGTTGGATGATGATCCTGAATGTATCCAAAGGTTAACAGGTAACTTTTTCACGCACTGTGATGAAAACTTCTTTTTTAATAGAGATTATGTGAAGTAGGTGGTGGATCGTCTATGGCTGGATTTGTGGCAAGATTTGCCCCATTGTTAAAGGTGGTAAGGACATTGATGAACAAATGTGCAAATCTGAGGATGATGCCTATTATGTGGTTAAGTAGATGGTATTCTGTTTGTAGCTCATATTAGGAAATGGAAGTGCTGGTATTAGTTGAGAATGCATTATAGTGTGTGTTCAGTTTGATAAGTGATGAGATTTTGACACAACCAACCAAAATGTTCTGTTCCAATAGGTCACTTTTAACTATTGTGACCTTAAATAGTCTGGGTGTCTAAGCTATCAGTTGCATTTTAGTTACTAGTTTTATAGTAAAGATGAACAGAATTGTTGACACTACAAATTACTTCTTTACATAAGCAGACGGGCAAAAGGTCAGACCCTCTTCCAAATTCACATCTCCCTTTCATCAGAGCTTAAAACAATTCTTAGTAATCAACAGAAGAAATCATCTAGTCATCTTTAGAAAACAGGATTGCTGATTTTGGAGATAAATTGTATTTTCCTAGTAATTGCTACTGTATATACCTGTAGACTAATCCATCCATCTCCAGACAAGAATGACACGGGAAAATGTACTTTGTTAGGAAAATTAGACTTCAGATCATAAGTATGATGGAGTGGTTATTAAAACAAAATGCACACAACACAAAATTAGTTTGTTCCCAGTTTCTGCCAAGACAACTGTCTCTGGCTTATTGGCTCTCCTCCAGCCCAGTCAAGAAGGTCTGTGGAAAGAGCCCAAAGCAACCAATTAAAGAAGCCTTCTTTTCTCTCGCCCTGTCACACTATTTAGTCGGTGCTCCGTGCTTTGATTTCTCAGTCTGTTTTTGGAGTTTGACCTCCTAATCCTCTTGGCTCCATCCCCAAATCACAACTTGGTCATTTTAAACAAATCATTTTGCCTGGGTTGTATCATTCCTTTTAGAATTTGATACTTTATTCTAAAGCCAACAGCACAGATGTCCAGCCACTACACATAGGTCAGTCATTGGTTGGCTTTTCCTTAGTTCTAGGAATAATAAATATTAACATTGAAAGGTGTGGTGAGGAAGGACCATCTGGAATGAGAGGGCAATCCTGAATTTCGTCTGTTTGGGGGTTGCTTTGTGTTTCTGATGGGAAAAAATGAAAGGTCACAAAATTCATTAACCACACAGGATATAGGGATTGCCTGTGAAGAATGGGATTTCTTTAGTGGGGAGGAGTTCAACATTAGTGAAACAGCTGTAAACTTAGAAGTAAAACAATTATTTTATTTTTAAAACATCATTATTGAGCAATCTTATGTACAAGGCACTTTTCACTTCATCACTTTGACTTTGTGCTTTGTGTATGTCTTAGTATTTGCATTTTTTTAAAAAGTGTTTTCATCTGCATTTGCCAGTGTCGACACAACAAGATGATGGTATGAAGTGTTAAGATACATTTACCCAATGCTTTCTTGTATAATAATCTCAAAGATTGTCATTTCCTACGCACAGTCATTGCAAGTACTGCTTTTAATCCTAGAAAAACCTGGCCATATATATTGAACAGCACAGTTTCTTGGGGACATGACAGGAAATTCAAATAGCTATTTTTGATGGTGAACTATCTGTTTGACAACTTCTTGTTGGGTTTCTCTTTGTAACTGCAACTTATTCTTAAAGGAAATGAGGAAAATAATGTCTGCCTGATTTGTCCTTGGGGAAAAAAAATTCTTGCTCAAATTCTACTCAGCTTCCACATGCCGGTCCCTTTGGAAATCAATGGGACTACGTGGGTGTGTAAAAGTGAACAGGATTTGACGTTGATAGTATTACTGTATATGTACCTTCCCTCCTGGGATGTAGAAGGACTTTATGTAAATGATTTAATTTTTCCAATACTTCTGATGGTTTGGCTTCACTGCAAAACAAAGGTGTGATCGTGGCATAGGCAGTCACGCCTGTGCTAGCTTTAATCTTGCTAGTGCAGGTAACAATTGTAGTGAAGAATGGGCACGATGGACTTCAGTACGGGTTAGCAACCCGAGTATGTACCCAGCATCCCTGACTGGCTTGTGTTTGGGTGGTTAGCCTAAATAAAAGCCCATGCTATCCCGTGTTCACTACTATTTGTACCTGTTCTAGCTAGATTTTTTTGAAAGCTAACATTCATGTATCTACACGTTTTGTAGATGTACCCTGAGAGGGTAGGTAGTTTGCTCATTGTATAGGTGAGCAAAGAGGCACAGAGTGTGACTTAGTGATTTAGCCAGGGTCACAGAAGGTGAAATTCATCTATGGTGCAGAAGGCCAGAACGAGGTCCTCTGTGACACTTGAGGCCTGCATTGGGGTCGTGTGATGGTGATGCCAGTGCAGCAGCTAGACAAGAGCGCCTGTCCATCTCCTTCGCCCCTTGTGGAAAGGTTTTCTGAACTCGCCTTGCATAGGCTAATATAGATTCAGTTTAGATAGATCCACGGAGCCCAACGTCCTGCACAGTTGGGAAGGTCTGTGGTTGCCACTTTGGCTCTCTAGATTGCATTAGTATGTGCAGGAGAGGAAGCTTGTATGTTCTGGTCCTGGCCTTGCAGGTTGGGGGAAATTAACCTCCCTGAGTTGCCTGTGTTTCACCCACGGGTGGTCAAATTATTCAGGCTGTTCAAGAGTCGATATCACTCCAGTGGCTTCAATAGAGTTGGGATACTAAATCAGATTTGCAACTTCTGTAATGAAGTGACCCACCTTACAGCAAATGCTGCTAGAGTGAGTGGTGACCAGCCCAGGTAAAGAATTAGACTTCAGAAGGAAACAATCAGGAGGTTCCACATTCACATTCATTTAAATGCATGAGACTTACATATGAAAGTATAAAGAATAATGGGCCATATTCTGCCATCAGTTACACTGGAAAAAATATAAAGCAATTCCACTGATGACAGAGTTGTTACTTCAGATTTACTGGAGTGCAACTGACAGTTGTTTGGCCCAATTTAGCCAGTCATCCCACTGGCTATCATTTTACTCTTGACACTCACGTACATACAGTGAGAATGAGCCAAGTGAAAAGTGTTCAGCTCTGAACAGACATATATAATATCGAATGGAATTAAGAGTTATAATGGAAAACTGTGGAAGACGCATAGACTTAAGTGAACAAGAGGACTATGAAGTCATTGCCATAGTAGAAAAGATGCAGTGTTTGCAATTTAAAATGAAGCTGGGTGGGGTTAGGGTACTATTTTACTGTAGTAAGAGAACGTGGGTACGTTTTGTCTTGTACTAAATCCAGCTCCCATAACTGCCTGCAAGAGTCACTTTTCAGTCTTGTTGTACAGTATGTACCAGTGCTCATAGACCTTTGCCTAATGTCATCTGTCTCAAAGAACGCACACAGATTCATGACTGACATTACCATTTCTAGTTTGCTCTTTCCAATATGAACGGAGTGCAACCTTATGTTTTATTTTAGAATTTTATTTTGTTTTAATTGCAAAACATGATTATGGTTGATGATGATCTCATGCTAAAATTCAGTGGAACATAAAACAGCTGCAGCGCTTATAGCTTGGACAAATTGGCCAGGTTTGCAAAACTAGAAATCCTAGATTGCCAAACTAGGATTTTGTATCACAGTGAATTTGCATAGGAAAAGATATGCGTGCATGGAATCAGAGAGTGTAAGGAAAAGATGGCCTTTCTCTTTTGTCAAGAAGCCTTCTTATAACATAGTTTAGGAAACTCGGAGACAAATTTTGTACTTGCATGCATGCTCATAATTTTTAGTGAATTCAGTGGGAGTTACACACATGCATGCACACATTTGAGAGCAAAAATTGGCATGTCAGATTGTAGGAAACCAGACTTTCCACAACACACTTTAAAGCATAATGTGAAAAATATAAAATACCATAAAAACCATTCCTTCTTTCTAATGGAAAAAGACTCACATTGTATTAGGAGGTGATGGTGTGTATGTCAGTGTGCTTGAATGTCTTCCAACATTTAATTGCACTAATAGCCTATTAATGCAAGCCCTGTCCTCAGGACAGGACCTAGACCAACTGGCACCCCAGACAAGGAGCATCTTCAGCGACGCCCCCCTCATTTGTTAAATTTTTGAATACTTTATTTTTTATCGCATTTGTAGCCCATTTCACAACTTGGATGCACAATTTGCATGCATGATTTATCCCTGTCATATAAGATGATAAAATTGCACGTTAAGATCTGTAAATCTGTATTTATTCATGCCATATATAAACAAATTAAAAAAATGGTTTTCTCTAAGCTTATAGAAACTTTTTAATTTTAAGAACTTGGAGTGATGAGTGCTTACCATGTGACTGATGTTGTCCAGGTGGACATAGAGGTCTTTATCATTGATGTCCAAACATTTCCCTGGTGTCCAACATCCAGTGAAGGTCCATACGTTTGTTCAAGAGTGTTTTTTCTGTCCACCGGCAGCTTACTAAGATCATACAGAAACCCTCAGGTCTTTTCATGACACTTCATTTGTCTGGACCTTCCTTTGATGGACACTCGAGCAGTTGTCAATGGGCGAACAAAAAATCTCTCTTAAATTTTAATTCCAAGCTTCCCATCATCTCATCTCTGCCCTCATAACCAAACTGTCTCTTTTTCTGATGAATATGAATTTCCTTGAAGACAGACTCAACTCCTAAGTATCCTGCCATTTCTTTGGCAGCTGTGATGGCATTTTCAAATCGGTGTCTCTGTAGGTCCCAATGAAATCAAAGCAGCTTCTCATCAAAGTATTAGCAGTCATGATGTCCATTGACTGTGGCTGGGTCCACACTAGCAGCGGAAAATTCGCCTCTGTCAGTTCGATGTCTCTGGATTGACTAAGCGGTCTGTATAGACCCGCTCAGTCGATAGAGAAATCTACATAAGAAAACCACCCCAGTAAGTGGTGTAGCGCTGCGTCGAAGGGAACGAATGGGAGATACGCAAGTGGTTTACGTCAGTTGTGTATCTCCTGTAGACTGCTGCCGAATCCAGAAGGTAAGCGTGGATCAGGCCACAGTTTGTAATGCCTTGCTTACAGAATTTACTTGGAGCAGGATATCGTGCCAAACCATAACAGAGACCAGAAATTTGAAGTCAGTGATTTGGTTTAACAGGCTTTGCGCCTCATGTAGGATTCCGGCCTCAGCTTTACTCGACTGCACCAGTTCCATCAGGGCGTTGTAAACCTCAGTTACTTGGTACCTCGCTCTCCCAGAAAGTGTCACTTAGCAGCTTCATGGTCAGATTTGTAACATTTTCCATGGTGGAAAGATCGTCCACCTGATAGTTGATGCTGAAAACAGGACATATATTCTTTGCAGTACTCTGAAGAGAGATACTAAATCTAAAGAAGATGATGCTGCATTGGACACAACCAGATTGAGGGAATGGCAGCTACAGGATTTAGTGCAAGGATCCTTGCTTGAACGCCACTGTTTCTTCTTTTCATGTTCGTGCCATTGTCGTAGCTTTGGCCTCAGCAGTCCTAAAGATTCACAATATCACAGCTGAGCTCTGACTTCACTTCAGTTCACTCTTATATCTCTCTGACTGACTGGCGACACTCTGCCCCTTATATACTGATGAGGGCATGGCTCACAACATTCTAGGAGGTCTGAAAAAATGTAATTCTCAGAAAGTCTGGAAGGTTCCATGAGATTCTGCAAAGGTCCAGAACATTCAAGAAGGTTAGTGAAAATTGGATCCACATACGGAATACCTGAAACATTTTACTTCAACCATTCTATTTTCCCTTTTGTCGCTAACAACAAAAACAGCACCTGGCATCAACCAAGCCTGGCAGCCCAGGCACTCACCTGGGTCGCCTGTCCCTAAATCCAGCTCTGCCTATCATGACACGTTGCTATTACAATAAGGCTTACTGATTTTACTTTTTGTTTGTTTGTTTGTTTGTTTGTTTTTAAATAAACCACTGTTTTGGTGGGCTTTATGCAATAGATCCTTCCAGTCAGAAAAATAGCTCCTTGTAAAATAGGAGGGAACAGACTATGAACGCCACTTATCTTCTATTTTGAACATAGTCATCATTTTTTCTAACTGTCATTTTGATGTTCTATGGACTATCTGGATGTCTTTCCCTGCCCTTATTCCCAGATGTCCAGCTGACATTTAAGCAACAGTTTATCTTCCAGCAGTCAATTTTTACTTAGTTGTTTATAAAATTTAACTTCTGAATATTGAACATCTCCTGGGTTAGCTTTTTCACTAGAAAATGAGTTAAAAGCAGCTGAAAGGGCAACACACTTGAAGTAAGTGCTTTGTGGGAAGGGGCAATGTCAAATGGTAACATTTTTCACTCTCTCACCATAAGATGTCACAACGCATGCAAATTACAAATCACAGTTTGCAGAATTAATATTTCAATATTGCTATCCATGCCCCAAAACTTCTTCCCACGGGTGACTTATGGGAAATCCATCCATCTTTGGATACGTCTTTGAAAGTTTTTTAAAGGTTTTCTTTCTGATTTTGCAGGGTGAGGAAGCAACCAAGAGCTGTTGAATATTGCTTATAACTCCATGGCAACCAAATAGGAAGTGCCCTGGTGAAAACCACAGGTGGGAAGAGCACGCAAATATCCCATCAGTAGGGACTAAAAGAAGTTCTCTTGTGGGGGCAGAAAACTGAAGGGCAGTTTGTGCTCCTCCATTTCTGTTCTCCTATGTTTAGCAACCAGAGAATTCAGTGCTGTTAAGGCCCCAAGGATACTTAATGGCAATGACAATGCGCCGAAGTGTCTGTGGGGAGAAGTGCTCAGTTTGACTCTTGAAGAATCAGCTTCTGCTTCAGTCCTACCCACTGCCTCCCAATAGATTTGACACAGTGGCGTACTGGGCCCCCGGGCGCCAGCCGGCTGTGGGGCAGTGGGCCGGCCCTTCATGTCGTGCAGCAGGCGGGGGCTGCAGGTGGCTCTGAGTAGCGTAGAGCCTCCTGCGCCCCCTGCCCTCTGTGAAGGGCCAGCCCGGAGTGCACTTACCTGCTGCTCCAGCCCCACAGCCCAGCGCTGGCTGAGATGGGGAGGGCCTCACTGGGAGGCCGGGAAGACCCTTCACAACACCAGAGAGGGGCGCAAGAGCGGAAGCAGGAGCAGCCGCCCCTCAGCTTTCTGCGCCCTCTGCTCACTGTGAAGGGATGACCTGGCACACCCCCCCCAAAGCCAGGTGAGGCTGTCTCCATCCAAGCCGGCGCTGGGCTGTGGGGTTGGAGTGGCAGGTAAGCGCCAGGCTGACCCTTCATGTTGGGGGGTGCCCTTCAGCGCTTCCTTCCTATGCATTGTGATTGGCCAGCTCAGCCCCCATCCCTAGTCCAAGGGGTGAGGCTGCCCCCCATCCAAGCTGGTGCCGGGCTTCAGGGCAGGAGAGGCGGGCTCCATGGAGCCAACCCTGCATTTGCACCCTCCCCCACCATAGATACAGACCTCCCCACCTCCTACAGACAGTTGGGGGTGGTGCCGGGACCCCTCCTGCCCTGCGTGGCAGGGCGGGAGACATGAGGCCTTGGAGGGAGCACAAATGTAGGCTTGGCCCCCGGGCACTGGAGACCCTCCGTACGCCACTGATTTGACGGCATATGTAACAAGGAGGCTAAACTTGGCAGAAATTTCCCATAATAGTTCAGTAATCCTAGTGGCTTCCTCAGTGCAGTCACTAAAGTCATGTCAGATGCTTTCAAAATTGCTGGAATCTTTTCTGGCATTGACCTGATACCTTCCTTTGATAGCTGGTGCCCTAAATAAGTCACAGAATCCCACAAGAATGTGCACTTGTCCTTTTGGTGTCTCATCCCTGCTTTCAGAACGCATTCCAGCATCTTCTTGGAGATTTCCAGGTGTTCCTTGTCATTTTGGCTCAAGATTATGATGTCATCAAAGTTGATGGATATATGGCTTAACCTTTGTTGTCCTTTCAAATGTATTTACGTGATTCTGAAAGGCTGTCTGGAACAAATAAGCAGACCTTTATGTCTGTGTTTAATTGTCATAAATTTCCACAATTCTTTGTCCAATTTTACTTGCAAATGTTCATAGTTTAGTACTATTTGGAGTGGTAAATAAGCATTTAATTCAGGGGAAGGGACACTGTGCTAATTTAGAAATGGGACTAGACCTGAGTGCATTAATGAACTATTAATGCATGTCATCAGGATCCACACAGACAGGATCCACACAGACAGGATTCCCATCCCATTTTGCCACAAACTAAATGTTTGTGGGACACACCCTTAGAGAATTTATTCACTGCTTGTTTATAATCTTCAAAAGTGTCACGGCCATCATCAGCAAATTCTCTTGGTACAAGGATGCCTTTCATTACCAATATGTGAATTTCTATTTTGCTCTTTGTCCACATAGAAGATAGGGCCAACCTCTCCTTAAAAAATCCAAGGACTGCACCAGAACCCAGATGACTTTTGAAAAGGCTTTGGACCTTGAATGGTCCCAAACTTGTTCCTGAAACAGCATCTAGGACTGACTTCACTGTAATTTGCTTGGTCTATCTTTATCTGATAAACTAACTCTTTCAGATCATGTCTCACTTTTCTAACCATGCCCAGCCTAACACAGTTTTTCCTAATAAGTTAAAAGGACTTGGGAAAAGTCTCTGAAAATAGCATTAACCAGGTAATGGTGGTGGTGTGGCAGGGAAGGGGAGAGGGTTTCAGGAAACAACCTCAGTTTGTCTCTACTGAATTGCATCAGTCTCATAGATTAAGGATAGATTACTTTGGAGCTTGTGGGCTAGGTTGAGCCCCCTAAAGAAATTTCTTTTGATTATAATAGGGTGAGTCTTCTATTTCAGTTTGAAGTATTCCATGTCAACTTTTTAATCATTACATTATTTGGGGTGAGAAGTCCATATAAATGAGCAGGTGACTGCTGAAATAAAATGTAGTAACTGAGTTGGCAACTTCGTTAGCTAATTTCTTTTAAGTGTTTCAGAAGAAGTGGGTGTTGTCAGGAGAAATTTAAATGAGGAGAGATGTTGATGGCTTTGTGGAGTAGCTCAGGTGAGGGTCACCTGTGCATGATGGGAGGATGGATGAAAGTGTGCAGACAGACGTGGAAGAAGTGGACAAATGGGAAAACAAGGCCAGCATCATTAGCAGAGCAGAAGACCTGGGGGCGATGTGTTAAGAGATAAGGACAGATGAGTTTGGTCATGTCTGTTATATACGTGGTTCAGAGAGAGCTGGAAATGTCTCAATATGAAATATAAGCAAGGGCTTGTTGCTACTTTTGAGGACTCGGTCTTCCGCATCCAAAATCACATACCTTCCAACTATCCTGAGGTCACACCCACATGGTTATTTTATTACGCCCCTGCAGACCAAGGGTAGGGATTTTCTAAAGCACTCAGCATTGAACTAACTCTGCTGTAATTAACAATGATAGAACTTCCATTGATTTCAGTGGGAGCAGTTAGGCCAATGTTGAACGCTTTGGAAAAGCCCACCCTAAATGTGTGTACAAATATTTTGTAATATTGTTCAGTTAAGCTTTTCCAAGGAGTATACCACGTGCCTGACCTCAAAACAAACACAGCCAAATTTGCTTCTCAGATCCAGAAAAAAGCAGCTAAATACCACTGCTGTTTAATGTCTAAATAAGTCTTCATTTGGCATCAAGACCTTCTTTTACATTATCATTTGTTTTGAATGGAAGCAGCTTTACAATTTTTTGTTGACTATTTCCAACTGTTGTGTAGACTTTTTTTTGGACAGTATCTTTCATAGAGATGTTATTTAACTATTTTTATTATCCTTTGGTTTGAGATTAATGCACAGGTATTATCTTGTGTGAGAAGAATTTAGCATGGCTTTACTCTGTAGACATACTTGTTCATCTGTATTAGTATCAATGCAACTATTCACTGTGGGTAGGACTCTTCATAGCTTTGATAAAATAACAGAAAATGAGCAAACTGAGCAAACGTTGATATTTACATTTTGTTTTCTGAAATAATTTTTTTAAAGTAAACTTCCAGGGACCGGTTTTCAAGATGACCTCTCAATTTGCATCACAGTATTACTTATGCAGGTTTTCGGGTGTCCAGTAAGTAATTGCAAAGCTTCACTTGCTCCAAAATCTAGATTTACATACATAATCGGGTAGCTAGATGTTTTAATGCAAAAATCTGAATTCTCGAAGTCTGTGCCAAAACTTGCACAATCAAAGATGCAGGAGCAAACTTAGAGGCAGCATGTGGAAACTTGGCCAGGGAGCCTAGGACTTTCCAGGGTTTGGAGGAGTGTAGCGAGCCTGGAGCTGTGTTAAGAGGGATTTGGGTTATAGTGGAAGGGTTGGCACTCTATGAGGGGGCTGGTATATCTGCAGATCTCTTCTGACCACACACTTCTCTCTCCCTTCCACGGTCTCCATTGATATTGGAGTGTTCCAAAGTGAATATCTAATAACTTTTTTTCTTGTTTTAGGCTATGTGCTTTGTTTTTAGTTCTTTGCCTGGATCTCAGTATGGGGATACTAGTAAGATTCATGTATCTCCTGTGTGTGTGATCTCTAGGTATGGGCAAAAAAGCAAACAATCTTCTAATGCTTCTTTGCAAGCCATTCAGTTTTTTTAGGGTGCTGTGTCTTGAGAGCCCCATGTTCAAATCACTTCAGACTTTGTCCACAGAATCTACTCCGACCCTTGACTTGACCTACCAATTTTCAGGTCAGTCTGACTTTTGTTTTGATGGGCTTTAAGGAAAATGCAAAATTCAGATATAAACAGGAAATCTGCTCCAGCCTTCACCTTTGTGTGGCAATATCTATATTTACAAGTTAATAGAAAGTTTGAAATCCATTCAAAGGCTTCAGAAGATGCAGAGCACACCTTTGCTATACCTCCAGGAAATGAAAATAAGGGGCACTTGTTCACAATAGTTTGGTTTGGAGGCCTCTGCATTTATACTGTGGTGAATCCTTGATTCTCCATTTGTGCATCAGGAACATGCATCTTCCATGTAACATCCTGATACCATTAATAGTTGTCCTCTGTCTTCGCTGGAACAAGAAACCAGGCAGTTCGATGATGGGATCATTTATGATATGCTTGTTATTTATGTCAGAGCCAGCCCGTTGAATCCACCAGGTGTCTTCTAGGTTGAAGCTGGATAACAGAAGAGCTTCTCCAGCTGCCCAGAATGGGCAGTGGGACCTAAGACAAGTGCGAGAGAGGTGAACGAGGTGGTCATGGAGCAAGAGCTTTTGGTAAATATGAGCCTTCTTGTACTCATACAACATAACCATCTCTCACAAGATGGTTGGAGGAAAGATGTTTGCAAAGCTGGAAGCCCAGGCACCAGAGTGGACTTCAGTGTGCCAGTTACAAGTCTCATAGCCACATTTAACTGGATATCTAAAAGGTTTGTATGTGAGCTTCTTCCCCAAACATGCACAGTAATCAGATGTGGAATAATCTAAAGCCAGCATTGCCGTTTGTAGCGTTTGAGCATCTCAATCCCAGCATAGAGCCTACTAGTTTTTGGATGATATTGGTGCAACTCTTCCTTTTATGGCTCACCTGCTTCAGATGATATTGATAGGTAAGGCTGCAATTGAAAATGGCTCCATGGTAGCAAGGGTTAGGATCATGAGCAATACCCTTGCCACAGAAGTGTACGTTAAGGATCCTCTTAGCTTCAGAATTGGTGAGATGGAAAGCCAACGACACTGTTTTTGATGGATTGGGTTTGAGTTTTCTATCCTCTTCAGATCAGCTGTAAGAGTGTCTTCAGCTTTCTTGAGCATTCAGATTACATCATTAGCACCAGGCTGTCAGCATAAATGAACTTGTAACATGTCATTTATGAGAATATCCCTTATAAAGGGATGGTCCTAGAGTGATGCCTTTGGGAAGCCATAGTGCAGACGCAGCTTTTTGCTGACCTGACTTCTGAGACAGACATGGAACGTTATGTCCAAAAGCATTGACTTATGAGTCTAAATGTCTGGTCACACTGAATAGGTTGGATAGTTTCAGCAGTAGGCCCTTGTGGCAGATGGAGTCAAAGCTGTGGCCGTTTAGAAGCTACGGCCATTTTAAACTTTTGCTGGAAACTAGCCTCAAAATGTGTAGCAAGTGCAGGCACTTGGTCACAGCAGCTTCACCATGCCCTGAAATCTGCCTGTTCTGGGGAGGATTGCAGTCTCCAGAATGGAGGTCAGCCTCGCCAGGATCACCCGCTCCAATAATTTGTATGTTGTACAGAGGCAAGAAATAGAGTAGTAGCTTTTGGGGTCATCAGGCAACGTTCCAGGTTCTAAAATGGCCAATGCCTTTCACTGGCTCCAAGTTGTTGGGACCTTGCTGGGGGTGATGACTTCTGTGACTAGTGCTGCCATCCCTCTCAGGCCCGAGATGTTTAAGGAAGTCCAGAAGGATGTCACCAATGCCAGCTGCTTTTCCTGTTTGGTAACAGAGGGGGCAGCATGCGTCTCGCCTCTTGTGAAGGACTGACAGAGACTTGAAGGAGCCCTTTATATGCAGAATTCCTTGAGAGCTGTTTTCACCTCTCTCTTGGTTTGTCAGCTTGCAGTCATCTCTGAATTTCTTAGCGGGAGACTGGTGGTGCTGTCAGCAGTGACTCAGGATGCTTGTGTGTGTGATGGTGCTGCTCCACAGAAGGGCCCATGCTTTGTGTGAAGTCTGCGGCCTCCACCATGTGCACCCAACATTGTTGTCTTGTAGAGTCCAACAATTCCAGGAAAGCAGTAGCTAAGTCGAGGTCATTAGTAGCTTTGTACTCCTTAGGAGCGTTTTGCTGTCTGGGCTCCAGCAGGGAATAAAGAAGCTCCCGTAACCATGGAGTAGCTTGGGGAGCGATGGTGGCAACCTTCACGGGGTCCTCCCTGTTAAGTACACTTTAACCTACGTGTCCGAACTAATGCCGCCACTTTGGAGTTGGAAGATCATTCAGTGACCTCCTAATCAAAACAGCAAGAAAGGCTCTTTTCAGAGCCACACTAATCAAGTAATAGGCCCGTTGATTTGTCTATGCCAGCTTAATATTGAGGGCCTATCTCGTTCAAAGGCTAATGTCATTGTGAGGCTGTTAATGGACAATAACATCGACGTACTGATGCAGCAAGAAACACACATTGCAGAAGAAGATTCAGCATGCCTTAAGATACCAGGAGACGTACTTCCTTCCCACCAAAACAAAATGGCCACCTACATCAGGCTGAAACTAAGAGGCATAGCCAAAGCTCTGCCAGCAATGGACAAGCTTAACTATTGGTGTCTCAGCCAGTGAGCTGACAGTATATGATGTGTATAAGTTGGCTAGCCAGAAGTGTCTCTTACCAGCCCGACCAAAATCACAACATCCATCTGTGTACCATGATGATTTCGACAGCCACCATACAGCACGGGGCTGTTCAATGAATGATGTTTCATATGAACAGTTTGCTGAGTAGGCTTTGGCACAGAATCAGTACCTGCTGTTCTATGCAAAGCAAAAAGTACCTTCTATTCAGCCTGATGGAAGAAAGAATACACACCTGACCTGTGTTTTATGTCCACAGACTCCAGCTCATTGCATTTTGAACTGTCCTGGATCCCTTCCGCACAGTCAGCACAACCTAGTGATGGTACACATCAGCATGGAACTCCCTGTCAGTACCAGTATGCCAGTTCCACACTGGAACCTTAGATGACTGGATTGACTGGGTCTCTCCACCAATGTCAAAAAAACCCACAACCCCCCTCCTTTCTCCCCATCAATAGCATTCCACCAAAGCCCAAAAATGTTGACTGTTTCATGAGGCTTATTATTAAAGCTGCAAAGAAGAGCTTTGGAATGATAAGATCATTGCATAATAAACCAAACAACAAAACAAATTTCATCCATATGACTGTATTTTTACCAGGGTGGTTAAAAACCCTCTTACCTCCTCTTTGTCCGTTTGTTAAATGGGCACTTTTTTGCTCTCGGCCATTAAGGCTCCTATTAATTTACGGTAGTGAAGCACTGGTCTCCCGTACTACAAAGGAGAACTAATTCTCATTCATGATTCATTAGGGGGGAAAGACTGAATGATGAGAGTGGATTTGCCTGGGTTGGAAGAAGAGAAGGCTGTGGGGGACAGCAAGGTGTTCATCATTAGAAAAGTGAGGGAAACAGGGAAGTATGAGGCTGAAAGAGATTTTCCAAAGAGAGAAAATCCAAAATTCAGGAAGAGGAGAGAATGGGAGAATACTAGAGAGACCTAAAGGGAAAACCAGTTGGAGAGAGGAAGAAGGGAAAAATGGAAGAAAAGGATAAAGCACAAGAACTCTAAAATCTGGGGTTAGTTAATTTAATTCCTCTTTCTCCACTTTTCCCTAGTGATGCCCTTAACCACTGTCACACTTTTGGGAGAAAGGGATGGGATGACTGAATACTAGAGGTAGGAGTACTACAGAAGCTTCAGATTCATTCCTCTTAAAAAATTGAGGTGTGGTGGGGTTCTTTAAAATGCTGAACCTGGCCTTGCTTTCTGGGTTTCTTTTATGCCCTGTGTTTTCACCCCCAGAGTGAGGACTTTTTGATTGACACTTGCTGTGTCTATTGTGGATGAAAAAACAAAGGGACAGACACTTGAGAAAAGTCTGTCCTTTGGTTGTGTTTTTTTTTTTTTTAATCCACCTGTGTGAACTGGATATGCTGGGTTTTTTATTGGTCTCAATCAACTCCCATTGAAGTTAGTCAGAGTCTTTCTATTGAGTTCAATGGGAGTTGGGTCTGTCCCCCCAATATATAGCTGAAGTTTATCAAATGAATTTTTTTCTTTGTAAAATTACCTTTTTATGGAAAAAGATTGCATTTTGAAATTTTCCACAAATGAAACACCTAGTGTTTAGTGCTTCCTCAATCTCCCATTCTTTCTCTTCCTTATTTTACTACCATCTTTCCCCCTTCAGTGGCGAAATGTTTTTTAAAAAGGGAATGGGAAGGAATTTTGGAGCAAGGGGGAAAGAAATAGAAAACAAACTCCAAAAAGCTTCTAAACTGATTCTTTCTTTCCAAAAAGGTTCCTTTTCTAAACTTGTAAATCAACAATAATTTTGGCATTTCAAACTTCTTCATGAAAAATCTCTACCATATTCCAACCAGGTGTAATAGCTGGTCTGCTATGTATTTGTGTAGTCTATATGAACTAGAGTATATGAAACAGGTCACTTTCATATTAATACCTACACAAATTGATATAATCCTGTATATAAAAAGGTTCTACTTACAGCATTTGTGTATATATTACATATACCTTTATTCCACACTGGCAATTTAGAAAGAGTGAAATTAGCAGCATTTCTCCTGTAATTTTGTTTGCCACCTGTGCTCTACCGGGCTCTTCCCAACAGAACTCACCTGCTGGTAATGCGCGAAGTGTGTCCTTTAATTTCTCTTTCATTGTTCTTGGTACTTCCAGACCTAAGGACTCTGGAGGTGGTTTGCAGGGTGACTAAATCTGTTAAAGAAGCTCAACCTTAAGAGGTGAGGGACTGGAGGTCAGATGCTCCTCTGGCTTGTATTCTGTTCTCCCATAGTCATCTCTCTCTTTTTCAAAGAGATCACATCACTGACTGAGGAGAACTTAAAAAAAAAATCAGTAAAATGTGACTAATTATAAGACTGAAACATATTGTTCCTCTCATGCCTCAGCTTTGCAATACAAAGGGCAGAGGACCTTCCTCAATATTTTTGCACTACACTTTGCTGTGCATGGTTGCAGTGCACTGGTCATGTGTAAGAGGTGGTCTTCCGCTCCAGGGGCCATCCAGCCCTGTTCTTATCTGACCTAGCTGGGAAGGACTCAAGTGATCCTTGTCAACGGCTGAGAGAGCTTCAGTGGAGGAAAGCTGCAGTTGGCTCATGTGACTGAGCCTGGAGTAGAGAGATGGGGACAGTATGAAAGACTTCGGGGCCCCTGCAGCCTTGGTTGGCTGAGGATGGCTTTGTTTTGTGTGACTTTGAGAGTGTTTTTTGTTTCATTTAATAAACTGTCTGGAGAGAATGGCCTGAAAAAGACTTGGGCATGGCATTAGGTTCTTCCTGGGCTGGAGGAGACAGCTCAGGAGCCCAAAATCTTTTATAATGCTCTCTAGAGGTATCATGCTCTTTGGCTTTTTAAGTACACATGGATCTTGCCTGAGCATTCACCTGGAAAGTAAATCACTGATGAATCCACCTGGCAGCAGCTGTGCTTGTGAGCTTTCTCTCTTGACCTTGCACCTTAGCACCAACCTTAAGTTCCAACTACAACTCTTTGTAGGAAGCTCTTGAGATGTTCCCAGAGTGACAGAGCTTCTGGGCATAGACCAGGACCAGAGTTAACCTCCTTCACTCATCATGTACAGCAAGCATAATCTCGCACCCCTCTTTCCTTGTGCAGTGTGAAGGATATCCTTGGCTTTAATATTCTTACCCCTTCATTTTCTGCCATCAAGTAACTATGCTATCTCCTCTTCACCCTGTCTTTTACCAAATATCTTCACACTCACATCCATTCCCCTGACATCCTATGAAAAAGAAATGCTGTGGGTGTAAAATGAGCTGGAACAGAGACACTTCTTATGCAAAACTTCAAAAAAAAAATCCTTAGTTTTTTGCCACTAAAAGGTATTTTATTTCAGTATATAGGTCACTAAATTTTAAAGGGAAATTCAGTATTAGATTAGACCAAGGGACTGTAGTTTTGTCTGTATGATTTGTTATAAGCAATGAACACCTAAAGAACACAGTCTGTGGACGTCAATCTTTGCTAATTCATTTCTGCGGAAAGTTTTCAAATGATAATATTCATATTTTGGGGAAGTGGTGCTGGTTATTTTACAAATAGTGTTAATTATTGTCCCTATACTTAACGCTGTCAAAAAAAATGGAAAATTAAAAGGAAATCAAATTTACAAATTAAAATGTTTATTAAGGGGCAAAAAATTGAGCTTGGTCCACTTCACGAGTTTCGTTTAAATTTCTCGAGCATGGCTCGTGAATAGATTTACTGGTGCATTGTGGTGGCAGTTTCTTGACAAACATCTGCCATGCCTGAACAACAGAGTGAATGTGCTGTATATGAATTAAACTGCTTTTTCTATCCCCCACTTGTATTCTTGTATTCACTGAAGACAAGAAAAATGACGAGTGGGGGATAGAAAAAGCAGTTTAATACAGCACATATACATATACATATACAGCACATTCACTCTGTTGTTCAGGCATGGCAGATGTTTGTCAAGAAACTGCCACCACAATGCACCAGTAAATCTATTCACGAGCCATGCTTGAGAAATTTAAATGAAACTCGTGAAGTGGACCAAGCTCAATTTTTTGCCCCTTAATAAACATTTGAACAATGTGACTTCTGAGAAAAAAAGTGGAGTTTTGTCAAAGGCCTTGTTGGAACCAAGGGTTCAAAACATTTTTCCCCATGAGAACAAGCTTTGCTTTCTTACCCTGTTTTAATAAAATATTCAAATTGACCTTGCATTTTGTATTTGGCATTTAGCTTCAAGTAAAAAAAACATAAACCCTGGCCTTGTTTTTTCATGTCACTCATATGTGGAATGGGTTAATACAGTTGCAGGCATAATTACTAGCATGGCAAATTCTAAGACCTTTCATGGGGATGCAAGGCTATTGGGAATGTATCTCTGAGGCACAAGGAGCTAGGAATAGAGATGGAGATGGTGTTCTTCAGGGAAAATGCTTGGAGGATCAAGGTTTGGGGGGGAGAGCCTGGGGTGATGTCTGTTAGAGGTGGGGTGAGGGGAAGAGAGTTGTCTTTGCTTGTACTACCATAAAGCCAAGCCACAAGAAGGATACGTGTGATATATACAGTGTGTGTATAATCTGTGTGAAGCAGTTTAGGAATTGCACCTGCTCACAGTGCAAAGCATGATTTCTAGAGGGGAGGAGTGGTTAAAAAACACTCATGGCTCCTTAATGGACATTACACCAACAGTCTTGTGAGTCCAGAGTAGACTGAATAGCTAGTGTCTGTGGTTTCCCATTCATTTGTGCGTGCTCTAACCCAATTATTTTTTTGCCAACCGTTTGAAAGCTTGAGGCACTCTTTAGGAAAATAAAACCAACAGCAAGCTCTTCCTTCCCGGTTACTTCACCGATCCGTATGCATCTTCAGTGGGCTCCAGTGAGTCCTGGGATGGACGCATCATATCCTTTGAAAAACGCTAATACAACCCCAAAATCTGTAGCAGTCCAAACTCCGTTGTGGGTTTGATGGCAGCAGTGTTAGGCAGGGATTTGAGTGAAATCTTGTTGAAACTAGTGGTTGCAATAGCCGCCCTTCATTTGGGATAAATGTAAAAAGCAATTAAGCTTGTTTTATGGAATAGATAGCTGGAACAATTGGAGACACCACACAGTAGGAGCCATGAAAGTCCAGTTAAAAATCTGAGCTATCTGGATGAAGGTGTTTGACTGGGGAGTACTGAAGGCAAACACAGAGGGCTGGATATTGTTTGAGGGAACTGTGCATGCATCTGTGTGAGTGAGAGAGAAAATGCAGAAATACCATAGAAGCACACAGAGAAGGTAGCATACAAGCCAGCCCCAGAGACAGACAAAAGTGCTTGTAGCATGACGTTGAGAAAAAGCTGAGCGAGAGAGCCTTTGGGTAGAGTGCTGGCTAGAAAGAGGCTTTGAATTGTGAGCAAAGGAACTGTCTCCTGTGTAATTCCTACTGTGTTGAGAGAACTAGAACTTATTTATGTTCTTTTAAATAAACAGGATTGAATCAAAGAAATACATAACTCCATCATCAATTTCTCCTTCAAAGCAAACTACGGACAAGACCCCAAGTATTAGGTAACCGGGGTAAAACAAGCTTAACTGTTTGGGACATGGGTGGTTGCAGCATGTAGGTGCTCAGCACAGAAGCTCTGCATTAAGGTAGGGAATGGTAAAAGCCTGAAGTGCCAATACTATCATCAGTTGTTAGGGATGACCGAGCAAGGTCTCTTCCATCTCTAATTTCCATGTATCCATAAAATACAGAGGTTGATTTAAAAAAACCAGAAGTTATAAAAAACGGCTGATGATTATACTTTTTTGTTCTGATAATTTTCTTTCCTTTTTTGTTTACTTTTAAGCTGTTTTCTGCAGTCGGTTTATTTGATGGTTGACTGTTGCTTGGGACAAAAGGCATTTCTTGTTACTGGAGCACTCAATCTGGTTGTTCAAAGTTGACCTTACTCAGCCTGTGATGGTATTCCAGTTTCCCTTCAGCAGTGTTTGTGTTGAGCATATTTTCACTAATATGTCGAGTGGGCTCCTTTTTAAACAAATGTTTTCACGCTGTTGTGGAGAGTGAATCAAAATGCACTTAACAGCCAGCCTTTATTTTTCCATTATAGAACCACAATGTATCAACTCCCATTGAACTGCTCATTTACCCTAGGATTCCTTATTTGTGGCTGTCTACCTTCTTTCCCTGCGCATTCAGTGTTGGAATGCATGTGCTATTTGATTGGCAGACAAAGTACAGATGTGGGGTCTTTGGTCTGTCATCTGCACTGGGATTTCAATGATTATATAAGGAGTAATATCTTCTGCCATGATCTGCATTGTAGCTCTCCAATCCCAGAAAGAGCTGTCAAGCACATGGTAACTGTGCTAGTCTCCTAACTAGTTAGCGCAACACTGAAATGTAAAGCACTGTGTGTCAGAGTTGCAGGGTAACTGCATCTCTAGTCCCCCTCCATGATCCCTCAAGGGCACCACTTAAGGTGCCCAGCTCCCAGCCATCATCTTTCTCGGGCAGAGACCCGCATCTCTCTTTTCTGACAGGGCTTTTAAGGCTGCACAGCTCCCTGCCTTACATCATGATATCCCGAGCAAGCTGTCTGTGTAAAGGCCAGCACCTGTGCTTTGCTTTCTCTCTAAGGGCTATGAACAGTGTATTGCCAACAGTTATGAATTACCCCACCACTCTTATGAGCAAGCATGTTTATTCTGAAGGTGAAATCATTACAGGAAAAAAACAAACGTAAAAACAATAAAGATTTAAACCAACACTAAACATACCCAGAATCACCCGTTAGTCTTTCGAGCCTGAGTAGGCCCAAAGTCTTTAAAAACCTTCTGCAAGGGTTGGGGCCCCCCTTGAAGAGAAGATCCTGTCCATTTGTTGGTTCAGAAAGAAGGCTCTGTGTCAGCTCAAGCTCATCATTTTACACCAAAAGCTCTTTCTTTGTGTCCTAGTCTCTGGAAAACCCAGTATGAACCAGCACATGCAAACCTCTCCAGGGGCTGGTATCTTTCTAGAGGTGTTTAGTCTCAGTGACTTGCCTTAATCAGCCCCCACCCCTGTTTTTAGTTTCTGGAGGAGCTGTGGTAAGCTTCCCCCATGGAGCAGAACACAATCATACATAAACAATTCAGAAATTTAATACATTGGCCCCCCAAGACTCTGAGGTTGCAACAGCTGTCATACTACTGAAGTGCTAAGTACTGTTGTTATGGTAAGAGTAGAGTTTCTTTTCACTAATGCATGTAGGAACTAGTCGGAACGTGGCCATTGTGAAGCGCACTGAATAGTAAAATAATTAGCTGTTGAAAGTGGTTTGTGAATCTACAGAAGTCTCCACCACTCTCTTTATCTGCAGGAGGCTAACTTGAAGGGCACCATGACTTCACCCGTTTGGATTTTCATATTTTTGGTGTGTTTAAAGCTGTCTCTGGCAGCTGTCACCGTGTTAGGTTGTTGGGTCTCTGCAGTTGAATCGTGCTGCCCTCTTTTCATGCAGTTGTGTGCTCCAGGCTTGGTAGAGATCAGTACGAGCGAAGTTCTTTCTGTTTATTGCTAGTAACGCAGGATGACCGTGGTCATAGCTGCACTGGGTTCACAGCAAATGCCGGATTCATCCTTAACCTTCTCAAACTCTGAAGCAGCCAGTCTCCCATTTAAGAATCCATCTACTAGCCCCCGTTCCATGGCAAGGTTCTGCTTCCACTCCTCTTTCTCTTGTCTAATTCTCCAAACTCTCTTGTGACTATCAGCCATCTTGCAGGCGCACTGGTCTGAATCCCTGCCATCCCAGCTGCACCAGCGAGCAGTGTCAGCCCTGCTTACACCCACTTGCCAAACTTTCTCCCTTTCAGGACTCAAGCACGAGATACTAGGCAGCTGTTTGAAGACTAAAGTTACATACCCTGGACAGTGCTTGTAATGTTTAGTCTTACAGCGTCATTATTGTACATGTCCCTCTTGTTATTCCTAAGTGTTTGTTTTCTTTATGTAGTTCTTCTCTTCCTCTTAGCGTGGTGGAAATTTATGAGAGAGAGAGGCCAGAGTGACAGCAGCCAGAATGTCTCCTTTTCACTTTTTTTGAAGGTTGGTGCCATGTTCCCCTCCAAGTCTTTTGGTACTTCCCAGGTCAACAGCTCTCTCCAGATATAAGTTAGGGTCGGTTACAACACTGGTGCAGTAAATTAATTAGCAGATCCCTTCAGCCTCAGAGCTGCATGTGTATTCTCCAGTCTGCTTTATGTTTAGATATTCCTGTTTTCCATGTATTCCCTTTCCTGCTTATCATGGCTATCATTACATGGTCCCTGTGTCTTAACTTCCAAGGTTTCTCTTCTTTAAAAGAATTCATTGTTTCAGCCATTTTGGAGTCATTAATTTCATTTCCCAGCCCAACACCCCCAATCATTTATTTAACTGACCTACTTTCTGCCTAGACTTCCTTTTCACTTGATAAACCCTCCTGATTCCTGTTGATCCTTTTCCCTACCATAAACTCATTCTGCATTTTGCACTCCTTTTGTTTTTCCCTGTGCACCTTAACTGACTATTGTTTAGTTGCCTTCTTACCCCTCACCCTTGTCACTTCTCATGGCTGGTGAACGTGCATTTTTAACCTTTCATTTTAATTAAAATGAATGTTTAATGTGAACAAAACATAGGGGAAGGAAACACCAGAAAAGTGAAGCAGAGAAGGGAATATAGGAGAATCCTCCGCAGACACATCTACCTGCACCTCCTCTTTTCCCAATTAACATGAGAAGATCATAAAGAAAATATTACAGTGTGAAAACAAAAACCCAAAAAAACCCTACTGCTATTGGTGGGTCCCCAAAATCCATTTGAGTGACCTGCTTCAAATTGTCCCAAACTCTTTTCCTTCTGCTGCAAGCCTGCACATGACAATTGACAAGCCTAAAGAGATTTTAACACTACTAAAAGTTATTAAAATATGTGAAATAGATTGGAATGGGTCTTTCAACCTTAGCATTATAATGTCTCCCTCATGGGAAGCGTAGCTTGTCAGGGGGCACAATGCTTTTCCTGGCTTCAGATTGCAAGGAAGAAATGATGCCGTGATCGTCCATGCCTTGCAGTGTGGCAGACATTCTCCTGCCTGTGTTGCTCAGTCACTGACCCCGAAAGGGATTTCTGCATCACTGGTTATATCATTGTGATGTCCCTCAAGACCCCTTTGCATCGAAGTCTGGAATTCTTTAGATGAAGGAGAAGCTCCTTATTGTATGGTCTAACCTCTTTGTTTAAAATACAAATGATGATACCCAACCCCTTCGTTGTCATTGATAAGCACTGTACATTCCTCCCCACATTCCACAGTTCATCCTGATGTGTTATGGCTGCCTCTCCCCTAGTACAGTGAGAAAGCTGATGGAACTACACAGTGATAATGAATGCAGCCTTTTTATTTCCCTTCCAGGTCACACAGCCCCTTATCTCTGACTTGGCAGAGATGCTGGAGCCAGAGAGATGACATGTTTAAAGAAGCAATAAAGGCCTTCTGTACTTTTGGCCAGTTCTTCTGTTTGGCTGCTTTAGGGAAGGCTGTTGCCTGTGAAGAGCTGTACACTTGAGGCTGCCTGTCCATCTTGAGTGACTCAATTTAGCAGAAAATGACTGGTTCTGGCTTTATGAACCCAAGCCTGCTCCTGGACTCAGTTGCCACAGGTGCCTTCAGGATGACATCCATTTGTGCCCCCAGTACTGGCTACTGACACACCAGGACTCCACAAGCCCCAGTGTCTAATAGCCCAGTTTCAGGAATCCAGGTCTCTACCATTGGACCCTGGGCAGAGGCTTTTGATCGGGGGCAATCCGTTGGTTTTGGTTTTTATCCTTTATAAAGGATGTTTTTCTTTATATTGCCTTCCTTGACTTGTTCCTGCTTGTTGATCCATCTGAAAGCCTAATCCAGTTTTCCTAGGCGCAATAAAATGTTAACAGAGTCTAAGAGGGTTATGTCACTGGAATCTTTTTTTTTTCTTCACTTTTCTCTGTTTTGTTCGTTGTTGAAGTTCTTGCTTAGGGTAGGTTCTACTTTGATAGGTTTTTACACAGGGAATATACAATGTTATCCTCGTCTCATTTGGAAATTTTCAGCTTTTATGACTCTGGCCTTTGTACCTCTTTGTGATTTACTTTTTGGCGGAAATACAAAATGCAGCATGGAACAGAGCTTCATGGGATGTGTAAATACAGTCTGTTGAGATAAGTTAATGGTACTCTGCCAATGCAGGTTATCTACACCAAGGATCTGGCTTCAGCTAGCAGAAAGAGTATCATTGATTCTAGCAGTCATAGTTGTTCAGCCCACTGGCTATAAAAGTATTGAGTAACCTCAAAAGAGCTGAAAGTGGAATATGTAAGCCACACAATGAAAAGAGAAACAAAACCAGGCGGGTAGATGTATAATCTACTTTCTTTTACACAGACAAATTAACCTTGGACTTCATGTCAGGGCCACTAAAACAAATACCCCTGACAAAAAGAATAAACCTGCCAAATGAATGATTGCATTATCCACCGATCTATACAAACCTTTTCTTTCTAATCCTGTTTTGTTGCAAGTCAGTCCAGAGCACCTGCCACTAAGTACTGGTACTAATGTATTTTATGTTTATAGATGACATCAAGGAGATTCACTGCCCTTGGCACTAGCCAACTGGAAAATACCTGAAAGAGGTGCAATACTAATGAATGAATAGGAATTAGTGCTGTTAGCGCACTGTGAAATACGACAATAGGGAATCAGTAGTGCTGCTGAAGACAGGATTGCAAAAAGTTGCACTTGTTGCTTCTGGATTTCATATAGGGATATGTCTAACACCTGTGAGCCCTGCTCAAAAGTGAAAATATTCTGGAAAGTTTGAGCAAAATTCCTTCAGCTGTTTAGTTTGTTGAGGATGGGAAAGAAAAATCAACTGTTTCTGTTGAAAAAAATCCCAAAGCCCACACATGTATCCTAACCACATTTTTTAGACAAGGCAAAAGCAAAAAGAGCTGAAGTTTGAAATCTGGCTTGAATAACATCCTCACTGAGGACTTGTGCCTTTGTTAGTTGTAGGAGAAAAAAACACAGATATTACTGCCAACAGATTACATGTTGAGCAGACACATTGAAAAACAAATACATAAAATTCCTTATGTTTCAGTGATTGCAGTTAAACTGTCCAGTTGTCTTGGATAACTAAATAAAATTAATTTGTTACATTCCTTGGACTCTCATTACAGTAAATCTAGGGAATATTCCAAATACTGATGTACCCGTATCTATTTATTTAAGGCACCACTGACAAGTTTTAAGAGTGACTACAGAACAGACTTACAGAACCATAGTGGTGGATCTAGACTAAATAGGCCTGCATCCAATCCAGACAAAACTCCCTTCTCGCAAAAGGGCTGGGGAGCTCCCAGCTCTGCTAATGCTACCTACTGGTCCCCAGTTCCTATGTCAGACTTGGGTGATACTTCCCTGAGAGCCATGCTTTGTGAGTTGAGGAGTCACTTCATATCAGGGCCAGATTCATTGATCCTGCCTGCCTTCTGTGCACAGTGAATCTCTATTTAAGTGTGCATTCTGGTCACAAAATGTACAAGTTTCGCTGGTTTTGACAGAGGAACTGGTGAACTGTGCGAGGTAGATACCTACAGAGTAATTGGAGCTTCTCTGATGCTCCCAGATTTTCTTTTCCCCTCTTAAAACTAGAAAATTAATGCAAAAACTATCATTTATGAAACACTAAATTTACTAGATAGGCACTAAAAATCAGGAAGTTTTAAAGTTCAGGTTGTACCGTAAAGTGTTCATGCTAAGCGCTAATGTATCTATCTGCTTAATTTGCCTCATCTATTGAATTGAAACCCTAAATAACTGAAATTAGATTCTTTACTATAGGAGTTGGGCAGAGAGTGGAAATAGTATGTGAATATTTAGAGAAGTCTGAGAGTAAATGTCAACAGTTGTTCACATCCAGTGATCTTAGGGTGCTTAGACATTACGCTAGTGCAGATACGTGCAAAAATGGAAGGTTAAACTTGAATAATCACTGAAATAAAATTTGCAATCGCAATCTGCCGTGTGCCAGTTCTTTTTTTTTTTACACTTGAGTATGCTCAGAGACCCTGCACTGATGTCTGGGAGCTGAATTAGGATTTTCACTGGTATAAATGTGGAGACCCTAGAAAATCAGGTGAAGGCTCAAGGCCTGAATTCAGAATCTGTCCTTCTGAGCTCACTGTGTAGTTGACCCCATAAGGGAAGAAGAAACAATAATGAGTAATTCTGAATAACCGATTTGAGGAATGTCTAATCTGTTGAAAATGGGGATAAGACCCACATTTATCAAACTATTGTGAATTATGTGCTCAGCTATAGGTACTGTGCATCAGGGTAATATATTTGAGTGATTCAGCTTGTGTAAGAAGCAGAGCTTAAAATAGAATGGTATGTAAGAATGTATCCTTCCTAAATATAAAGATTTCCTCATGTCATAAACAAGCACAGAGAGGTTTTTAAGTTGATGATATTAATGCTCTCTTTCATGAATCTTTTGTTTTCTTAATGGAATACTCCCCCTCCACTGTTTCAATATTTTCTTAAAAGCCTTTGTGTTTTTGCTGCACATCTTATTTATTGGAAAGACTTTCTTGTTGGTTTCATTTTCCGGTCAGTGAATTTTAATTTGCATTTCCTCTATCTTATTTTGTCATTGTGTTTATATTGTAATGGGTTGTTTAGACTTTCCTTCCATTGCATTCCTCTTTGTCCTTTTTTTTCTGATAAGTATTTTATCTCCTTTTCCAGACTTCCATTAACCCTTTGAAGTAAGAAACCTAAGGAAAAAGTCCAAATCAGATCTCTTCTTTGAGATACTTAATTGGAGTCAGATCATTTGGAGTGGGAAGAGAAGGTCCTATGAACTTGTAACTCATGGAAATTAATATTTGTTTTGTTTTTCCCATGGAAACGAGATATTTTGTAATGAGCTCCTAAAAACAAGTTACAACTGTACACAGGGAGTCTGATTCTTTATAACAATTGCTTAATGGAAACTTGCTATTTTTGTACATTAACTCTTTGGCCCTTGTGCACTGTACGGAGGGAAATGGTTTTAACTATATTCTGATTGGGGCCTTTGAGAAAGCAGGAACCACCTAGAGGCCCTGATTGTCTTACACACCATGAAGTACTTATAGCCTCAGAAAAGACACGCTTTGAAATGTCAGAGCTAAGTCTCAGTAGAAAGAGAGTCAGTTGTGCTGGGTCATCTCTACTGTCTTCTGAAATGTAAATAGGGGAAATCTGCAGGATTGAAGTGACTCATCAGTGTATATGCATTAAGTCCTAGCCAAGGTTGTTGGGAGATCTGTTGACCACTTGAGCCTGACTGGTTCTGCTTGATTGGTTCACTTTGTATTTTCCAATCAGACATTCATTTATTCACTGTTTACATGGAATACATCTCTGAGTTAAAAACTTGTTTCATTTTTTCAGGACTCCTGGCTGTGATGGCCCTAGCATGCAAGATTGTGTTGGTGACTTAGAATGTGTGTTGTGGCTCTTTTCTAGGTGTTTCTTGTCTTATAATATGACAGTGACTGCTGACTTTGTGTGATAGCGTTGTCCATTTCATTGATTGGAAGGAGTCAGATCTGCATTCCCCTCTCCTCACATCCCCCCTTTAACAAAAAACAACCAACAACAAAAAAGTAAATCAGTGTCACTCTCTTATCAGCTAAGTGCAGCTGTGAAGAAACCGTGATTGATAAAAGTTCTTTTCATGCCAGAATAAAACCTTTTTGGCAGAGATTCAGCATTATTTTCATGGATTATACTGAATATATGCAGTCTTTCCAACTGGAACTGTGATCCTGTTAGACCTCATGAGCTCATTGGCCTGATTGGATGGGAGACCTACAGGTATAGCCCACATGATTTATGAAGTAGAGTTGGAAATATTCTCAGCAGCCCCTTTTGCTGAGAGTCAGTGCTGAACCAGTGATTTGATGTGGCATTATGATGTGGCACTGCATTGCTGTAGGTGCTGCCTCTTAGGATGAGACACAAGACAAGGTGTCTTATGCTTATTAAGGATCCCTTGGCACTTTTCACAAGAATAGGGATGTTAATCCCATTAACGAGTGTCCTGGCCAAATTCCAGGTGGATAATTACAGTATATGCTGCTTGCTTTATTCCCCTGCATTCTCAATTAGAGATCATATTCTTCATTTTCTGTATTTTAAAACACATGCTAACTAGTGTTGCTGTGTTCTGTTAGCATGTGCGTAGTCGCAAACAGCTACTGTTTTGTCGCAGAGATTGAAGCATTTAACTACTGGCTGAAGTCATTTTGTGTGAGCGTGTGTACACAAATAGGAAAACTTGGTCAATATTAAGTTCTTTGGGGTTCTGTCTTAAGATGAAAGGCTCCCTGTATAAAGCATATGTAAAATATTATTGCATAAAAATGATACTCACTTTTTGTGAACAATTTTTCTCTTCACTGTAAAAACCCTAACAGCTTTTACATGTAGTTACTAGATAAGACCACCTTCACAGCATTTATTCTTTTGGCCTATCTTTGCTCCTTTCTCTTCTTTCCCTCCTCTGTGCCCCTCCCCCCCCATTTGGAACCACATGCACAAATACGGTCATAGATGCTCATCTTCAATGACAACCAGAGGAAGAACCCCTTGAATATGATGGGATAAGTGAATTGTGCTTGACAGGGTCTTACTTACATGCTTCAGCCAACTACCAACACCTGTTCCTTCAAATGCAGAAACGTTTTAATGAGCATACAGCGATGTGAGGTGAAAAGCCGGCTTTCTGCGTAGGGAGAGACTCATGCCCAGATCCACAATAAGTCATAGAAGCTTAAGCTAAGTATTTAGGTGCCATCGACATCAATCCTCTGTTCAGCTGCCACCTAACCCTGGAAGCTCCTAAAGTCCCTCAATGAATAAATATCATTAAAGTCTCTTAGGCACCTACGTTTCTCCTGGTAGGCATGTGCACAACACTTAAGTCTAGGTGCTTGGACGCTTATCTTGATCAGGATAATGTGAAAGTAGACATTGTCCCAAGTTTCCCACCTCTCAGGTAACAGCCCCAGCCACTAGACTATAGAGTCATTCTCTCTCTGTCTGGCCCAATGACTATTTAATTATTTATGCACAGCTGAACAGCTTCAACAGCAGAGAGTGAGGGAGCCCCCCATCAGAACATAGAATCATAGAAGATTAGGACTGGAAGGGACCTCAGGAGGTCATCTAGTCCAACCCCCTGCTCAAAGCAGGACCAACCCCAATTAAACCATCCCAGCCAGGGCTTTGTCAAGCCGCACCTTAAAAACCTCTCAGGATGGAGATTACACCACCTCCCTAGTTAACCCATTCCAGTGCTTCACCACCCTCCTAGTGAAAAAACTTTTTCCTAATATCCAACCTAGACCTCCCCCACTGCAACTTGAGACCATTGCTTCTAGTTCTGTCATCTGCAACCACTGAGAACAGCCTAGTTCCGTCCTCCCTGGGACCCCCTTTCGGGTAGTTAAAGGCTGCCATCAAATTCCCCCTCGTTCTTTTCTTCTCCAGACTAAACAAACCTAGTTTTTTCAGCCTCTCCTCATAAGTCAGGTGCCCCAGCCCCCAATCATTTTTGTTGCCCTCCTTTGGACTGCCCCCAATTTGTCCACATCCTTTCTGTAGTGGAGGCCCAAAACAGGACACAGTGCTCTAAATGTGGCTTCACCAGTGCTGACTAGAGAGGAATAATCACTTCCCTCAGTCTGCTAGCACTCCATAGCCCCATAGGTAGGGCACTCATCTGAGAGGTGGCAGTTACCTGTTCACATCCCTTCTTGTCAGGCAGAGGGAGGAACTGGACCCACATCCCAGATGAGCTCCCTAATGACTGCGCTAAAGGTTATAAGGGGGGAGTCATCGTTCTCCCTCGGCTGTTTTGGGTAGATTTAGGGGTCTGCTGCTGCCTTCTTACAAGAAACTGTAAGGTGCCTTGGTGCCTGACTCCAAGAAAGGGATCCCAGCTGTGGATCGTGAGTGGATATAGGTGTCTAACTACTTGAGGGGGTTGTTTAGAACGCATCCCGCTCCTCAGCATCGGCTATTGGCAAGCTCAGGTGGCTCCCCACTTAAGGTGCTGCAGTGGCGTAGCTATGGGTGGCTCTTGGTGGCCATGGCCCACCCACTTTGAAAGCAGACCCACCCAGCCAGATTTTAAGCAATTTTGTCCTGTGTTTTTACCAGCCTCTGTAAAACGTGATTTTAAACCGTTACATGCTAGTGACTAATCACAGGCATTATTCCAAAGTGTGTGTGTGGGGGGTTCTTTTGTTTAATTGGATAAATATAATCAAGCAGACAGATTTTGACAGGTAAATGACTTTATCCATTAGCTGCCTTAAAGCAATTCCCAGTATTGAGACCGGGTGCTGGCTTTTATAGCTCTCATTCTCAGGTACCTGGCTCTCCCCGGGCATTGCACAGGGAGCCTGGGCACCTAATCTGGGGTTTGTGGATACCTCTGGGTGACCATGTGCCTAAAACTTAGGTGCTGCAACATCTAAGAGCTTTTGTGGGCTTGGGCCTCAGTTCATAGAAAACTTTTCTTCATGCCTGAGGATTTCAGATTTATTTAGTATCAAACAGTGTTAACGTACACTGAAGTGGAATGACAGCTGTTGGAGTTTGCTGTGCTAGGTCACTTTCAGTGCCCTAAATCTTTGATTCTGGACATTTTCTTTGTTTTTTTGTTTTGTTTTGTTTTGTGAGGGAGAGGTTGGGTTTTTGTTGGGGGTTTGTTTTTTGATTTTTTTTGGTTTGGTTCGGTTTTTGTTTTTTGCACTAGGAATATGATAAACTGCCTTCCTTAACTCAGACCAAAATCTAGCTTCAATTTCTTTAAGATCCCTTCTGATGAGAGAAAATTTGAGCGCATGTTTACAAATCTGCTTATGAATGGTCCTCATTCTACTATGCCTGCTTGTGTCAGTTGTGTTGCATAGCAGGATAGTTGCACAGACAATGACATTAGCAGTTGAATCTGATATTTTTGCCAACATCTTTTTGAGGATCTGCAAGGACTTAACATGATTGTTTATAATGATAATGGTATCTAGTCATTAAAGTCAAATTAGATTTCTGTGTGCAGTTTTTCTAGCCTGATCTTTCTGCTGCCAGCACACATTTTCCCTGTCCTCACCACCCATCACCTACACTTGTATAAACAGCTATCACTGTTGAAAGGACTGGTCTGGAGGTTGCTTTGGGTTTTTCATGCTAATTTCATCGACACTTCTCCAAATTGGCATAAAAAGAAATACTTGGGCCGCAGACTGGACTGATGCAGTAGCATGTTGCCCAGCAACACAGCATTAAACATTTCTTTTGGCTGAGAGTTTCCTAACTTTGTAAGCACTGGAATGGAACCCTCTGAATTAGTGAAGCTACTTTTTGAGATTGCATTAACAATATTATCAGAGCTTCTCTTTTGAAAGGTTTTATACTAAGGCCTGGTCTACACCTAAAACTTAGATCAACGTAGCTGTGTTGCTCAGGGCTGTAAAAAATGTTTGCACTCTGAGCTCTGCTGTTAGGTCAGCCCTAACCCCCGGTGTAGATGTGGCTAGGTTGATGGAAGAATTCTTCTGTTCACCTAGTTACTGCCTCTTAGAGAGGTGGATTACCTACATCAATGGAACCCCCCCTTCTGTTGATGTAGGAAGTATCTGTACTACAGTGCTATTGCCGCACTGATGCAGTGCTGTTGCTGGGCTGCTGTAGTGTAGACATACCCTTAGCATATTAACTTTTAGCCAGAATAGTCTATATGGCTAAATCCCAAAGGCAAGATGTGTAAATTATCACCTAAATGTTTGGGGATATTAAATTAGGCAAGTGGAAAGGTGTGTGTGTGTGTGTGTGTGTGTGTGTGTGTGTGTGTGTGTGTGTGTCTATATATAAAATCACTTTAAGGTGTAGTTTTTGTTGTTAGCAGGAATGGAAGTGGTTTTTCTGTCACTAGTAAATCCACCCCTCAAGAGGTAGTAGCTAGGTTGACAGAATTCTTCAGTTGACCTACTCTTGTCTTAGGTTGGCTTAAATACGTGTCTCAGGAGTTTGTGATATTTTTTTCATAGCCCCTGAGAAACATGGGTTGAGGTAAATTTTAGGTGTAGGCCAGGCCTTGGTTTAGACAGGTCCAAGGATTCTGAGAGAAGTATGAAGAGTAGTCCAGTTCCTTTAGTTTCTCTTTAATTCTGAAGCCTAGCCAAGTGGCACTATCATATTGAAATTCAAGAAAGCGAGATGAAGCTGTTGTCCGGGGGAGGCACGGAACTGGAAGTCTTATTAGAATGAATGGCAATTCCTTTTATTTTATGTTCTTATGTTGGCTGCTCTTCACTGTTGCAGACTGCATCTGTTTTCCTTCCCTAGGAGTACTCTATATCCCTTTTGTAATTTCTTCTGATTTTTGTGTGTGTGTGTTTTGCCAGGGGGAAATCTTCTAGGACGATTACTTTTGATCAGTTTAAGGAAGCTCTTCAAGAACTCTCCAAGAAACGATTTAAAGACAAGAGCAATGAGGAAGCGGTTCAAGAAATACATAAGCTAATCGAAGGAAAAGCCCCGATCATATCTGGAGTAACGGTACAGTAGTACTTTAATAGTGACACACTAAATTTCACTCCCCTTCCAAAGCTGTTTCCTTTTAGGAGCCTAAAGATTGACTCAGAGACTCGAAGATCAGAAGGGACTTTCATGATCATCTAGTCTGGCCTCCTGCACACTGCGTGCCACAAAGCCTCACCTACCCACCCCTGTAATAGACCTCTGGCTGAGTTACTGAAGTTCTCAAAACATGGTTTAAAGACTTCAAGCTACAAGGAATCCATCCTTTAGACTAGTTTAAACTTACAAGTGACCCGTGCCCCACACTGCAGTGGAAGGCTAAAAACCCCCAGGATCTCTGCCAATCTGACTTGGAGGAAAATTCCTTCCTGACCCCAAATATGGTGATCAGTTAGACCCTGAGCATGTGGGCAAGACCCACCAGCCAGACACCTGGGAAAGAATTCCCTGTAGTAACTCAGAGTAACCCCATCTAGTGTCCCATCACCAGATATTTGTTGGAGATATTTGTTGCTGAGGTTAACTGGGCCCTGGCAGTGGGCCTGCTTGAAATGTTTGTGCTGAAGTAAACGGCAGCAAAGCTTATGCAATATCTCAGTATCACACTATGACATACCCCTCCTAGACAGTACTCTGCTTGCTCAGTACTACCCAATAAGAAAGGAAAGTCAAAATAATAAAGAGAGCTCTAGCGTGCTCTGAGCAGAGAAATATTAGCTGTAAATTGTGCTGCAAGAAAAATGGGAGCTAAATACAAGACTTGTTAAACAATTTTAAAGAGTTTTGTTTAAATCCACAAAACCACAAGAAAGCAAGGATTTAAGTCTTAAAGTAAACCTAGCATACCATAAGAGCCATGTGGGCATGGGAATGTTAAGGGCACAATCTCAGTTTTGTATGGTCTGTTCTTAAATCTTCCCTCCCCACCCCCCAAGACTGTGAGACCCATAATGTTGTTCAGGTTTTTTTTATATTGGTAGGGATGCTGTTAGATAGTTTAGTCCCAATAAATAGGTTTTGGGTAACAAAAACAAGTTTTACAAAGCCTACTGTTGATAGACTTATTTATTTTTAATGTCAAGTTTGGTTGCTTTCCTCTTCTCCACTCCCAAAAGTAAGCATTTCCCTACTGTTTTAACCCAAACAAAGCAGCACTGTGCCAGTGTGAGAGAACCAGAAAGTGGAACTGGCCCAGTTACATGTTCATTTATTTTCACTATCAAAACTGAGTGAAATGCACAAATTAAATAGACAGCATATATGGTAAAAAGTAATGCAGGTCCACTTTTGGGAAGATTCTTAAAAGCATGCCTAAATGTAAGTATCTGAGTACTCCCACTGAAGGTAAGTCAATGGGAAAATGCACTTGCTTACAGTTAGGCATGTGTTCAACTCTTTTACTGAATCTGAGCCTAGGTCTTTTAATCAAAACTTTAATTTCAAACACTCTTTCCAAGGAGAGGTTCTGGGACAAATGCCAATACACAGTGGGAGTTTCTAGAGAAAAGAGACAGTCTTATGAAGATTTCTCTCTCTCTCTAGCATTTATCAGGTTTTTACATGATCTTTGGAATCTGTGATAGCTATATCATGACACTGTATTTCTAAGGTTCGGTTCAGTTAATTTAGGGACAAATCTTATTGTTGTTTTAAATCAGTAGTAACTTTGCAATTGACTTAAATGGGATAAGTGTTTCACCCTTTATTGTATGTGACAACGGCCAAAATTATATTACATTTCAGCCTCAATAAAGTGCTTAACATTGTGACTTTATTAACTAACTCACTTCTTCATACCAGGATTCGTTCTTCGATTTGTACACATTCTGTAAAGCTTACTCCAAACCCCTTCTAATCTTTGGTGTTGTCAGTAATTAGGTACTTAAATGAGCAATGGCTAATAATGCACACATAACTACTTCCTGCATGTGTTGAAGGGCACTGAGTGATTTGCAGAGGTACAGTGTAGCACTGTGTAAGTGCTTAATGTTCTTACCAAGATTTGCCAACACAGTGGTGGAGGTATGCAGTCAGAATGAGTCTTGCCTGCATTGCTCCTTCTTGTATCTGCAGGTTATTGTATTGATAACATGGGGTGGGGGAGGGGGAAGAACGGACTTCAGGGGAAATGAGGGCCAATTTTCATTAGAAAAGGTAGACCTGAAAAGTAGTTTTTAGTCCTTAAGCAGGACTTCTAAATTGACACATTTAACAGCTGCAACTCAAATGGGACCTTGTGGCTCTTAAAATATGCTGTGAGCAGATCTCCCTCATTGCTTTGGAGAGGGTTTTGATCGAGGTGGAACCCAGTTTTATTCTGTTCTCCTGAATGTTGAAGGAGGGGTCAAAACATGCCTGTTGTTCTTGGTGACCATGAGGGGTTACAGATGCAACAACCCATAATATCTTGTAAACCTGAGTTGGAAGCTTTCCACGGTGATCTGTCTACTAATTGAGTAACTCCAGGTACTTTCCTCAAATATTAGGTTTTTAAAAGAAAAGCTTATTCTGAAAGCTGGTAGCCAGAATATCATTTAATTGAGATACACAGTTGTTGGCAATGGCACCCAGAAAGGATTTGATCTAACCAGCTCTTCATGCCAGCCTAGTTTAACGTGAGGGATACCATTACACAGAGAGGAGCAATACATTTTAAGTCTTTAGTGGAGAGGACAGTGAAATATTTTCCAAGGGTTACTTTTTTGTTTTAGTTTTCCGTTGCATTGGCTGTTTGTGTTTTAACAGAGTTTGTGTGTGCATGTCAGGGCTGTGAATTCAGTTCTGCTGAAAACAGAATTAATCTGTATTTCTTGGTATGTGTATTTGTTGGTTCTTTTAGGATCAGGGAGCCATTGGGGGGGGGCAAATAATACTTTGGGCATATCCCACTATTTCAGTTACTGGATGATGTAAATAATACAAAGTGGAGCTCAGATGTTGGTAGACTTCAATGGAAGATCAAGGGCTTTTGGTGGCTCACCTTCTTGGGTTGAGTTTTGGCTGAGGTTTTCTGTGCTGGGGTACATCTATTTTAAAGGAATACCCATTCTACCTTAGGGAGTTCTCTGCTTCAGCAGTGAGATCTACAGTCCTTAATTTTGAGGTTAGAGGGTGCTGGGCACTGGAACTCTCACTATAACAGATTCATATCTCTTTTTTCTTCAGAATGTTTTTGGAATGACCAAATTATTTGTTGGTTGATACTAAGCTGCCAGATACTAAAATGAGTGGAAATCTTGATCTGTAATCTGGAATGTGAAATGCATCAGGAGTCCTGCAAAACATTATAAAATGGTTATGCAATGCCAACGAAGGGTGTTGGAACATTGATTTTTGTGCAGGGGTCTTCTCTCATGTTGACAGAACAGAAATGGAAACTGAAATTGCAACAGATGGCTCAGTTGTTTGGGAGAGTGGAGATAACTGAATGAGGGGAAGAGAGGTAATTCTTGGGAGACCAGAGATTAATTCCATTCCAACTCTGGGAGTGAAAGAGGTAAGGTGTATTTTGGAAAAGTGCCTGTGACAAATCAAGATGACCCAGACTTTGTCATGGGTCTTTTGTTGCTCTCAGCACTTTATCTACCCATTCTACACCAAGCAGCTCTTGATATTTCAGACAATGACTTGGGCAGTTTAATTTGGCAGTCCAGAATGGATTCTATCCAGAAGGACTAGAAGTTTAACTCTGCTCTGCTGGAAAATGCTGGATTCAATAACTTAATGAATCAATTTTTTTTTTAAAGTGGAGCTCCATTCAGCTTTGTGCAGTTCCAGATTGGGGTGATTGCATGTGCAAATGGGTATTTGCCAGATATGGCCCAAAAATATAGGCACATGCATGCACATATTTTTTTGTGCTTGAAAATATTCAGTAGATGATGGATCATAAAATGGTGTCTCAGCAATAAAAGATCAGTTGCACGTGAACTATTGTCTTTAGACTAATTTAGTTAAAGGCAACATATAACTAAAAAAAACTGTGTGTGGCTAATTATCATACAGTTCAAGCAGTTAGAAGCCAATTGGAAGGGTTGCTAAATTAAAGAGCAGAACTGTTTGCCTGCTCTTCAGCTGAAAACCATCACTATGAAAGAGAAGATAGACAAGTGGCTTGCTAAGTGGGTTAAGTAGCGCTGTATTTAAAATAACCACAGAGTTCGTTTAAATACAGTGCTACTTTTTTGTTTTTTAGGCACAGGTGGGATAAGCACATAACTTCATTCCTGCCTTCAAATGTTATCAGATGCTATTTACATCAGAAACAAACAATGACCCAAAGCCCTACAACAAGAAGTAAAACTCCTTTAACTTAGTGGGATGAGGAGATCATCAGAATGTTCCAGTTAAATAAAAATCCTTGAAGCATTGAAGGAAGAGGGAAATTTAGATGTTTGGTGTAAGGGTTGGCTCCTCTGCCAAGGTCTGTCACTGCCATAGCACCCAAGCATCATTCTTCTCAGGCTGCTGGACAGGCTCCTCCCTTATCAGAAGAGGAGTTTCCTGTCCACTTCTAGGAAAGTAATGATGAGTGTATTGGGAAACTAGGTAAAAGCCCTTCTTTTATGTGAGCTACAGACCTGTAGCCCCCTCACCAGTAATTGTAAAGAACTGGCTAAAGTTCAGGTTATCAGGCTGAAGTCCTGTTTGAACTAATACTCCTGGCCCATGTAGGATTTAAAACCAATTTATTCCAGACAAAGAGAGACTCATAGACTCATAGACTCATAGGTCAGAAGGGACCAATATGATCATCTAGTCTGACCTCCCGCACAAGGCAGGCCACAAAACCCTACCCATACACATTTATAACAACCCCGAACCCATGACTGAGTTATTGAAATCCTCAAAAGTGAGATTTGAAGACCTCAAGCTGCAGGGAATCCACCAGCAAGCGACCCATGCCCCATGCTGCAGAGGAAGGCGAAAAAGAAAGGAGACATGTTTAAGATTACATAGTAATATTTTAGACTATGAAATATTTCCTAGATTGTACAATCTTCGGGCCAGAGATCATATCACCTTCTATATTTCAAAAGAGCCTACTCGGAACAACTAAAGAAGAGAGGATAAAGCTATAGCCCACCTGGCAAAACAAAATCAGAGCTAAAGAAATTTGCCTTCATTTCAAACATGCATGCCAATTACTAATGTGAATCTTTACAAAAGAGGAATCCATGCAGGGGCAGCTGTTTCTTTACTCCATGCTGTATGGGGCAGATGTGCTACTGAGAAGAGTTAACATGCTCCCACCTACTTATTTTCCCTGGAGCAATTGCCAGCCCGTACTTAGTTTTGTCCATGGCTGCAGAGAGAACACTTCGATAGAGTAAGTTGGATACACAGCAACACATTCAAGGAGTTTTTTTTTGAAATTTGGTACATATCATTAGCCAGCTGAAAAACCTATACAAATATCCCACAGGTTTACTTGTAACCAACTAGTGTCCACCTCATCCCTTTCATTTGAAGGCAAGAGTTCCTCTTCTCCTTGCTTGCATCAGAATAGCAGTTATGAAGAAGCAATACAGAGTACTCAACTTAGTTTTCTGGAGGCTAAAATAAGTCTCTATGTAAACAACCACATGCTTGCTTTGAAAAAAATCTCATTCAGGCCTCCTGTTTTACAGGTACTTTGGATATATTTTTTTAGTCCCCACTTAAGATAAATGTAGTTAAGTCAGAAGCCATAGCTTTGCACACCAACTGATTTGAAGACCAATATTTCTGATGGACTACTTAATTCTTTTAAATACCTGGATATTTAAACAACAGTTGACCTTAACCAAATCATGCTCTGTGGTGTCTCTACTGACCTCTGACAGACGAGACCTGGAAAGATGAAAGTCCTTGTCTTTGTAGAAAAACAGACCTGTTAGAAAATTTTACATTTTACCATGATAGTTATTTTGTCCATGTCTCTCCAACCCTACATTTCAATGCCCTTTGTTTCATGAATGTAGAAAAGTATTTTACTCTTACGTTAACCAAGAATTCATTAGAAGAAAATGAATTTGACCAAAGGAGCATCTTGCGTATCCAAAATCTGAATAGCAGCAAGTCTGAAATTCTCTGGATCGATCTTTTAATAAGGATGAGATACGCACTCATTGATCACTATAGAGTGAGAGCAAATTTGCTTATGCTATCTGCCTATGTTTTCAAAGGCATGGCCTACACTGAAAGTCACTGTTTCTTTAATGTTCTATTAGTATAAACAAGACATTTAGAAAACTAGTTAGTGTAGTGGGACTAGTATCTGAGTATTGATGTATCTGAGAATGTATAAATTTCACAATCCGTGAATATACATGGACCAGGAAAACCTGGAAGACAAAGGAAGGGAAACTGACACTATTCTATCATTATCTCTAACAAATCCAAAAGAAATATGAAATTGCGAGGGTAGAATTCTCTCTCTGTTTGATGTTCACACTTCTGGAAGCAAGATGGTCAATTAGTCTGTCTCTCGGGAAACTGTGCTAAAGAAGGCCAGAGAGGCTTGTCATCGCCTGCTTGTAATGCAAAGAAAGGTGGTGTTCTTCTCAATGCCTTCAGACACAATTGGAGAAAAGACCTACACATTACTCAAGTTTGAAACAATTTGGAGACACACTCTGTGTCCACTGATGCTACTTTTATGTTTCTTACATATACTTGTTGACTCCCCTGGTGCTGGAATTATTCACAGTAGATGACTTCAGCTTGTGATAACAATGCACATAAAGGGTGGGAACACTATTTTCTTTGTTCTGAGATTGTGAAATGGATACATTGTTTTGAAGGCTTATGGCTTGATTTTTTCAGAGATGATGAACACTCAATTTCCTTTGCCTTCCTTTGGAACTGTGGTTGCTTGGCGACTTTGCAACATGAGAGTTTAAAATCGTTAGCAAGTTGATGTGAAAGCCAATAGCAAAGACCAGAGATCTGAATTTATTGGGTAGAAAACTTGAAAGTTAGAGAAACATGAAAAGGTTGCTCAGTTGTAGGGTGGGACTGTTTTATTACATCTACTGCGATCTCTCCCAACTTTAGAGAGATTATTGCTATGATGCCAAAAATGGGGTTGATCCTTACTGCTGAAAAAGTATGGAACTTGCTGTTGATAAGCATTAGACCTAGCGATGGAGGTTTTATGAGGTAGCAGTGGAAAATTGTGTAGCTACCTCACAAAATGAAGAAAGTTCCCAGATAAATGGCTTGGGACTTCTGAATACAAATGTAGCAATATTGTTTGTGTATTGTAACACTGGAGAAATTCTGCACTGATGTACCCACCTTTTGCAGTCCCATTGAAACCAATGGGATTCAATGATTTGTACATCTGCTCAGACATTGACTCTGGGAATGTGTGTTCCATCCTAACTTCCACAACCACAGGGTTTGAACTGGGTTGCATGGACAAGTCCACTAAACCTGTACTTACCACTACTGTTGATGGGGGAGGGGAAGTTTGGGGTGAGAGGAAGAGAAAAAGTTGCAGCATATCATTTTCCATCCAACTCATTAATTTGAGATGTGTCCGTACAACCCATTGGAGCTGAATTCTATTCTGCAGACTAATCTGCTGAAGTTTAGGGAAGTCACCTAAAATGTATCAAGAATGTCTTATGATGTGAGACTGTATACCATGTGGAAAACTGAAGTTCAGCAAAGTAGAGCTGAGATGAAGATGAGGTGAGTGCTACACAATGGGTGTATTTAAAGTAGGGACAGTGATCTTAAATAACTTCACACTGAAAAGATTGTCTCCTGCATGTAGATTATTTCACTGTTTACAAAACAAACAGCCTTAATCGTTGGTAGCATCCTGTGGTGTGCGGGTAAAGAACTATTTTAGCAACCATGTTATATAAACACATATGGAAAAAAAACTAAGTTTACCCTGTGACTACATATTAGTAAGCTTTGCTTTTTGCAAGTTTCCAGTCCCTAGGAAGACTGAAGGATACTTTGGCAAGCATCACAACTTGATTAATTTTTTTCATTTTATTTTCTTTTTAATTAATTTAATTGCTTATTTGGGGTCATTCACTCATCCCATAGACCGTACAATTTGCTCTGCCACCTTTATTTTTTTAGAGAGCTTGGGTCAGCACTGTTCCAATGGTCAGGAGATGCTTGTAGCAGGAATCTCCTGATTTTCACTTAGAGGGAATTAGGCACCTATGAATAAACCTGTAAATGCCCCAAATGCATTTTTTCTTACAACCTGCCTTTGCTAATATACTGCTGCAACTGTTCTGAGCAGCCAAGACACTGAGACGAGGGGGTTATATAACAGATGGGGACAGATACTGTTGCTCACCAATTGCCTAATTTAGCTGTTCCTTATTCTGAAAATCATGTGTCTGTGAGTGGTGGCGGATGGGGGAGGAAAGGGCCATGTGTTTTGCACCAAACCCCTGACTAGCCCCTTTGCTCACACCTGTTGCAAACTCCAGGCTCTGTGAAATAAAACTGGCATTTAAACTTTTCTTTATTTTAGCAATTATCAGTGGTTTTTGGCCCACTGAAACTTCACAGCAAATGACATGGGGGTGGGGTGGAGGGAAGATTTAACCTTATGCAGGAGGCCTGGGTACTTCCCAGCAAACTGGTCCTAAATTCTGCAGCAAGAATACCTTGCTTCCTACTACTCCGGACAGGCATGCCATGTCCCAAGAGCGCTGCATTAGCGGTAGGTGGTAATGCAGTGTGTGTGTGCTGAAACAACTCTCCAAACAGTACACACTTATGCAAGCATTCTACATGCAGCTCAAGGTGGACACAGATGCCGGCTTGCACCCAAGACCTACACTGTAATCTTGTTCTTACAATCCCAATTCAAATGTACCATGTGTGTTTTTTCTGCTTGGGAGAGAGCAAAACTGGGTGATTTGCTACAAAGAAATTAACAAGCTAACTCTATGCCTGAGGTCTAATATGTCTCCAACACCTGTGAATTAGGACAGCTGCAGCAGTGGACAGTTGTGGTCAGCATTAATACAAGTAGCTGTGGAGTATCTAAGCTGCCCAAACACCAACATGTGCTCAGTGCAGCATGTGACTATCTATATACAGAGTACATGTCAGATTCACTAATGCTTTGGGTGCGTATTAACAACAGTAAGATCCTTGTTGGGCATCAGGCCAGGAGTTCAACTTCTGCTGCCCTGTTGTCTGAGCTTATTCATTTTATTACACTTTGATTTCATCTAGATGTGCAGCTAAGTGCTGATGGAGGAGGGGAGGGTGTTTCCTACTATCATGGTGACGGCAGTATGCTGGTGATCTGTGATAAATCAAGATAAACAAAATAAAGCACCATATAAAGTACTGTCATGCCAAAGCAAGCCAATAAAATATGCATATTTACCAGAATGACCATAATTCCCAGCCATCATTTTCATGTGCTGTGTATTGGGTTTGTTTCTAAGTAGGGGAGTGAAGAAGTGTATAAGTTGGTTTATTCAATATCTTAAAAAAAAAAAAAAAGTTTACATAATTTTTAAGGCCAGCTCCTCTGTTATAATTATGTTACACGTCCCCATCAAATATCATTAGTGTAATGCAAAATATAATTGGAAACATTAAACTTTAACTGGTGATGGGGGCAGGTTGTGCTCAGTGCTGGTGGGGCTTGACCCTAGAGTCTACATCTGCCTATGGTATAATAAAACCTGAGTGTGTTGATTTTAGGACAAAGTGAAAGTAGCACTTTTCTTCTCTCCGCTCTCTTGACAAAGGAGGTACATATTTGAATTGTTATATTTTATGGATGTTGCTTGTCTGTTTCTACAGTGTGTTATTTTTAAAACCTGATAATGTGTTCTCCATTTTTCCTTATTTAAAAAAAAAATGGAAAACAACTTGGGCTTCTTTAGGGGATGGAGGTTGAAGAAGGGGGTTGTGGATTTTTTTTCTGTTCTACATAGGTTTTTATACAGCACTTCATCTGCTTCCCAGAGGGAGAAGCATGTGTGAGGAAGTGTCTTGTTTTGGTAGGATGGTGGTGTTGTTAAATATACCTGTTGCTATCTTATTTATATTATTTATATTAGAGCAGGCAGGTTAGTGAGGTTTGTGATGGTCCTTAGTTCCTGAGAGAGTTCATTCCATGGTTTGGGATGCACAGACAAGCTTTGCTCTTATGAGAGTTCCATTGTGAAGAGGAGGATAATTGTCAGTCACGGTCTTTGTCCCAGAGCATTAGGCAGTCTTTTAGATATCCCAAGTCCACACCATGGAGTGCATTGAAGATAAGGAATGAGACCTTGACCTTGATTAGAAATTCTCTGGGAAGCCAGCATAGAGATTGGAGGACAAGTCTGATGTGCTCACAGTAGTCTGTGTAGCTGAGGACGTGCACTGCAGCGTTTGAAGTTGAAGTTTCCTGCCTAGGTATATAACTCTGCTGAAATCCAACCAAGAGGTGATTTTTTTTATTTTTTGTGATTTTATCAGTTTTATTCCCAATGTTGTCAAAATTATCATCAACATTCGTTTGCTGAAAACTGGGCTTAGCTACAAACAATTTTGAATATTTTTTAAAAGTCTTTCAAAACCTGCAAACAGAAATAACTTTGAAATCATGAAATCTTTTGTGAATTATATTTTTAGAAATTTTTTTTACCAGAATGTGTTTCTTGCCAAGAATCCTTTGTACCAGGAGCATTCTGCAAATCAAGAAAGAAACATAAAAGACAGCAAACAATTGCATGCTAATTATTATCTTTTGTTCTGAAGGTGGCTTCTCTCAAAGAAAGCACTTACTTTACCCTAAAATGCACTGGACCAAACCAAAATAGTATTGGCACTTTGTTTTTAAAATACAGCATAAACCATTACTAATCCTGCAATACCAACCTGAGATAGGTAAGCGATTCTTACTGGCCATTGATAGTCTTAGTGACAGGTAAATGAACTGGCAGCACCAAAGATGTCTCACCTTCTCTATCTTCTACCACAGTGCAAAATATTTGGAGGTGTAAACTTTGTGTTTGTATCTTTTTTCCTTTTCTCTAGCTTAACTATTAATCTATAAAGCTAAATTGTCAAAGATGACCAATATCTCACCTCTGCTTCTGGTCAAAAATGAAGTTCTCATGATCCCATATAACTTTGTGAAACACCTTTTTCTCTCCTTCCACACCAGCTGTTGAGTAAAAGCCAGGTCACCTGTTTCTTGTGCAAAAAAACAAACAAAAAAGTGATTTAGTGGTGCCATCGCCAACAACCCTTTTGCCAGTAGCCCAGCGCTTAGAGCAGTCACCCAGGATGTGGGAGACTGGGGTTTTCCTAGCCTCATGTGGAGCAGGGATTTGAACCTAGATCATCCATAATCCAGGAGACTACCCGAACCATTGGGCTCTGGGATATTCCGGGGCAGGTCTCTCTAAATCTGTTCTGTTAAAGCTGTTCCATTTTTTATAAAATAATTATGTATTGGGTCAGAAAGAGTGTGACTCTATAGCCTGATGGTTAGGGCACTCGCCTGGATATTCACTGGAGTAGGAACATGAATCCAGGATCCCCTTCCTCCCCCCAAAATTTGGAATCACCTTTGAAAATGTTGACCTTCGTACCCTAAGCCATTCTGTACTCCAGTTTGTAACTAATGAAGTCGTTACATTCAATGCCACAAAACTAACATTTCTCATTTAGTTTTGGTCTCCTAAAAGATATCACTATGCTGCAGTTCCGATATCAACAGTAAATTATTTAGTGTTAAAAGTAGTTTTCTTTTCAATGAAAAGTATTTTCGTGTGTCTTTCTCCCCATAGAAAACCATTTCATCTCCAACTGTATCACGACTTACAGACACGTCAAAATTCACTGGCTCCCACAAAGAGAGATTTGATCCAAGTGGGAAAGGAAGAGGCAAAGCAGGACGAGAAGACCTGGTTGACGCGTCAGGGTATGTGCCTGGGTACAAGCATGCAGGCACATATGATCATAAAGTACAAGGAAGCAAGTAAACCTGAGGAGGTTTAAAAAGGGAGAGAATTTACCTGTAAGAATGACGTAGATGAATCCCATACGTTTCAGTTATCGTGAATGCTAAGACTATGTTGGCGAGAAGGGTTTTCAGGAACTGGAACTGGTTTCAACATCTGCTGAGATACTTGCAGCACAGCAACACTTCATTACATTCCTCATGCTTCCATTGGCAAAAATATAAAATACGAAGTTGTTGAGCTTTAGACAAAAAACCCAAATGCAAGGGCTGTTCCACCACACTTTGTCAATATTGGTAAAAGATCTCAAACATTCCCAAATGTCCAGTTCTCTCCTGGGTGTAGAAGAAAACCACTCTCCAGATAGTTGAAAAGAGGGTCCTTGTAAATCTTCCTGTGATAGCAGCCTTTCTGAAGAGCATCCCAATATTTATGTAGTTTGATTTGACTACTTATTTATTTGAAAGATGTCTTAAAGAGGATCCAGTTCTGCCCTCAAAGACAAAAATTCAGCATTGTACTAATGGGAAGTAAATGGTTGTAATATAACAGGTGCTATCCTGAAAAGAAATATTTTTTCCTACACCACTTGTGAACAACAAAAGACTTGTTCCTCCTTTCTGAGACTATTTAGGTTCCAATTTATCTGTCAGCAGAAAGATGTGGAAGATACCACACTTTGACTCCTTGCCCCCCAAAGCCCAGGACTTCTCAAAACCAATACTGTACTTCCTGCAAGATACCATGGTTCTAGCTGAAACTACTGGACATGAATGGCACTAGTGTACTAACATGAAATGTAAAGGAGCTAGACATATTGATAAGGAAGTCTCAATGGAAATATTAATCTTGGTTGCAATCTGTTTTTAGGTTTGCACTGCCTCACAGTGGAAGTGAAGGGGGCATTAAAATGAAGAATATACTTTTTAAATGTTATGTTAAGTGTGAACTAAAAACCACTGATCAGATTTTCATTGAGTTAGGCACGTATTCTCATGCACACGTCCACACGTCCACAGGCATACACTCCATTTAAGTTATGACTGATATAAAGAAAACCTGTGACACTCTGAAATACATAAGTTCACCTAAGGACAATTAAATTATCACCACGAAATAGTAATTTATTAGTCCTTTATTAAAAATTAGGTGCATCCCACCCCCTCTAAAGATACATTACTAAAGTTAGCTAATTGATTTGTTAGTGTTCTGTGTTTGAAGCTAGGGGCTCGATTCTCCTCTTATTTGGACTGTCCCGTGTAAGAGAGGAGTAATTAATTGAAGGCAGTGGATTTCCTCTGGTTTAGGACTGCAGTAAGAGGCGAATCAGTACCACAGTCTTAATGATCTAACAAAATGGCCACTAAATATCATCCTATCTATGGCCAACATAACGTAGCAAGTGGTATTGATAAATCATTGAAAACCCCCATTTATTTTATGTTGCTTAGAAAGTAAAGAGAAATATCCATGCAAAAAAGATAGATATAGGGGCTCATTAGCTGATCTTTATATTCTACATTTGATTATTGATATTCCACAAAGCAGAACAAGCATCACATTGTATAATATAAAATGATAAAGGAGAATTTTGTAGTTGGGTATTTGAAAATAACCGTTTAAAATTCTTCTTTGCTTTCTATTAAATGGAGTTCATGCATTAACTTTATAACTGCAGATAGTAAAGGTTAAATCACCTTGGTTGCCTCTCTATTATCACTTTCTGAATAAGGGTTCTAATGTATACAGAATAGCTGGCTTTAGTGAACCACTTACATTCAGTAAGCAGTAACATATGCTGGTTTTCCATGCAGGTCAACACCCTTTATTTGGCACATGTCCAGAAACTGAACACAGGTTCTCAGCCTTTGAACAGACTATCTTTTGTTTTCTGCTGACTTTCCATGGAAGCTTTTTTTGTTACTTTGCCACCACTAATCTTTCAAACCAACACATGAACTTGAAACCAAAACAACAATAATAAACAAAGGGAAGAACTCCTTCATGGGCTTGGAATTTTTTCATTTGTTTGTTTGATTATCGTTTGTTTTGATTTTTGGTTTTGAGGAGAGAGGGAAGTCTTCCCAACCCAGTGCTTGCTTTTAAAAGGTTGTGTTTGTTTTTTCTCCCCCTTTAAGCCACCCTTTGTGGCTCTGGTAACCAGACACACTTTTAGAGAGATGCCAGGACTGTCAGTGTGTGGAAGTACTTGTTTGTGAAGCCTTTCCAAGTGCTCCAAAGTTATCCACTTTTTCTGAACAATCCAGTTCCCGGAAAGGAAGAGTTACCCATTTACACATCATACTGGCTACCTGCCTTCCCCTTCAAGGACAGGTAATTGCATAAACCAACTTTCAGATATGTGTTATGGCCAAATTATTCCCGAAAAGCAGTGCAACACAGAGTAACTGGTAAAGTGTCAAGAGTACATTCCTTCTTGGTATGTCCTATAAAGCTACAAATCTGGATAGTGCTCAAGGACAGTCATTCTACTACAACAAACAGAGGTATAACAAACCTTGAATTGTGTTGTTTGCAGCACACTATGAAAGCTGAATATCACAAATGTTCACATGGACATTGAGAGCCTAACCTGAAGTCAGTGGGATTTGGATCAAGCCCAAACTGAAAGCCAAGTCCTGCTAGTTGCTGACCCCCTTCAACTGCTGATGACTTCACTGTCCATCACTAGGAAGCTACCTTAGCTAGTATGGCAGGCTGTACCCATCTGCTGTAGGATGAGGTGTACAAGCTCTAGCATCTTTGAAATGCTGATGATCCCAGAGAGTGTCAAGGCTTCAAAGAGTTCTGCTACACTCGACTGCTACACAAGCATGGCAGGGGCACAGCAATGAAAAGTTGTGGCCAAGGGTGTGTGAAAAGCCTTACAACATAAAGGCTCTGACGTGTGCAGGAGTTCCATGCTTGGAGTGGGTGCAGATCTTAGTTACGTGCTGACAAGGAACAGAAATATTAACCTACTCTTTATTTGTTCCATAGACCAGCTTGATAGCACCAACAACACTATTACTATAGTTATCCCACATTATTTTTGGTTTACAAATAGGCGTGGCAGAATTCGATTTTTATTTTTTTCTAATTTCATCTGTTTAATTTTAAGCATTTTTTCCAGATTTTATTGCTTTTAAATTTTCATAGTTGTGCAAAATTATGGGGGGTGGCCAGACCGTTATTTAATGACAGTTGATGCTGAAAGTCAAAAAAGTCAGCTTTATAACTGTTAAAACAAAATTGTAAACATCATATTTCACAATATACACAGTAAATATCCTTAAATCAAACTCTGTAAGTTCTTGAGCAGCATTTTTCTTACATTGCCCATCTGTACGTTTTTATTATCAATGGACATATTTTTTGTTGGTTTGTGTGTGTACAGTGAAATGGACATTTACCAACATTTACAGAGACAAATCTAATCCTTCCAAGCCTAATTATAAAGTTCATACCAAAAGAAACATGCTCAAAAAGAACTGAAGTCAATGTAAAGACTCCTATTGACTTCTATGGGCTATTGATCAGGCCCTAAAGAAAATAACAGACAAAAACATTCTAGGCTGACAGAAGAATTATATATTTCCTTTTAAAATATGTTTAACATGTTAAATGCGTTTTTCTTCTTCAGTGCTCATGTCGATTCCAAGTAGGTATGTGTGCGCTGTGTGCACAGTCTGCCGGAATGTTTTCCCCTAGTGGTACCTATAGAGTCGGCTCTCGAACCCCCTGCAGCCACGCCTCCTCATCTCTTGGTTTTCCTTTACGATTTGATTTTGCATTCTTTGAAGCTCATAGTATTGAAACATGACAAAATACTTCAAATGCAATAAGGCAGACGTAAAAATCTATATTTTAAAAATAAATCAATTTAAAAATTAATTTTACCCCCCAAACTGCAAGCCTCAGGCAGGCAGAGACTTTGCCCCCCCATGTACAGCCCCATTGGCCTGACAGGAACTGCCCCCCCTCCAAATATAGAAGTCAAACCTATGATTTCATTAACACAAAGGCAGTGCCCATTCCTGAAAAGCCTTTCTCGTGCTTAACTTTATGCCCCATGTGCAAAGTTAAGCACATGCATTAGTCTTTGAAGGATCAGGGCCCAAGAAATAAAAATGCTGATGGGGGGGGAAACAAAATATGGAAATTTTAAAAGTGACGTGTATCACAAAAATCAGATTTGATTCTTGTTTTAGTGCTAGTTTAATAAATTATTTTGCACACATGATGTGCTTTAATGTTTAGACTGTAGTTTTCTCACCTTTTTAGGATTTTTTTCCAGCAATCACATTTAGCCAGAACCTTCAGTAATGAAAGGTTTTGTCCTTTTATTCATGGCCACACAAGCCATAATAATAGCCTTACTTATCACATGCATTTAAAAGGGCAATTTTGCTTTAACAACTCTTCTGGATGAGCAATTACATGCCGAATTGTAATCAAATATTTTTAAGAGTCCAGACTAAGAAAATATTTTACCCAGGGCATATTGGCCAGGATAAAGCCACCAGATTTAATATTTGCAGTTCATCAAAATTTCCTAGTAACTTTGTGGTTTCAGTAATAGATTTATTGGTGTGTTTTTATTTGGTATTTTCAAACTCAAAAGCCTCTTCAGAGTTCATAGTTTTCAGCCATCTAGGGATTCCCATCCAAAGATATTTTTGGCTAAAACATGGCAACATTGCCAGTGCATTTTATTTGACTCCACATGGACAAAAAACCTGCTGTGGTATTAGAAGGCCACAACCATGCATAAACACTTGGAACAATGCTTATTTTTTTCCTCTAGTACAGTGGTTCTCAACCTTTCTAATGCTGTGACCCCGCAATACAGTTCCTCATATTGCGGTGACCCCAAACCAAAAAATAATTTTGGTGGCTACTTCAAAACTGATGACGTCAGCAAGCGCCGGACACACGTAATGCGCTGCGATGGACTGTGGAGCGTTCCCCCCGCTTCCCCCGCCCCTTAGGCCCCGGACGGATGATGCAATCACGTCTGCGCGTGCGCGCGGGCATTCAGTTTGGAACGCGCATCCATAACGGTGTAGCATGTAGCGCGACTTCTCAGCGGCTAAAGCCATCGGAAATATGTATTTGGCTTTAGGCGACCCCTGTGTTTTGGTCGTTCGACCCCCGCCGGGGTCACGACCCACAGGTTGAGAACCGCTGCTCTAGTAGCTCTATTCATTTTTTTTAATTAACAGTATCTGACATTTCATTTCATGCTTCAGACCTAGAAGGCAAAAGTAAGTAATTTCTACTGACTTGGTTTGCAGTACTTTTATATAAACACATTATCTTCCCCAAAACTTGTTAAAACTAATTTGAAAATCAATTTTTATTTTAGGCTATTAACTGTTACAAAATAAAGTTTGACTCTTTGTGCCTCAGTGTGCAATGCCATATTGCTTATTGTTTAAAGCATAAACTTGTCTTAACAGTGATGTAGGTATGTATCTGTTAGGGGCATCTCTCTGTTCTATTTGTAATCATGAATAAATGTGCTCTGTCCTCCATTGGCCAAGAAGCAAACAATTCAGACCTCGTAATAAGGAGAAAATGTAATGTGTTGCATTAGCACATGCCCTCCAAACTATTAGCCTTGAGTGTGTGCCAAAGTAACCACCCATTATTATACATTCTATTTGTAGTGCAAACTAGAAGTACTTTACTTACCATGTCAATTACTCAGTAATGAGTAATATGATTTGTACATGTTTGTAAGCGTGTGTGTATCTATACTGGAGATGTAACTAGTATTTGTGCCATATGGTGTTGATCCGATACTTAAAGCTATCTGGCCAACTCCTGGAACTCCCACGAAACTTGCCCGGAGCTGGGTGGCTTGGCTGGTTCTGATATTGCAGAGCCCTCTTCATACAGGTGAAAACAGAAATCTCTCTCTTGAGGCAACTCCACAGCCTCTACACAGATGTATAACCCATTCCTGGTTCTGGAGGACAGTGTCCACAAATCTGTCCCTCACCTGACTACAGTGCAGAGCACAGGCGAGGGCAAAGGGGGGTGGCATAACAGGTCCTCCTTGATGTTCCACTAGGAGAGGAAACAGCAATCAGGGTGAGGACAGTAGGGCACTGGAATGGATGCCACCACATGTGTCCCGGGCAACACTTTACAATTATCCATGGCAGGAGCCCCAGTTCATACTCTGAGCTCTTTGGCCTCATGCCCTTTTGCATCCCATTTTTGTTAAGCGGGTAGGAAGTTATTGCACATAACACCATATTAGGCCAGCCATCCTCAACAACACTCAGGTCAGTGCAGAGCCAACGTATTCAGAAAGGAAAAGAAGTAATAACATGTCCTTTTACTCCTGTGCAACTGGGTCCATAATTATTGCACAAGCCCTAAAAGTAATATCCAAAATATGAAACAGAAGGGCAGAAAGCTCAAACTCAGGCGAAACTCTCATAATAAAGGCTACAAGTCACATTTGCAAACTGGGTGCCTTAATTGGACACCTAAGCAAAAAAATCCCACATTTGGTCTTGGAACCTGTATTGGCACTTAGAACATTCAGTTACTCATCTGAAGTATCCACGTGCCCATCTGAGCACCCCACTGTTGGCAAAGATGGCCTAGGATGTTGTCATTCTTTTTATCCATAAAACCAGCAAGAGACGCTCAACTACCATCACAATCACTTGCTAGATCCCCTAAGCAATGGCACTATAAGAAGGAAACTCTTGAAACGTTGACATTTAAACTATTCATGGGGCAGCTTCTGAAGGTTTGGATGTGCTGCAGACAGAGCCTCCATTGCCCGGGAACTGATCATGAAATCAGGAGCCTGGGAATACGGCATTTTGGAAATACCAGTCCTGGCAAGAACAGCTATTTTTCATAGTTTTTCAGTACTTCCTCATCTATATTGCTCCGGGGCCAGAGAGGTGGATTTCAAAACATGATAAAAAGACAAGTCTCATATTTTTTGTTAACCTTGAAAAAAGGATTGGAATTAGTTTGGGTTTTGAATTAGCTCTTGTTTCACTCAAACTACCTTCCCCTTTCCTGTTTATGTGGGGTATGTGGATTTTTGCGATAACACAAAGCAATTTGATTAAAAATAAGGAAAACAGACACGTGTGCGTTTGCTGGATATTACTGACACATGCATGGTATTATTAAAAGCCAGTCTGAAGTGTTCTAATGCCATTCTGAAATGGCTATTGTACTGTATCATCTTTTCTCACATATACAGATACATTTGGGCAAGTGTAAAAAGGATATACACAAATGCCAAAATTATCAAAAGTTGGTGTCTAAACTTAATGACCTAAATTCCTATCCAAATAACTGACCTGATTTTGAAAAGTATGATCACCTGGCACTCTCCACTGAAGTCAACCACCTGATGAATTAACCTTTTAAATATATGTATAAGCATCTCCTAACTTCCTGAATTACTGAAACATACCTGGCACTTGAGAGAAGCAGTTTTCATTGTACTGTTAAATTTTTCTGAATTTCTGTTTTAAAGAGACCCCTCACTTAGTGGTAAAATCAGCCAGTGATCTTAATAATCCATGCGCAAGACTCACTTTTGATTTTAGTGCCACATGAATAAAGCTACATTCAAGTTAACTAAAAATATATTCACGTGCTTCACGTAACTATTTTAATCTATGGATGGTTTAAAAAAATGAGGAAAGACAGAAAGGTGATTGACCGCCAAATGATGATGCATTATTTTAGATGATAGTTTACAGCAGATGAGTTTGTGTTAGTACTTGCTAACAAGTGCTGTTTTAAAGTAATTTGAAAAATGTGAAATAGCTCAGGTTAGGCCCTGTTAAAGACAGTTGGTGTTAATGGAGCCATGAACTATATTGCTTTTTCTTTTTCTGTGGTGAATTATTCTTGCTAACTATACACACATCTTTTTATAAAGACCCTGTGTAAAAGCCTGGACTCACATAAAAGAGCCTAAAAGTGTTGACAAAGTACATGGATTACATGAAATCACAAAGTCAAAGACAACCAAAAATTATAGTGCAAAAAATGAGAGTGTTTTTTCTTTGTGCTGGATTCAGAATAAATTAGCCTCAGCAGACAACTCTAGTGGGAGGTTTTCCCCCCATAATGCCAATAGTTATAAAGTGGTTGGTTTTTCGCTAATGCTGCAGATTAAAGAAATGGTTCATGTTGGGTATGTAAGTTGAGGTTTAGTCTTACCAAGATTTAATCATGTCACAAATTTAAACATCACAGGAAAAATGTATATTTATACAGAAGAATATTTTTTGAATTTAGTTTGTGTGTTTTTTTAAAAAACTCATTTTCAGCCGTGGCCATTTATTTATGCATATTATCTTTCGCTCTTTAATTACATCTTTTATCTGTCTCTTTCTGTTCCAATATATACATCTGGTTTGGCTTACATTGTCTCATATCTGCATATATTTGGATATGCTTACTGTCAGGACCTGCCCACTTTAACCTCACTGTTGTAGAAGGAGAATTGCTTTGGTTTTGACTACCTAGAGTGGTAGCCGCAGTTGTGTCATGGAGATGGGTCTGATTCTTGGCTTCCTTCATGCCCCGTACAGCCTGATAAATAGCTAAAATTAATCTTATAATTTCTTGTCCTGTTTTGTTATGTTTTTCATCTTGGCCCAGAAAACTGGGAAGCTGCTGTGTGCTTATGATATCTTGTACTCAATGTTTTACTATTGCAAACATTAACATTCATCTGTATTAGCATACTGTGTCCACTGTGAAATTTTCAACATTGCAAAAAACCTAAGATCATTTAATCTTACAAGTTTACTTTTTTCTGACTAAATTATCACTGATGTTTTTAAATTCATTGTTGCAAATGAACTATTTGAGCATAGCATCTCTTAATTTTTTACTGGTTAATTTTTAATGTTTAAACGTTCTGCAGTATTTAACCTCTTAATGAAGGGAGCCAGGCATTTTTTATTGCAGAACACAAGAGGATTGGATTTCATACACTGGTTTTAATGGCAGGAAAGATGGACCCACCAGTGCTATGGGGTTAGTATGTCTAGTAACTATGACAGAGGTGATGGGGAAGCACATCTGTCATTCATTGTTCCCATATCGTAATTTCATTTAAACTAAGATTCAACCTAAAACGGAAAGAAAGAAACTTGAAAGGGGATCATACACTACTAGTTTGTACTAGTTTTTTTCAGGAAAAAGGAAACAAATATATATATTTTTACACTGTTCAGTAATGCTAGAAAGTATTAAATATATCACTTTATCAGTGTGAATGTTAAAGTAATGACAATGTTATGGATGTTTAAACCTTTAAAAGTTGTCATGCTAATTTTTAAAACCACATTAACAATGGACAAGCTACTTTGTCAAGTAAACAACATTATTCCTGATGTTTAGGGGGATGTTCAAGTATGGCAGTAGTCTGATTAGCACTGTAAAAGCTTGGCTTGAAAACTTTTGGTAAAATTCATATTGTACTATGCTATTGTTTCTTAGAAATATAGCTTCTCCTACTGTATGATACTGCTGCTGATTGTATAAAATTGTATCTTAAATTGGTAAAGTGATCAATAAATGTGTTAATACATATTAGTCTCGTGTTTTCATAAAGTAAATGTAAAGTATCAACTTCCTATTAATTAAACCGTCTGTTACAAGTTATTAGGAAGTTTAGCAGTTAAGGTAATTGGCAATAGTTTATACATTTATCTTTAAAAAACACTTCACTGACTGACCCACCCCCCCAGCTTTGAGAAAGACACATTTCCCTTCGTTTCCCCGTGTGACAAAATGGGGATCATTATTCCAATCTATTTATTTTACTGAGGGGTGATGTGAGGATTAGTTAATGATAGCAATGTGCTGTGAAGATGAAAAGTGATGCTTAGCGCAAGAGCTAAGCAATATTATGACACTAGGATGAGATGCGTGTTCTAGAATTCTGAAAATATAAAAATCAATACAAGTTCATCGTGAATACGTTTCCTATTAGATAGTCACATTACTTAAACTGGTCCCTGATCTCAAGATCTAAACTGCTACTCTGTTCTGGACAAAAAGTGTCGTGAAATTAAATGGTTTCCTCCCAGGAACAGCCGTCACTATAAGAGAGGGTTTTGGTTTTTTAAAAATAAATATAATCCCTTCTGGAAAAGCAAACACATTCTGTTCTTGGTGGAGCAAATGGGCTTTGGAGAGAGTCACTGTCTTGCCTATTGGATAATTGGGGAGACGAAATTATCAATGGAGTATTTGCTCTCCCTCAATGACTTTTTAATGCTGCAACACTATTTAGTTTCATTATTTTAAACAAATAGAGTGGACTAAGATTTTTAACTTAACCACAGATCTTTAACCATAAATATCAATATTCCTCAATTCCTAGCAGTTGTATGCTAAAAAGTAATAGAATTAAGTTATTTCATCAGAACTTGGAACATTTTAAATAATAATAATAATTAGCAGATAATATCACAATAACATTGCTGGCTGTTTTAAGAGTCACAGAAGTACTATGTTGGAAGCTGTACATGGTACTGTCCTACTGGAAATGTCTTTGGCTAAAATCTGATAAGTAGAATTGAAAACCTCACATGATCTTTATTTCTCCATAGCGGTCTTACACTATACCCAACATGACTACCTCAAAGAACTGTCATTTTTTAAGTTATCCCTGTGTATGGTCGGTCAATGGAACAGCAGAAATCAAAGAGCACATGACCTTTCAAAGCATTTTTGATGGAAAGGTCAGCTTTTTAACTCAAAAATCTCTAAGGAAAGGGTGTTTTACATTCCACTATTATAGCTTACTGGGAACCTAGCAATTAAGGATAGGGTTTTCAAAGGAGCCTACTTGAGTTGAATGCCCAAATCCCTCTGGATTGCAATGGGATGGCCTGCACCTGTTTCCCTTAGGCTCCTTTGACTGACACAATTATCTTGGGATTTTCAGTGACCGATTTCAAGAGTCTGTATTTATGTATTTGTGTAATTCCATATATAGGGGTGTGTATATATGTACACACATAGTATACATAATCTGTGTACTCAACACAGTACTATTTACTTAAAAATAATATTTAAAATTATCTGGGCCAGAGCCTCTGCTCTCTAGCTTCACTGGCCTGCATCAGAGAGGGGGGGTCTGGCTCCATGAGTATCCCCTGGCCTCAGACCCATGTACATCTTAGTGCAAGCTGGGGGCTAAGCGCAACCACACCTACGAGATCCAGTGCTCTAGGTTCCACATGCCAAATTCATCTTCAGAGTGCATTCTGTTCTGGCCCCTCCCCTGCCTGCCCTGCGCGGACACCTGGTGTACCCCTGCCAAGAGATTTGCATTGGAATAGGGCTGAGAATCTGGTTCTCACTTTAGCCTGATACTCTGTCTGCAACTTAACCAGATTCCCATTAAATTGAGTGAGAGCTTTGACTGTATTAATTCTGCAAAATCAACTCACGTTTATTATGGCATAGCAATCTGGTTGAGGTAGAGACTGTATAATCCTGAGATATTTTCATGCGAATGTAATTGAGACTGAAGTTTCTAAAATTATACAAACATATTTTAAGTGGTTATGACAACAGCATAGTGACCACAGCACCAATTCACTAAAGCACATATGTGCTTAATTTAAAGTAAGTTCTTAAATCGATCCCTATTTAGCAAAGCACTTAAGTCTATGCTTAAAGGCAATTGAACAGCAGGTTACAGCTCGCAGAAGGGAGTGCTAGACAGATGGTCTGTGCTTTGGCAGCCCAAGACTGAAGTAATGGCTGGACTCCAGGGGTTTAAAATAACTGGAAATCCAGTGACTGGGAAGCCATCATAGCAATCTGGTTCATGGCCAGTAGAGGGAGCCTGACTGGATCTGTGGCAAAAGAGGAAGGTATGCGCAGATGCCCAGGTCGCCACTCTACAGATTCTGAGATGGGGACAAGTTTGAGGAAGGGGACGGAGGAAAAAACCGATCTTGTGGAGTGAGTGTGGACGCCAGATGGAAATGCTATGTTGCGAATCTGTTAGCATTGTTTGATACAGTTTGAGACCATTTGGAGAGTCTCTGGGGGCCAGTATTACTGTGCCCTTAGACCTCTCTTCAGTGGAAAGGAACAGCTTAGGAGACTGCCTAAAAGCCTTTGTCCTATCCAGGTAAAAGGCCAGCACTCTCCTGATGTTGACCATGTGCAGTATAGCCTCCCTGATAGCATGGTGAGGCTTGGGGTAAGACGACAGGAGGTGAATCATTTGGTTTATGTGAAAAAGTGAGGTCACGTTGGGGGATGAACTTCGGCTGTGGTCTAACAGTGATCTTGTCCCAAAAGAATATTGTATGGTGGGATACCATCAGTGCCACTTCCCCTATCCTCTTTGCTGAGGTAATTGCCACCCGGAAGGCTGTTGTCATGGACAGGTATGTGAACAAACAAGTAGCCATGGGTTCAAAGAGAGGTCAAGTCAGGCTCTTTAGTACCAGGTTTAGGTCCCATGTTGGGGTGGAATGTCTGGGTAGGGGGCAAAGGATTACTATACTCTTGAGGAATCACTTTGTGGTTGGGTGTGTGAGCACTGAGTATCCTTCTACTTGGTGGAAGGCCACAACAGCTGCTAAGTGAACTCGGAGTAAACTGAGGGACAGACCTCCTGCTTTTTTGAGAGTTAGTATATAGTCCAGAACAGTGGTTCTCATCCTTTGGCCTGTAGGCCACTTGCGGCCCAATCTCCATACAGGTAGTCAGGCCCACCGATGGGGGTAGGGGCAAAGGGGGCAATTGCTTAGGGGGCTAGTGATTTTACAAAGGTTAAAAAGATTTTTAAAAGATTTAAAAGACTAGCTCTCCATCCCGCTTTTTTCACCCGTGACCCCACTCACAGTCCTCCCCCACTAGGCCCTGCCCTGCTAGACCCGCTCACCATCGTGTCCCTCGCCACCAGCCCACCTCCCTGCTTGGCCCCCCGCCTCTCTTCCACACCCCCATGTCTCCAGTTGGTCGTCCTGCAGCCATGTCGCCCTCTCTGCTCAACTCCCCCTTCCTCCATTGTTCACCACGTGTGTCTGCGTCCCTCCTCTCCGCCCCCACTTGCCTCTTCATCACATCCATCCTCTTCTCCTCCCCCCCCAGCTCAGCCACCCCAGCTGTTGCTCGCTGCCTGGGGGACGGGGAAGTGTGGAAGAGAGGTGGGGGACTTGAGTGGGGAAGGCACAGGTTGTGGGGTGGACTGTGGGCAGGGCCGTGGACGGAAGAGGTGGGGGCAGGAGTGTTCTTCCCTGAGGCCCAGAATTCCTGTCAGCGGGGTTACAGGTAGTATATATGTTGTGTGGATGCGGCCCAAATAACAGAGAGCTTAATGTGCAGCCCACAACGGTAAATAGGTTGAGAACCACTGGTCTAGAACCATTGGGAGAATAGCAGATGTCAGGAAAATTTGTCTGGAATTACACCTAACCTGGAGCACTTTTGCAGGTAAGTATGACATGTAGTGGATTTTCAACTGTGCATTAACACTTCCTGTACCTCCTCAGAACAGGATTTTTCTATGCTCTGGAACCATGAAGGAGCCAGGCCTTGAGGTGGAATATCTGCAGCTTGAGGTGAAGAGTGCATCTTTTGTTCTGCGCTAGGAGGTATGGAGTGGGCAGGAGAGAGATTGGTGGGCATGTTGCAAGCCTTGACAGATAAGGGTACCAAGTCTGTCTCGGCCAGTTGGGAGCAATCAGTATGACATTTGCCCTGTCTCTTTAATAGGACTTTCGATAGTGGGGAGAACAGGGGAAACGCATAGAAAAGGTCCTTATCTCATGGAAGGAGAGCATCTCCCAAGAAGTGTTGCCCTATCCCTGCCCTGGAGCTGTAGCATGGACATTCCTTGTTGAGGTAAGTGGTAAACAGGTCTGTGATCTGCGTCCCCCACTGTCTGAGAACTACTGTTGGATTTATTTCCCATTCATGGTTGCATGGGACTTGCAATTCAGATTGTCCACTATCAAGTTTTGTATTCCTGGAGGGCAAGCCACTGACAACATGATGCTGTGGGAAATGCAGAAGTTTCATCATTTTAGTGTTTCTGCACAAAGGGAGAGTGATCTGGTGCCTCCAAGTTGATTAACATAGCACATACATGCTATGTTGTCTGTTAGGACTCGTGTGTGCATTCCCTTGATTAGTGGGAGGAAATAGGCGCAGGCATTCCTGACTGCCCTGAGTTCAAGGAGCTTGATGTGGAGAGACAACTCCGTGAATGACCATTTTCCCTGTGTCATAAGGTGTTTAGATGGGTACCCCATCCTATGAAGGATGCATCGGTGATGAGGAGTATACATGGGGAAGTTTGCATGAACGGGATCCCGGTGCAGACATTTGCTGGATTTTTCCACCAGTCTAGGGAGTATTGACTTTGGTGTGTAGTGATAGAGGTTTGTCCAATCTATCTCTGTTCGATCTGTAGACTGAGCTGAATCGCATCCGGAGGCACCGCATGTAAAGTCTGGCATGAGGTATCACAGATGTGCCGGCCGCCACATGCCCCAGAAGTTGGAAGCAGTGTCTGGCTGATATCTGAGGGCTGTTTTGTGTGGAACCTGTGTTGCAGGTGAGCACCCCCGCTGTAACAAATTAAGATAGGTCCCTATGAACTCTAAGCACTGTACAGGGGTGATGGCCAATTTTTGAACATTGATCTGTAGACCCAGTTCCATGAACAAGTCTATGGCAGTTTGGGTGATGTGGCAGGCCTCACTGAAGGAGCAGGCTCTGAGGAGACAATTTTCCAGTTAGGGATAGATCATCGTGATCCCCTGGGAACACAGATGAGCTCCAACTACAGGGAGGACCTTGGAGAATCCATCCTGAATTTTTTGCTTTGATGAATTTGTTCAGAGTTTAGCGGTCCAGTATGGGTCTTCAACCTCCTTTCTTTTTGGGTATCAGGAAATAATGAGGGTAAAAACCTTTGCCTCGCAGATGGTGAAGTGTTGGTTCTATGGCTCCTAGCTGGAGGAGGTGGTCTATTTCTTGTTGTAATAATCTCTTGTGAGAAGGGTCCCTGAAGAGGGACAGGGAAGGGTGTTGTGGGGTGGGAGGTAAAGTGGATGGAGTACTTTGCGGATGATTTCTAGGACCCATAAAGCTGATGTTATGAGTTTTTGGTCATTGTGGAATGAAGCAAGATAGCACCCAAAGAGGTGCAATGGGTTGGTCAGCTGCAGTTGGCATTGAAGGGAGGGAAGTGGTCTGTTGATGTTTTGAAGGAGATAGTTGTGATGCAGAAGGCTGTGGGCCTGATGGTTTAGGTTTAGAAAACCTGAATTTTTTTCCTCTGAGGCTCTCAGAAGCATTGGGTTTGAAAATGCAAAGTGTGGGATTTATGTTGAGATTGTGGACTAAACTTCCTTTTTTGTCCAAGAGTATAAATCCCAAATGAATGGAGAGTGGTCCTAGTGTCTTTGAGCATGTGGAGAGAGATGTCAGTCTTCTTAGCAAACAATTTGGTGACTTTGAAGGGAAGGCTTTCTACAGCAGCCTGCACTTCCTCAGGGAAGCCAGAAAGGTGCAACTAGAATGTTCTCCACATAACCACTGCAGTGGAGATGGACCAGGCTGCTGTGTCAGCTTCATCAAGCACTGATTGGGATACTGTCTTGACCACTTGTTGTCACTCATTGTCAATGGCCTGAAACTGATCATGGTGTGACCTCTGGGAGTTGGTCAATAAAGGTGTTGAGTTTTGTGTAGTTGATAGTTTGCAATTCTAAATTGCAGTGCAGTGGAGGAATAAGCCTTTCTTCCAAAGAGGTCAAGGGATTTCCAATCCCTATCATAAGGGGGTGGATCTCACTTGGTGCTGGCATCCACAAACGATAGACTTAAAGGAGGATGAGAAAAAAGAAATTCTGTATCACTAGCTGAATCTAATATTTCTTGTCAGCCGATTTACAGGTAGGAATGACCGATGCTGAGGTTTGACATATAGTCTAGGTCCAGAAGGCCTCATTGATGGGGAGGACTACTCTGGAGGTAGAGAAGGAGTGCAAGATGTCAAAGATCTCATGATGAGTGTCTTTTTCCTCCTCAAGGGGTTTCTACAGCATGTCTCCTACCCCTCTGTGCCAAGTCCTGAAATAGCCTGAAAGAGTTGGCTAACGACCATGGAGGGACATCACTGCCTCATCTGGGGAGAAGGAAGAGATGTTGGTCTTTGGCATGACTTCTTTCTCAAATCTATCCTCCTGATCCTCCATGATCTCCTCTGGAGGTTTGGAGGTTCTGGATGCCATGGCTGAGGGAGGAGGCTTCAAGGGCTCACATGAGTAACAATGGATGCCTGAGAGGTGTGAAGTCTATATGTCACCCAGGATCCTAGTAGGGCTATTTGGGTGATGGGATAGGTCCCAGTGGTGGCACCCTCAGCAGGCTGTACCACGGTGGTTGAGGAGCAGGCAGAGTGTATGACTGGGAAACCGCCAGTTAATAGTAGGCAACAAAAGGAGAGTGGGAGGAGTGGTGAGAGACGACATCCTTTAGCTCACTGTCTGAGTTGCTGGAGAATGGAGGTGCATGGCACGATGCTAATAAAGATTCTTGTGACAAAAGACAACTCATTACCAGAGCCCAAGTACCAAGCAAAGGAGAATCTGGTATATTAGATACCATCAGTTCTCTTGAGTGTCGGAACTCTTGTGGTGCTCACCGAACCAGTGCCGATAGTGGTTGTCGGTGGGTTAGTTTGGAGGGGATCGGGGATTTTGGCCATACTGAGTGCTCCAAGGCTGTGTGGCTGTCTATTGACGATGTGACGGTACTGCTCGTACTGGCAGAATTGTCTTGGTGGTGGTGCGGTTGCTGTCCTTATCCTTGTCTACTGGTACTGTTGGCTCCATGTCTATATCCATCCGGTCTTTAGGTGCATCAATAGTACTGGCTGCTCCAGACCCTCGTGAACTATGGGTATCATATTTGAACTGTGATCTTTCACAGCTGGGTCAGGGCTCACAGCTCTCTTTTTAGAAGTTTTACATGAAAGGTCCATGGCTGTCTTCTTCAACCCATAGTCCCTGGATGTCAAGGGTTGTGGGGAAGATTTACATCATCTGTGTGACTCCTGGCATGGGTCCAGGGAAGACTGAAGAGCTGCCTCCATCAAGGTAAATTTTTATCTCACTTTCCTGTGCTTTCGAGACCTGGGTTGTTGGCAGAGACCACACTTCTGAGGCAGCGGGATACAACAAGAATGTTTATCCACTATAAGGATAGCTTCCTTACACAAAAGGCACTTCTTGAAACCCGGAGAGCTGGGCATACCCCATGTTGGGGAAAAAGGGCCCCAGACAAAGGGGAAATAAGTATTTTTTTTTAAAGGAAGAGAAATAAAGAAATCTACAACTCAAGAGAAAAAGGGGATTAACTTGCTAATAAAATGCAAAGGGAGAGAGGGAATGATTCACAAAGAGACTGCTGATAACTCCGTCTTTAGCCAGGGCAATTGAGAAGGAACCGAGGGGGGTTTGCCATGTGTGCTGGCTGGCCTTGTGGCAGGGCAAAGGAAGGGACAGTGCATATGCAGGCCGAACAGACACTGCTATCAAAGTTCTCTGATCAGCAGAACAGGGATACAAGCGCACCTACTTTGGAGCACCCATATGGACACTACTCAAAGAAGCATTAAGCCACAGCCTGCCCTCTCTTACAGCTTTACAGCCACTATGACTTCAAACTTATTGTGCATGTGTAACTGAGAACTTGGCCAACACAGAATATTTCCCTCATAACTAACTACATAACTATTTCTGTTTGAATCTTTTAATTAAATACTGATAAGACAATGATGGAGTATACTGTTTATGTATCCAAGGCAATGTGGTAATACAGAATCACTCTTAGAAAAATGAGAAAGTTTCAGTGCCAATGGCCTTCGTAAGTGGGGAATTTTTATACAGCACAAAACAAATAAGTCCAAACGAAGTCCAGACTGCCATTTTCATATTCAAATGGCATCTGGCCAAAATGTGTTTGTCTTGATGTGTCCTATAATAAGAACAACAACAAGAGTCCTGTAGCACTTTAAATTTCTGCAGGTATAAGCCTTCGTGGGCTTCAACCCACTTTGTCAGATGCATGTTTTTTCTGTATACGGATTAACACGGCTACCCCTCTGGAACTTTTCCTTATAATAAGAGAATGCCATGTGTTATCTAAAAGTTGATTTAGCAAAATAGCTCCTTTGGTAGATCCCATTCATCTTTTGATCTCATCTGCTGATTTATTTATAGTCAGCTTAGCATGCCTAGAACATGTGAGGTTTACACTGTAGATATATTTGTATGGAATCATTTAAAGTAGATTGGTTCTGTAGTACCTCTCTACATTTCCAGACAATTTTGAATATTCTGAGAAATCTTATGCCATAAACATACTTTGCTCTTGTGAGTTTCATCACACAAGAAAATATTACGCACATAGCAAATTTTTTGATGTTTGATTTTCCCAAACATAAAATGAAATAGTGTATAAAACTTGATGCCACAGATGGTTTACACACTTTTGCAATAATTACAAGTTAAAAATCCAAGGATGCTGAATGTATAATCACAAAGGTTAAGTCTGAGTTATTGCTATAGCTGCAACAATTTGAGCAATTGTACCTAATTCACAAGTTCCACTGCAGCTTCTTTTTTGTCCATTTGTATAGTCTGGTCCAGTTCCCCAACTCAGTCCATGGATTTATGAAACTAAGTAGATGGGATGGACAGGATCAATTCCCTTTCCTAAGCCAAGAAATGATGGAAGAAAATAGTGTTTATGTTACATCTCTTCCTGCCTCAGTCTTATTTGTGTGTCCATTTTCATACCTTTAACATGTCTTCACTATCCAGTTATCCTAAGAGATTGGCACTGGAGTTTGAGGCCCTGAGTTAATCTAGCCCAGATGTGAGCAGCCACAATGCAAAGCCATACCCATATTACTCTGTCATCAATGGTGCTGCGCTTTGTTTTGTCACTATGTCTTCTGGAGGCATAGCCTAAGGTTCTTTATGCTACTGTACACTCTGTGATTCTTTCCTAGTGAATTATGGGAGAACTTGTTTGTCCTTCTGGGCATATGGGGCAAATTGTAGGAAGGTAGTGGAGGACTATCAGTGCACTAAGTGATTCATTTTGCCTTCTCACAGCAAAGGTGGCTGGTTACCACCCAGTAAAGCAGGCACTAACCCATACCTGCAGCTGTGTCAGCTAGCCCTGAATGAAAGTACCACTTAACTTAGGTGAGACATTTCCATGTGTGGATGAGAGGGGTTTGAGGGACAACACCTGAGTAAGAGCCTGAACTAACTGTGCTGTGAAGACATACCTCAGAAAACAGAGGGAATTTCTATACTTTGGGATTTCTTTTCTTTCCTAGTTTCTCTTTTGCTCCTGTTCACTTTGGATTTTGCTTCTCCTTTCCTCCTCACCCCCTTTTTTATGGTAACTGAAATGACTTCTGTTTCCCTCAATTTCTCATATTCACAATCCTTTTCACCCAGCCAGCAAACCAAGTCCCTTTTTCTAACAGTAAAGATCCCTGGGAGCTTAGAAATAAGGTTTTTGCTAATTTCTTGCACGTGTGTTTATATTGCTCTCCTTCATAAACCCTCTTTCTCCAAGCTCTGTCTGTTGTAATGGTATGCTTCTTGGACCTACCTCTGACATTTAAGGTGTAAATGTGCTAATGTTAAGGTGGAAACTTGCACCAGTTAAAAATGATGATCTGCTGGTTTTAAATTATGTGCACAATATCTTAGTATTTATAATGTATTTTTATAGCTCTATGCATCAGGGAGTATCGAAAAGACTTTTATCATTTATATTTATGCAGTGTTGTAGCCAAGTCGGTCACAGTATTAGAGAGACAGGATGGGTGAGGGAGGTAATATCTTTTATTGGAAGAACTTCTGTTGGTGAGAGAGACAAATCATTTGTGTACAGTAGTCACTTAAGCCACCACTGAAATGGATCTACAGGAGTGGAAGATGGTACATAGCAACACTGCACATCAATTTAAGACAGGAAATGAAGAATACTGTAACCAACTGAGACACAAGGGAATTGTTCTGATAGACAGAATGGACACTGGCTCAAACTGGGATTGCGCTAGGATGCTGGGGCTAACACTCCAACCCTTGCATAAAGGGCCATGGGCTCTATGGTGACAGTAAGCTGGCAGGATATTTTAAAGAAAGCTTTGTTTGCGTCAGAGGTGCTCTTTACGCTGTGCTAACACAGAGGTTCAGTACCAACTGAGAGGGGAAAGGTCACTTTCTGAATCACAAAGAGCCCTTCTTGCAGCATGGGCATGTAGGCAACTTTTTTATTGAGTGGTAGGGAGAAGCTAAAGTTAAAAAAAATAATAAACAGTGGTTTAATATCATTTTAATTAATATTGTTGTACCATAACTAAATTTGTCCAATTTTAATAAAATTAGATAAATGAACCTCTGTTCCAAGCCCAATGTTTCATTCATGTATTAATGCAATCCCACAACCCAGTTGTCTACATCTGGGCAATACCACTGGATTTCCTTCCACAGCTTCTATCTAAAAATAGTGACAAGGCCCAACCCTGCTTATCACATTCAGACTAGCCATGATTCTTGCCAGTCAGGACCCAGTGACAGCCCGCATGAAGAATAATGAGGGCTTCAGTTACCATGGATGGGCAGGTGACTGGCATTAGTACATACGCATGATTTTTTTTTTTTTTTTTAGTTTTGTTTATTTATTAAGTTCATTGGAAAGATTCCAAAAAGGAAAAGCACATATAGCTGGATTCTGGGAATCAACACATTCAAATGCTAAATGTGAATAAAAAGTATTGGGAGTGGTTATTAGATCTTTTATAACCTCTTACATAATGCTTATTTATGAAACAAGTATTCTTCAAGAATGTCAACAGCCATTTGCCTACATTAAGAAGTCTATCTATGTGACGTCTCAAGTATCCTCTGGACTAATCCAACTAAAAAAAAACAAAACACTTCGTTTTTTAAAGTTACGAAGGTTTTAATACTACTTAACTCAAGAACAGCTGTTATCATATAGTAAATACATGTTACTTTTACTATCAGAATTGAGTAATTAGCACAAAATCAAATAATTTGAATTTCTTTTATTAGAAAAAAATGGTGAGAAAAGGAATCGGTAAAGTTATGAATCAGACTATATTCAAAAAATAGATTATGCCTGATCCATTTATATTGCAGAAGAGAGTAAAATGCATCACACATTAACTGCTAATAATTTTTTAAAATCAGACAAGATTATTCACTGCAGATTTGACAGGGGAATTTTCTGCTGGCTAGAATCCACCTCCTTTGTGCTGCCTGAGAATCCACTCTCAGTGTACTGATAGGTGAAGGAGTACAGAGTACAGCTCATACTCAGTACTGTTATGGAGAGTAAAATAAAAACCTTAGGCAATGATGGCGGTGTAGGGAAAATGGTTGATAGTAATTTTAGTTATTCCATTATAAACAACACTATCTATCATACATAGGCCAAAGGACTATTACAGATACATTCTTGGTAAACTTTTCACCTCTTGCTCAGGTGTTCATTCACCCACAGCAGAACTAAAAGAGCAGGAAGTAAATATTTTCTATTTCCTTAAAAACTACAGAAGTTCCCTTCTAAACCACGTTTAATGTTACATTTGATAATATAGACAGTAGCATTCAGTGCATAAGTATGAATTAATGTTATCATTTAACTTATATTACAGTACTGCAATTATATATTAAAAAAATGAGGTATGTCCTTGTGAACTAACTCAGTCATTGGCATTTATGATCCTGATTTCAAAATAAAAGTTCAAATTTTGCACTCACACTGAGAATTAAGTAGCCCTGACTTCTGGACTGAAAGCATTCAACCAAAATTTCTGACTGGGTTTAAACTGCCATCATGCACATCCATGTTTCTGTAAAAAAGAAAGGGAAGATTTGTTCTGGAGAAGTCTCTGCTGAACAATGCATATATACAAATGCACAAAGATAGAAAAACAATGTTGAATAAATAAAAGGTATCAAAGACATCAACTAATGGTGCAATTGTAAATGTTTGCTCACACCGTTAGATGAACTCAAGGGTGTCACCTCTTATAAATCATTTACAACATATTTCCTTGTATTGTCACTAACACCTGCTGTTGTCCATGTTGCTATGAGGATGTTTATCCATTGTTTTTTTTAGCTGATTGTAACTCCAATGTAGCTGTTCAACTTCAGTCCTGTGTCGTGTACGTGCCTCTGCTAATTCTTGCAGGAGATGCTCATTGGTAGAAACCAAAGTTCTGCAAATAAACAATCCAAACAACTAAATGTGCTTATTATTTCAACCATTTTACAGAAGTCTTTTTACTTCCTTTCACGTTTTTATCTGGTACTACTATTTCTTTGTAATTCTACTACGGAGTTAACCTTTTCACTTTGAATGTGTAAAAGAAGAGAGACATCGGAGGTATTTTTAGGAATAATTTATGAGCAAGTAAACATTCCTTAGTGGCAAGATTTGCCTCAATAATACAATTCAAGTAGAAGTGCTCTCTATATGAACAAGTTTGCTTTCACTGAACCAAATACTCAGCTAATATAAAATAATATTTTACTTTATTGAAGTTCTGGCCCACTAGTGTTTTGCCACTGAAACCATTATAAAATAAGCTGTTAATTTTGAAATCCTCATAACTGCCCAGATATAGACATACTGTATTATGTTATCTTATTATTGTAACCCTCGTCCTTCAGAGGCACAGCACCGACTCTCACACCACATATTTTGGACACAGATGGACAAAACCAAGGGTGCTTTTCTTTTTCCAAATCCAAAATTGGGATTTATCAGATCCACATTCCATTTTATCTGAAGATTTCCCCCCTAGTTTTGTCCCATCTCCAGATCACATTGAAAGAAGTTATATACATCCATTTTTCAGACATTTACTGACACTGCTGCTGAGAACAAGTGTCAAAAATTGTAAGTCATGCAAAAACAAAATTTATAAGGGGAACTTTTTTGAGTATTATGCAACACAGCCATCACACAATAATGCCCAAATCTCATCTCTCCTAAACAGAAAGTGATAGCAACTTACTAATGCACAGAAACACAATAAAAAGGGTCTGAGGTCAGGCCCCTTCTATCCTTTCACCGGATGAGTAATTCTATAACAGGACGGAAACACTAATTTCTTATTAGTAGATTACATAGAATATATTAACAGTATATGATATAGAACTGTTAACTATATTACAGAGTCTGAAAAGGGGACCATTTAGTGACCAAGAGAACTTGTTTCAGGTGATTTATACTGAGGACAAAGATCAGTCCCAGAAAATGCCAGAATTGGTTCCTAGCCACTGACTTTGCTGCAGTGGCGTTCACCAACAGCTCCTGTATGGTAGTCCATCCACATAAATAAGTGGATAAGCATATTATCTTTAGTATTGACTTGAGTTCATCACAATTCTGGGAGCTGATTTTTTTTAGATTATCATACCAGGACATTGTGACTCCAGCAAGTTGTGGTTACCAGAGAGGCTCTACGGGCTGCTGAAAAGCTTCCAATTCTTTGTGAGGGATGCTACAACTGCATCAACCTTCTAAGGAGAATCTGCGGCTTCTGTAGAGTAGCAGTGCCTGCTTAAAATGAATTATTCCTGAAACACCCTATGGGACTTTTGCTACAGCATCTGCCATTGGTTTAAATCAACCCAAGTTGATCAAAGACTGAAAGTCATTACCATTGGACAGCTGGCCTACATTACATTGAAATAATCTGGCTGGTTCAGTTAATCTCCTTAAATAGCATGTAACTACAGCACACACAAAAATACAGCACTCATCCCCTCCTTGCTGACTCCTTTAGCAGAGAGAGGGCAATGTTTAAATGGCCATAGAGCCTACCATACTTTCTGCTCCTAAGAGATGACCCCATCTAAGAGATGGTTGAAACTTATTAAATTTATAAAATCACCCATCCAATCCCCTGGGCACTGTACAACTTAAAACATTAGTAGGACAGTGTATGCGTAAACTCGCACTGCCAACACCTCTGCTATTATTGCTTTCGTAGCTAAACAGCATACTTCAGATTCTAGGTCTCACAATTTGCCAAGAGCACCACTATTCACTTATTACAAGAATTAAAATAATTCATTTTTCATTACACTTTAAAATCCTAATCCTACACCTTTATAAAACATAGCTATAGTCTCTCTTGCATAAATCTCTCCAGCTAGTCAGCCAAAGCCAGGGGTCTTCCCTCTGCTGTGAAACTAGAGGCAGCTCAAGTTGTTGCTTAGCAACCCATCTGCACTGTCCTGTTTTCCTCCTGCTAAACAGACTTTTTGCCTCCAGTGGGAGGGCCAACCTCGATTTCTCCATCTCAGCTAGTGCCTCTAAGTAAAAATTCCAGTTTTTTGCCCCTGGGAGCTATGTATATAGAGCACTAACATTCTACCTCAATTTATACAGAACCTAGAAGAAAAATCTATTATCCTTTTTTCCCTTCCGTGTTAAATGCTAAGATCTAGCACATTCACACCTCACTGGCAATATTGATGTAGTGCTGCAAAAGGGAGGTACACAAGGCCTTTAGCCAACCACTTCCATGGGGTATCACAGCACTCTTTATCTATTTCAATAGGCAGGTTGATTATCACCAGATGGCTTAAGGAACAACAAGTAGCGACTGCATTTGCACTCCAAGAAGAAATCTGAAAAGCAGCAACATTGACCATAAGATAGCCCTTCAATCCCCCAGAGAGGCCCTCTTCTGGTAGGAACATACTTCAGGCACTGGTCCCTACATAGGTCCAAGCCCCAATTTCCATAGGGGGTAGGAATTCTGTATTTTGGGGGGCTGATTCACCCCAGCATTACCATTTTAATGCCAATGTCACTCCACTGACTGACTTACACTAGTGCACAACTGGAGACACACAGTGTTAATTCAGGCCCGTTATCTTTTTCTTCCCCCCATATCAATTTGTTGCTGCTTGCTACTTAAGCACTAGTGGAGATGTCATGAAGCAGAATGGAAAATTTGTTAGCTGATCATTTTCCTTCTGCAATTAACATTTTAATTCATCTGACCCATCCACCTCCAGAATAGTAAATTATTCACATTTCAGCTGAGTATAAATCTAGGCAGGTTAAAATCTGAAAAAACAAATGAAATATTTAAAACGTTGCTGTTGACTGAGATTTACAGTTTGTCAAGTTAAGAGGTCGAGAGCTGGCTGAGTAGACTGATGGCTAAGTACCATTGTATGCTGTCTCCAGAGAATCCAGCGCCAACTCAGTATTCTGAACTAAAAGCTTTGCTATGGAGCAGTAAGGAAATCCTCAAGTAACAAACTTTCCATTGTTCATTAAACACCGAGAGTAAAAGCCTCAACACGTTTACATTTCAAATGTATTGAACGTTTTCCTCTCACAGTAAACATTTAACTGAGCAGCTCTGCTACTTCAATACTGAATGAATTTAAAATTTCAAAGTATTCAATATGCCAAGGATCTGGGTTTCTTGTGTAGTTTCTTTTATTTCTGACCAGGACCTTCTGTATACCTATGACTTTCTTGAACCATCTCTGCAAGTGCCTGAATCTGGTCAGAGTGCTGAAGCCGTTGTTTCAAGTTGATATTTTCACTTTTTAACTGTTGATTGTGGTTTTGCAGATCTAAAACGGAAAGAGACAAAACATCTTAAGGAGGCTATAATCTTTTGATGAAAATGCAACCTAATCTCAGAGGGGTAAATATTATACAGTAGCATAAACTGAGCCTGAATATCTATCTTTTGGATGAGACTTAAAATTGAGAGCCTGGCTTTTTGTGCCAGTTAAAGATCCCAAAATATTCTTCATGGGCCTGAAGTGAAGTCAACGACAGGCTTGCCATTGATTTCAGTGCAGTTGGTTACATTTTACCTATAAACCTCCCTTTGCAGTTTCCATCTGGCTGGTCCCTGTGAATGAAGCAGGTCCAGCTCCTTTGTGCCAGAGCAAGTGTTTCCATTTTCCAATTAGGAGGGTGAGGTACCACCTGTGGGCTATAAAGGATCAGCAAGCGAGCTGGTGAATCAAAACCAGTCAAGATAAGGGCAGGTGGGGACTGCCTGGCAGTGAGGAAAAAGGCAGATGATCTGCTGCAGACTGTACATTTGGGGCCTGGGAGAATGTTGAAAGCAAGGAGAAAAGCAAGAGGGACTGGGTGGCTGGTGTCCCTGAGCCAGGATCAGAGGGCAGGAAGAGTAAGAGATGCAGCAGCAGCAGCAACAGCAACAGCAGAAGAAGAGGATGCCTGCTGACTCCAAGCCAAATAGCTGGAGTCTGAGGAACCACGAGAGGGCTATGGTTGTGACGGATGCTCCCTGGCAAGGAAGCTCCTAGCAGACAGGCAGACAGGCTGTTCCACCAATTCTTCCCAGGAAGGATCCAGTTGAAAGGGCTGGGGAACTGGCCTGGTACAAGGACAGGAGAGGACTACATTGGAAAGTTGGGACATGGTGAGTATGCTGGAATGATATTTTGACTATGATGGAGGAAATCAAGACTATGGTTGTAGGACATTAGCTATGATTTTTGTTCATGGGACTAGTGTAATAAATGAACCCACAAGGGCTATGTTTACACTTGGGATGATGCACTGAACTATTTCTGGAGGATCTGAAGGAGGGAAAGTGAGGCAGATGCACTTGTCATGCTGTTATCTGCAGCACGATGGTGATCAGGTGTGACTGCCTTATGACACCATTGTAAATTGTATTTTCACCTTCTGTTTTAAATTGTTTAATTTGCTGCATAATGGGAACAGTGGTTACATTTCACTGTAGAGATGCTGCATACCAATGATTGGATCCATGTACTGAGTTAGCATAGTAGTTTGTTAAGGTTATAAAGCTCTTTGGGATCCTCCAGGCTGAAAGATGCTGTATGAATATGAGAATATTTTTCTAATTCAAAAGTAATGCCTTTCCAAAAATCTGAAGGCTCCAAAATGCCAGTACAAAGAATGAATTAGAGAGGCGGGGGAAGATGAGAGGATCAGGAAACCTTACAGATAAAGTAAATGCTAGCAGTGGCCTCTCTGTAGTTAACTTTGAAGCTAGACTGACTTTCACTCCTGCCTCCTAAAATAAACTAAACTTCCTGAGATTCTGAAGAGTTATAAGGTACAGGGGAATTGTTTGGATCCTCTAGGTGTTAAATTTCAGATCTCTAGTGGAATTTTTCTAAAGGAAGTATTATTTAAGTGAGTGCTTTTAGCTGGACTCCACTAATCAGCTCTCAAGGTCCCTTCCAGGCCTGTATGTCTGAAACCTGCCTTCAGGCTTAATTTTTTTTTAGCTGAGTAGGGCTTGGTTTCTTGGAGGTGGCTGGGTGGGCGTTCAAGTACATTGTGTTTCACTCTTTGGTACTGGAGTAATCAAAATGTACAAGTACCCAGATGCAAAAGCATAAGAAATTTATTGAAGAATGCTGAGGCTCAACAAGAAGGAAATCATTTTAAAAATGGACTGTCAACCTTTTTTAGACCCAAAATATAGGTACCACAAAAACTTAAGAAGGGGAAACTTATACAATTTGTTGTTTTTTAAAAAAAATTACCATCAGTGTGTGCAATATAATCATCAGTGATAATAAATGCCCTCAGTATTAAACTGAGCAAAGGAAAATTTCTTAACAGTGAACTCTAAATGGCAGAACCTGCATCTTGTAAAACTGCACTGGTGAACGTTACTGTGGTGAATAATGCTGCATTGACCAGGAAGGATGGACTGGATGATTTAACAGGCCTTTTTCACCAGTTATTTCTCTGAGTCTATGTATGCCTCTTTCTGATGGTATGCAGCTATCACTGTTTGCATACAGAGATGCTGATATTTGCTAATCGGCTGATTTCCTGAAAAAAGTAAACAAGGGCTTTCATTCAGATAAAAACTGCACGTGTACTTAGCTGGCATTTGCAATCCTCTTCCATTCATTTTTTTGAGCATTCGTCCAAAAAAAATTATGTTTTTAATGCTCTCAAAGGAAAGAGATCACAAATTCTTCTGCAAATGTGAATTTGTGCTGGAAGCGCCAGAAGGAAATGTGAAATTGAGTGACAGGTATTACACTAACTCTAGTGCTTTCAGTAAGGACAGACTTACACTGTGTGACAGTGTAGCACACTCAAGCCACGTCTACACTATAAACGTACACTGGTATAACTCCACACCCCGAGCAAGGCAGTTATACTGACCTAACCCCCTAGTGCAGACAGTGCCATGTCCATGGGAGGGCTTCTCCCGTCGACATAGCGACCATCTCTCACGGCGGTGGATCAGCTACACCAACAGAAGCAGCTCTCCCAGCAACATGGCAGCATCTTCAATGAAGCACTGCTGAAGCATTTTAAGTGTAGACCTGAGGTTAGTTATTAGAACATTTGCACCTGGTTGGATGGGTTCTTTGGGGTCCCAGGGACTAGTAACTGAAGATGGTAATCATTGCATAATTGGTGTTCTTTATGGATCATCTCAGATTCTGGGCTCCACTCTGTGTGTGATGCTAGGCCTTGTTATCTAGCACAGTTACATCAACTGCCATGTTACCTATTGTTCACTTTCAATCTGCCCATGCTTGCCTCCAATCAGCCCATGATGCCAGCCTCCACTGCCCACTTGTTACATTTTCAAACAAGCACCTTTGTGCTTTTTCCCAAGCTGCCCCACATACTTGGGAGGTACTCCCTGTAAACATTCACAGAGCTACCTAATTAGCCACCTTCAAATCCCTCCTCCACTCTCCTTTGCTGTGATGCCTACAAAAAACTTGACAAGGGGTAGGCTGCTGGTGTTCAGAGACCATTACTTATTATGCTGACCAATTGTCTCATTGTTTCCTTGTACTCCTACCTATATTCATCTGTTGTCTCCTACTTAGTTTGTAAGACTCTGGGGGTCTTTTTGTTTTCCCAGCACCTACCACAATGGGGGTCCTGACCCATCTCTAGGGCTCCTGGGCACTAAGATAGTACCTCATTCCACTAGTTCCGTGGCAGTTATTTGTACTATTTGGTGAGCCTAAAGACGACATAACCTGGCCATAATATACAAATTAACCCGAAAGATAGAACACAGCTGTGGGTTTGCCTCAGACACAACAGTTATTAAACAAGTGTGTTTAAAAACTCACCAATAAGTTGCAAATGTAATGCACTAGAACTGTCTGCATTTTTGACATTTTGTTCCACATTTAGCAGATGAGCTTTTAAGTTAGTGTTCTCTTCCAACAACTGGTCTAAACGTTGCTTCAAGATATCCTAGTCAGATTCAAAAATACATAAATGAAGAAAAACAGAACAAACCTTAAAAAGGAAACTGATAACAACTGAACACTTTCCCAGTAAATTATTCTTTGAAAGTCTAAACACGATTTTGTAACACAGGAAATCATAAAACAATAATAACTGAAAATGAAAAAGACAACACATGGTATTCCTGATGCATTTTGTTTTCTGTGATTTGGTTCCATGGAAAGCAAATGGTTCCAGGTAGCTGCCATGCAAATACTTCCTAGTCCTCTACAGTGAGGCATCTGGAAGACTCCAGAGCCCATGTGGAGCAGGTTTGGATTTTGATAAGAAAATGGACTTGTTCTAATAATACGCTTCAAGAATATGAGTCTTTTATTCATCTGACGACAATCAACCTGAAATTTAAATCAACATGATATTAGGGACAGAAACAAACATTACACTAGTCATTGAATCACAGGAGTCCAGAACTTGAGCAAACCTGGTATCAATCCTCCTGGATCTGAAGTCACATTTAATATCGATAGTGACCCGGATTCTCAGCATTTATGGTAATTGTGAGCCACTGGCTGTCCATAGCAAGAGGGATTTTCAAGAGAATGTGAGTGCACATAGTCACAATGGTTACTACTTTCTTCATGGGTCCTCTGCTCAGTGCTGTGAAGTGAACTTATTTCACAGAGTAACTGTAAATGGCCATTACTGCCTGGAAATGGCAGTCTCATAGCCAAGCAGAGGCTAATGGAACAACAAGGCATAAACCACAAGGATTCACAAAAAGAACAAATTCAGAGAAACTTGAAGGCTTAATAGAATTATAAAATTAAAGTGATGAAAACAAGACAGATATTTTGATTTTTAGTAAAGCATTTGATACTCATGAAATCTTTACTTTTAAAATTAATTCAGTTTAAATACAAACACTGTTCAATTGGCTGAAGGAAAATAAAGGTCTCTTCTATCTCTGATAGCTAGATTTTGTGGAAAAGCTGCCCAATGTGTATATGCACAGTTGTCAAGCTTACAAACCTTCTTTAATACTTGTACTACTCCCTATGCTAAGCATATGGACACACAAATGCCACAACCGCAAGAGTAACATTATCAAGGCAAAATTGGAAAGATATTAGGCAAGATCATTGTTAAAGCCTCAATTTCATAGGCTTTCATCCTATCACAGTATTAAAAATTGGGGGGAGTAGTTCTAGCCCTCTAAAAGACACAATATATTTCATAAATATAAAGACAATTAAATTGCTTTTAAATGAAATAACTATTTAGTCTTTGCATCAATAAAAATTTTACTTGACGAGGAAAAAGGAATTGATGCAATTTGCTTACACAGTGAATGCCTGCATGCTAATGAGAAAACGAACTGAGTCCATATGCCAGCACAAAATCTTTCCTCTGAATTGTCTGACCATTCCATATGATAGGATGCTACAAGGTGTTTAATCAGAAAAATAGCGTACCTAACCCTAGATTTGTAAAGGAATTCAGGTTACACACTCAAGCAGGGACTTTGGAGTGCAGTTTAAAAATAATATTTTGAAGTATTTGTTGACTCACTTGCCTCTCCATTGCACTCATATCCTATCACATATGTAGTAGAATTATACAAGACTTTTTTCTATTTACCTGCTTCCCTCTTTATATTGTTTTATTCTCTGTTTAATCTATCAGCAAGAGCTGTCTGTCATGCCCATGTTTTCATAAAGCCTGGCCTGAGGCAATCATGTATTTGAGTGCCAACTTTTTGCATGCACATCAGGATTTTATATGCACAAATAGGCATATAAATACATACCCAAGAGCATGTGCAAACAGATGATTGCCTGGTCTAGTGTACACACAACCTTATAAAAATGTATATGGATGCAACAGAAACATCTGCTAAAACTGAATAATCACAAAAATAGATAGGAGTTGGACGAATTAAGCAATGAATCAAGATTAATATCATGTTGGGTGCCCTCTTTGTTTCAACTCGGTGTTACAGCTACAATCAGTGACATGCCCCAGAGGGAGAGGAAAGCCAAAGACAGAACCTCGAGGCACTCTGTAATGGAAAGAGTAGAAGGTAGATGTGCTGCTTTGATCAGCCATTAAGAAAATGAAAGATAGAAGAGCTCAATTCAAATTGGAGAACAGTACTGGACATACCCACTTTTTCCCAGAGGCAGGTAATTCTAACTGAATAGTGAAATGTCATTCAGTGGGTCAAGTTTGAGAAGACTGGGGGATGAGATCACAATCAAGGAGGACAAATCAAAGAAGGGCAGTCTCACTGTTGTGAGATTTGAACATTACTCTAATGCCTAGTTAACTAAAGTAAGAAAAGATGGCTTTTTCTCAGAGCCTTGCTGAAAAAAGAGGTTGGAAACAAGATGGTCATTACAAGTGTAGAAGGAGCTGGTCAGGATTTTTGAGTGAGACAGGAAAAAATATCTTGTTGGTAATGTGCCTAGCAAGGTTAGAAAGGTAGGAGTTGACAATTGGGGCTGGAAGGGGAGGAAATCCATGATTCCAATTAACTGGATACCAAGCTGAAATGATTGATATAGTGAGAGACCAAGAAAGAATGGAGGTACAGTACCTGGGCCTGAACCAGAAACTGCCTTTTTTCTTCAGAAAGAAAATGTAGCAAATTCTTTGCAGTGCTTACTGGGGAAAGGGATGAAGAAAGATGTTTGGAGGAGGATGCTGATTAAGGAGTTACTAGTCCAGAGTAAGGTGTGAACTCCTAGCAGCCTTAGTGAAGACTGACAAAGTAGGACTCTGTAGTCCAGAGAGATTCAGAGTAAACTGAGCTTTTCATATATTCCAATGATCAAAAACAGATTTGCACTCTGACCACCACAAACTGAAAGCTAAACTAGCCACACAAGCAAGATCTTTCCAGTATGAATTAGAGACGAACATGATTAAAATTGTAAACTTTACATCAAGTGCATTCAATTTCATCCACACCACAGAATCATTGGAAGAAAATAGAAGTGTCACACTCACCATTTCTTTCTGAGTATTGCTCAGTTCTGACATCAGACTGTTAATCTTTATGTTGTATTGTTGATCTTGTTCAGACAAATGACTTTGTAAAGTCTTTTTCTCTAAAAGCAGATTATTCAGCTCCTGAAACATTGTTGCAGAATCTTTCTGTTGATCTGCAGGTGCAAATTTCTGCATTACAGACAAAACTGGTCCTGCCTGAGCTGTGAATTAAAAACACAACAGAGCAGACTAGGCAAGGGTATCAAACAATGTCTGAAGTTGGCGACAATGGTACAAAATGTAATCAGCAACTTCTGTTGACTTCAAGGGAGTTAATCTGAAATTACACTACAGTAATTACTGCAGAATTTGGCTCAGTAAATTTAACTGAAGAAAAATGTTTTTCTATAAACTTGATAGCACCTCCTGTTGCTACATTTCTTCAATGGAAAGATAATATCAAAATGGTATTATGTCATAAATCATGCAAGAACGTGTGTGTGAAAACTTCCCTCCCATGTACAAAGTGCATTCTCAACTCTTTAAACAGCCGCATTGGCAGTGAACACTTTCTCAGCGCCTGTGTAGAAAAACAGACGCAGTTAGCAACGTGACTAAGCCTCTACACCTGTAGTGCATGGAGCACTAGTACAAGAGGGGACTGAATATAATGAGGGGCTAAGAAAGAGCATGTGTACTCAAAATCCAGCAAATGCAAATCACATGTTCAATGGCCAATTTTTAGGATTTTCAGTTATTCCCATTGCCAACCAGCAGCAGTGTCATTCAAGTGTGTGCAAGAGCTGTACTTAAGGGAAAGTGATAGCTGGTCCAAGCTTGAGGGCAGGCCCCTGACCCACAAATGTATTGAGGGTATCAAGAAAACTATAACCATCATAGGAAGCAGCTCCATTCCTCATGGTATATGATACACAGAGTTCACAAACAAAACCGCCTGCAGCAGCTACTCCCTTCAGTTTACTACACTGTGATACAATCCAGATTAATGAATAGCTGTGTCACCCCTGCCCTCTAGCCTAGAGTGCCCTTCATTGCTATAGCCTCCAGTCTGGACTGCTCACAATAGCCTCCAACATGCAGCTCACTCCCAGCTTTGTCTGCATATGCTACAGCCAGCCAGACCTTAGCTCTTACTAGCCCTGGTTATCTTGCCGAGTGGCCCCAATACACACCCAGTCTTAAATTCCCTCCCGAGAGCTAGATGTTGTGTACTACGCAACCCTCTCCTGGACAATACAAGTTTATATAAAGTCTGTTATTGCTTTAATAGATATAATAGGCACATAACTTGCCACCCCAAATGAAGTTTCGCTAATACTTTAATTTAAACACACTGGATTAGATAGAACAAGTTTAACTACAAAGATAGATTTTAAGTGAGTACAAGTAACGAGGCATAAAAGTTAGAAATGGTCACAAGGAAATAAAGTTTGAACTGTGCTGGTGCCTAAGTTAACAAACTATATCACATTCAAGCAAAGCTTCTCACCATATGCTTTCAGCAGTCTTGCTGACCAAATTTCTTAGGTCAGGGTCTCTTCCTTTGTTGCTTCTGATGCCATGAATACAATAGGTGGGAGGAGGGAGATCTCTTAGGATGCTTGTCCCTCCTTTTTATAGTGTCTGTCCCCCTCTTGAAAAACATAAGATTCAGGAGACAGAGCCTATACAGAAGGATATTCCTTGATGCTTTTCTTCACCTGTTTGAGTGCCCTTTGTTTTCTCTTCCTGCTTGATAACTGTTTACTGCTTAAATGCAAGCTAAACAGAGCACACATTCCTCTCCGTTTCAGACAGACCTGTTTGCCAACTTCCATTTAGATCATGTGTTAATAACAACATACTGTGGAATATTGTAACTTCACATACAATGTTGCCACACACAATTCATCAGGACAAAAATGACCAGCAAACTGAGTTTTCTAATGATACCCCATAAGGTGCACACTGTAGAATGATTATTACAATTGTATGTAGGGTGTGGACACAGAGGTACATTCAGTCACATATACAAAATGGAATTTTTAGAAAAAGCGCCATGCTCATTAGCCCTACTTGTTCCTCAATTTTCCACCTAGCCTGTATCCTGTCTTCCGACAGTTGCCAATCCGAGATGCTTCAGAGGGAATTAACAGAACAGGGCAATTATCAAATAATCTATCTTCTACCATCCATTCCTAGTTTCTGGCAGTTAAAGGCTTAGGACACCTAGAACATGGGGTTGCATCCCTGATGATCTTGGCTAATTGCCATTGATGGACCTATCCTCCATGAATTTATCTAATTCCTTTTTGAATGAGTTCCACTGGTTGACTGTGTGTTGTGTGAAGTAATATTTCCTTTTGTTTGTTTTGAACCTGCCTCCCATTAGTTTCACTAGGTGACCTCCCTGGTTCTGTGTTATGTGAAGGGGTAAATAACACTTCCTTATTTACTTTCTCCACATCATTTTATAGAACTCTATCTGCAAAGGTGAAAGTTAAATAACTTAGGCACCTTAGGAATACAGATGGTGGTAGATCCATTACTTAGGTACCTAATGTGGGGTAAACCAAAATGTATTAATGTTCTTTTGAATGATTTAGAAAGTGATTGTAGCAAAAGTGAAGGGGAGGGAGGAGTCAAAAGAAACTACTGGAGCCTGCAGACACATGCACGCCAGAAATAGCCACAAAAAACTATACATTTGAATCCACTTTCCTGAAAGATACTTTACTTTGTTCAAAATTGCACATAAAATTTTAAAAGAAAATGTGCATCTCATTAAGTACCTGGACTCTGGACTAGGAACCTGTGCTGTTCCCCAATATGTGAGTTAGCTGATCCAGGAGTGTAGAGACACCTTTTATACTATTATCTTGCCGCTGACTTGCAATCCAGCCCTAAACTGAAATCAAAACTAGCTGGTCTAATATTAGCGGTGCCACATCTTATTTCTGTTTGGTCTGAGACCACCACTCAAACATTGTATTTTTATTCACCTCAGTTTTTCATGTCCAATGAAAAAGTAATATAAAAGCCACCGTGTGCACTAATGTGGAATTGCTTATGTCTCTCTTCTGTCCATAATGTGTTGAACAGATTATTTTTTATTGGATTAGGTGCTGGAAATCTGAGTACCGATTATTATGTCTTAGACAGAGACTAAAATCTGTAATTTAATTTACACTAGGTTTGAACTGTATAGCAAATTCAGAGCCTGAAAACACACTAATCTGTGAATACAGGAAACCCCTAACTGTGTTTCCAAGCAAGCCCCAATAAATAGTGATTTTTTTTTTATATGTCTCTTCTATCAATCTTAGGTTGTCCACTAATCCCTACTGTTAAAATACCTTTTTCTTACTTACAAAGAAATTTCTCATTGCAGTGGAGTGATTTATAACCATTCCAATATTTGTCCACTAAGTCCAGAAGACGCTCCATAGGTGTTGCTTCATATTTAGCTGACTGAGTTGCTACTTGATGTGTGTCAAATACCTGAATTAAAAAAAAAAAGTAATTATCTCTTTCATGGACTGAACTGCAAATATTTTCAATTGGTTCATGAAATCTTTTAAGTGCAGAAATGTGACATGCACCAGAGTGGAATTTAAAGTGACAGTGGCAGGTAGTGTTGGCCCAAAATTTGCATTGGTTATTTTAAAAAAAAACCTAGAAATTAACATCCTAATAATATCGTGGTGCCTTTATAGTACCAGCTAATTTTAAAGATGCAGTTTCCTTTACTGTTCCCAGTTTTCTCTTTTGCATTTATTTCTGAAAACGCCTATGTTTGGTTTCTGCCTGAAGATGAACTGTCTAGGAAAAAGTCTGACTACAATTTTGTCAACTATTTTTGAGTTATGGGAGGGTAATATATCCTTACATGTGGTCTGGTGGTTCTCCCTATTAAGGTTGCCTGACACGTCCCATTATAAGACTCTGTTTTCAGTTGCTTATAACTTTGCCAAATTTGAACCATTTCCATTGAAATTTTTCATGTTGGGTGTTTTTTGCTTGAAGTTTTTGGGAAAATTGCAATCAAAATAATTAGGTCATTTCAAAAAAATGAGCTAGAAAAAATACATTTTGCTCATGTTAAGAACTTCTGATATCCTTTTCTCTGAACAGCTCTGGGATCCCCACTGTTTGCAGAGTGACATGACATTTGGCAGGGAATTGGCCTTTGTTTCAGCAATGTGTTGTTTTCCCCCTTGTGTAAATTTGCCCAGATTTGGCCAAGTCATAAGCCTTCGGGGGGAAGGAGGGGGACAAAAGAGGGGGTGCACAAGTGCACGTGCTCTGTGGAGACTTCCTAGACTTCAGTTGTCATAATCTCCAAAGATTGCATCTTCACTGAGAGTGCTTGATTCTCTCACAATTCCTAGTGCTAACTAGACTGACATGCTCCATCTTGATTAAAAATCACTTTCCTAACACTGCACAGGAACTCTGTGGCACAAACAGGATAGAAACCAATATCCCAGAGCAGCGTACAACTGCATTAACCATGAGATCATCCTTTCCCTTCCTGCAACCCCTTGCCTCATTCAGTACACGCCTTCCAACTTCTGCAACAAATAAGGCACGGGTGCGACAGACAACAGCCATCTTCACTACACAACCCTGATTCATCCCCAGAGCAAGCTTCATTCTATTCACTGAATAAGGCAAGAGATCTATGGAAACACCAGCATGTGATCCCATAATTAAAGACTGTATTATTTATAATATATACATGTAAGGGGCCAGGCAACCTTAGTTCTAACTTTTGAGTACTTGAATTTGCAAGCTTAATGTTTTTCTTGTGTAATATACACACACACATATATATATATACACACACTACATATACATGGGAGAACATTTTTTTTCTCTAGGACAACTGCTGTAATTAAATATTTTTAACAGGGTTACAGCAAAAACAAATGGAATTTGAAACTCAGCATACATATACAGTACTGCTCAGTCTGTACAGTGCAAAACTAAAAAAGCTGTAAGTGATTGAAATGGCTTTTTTGAGCTTTTCAGATCAGCATCTACTAAGAATTTCAGCAGAGGTTAATGAAGCTCCATCTCTATCTGACACTATGCAGTCCCTCTCGACTTAGCCAAGGTCCAGTGCCCAGGTATCTTGGTCTACTGCTAGGACAATTTGGAGGAGGGAGATAGTAAAGCTCTTACTAAAACATACACAGAAAAAGACTCAAAGAAAACCTTAACATCCAGGGAGAGGAAAAAACAGCAGATATATAAAAAAATGAATCCTACAAGAACAGGGTCTTTTTTGCAATGTTAACTGCATATTACAATATTCAACACATTGTAATTTTTCATTTTTAAAAAGTATGTCTCTTTCTGTTCTGATGTTTCAACCCCCAGCAGTATAAAACTTTCTCCAGTCAAAGAGTAGCAGAAGCAAAGATGGGAATTCACCTCTCCCCATCCCATTCACCTCCCTGAGATGTGATCTACAATACCAAATTGAGACCATCTATATTCTTACATGAATAAGCATGGGGTATTTCCTTTAATTTTCTTTTCTTCCCTTTTTAAAAAAAGGACTGTTGCCAAGTCTGCAACATTCTCACGAGTCTCTATTTACTGTAAGGAACAAAACAATCCTGCATTTTTAGGGAGCTAGAGAGGATGACTTAACAATTTTTCTCTTTTAACTGAGGCTATGCCTATACATACAGTGCTGTGCTGGTACAGCTGCACTGCTGCAGCACTTAGGAGAACTCTCTCCTGTCGCGTCTTCACCATATTGGCATAAAATAACTTATGCTGCTCATGAAGGTGGTTATGTCGGCAAGAGAATCTCTCCCACCGATAATAGTGCTGTGCGCATGAACGCTTTTGTCAGTGAAATTTATGTTGCTCAAGGGGGTGGAACAGTCAAACCCCTGAATTATGTAAATTTTGCCAACATAGGCTATGTCTGCACTGCATCTTAACTTGAAGCTGCTGCAAAAATTCCAGGGCAACACAGAATTCTGCACTGCTATTGCACAAAATTCAGGAGGCCTTCCTGCAGTTTAAATCCAATATACAACAAAGCACACAGGGCCTTGCCATATACAGTTAGTATGTCACAATTCTCTCAGTCTTTACTGCATCAATGAGAGTAACAAAGTCAACCCTAAACCATGTTCCTCCATGGTAGCATTCTACAGCATCAGATCACATTATGAGCAAGTTAAACTGCTATTTCATCATAATGGCTGTGGATGTTATGGCTCTCATTCATGGTGGGATAAAGATGGTGCACAGAAGACAAACTGGTATGTGTGGGAGCAAACAAACTAAACACTTTTGTTTTTAGCAACTGTCCATTTTAATAGTCCAATCTAATAATAAATAATGAAGCTAAACATTTTAAGAAATTATCAATTCTTCTGTTTTAGTGTTTACCTCTCTGACATCTGTAGTTTTGCTATTTGGCCTTTGCTCTTCAGGTCCAGGTCCCTGAATGGAAGAAGGATCGTTTCTGCCACTGTCTTGCATTGTTTCTTGTTTAGATACACTTGAACTAACATTAGGTTGTCCATTATTTTTCTGTAAAACTGCAGAATACGTTTGTTTCTGAACTGTTTGGTCTCTTCCATTATGCAATGTTCTATTGCACTGTAATCTAGATGCTGATAAAGTATTAAAAATCTTCTGAGCCTGTGTATGTATCTTTGGAGAGGAGATGACTGAAGAAGAAATTTCTTGAGAGTCTTCAAAAGAAAAAATACAGTCACTTAAACACTTATACATGACTTTGTTCTTTTAAATTATCATCAAAAGTCAATAGTCATTAGCATGTCAAATTAGCATCAAAAGTCAAAACATGAATATTAAATGTATACAAGAGCTGCAATTTTTTTTTGTGAACACTGGTAAAGAGCTTATAAAGTTAATTGGTCCTGAGAAATAGGTCAGGAAAGCTTAACTTTTTTCAGCTTTGAAATAAACCTGTTTCATTCAGTGACAGCTATGTATATATAATATAAAATATTTCAACATGAGTAAGATTTACCCCTCACATGGTCTTGTAGTCATTTGATATTATTATGTACAGTGCCACTCTCTTATAGTTATGTTAAGGGGGAAAAATGAAAGGTATTATGTACAGATATTCTTATAATAGTTATAAAAGTGTTTGTTTAAAAAAACCCTGTCTTTAATAAGTGAAATCAAAGCCCAAATGTAAAATTTACTGAATTTAAAAAAATAATTGTCTTAAGTGTAAGCATGATGTCAAGCTAGATAAAAGAAGGAATATCAAAATTGTTAAGGGAAGCTGTCCAAATGGAATCACTACTTGGGCTTCTTAGTACAAATGTCATTTCACAATAGTAGAATTTATAACTTTTTAAAGTACTGACTTTCATGCTAATATGCTATGGAGTCAAAGATCATTGGTGCCAAATATTATTTGATTTAATTTACTCAAGTCTTCATTAAGTGAGAGCTGATTATAATGTGGCCAACAACAGCCCTTCGTGCTTAGACTGAAGGACATGAAATATTATTTGTTCAACTTATTACTAGTCTAAGCTATAGGTACATATTTCAGGAAATGAGTGGAGAGTTCATTTATTAAACAATCCTTATGAAACAGCAAAAATTATATAGCAATATTAGAAAAATCCACTAGGTGGAGCCAGTGACCTGGACCAGCTATTAAACCTGAGATCTTTCAATATTTCAACCAAAATTCTGTTTGGGGACTGTGTGGCTGCTGCCCAGTCCCTATAGATTCTATCTAAGACCATGTCCTCACTGCAAAGGAAAAAGTGTGGGTTGGCTTGGTTTTTGCATAGATAGCCATCTCAAGATAGTGGTGACAAAAGAACGTAATATACCTTTTACTAGAGCTGGGTGAAATACTTCAGTCCAATAGCTTATTTGCCGAAAGATGCATTTTCAGGGCAACTAATACTATTCACATATTTGGGTTGACTTCAGCAAATAGCTTCAGAAGAATAAATGAAAAAATTCAAAAAAGAATTGTCCATATCAATGGTTTTAAATGAAACATTTTGTCTTTTCAAAACTGTTTCATTTTGATACTTAGTTAGACTCATTTATGTAAACTTTAAATAACAAAAATGGAAACTAGTGGAAATGGAACAAACCCTTTCATTTTGTTTGACAAAGCAAACTTTTTCATTTCAGCCAACAAACCAAAAACTCAGTTATTCACTCAGCTCTACTCTTTACCTTGAGGCATATGTAGCTTTTACCTCAGTGTAGCTAGTAGAGGATCAACCCTATGCCCCTCCCAGTGGACTGCCCTCCGCTATCTAGAAAAGAGGGGAAGAAGGAGGGTAGTCAGAGGCTTCCCAAATAACTGAAATAAGCTATTGGGCTATATTCTGTGTGGTACCTCTCAGGAAGCTCAGCACAGATGGCACCACTCCAGGCATCTTTGAGTCTCCCAGATTTTACCTGTTCTAAAGGCCATTACAACTCCCAGTGTAAGTCAGAGTGGCCCCAAGGGATGCTCTAATTTATGAGAACCTCTCCAGCTATTTTGAGTTGAAGAGCAACCCCTGGTCAGGCATGTTGCTCAAAATGCTATGGCCAGTCTCCCTCCTGCCATGCCCCTATGCTGGGCACTGTAAGGTAGGGAGAAGCAGCATGTAGCCATGTACGCTGCTCCCAAACTGGTCCTACACCATTGGAAAATCTCTCTGGGACCCTTGCAGTTCCATTATGACTCCTATATGCCACCAGATGTGTTAGGTGTGGGAGACACACCCTTCTTTCACTAGCCTCTGAGTAAATAATGTATGCAAGGAAGACTGACTTGAATCTCAAAAAGTTGTTTATAATATGATTCAGAGTAATCACATCTTACTGTACACTATGTTGTAACCATACACAGAATACATGGAAATTCATTGGACTTGTAGACAAGAGTTTGATTTTTTTTTCATTGAGTTAACGGAAGTCTGACTAGAAAGATTAGAAATACTGTTAGAAAACCACAAATGAGGTAGAACTGCTATAATCAGACATTTCCATATAAACACACAGGGGACAATGTAAATTTGCATTACAGAAGTTAACTGAACTACTCAAGCAAGAACACGACTTTTGCAGTGGTTACCTGGATGGGGTGTGAAATTAGCATGGGTTGTAATTTTTTTATAAGATTCAGCCTCATCTTGAAATTTCAAGTTAGGGTCTCTCTTGGGAAGATCTTGAGTCTTATTGTCTGAAAATGTAACTTTGATGCCATTTTTCCTTTTCTCATTCCCTTGCTTAATGGTATTATGTACAACTGGTAGAGTTGGTGAACAATTAGGCAAACTTCTATACTCTAGGGGGGGAAAAAATCATGTTTTAACAGCTTATTTGATCTCCTTAAATTACATGGTAGGAATTAGCAGAATATATAAACACACACCTTGGCATTTGTAACAGAGGAAATTCATTGATAGAAGATCACAAGAGTTAATTTTTTTTAAAAGCTAGTAAACTAATGGCTGTTTTTGCACTGAAATTAATCCAAATTTTTCATCTTTATTCAGGAAACTGGGTGTGTATAGCTTTATAAATTTCTAATTTAACATTGCAATGAGTCTCCTGTAGGTCTCCACACAATAGCGGCACACAGGATACAGAATTATTTGCATAAGGTATGAATCTAAAATGTTTTCAAATGCTATTACAAGACTAACAATGAGTAATTTTAGCTTTGTGATAAAAGTATATGACACACATGAAGTCAATGATTAAAAAAACTAGAACAGATTAAGTCATTCCTCCGTGATATATTTTGTTGAAGCCCTTGACCTTTCCTTTATTTGTCAGTAAAATGCCCATAGCAATATAAGTAATGGTAAATAGCCCCATTAAATTGGAATATCCTATAATTGACAAATGAGGTTAAAATCTACATAATCTTTTCTTTGTATATAGACATAATATACAGCACAAGGTTAACACAAGAACAACTGTTACCTTCATCAGTTTCTTGAACTTTCAACGCGTTTCTGTTTTCTGAACTAACATCCTAGATTTAAAAACATCAATACATAATCAGTATGAAAACATACAGCACTTAGGAAACTGTACTACAAATCTGATCAAGTGCTTCGAATCAAGACCTATGGCTTGAAAGCTTTATTCTACCTCTTAAAATCAAATTAAATTATCTTACTGAAGCAGCTGCTGCTGCTAAATTTCCAAGGCTCTAAAAGTTTCTATAAAGGTAAAAGCTGCTAAAAGGACAGCTGCATAGCCTTTTTGACAAAAAAAAAAGTTTAACTAAAATAATTAAGAGAAAATATAAGTATCTCAAGCCTCATTCTTAAGTGCCCTGAAAGAGTTGATTATATCTGCTATTATAGGAAAAGTTACATAATCCAGGACTCAGGACAAGTAAAAAAAGGAGGCATGCATTTTAAAATAATATTTTGTTTTAAAGTGCAAAACTTTTGAGCACATTTTATAACTGGTTTGGTATCATGAACAGTTAATTAAGAAAAATATTTCAAAACTTTAATTTACCTTTAAGTAAAGTGTACAGCCACTTAGGCCCCAATCCTGTAAAGTTTTGTATGCAGGTGCTTAATTTTAAGCATGTGTGCAATCCAGCTGATTTCAATGGATTATTCACATGCTCAAAATTAACCACCAGCATAAATCTTTGCAGGATTGGGGCCCTAAAGTTTACAATTCAGTAGAAACTTTTGGCATTAACTGAATTAACTGTACTTCCTATTAATGGACATGTAAATGAATGGTAGATTAACAAGGAAACATTTCCAAATGAAGTGTTTGTCTAGAGTTCTTCTTTTCTCATTACTTTTTCCCCCTTTCAGAAGAGAAAACACATATAAACTATTGAAGCCAAAAGTAGATTTTACTGCATCAGAACAGTGAAATATTTAGTAAGATGTTCATGGCATCCTGGGGTCCCACACTAGCCCGCCATGGACAAACTGTCCATGTGGACCCTGCTGATGAATGTTAACAGTTTTAGTGTGTTTTGATCTATCCAGAGAATTACATCAAAACACCCCAGTTTGCCGCAAACTAAATGCTCATGTAGACAAGCCCTGAGCCTGAATTCGTGCAAAATTCTAGGGAACAACTGAAGAGTAATTTCTGAAATTATATATTCTCATTTCCACAACTCACATCTAACAATTTTTTCAATTTATTTTTTTATATTTATTTTGGGCACTTACAATTTTTCTCTCTGACTCAAAGCACCCCTATTAAAGTAGTAACTCCCTCACAAAAAACCTGAGGAAACAGATGGGCTTTGCAATGTGACCCAAAGATAAAGAACCTTAGGCTCTCTCTCCTAAAAGAAGCATGATCCAAAACTGAGGACTCTCCTCTGAAAAAACACCTTGCCATGAGACCCCACTCATTTAAATTTGGGGCCTGTCAGTTTAAGGTGACTTGATAATCTCAACTGTCAGACAAAAGTATAAGAGGAGAGATGACTGCTAAAGTAATCAGGGCCCAAACCAGTAATGAATTTCTGAGAAAAAATGAACACCTTGAACTGTACCCAGGTTAAGTTGGCAGCCAGTGAAGTCTTTGGAGCATAGATATAATATCATCCTTTTGTAAAACACCCCTGAGTTTGCAGCACATTCTGCATTAAGTCTCTCTCCCCTTGCAATACATCCCGATTGGGGTTGAAACCAACCTGCATATCAGTAATTGCATGTATTAATGGATGCTGTATTGGATCTACAATTGCTTTTAATGGGCAATCTCCCATTTCTGCCAAAGAGATTCTGTCTATCAAGCACCTAGCATTCTTTTGGAATTCATATAAATATTTTAATTAAAAAAAACACACCAATCACACAATAAAAGCAGAGGTCCATTTTGAATTTTTTTACTAACCAACTTTCAGAACACTGAGGGTATGTCTATTCTGCAACAGAATACAATATGGTAGGCCTGGGTCAGCTGATTTTAGGCTTGTGGTGCTCTAAATCACTACCCAAGGGGGAGATCATCCCAGAGCCCAAATGTCTACACTGCAATTTCATAACCCCACAGCTGGAGACCGTCAGCTGACCTGGGCCAGCTACAGCTGTGGTGGTGGCCTTTTATTACAGTGCAGATGTAGCCAAAGGGGTCCTAAAATTTCCCACTGTTGCTACCACTAGTAGAGTTCTACTGATGGTAGCATTGGTAGGAGGGTTAGTCAAGTTTAACTGCCAGCATTTTAACCATTGCATTACCTAATCCTACTCAGAGCAGGACTAAATGTGGTTAAAACAGTGGTAGCCACAAGAGACTTACTGACTTACTACTGGTGGAGCTGAACAGGTGGTAGCAACAGGAAGAAATTTTAGGACAATATATCTAGCATAGACCAGGACAAAGTATTAATGAAAGAAAAGGAAGGTGTAGACAAGGCCAAAGAAATAAACACCATACATAATTACCTTCACAATGGTACAACGTATTTCTGTGACCTGCAGTGCTCTGGCCATTCCAATTTTAAACAAAAGCCATCAACTGTACTAAGGTGAATATACCAAAGACTAGATTCAGACATTTTAAGAGCATTTCATTTACAGCCAGAGGGAAGGCTTCCTATATGCCTGCACTTGTATCGACAGTGTTCCTCCTAAAATTGTGTATTAGCTTACAAGCTCAAGTAGTTAGATAACAAAAGTTTATTTATTTTGTGAGGTTTTTTTTTTTTTTTTTACCATAGGCATATTTGCTTGTTGCTTCCGCACTTGTAGGCTGATAGGTCTGGTTTCAGATTTCCGATTCATAGTAATGCCAACATTATCTTCAATATTGCGAATACCTCAGGAAATAACAGACTGAATTACAGTTTAGCAATTTTATAAAACACACTAAGTTTAATAGGGTTGAAACATAATAGCTATACATGTGAAGTGGGAGTAGCTATATAGAGGCAGAGAGCCTCCCTGGATCTTGGATGATCCAATAATTTGAAAAGTCAATCTTCCTGACACTTCTACAGGGGTCAAATTCAGCCCCCACCTCCAAATGCAAGAAAAATTCCAAAGAATGTCCTTCAAAGCACTTTTCTGTCCAGTATGTGGGAAGAGCCCAAGGGGAAGGTGACATGGCACAGAATTCTTAGGGCTCCAATACAAGTTTCTGGCTATAATATTTGCATGGAGGGAAAGTACTACTACTGCATCTTTACAGAACTCTTTTGGTCTTGTTATGATTTTTATTTTATAAAACTATTTTATTTCATAGTATTTTCTACTAAGGGATATGTCACAACAAAATGGAGGTTTTATTAAATTTCTCTTCCATATAACACTTTTCATATAAAATATTATAATAAAAATTTCAGTGGAAAAGTAAGCAAAGAATATCGATGTTTACATACAGTTCTATACATAATCTTTAGTCTTTTGTTTATTTTATGCAAGCAAAGTAAATGGAGTGCTTTAAAAACTTTAGTGATGCATTTGAAAATATTCAAAGACATACAGAAGACATGGTCCCTAAACTCTGTAGATATCCTGTTTAAACTATTCAGTAAATATTACTTAACTAATTTTTTATGATAAATTTTTAAAGATATATCAACATACTTTGTAAACTGTGAAATTCTACTTCAGGGTCCTTTTTAGTAGATCCTGTTATTCCAAGAGGTTTGCTCAAGTCCCATTCACACTTTGTAATTAAGTTTAGCACTGCTTCATCCTCTTCATCCAACACAGAACACTTCTTTGACATGGAGTTAATATATGCAATCCGGGGCTTGCCAGATCTGTTAAAATGACAATTTGATAGCATATTTTCTTTATTTTAATCTTGTGGTTCCCTATATTTAAAGATCTTTTTGTGTGAATAAAAACCAACTTTAACATTGATACTTAGTAAAATAAGTAGTGGACTAGCCAAGCTTTTTTTCTAGGTAACAAAACAACTCATCTTTTACAAGATTTTGGATAATGGAAATGATGATCTTTTGGTAAAGGCACTAGACTGTCTCGAGATCTGATTTTAATTTCTAGCTCTGCCACTAATTTCCTCTGTGATTTTTAGGTCAATCACATAATCCCTGAGTCTCAGTTCCCCATCTATGAATTGGGAATAATACTTTCTTTCTTCCATCTTTTGTCTGTGTTGTGTTTTTAGGCCCCAACCCTGCAACTGACTCTAATCTATATTATAATTAGTGGGGGCAGGAGGGAAGAGTAAGTGAATAATAATGAAATGTTGAAAGGAATCTTCCAACACATGCTTAACAAGTAAAATTAAAATGCTGATTTGCATGCAACTGCCCCGCTAATTTAAGGTTGACTATAAACATTACAGCAAATTATTATTTAAAATTTGATTTAAGTTGCAAAATATGTAATATTTGATTATTGAACAATTCAATTCTTATTTAGGATTTTAAAAAGCAATAGCAGCATATGAAATGTACAGCATGACAAGATTAACGCCTGCTAAAGGTACATTTTCTAACAGTGTATCAAGAATACATTTCTTCAATTACAAAACATTTTGGAGATATGTGCTCAATCACAGGGGCTCCTGAAAAGCACTTGCAGCTGAACTGGGGTTGGATGTCTCAAGCATTAAAGTAAAAGGAGAAGTTCCACAAAGGGATTTAGGCGTCTAACTGCCACTTCAAGTTCCCAACTCCAAAACCTAGATCTTCAAAATCCCATTCAGCCGCTGAATAACCCTGTGAGTGCCTAAGTTCCCTAGGTACTTACGTTTCTGCCAGTAAAGTCCCCTAAATTTTTCCTGCCCAGAGTTAGGTACGTAAGTCTCTTTGAGAGATGGGGCTTAAGCCACTCCTCTCTCCTACTGCCTGCTCAGCTTGTTGGCTAGAGGGCCTGATCAGTGTCTCATTTTGCTAGGCACTGTACAAACATAACAAAAAGATTGCCCATTTCCCAAAGAATTTACAATTTAAGTACGTAATAGATTAGGTAAGAGTAACTGAACTGCTTTTATGAAGGAGATCCACAAGGGCAAAAAAACATTTTGAATACCAGAATCCCTCCCACCATAAATCCATTTGTAATGATATTCACTCCCAAAAAATGATCTGATGTTCAACTCTGGATGTAGAAAGACAGGCCAACAGGCACTCAGGGTGGAATCCGCAAAGGGACTTAGGTGCTATGACACTGATTGTTGAAATGCCTAACTTTTAGGTCCTACAAAATCACAGTATCACTGTGATCCACAAAACCTGAGTTAGGCACCTAGATTCCCCATACAATGCAGGAGAAGAGAGAGGCACCTTCAAAGGCAATCCACGAAAGCCAGTATGCTAAGCAGGGAGCCAACTAAGCGAGCCAAAGGGAAATGCCAAAGATGGGTATGTGCTAGGTACCTATCTCTCGGTGGGGTAGGAGGCTTAAATACACGTTGCAGGGCGGTTCCTATCTACACTAAGCAAGCTATGATTGGAAACCAGCTACCTGGAGCCAGGCAGCTTAAGCACCTAAGCAGTTTCTTGTAGGAATAAGTTAGGCATCTGCCTTACTGTACACAAAATAGCAAGAGGAGGAAGGAGTGGGGCTCTCTCCTGCTGGAGCTGTTCCACTGCAGATAAATAATGAAAGAATCATTGGGCCAGAGAGAGTGAATGAGAATAACTCTATAGTCAAGCAGGTAGGGCACCGACCTGGGAGGTGGGAGACCCTGGATGCAGTCCCTCTGCTCCAATCATAGTTGAAACTCAAGAATGGTTTCAACAGGAGAGACTGAGGGAACCTCACATCATAATATCCCATAGCTCAGTGGTCACAGCACTCTATTAAAAGGTGGGAGGCCCCAGTCCTTTCTCTCCCTCTAGCACGGAGGAGGGGATGGGGGGGAGAATTGAACCTGTGCCTCCTGCTAACACTCTAACCATTGGCACAAAAATTCTAAATGGGAGGTGGGGCTGCCATCACCACCTCCTACCAGATTTTGAGTGGGACCTGATCTGGGAGGTGGTCTCTCAGCATGCTTGCTCCATTGAGTCCCACCTGCAACTTAGGCGGATGAGCACCTATCTTCCCCTGGATCAGGAATCTCTCTAGGGCATCAAGGAGCCTAGAGTTAAGCAGCAGTGTGCCTACCCAGAGGCAGCAACATAGGCGCTGTGGGGGGAATGTTTACCCTGAAAATGTTGGCATTGAGTGAGCTGAAGCACCTCCACTGTTCCAAAGGCATTTTGTGGCTTGCAGCCAAGCCCAGACTGGGACTTAGATGCCTAAGCACCTTCATGGCTCCCACCCTTAGATACTAGAGATTAGCACCATTATAATAATATAGGTTGATGGGCACAAGCACACAGACAGGCTTACTTATATCAGGAGAACAACAAAGACAGAACTGAATATGAAATGCATGAACTGACAAATGAAGAAACCACAATCATGTAACTGGTAATGAGCAAGAATTCCTAAACGGAGATCTGTGGTATTCAAAACACACAGAAACTTGCCTGGAGGAATTTAAAGCACAAGAAACAAATTAGGAAGGTTTGTCGGACATGGGTATCTTCCCAAAGCAATTCATAAGATTGATACTGAAGGGACAAGAGAACCTTGTAGACTTTCCAATTGTTTCTACAGCTGCATTTTATGATTCTTGCACTAAGAATGTTTATGAGCTCACCTAAGTGCAATATTTGCTTTAGAATTAAGCCCTAATTTCCTTTCCAACATTTCAGAACTACTGCTTCTGCTAACTTGTTCATACCTTTCAATTTCATTCACTTTTGCTGTTGGTGAAGAATCTTTTAATTCAAATGCATGATCTGTAGTGAAATGCAAGAGGGATGCCTTCCGTTCACTCTCTCTCACTGGTCGATCATCTAGAAAAAATCACCACAAAAAGGAATCAATGGCATTAGTATTTTTCGCTACAGCTTTTAACTCAGGAAATTAGAGCAATATCATGGGACCTTCAAGCTGACTACATTTACCAAAGATAAACCTCTGTTGATAAGCAGTGAGGGTAGAGATTTTACCAGGTCAGTTTTAAGGAAAAGACATAATGTGGTCCTGGTTCAGAAAAAAAGGTCAAAAGTTCCAAAAAAAATATTTCTGAAAGTTCCACTGGTAGTGAAAACAACATGTTCATATGCCCAGGCTAATCTTATAAAACGTAATTGCTATTCTAGAGCCAACATTTGTAAATCCAACCCCACTCTCCAGGAGCTTAAAGTTTTGTGTCAGGGTTTTGCGAATTTTTTTTAACCTGAAGGTATCTCATAATTCATTTGTACTAAAACAATCCCTTCACATTTAAATGCACCGTAACAGAGAGGAATGATTCTCTTCATCTTGATAGCAGGTGTTGGAAGCCAGTCTGGAGCTCCAGGGCAGCTATTGCTGACTTAGTGGCCAGGTATAGCATATTGGACTCCACCCCAGATATAAGGGAGAACAGCAGACAAGGAAAGAGAGCGCGGAAACAGCCACGCCCAGTGGAAAGATTTAGGCTGGAGTTAAATGTAAATTTAGAATGATCTTTTTTGTTAACAAAACCAGAGACCATGAGCTGTTAGCTGAAATCCTGACACCACTGAAGTCAATAGCAAAACTCCTATTGATTTCTCCCTTTGACTCTGCAATGAAAATAGAGCTATATCCTGGGAGCTGACCGGCAACTCCACCCACACAGACATAAGTGAACTCTGTTTTAAGACTAGCAGGAGGGGAAGATGGCCTCATTGACCATAATACAAAGAAAATTAGGACAACTAACTAGTCAACAAAGTGACAAAAGTTAAAGGGAGGTTTGTATTTGGCACATACTTTTTAAGTTAACATCTTGCAATGATAGTTTAGCTGCATGTACCTAACACTCCTTTTTAAAGGATTCATATACTTAAATCTGTAACTCACAAAGCCACAACAACGCTATTGACAGCAAAAGATATACAAAGCTACAGTTGCTACTGAAAATGGGTCACTGTTCTGAACAAATCTTTGGGAAGGGGAAAAGAAAAGTTCTCAGAGTGATACTTTAAGTAGTTAGTTCTTCTGTGAACCAATCCACCAATTATACCTAAACAATAGCTAGCACAACTTCCTACAGGGAGCAGGATATGGTTTTCTTCTCTATGTACCCACTAATAACAGGTTAGCTGTGGGCACAAGTCTTGATAAGTATTATCAAAAAGTTTGAAAAATAAATAAATGCAAGGAGGAAATAATAGTAAGCTCTCTTATCAAAACATTTACGTATACAGTTAATTTGTACAGAAGGTGTGCATATTTGTGCATCTAATTCATCAAATCATATGTTCATTAAAAATATTGATACAAAAGCATAACAGAAGAGAGCACCTTTTCATATTACAATATGTTTCCTCTGAACCTTTATTAAAAGAAGTATTTTGCATTTTCAAAACATCTAGTCAACCTTGGTAATTTTCTTTCATATTAAAAATAGGGTGGGATTTTCAAATGCATTCAGTATTGGCCTTATTCTGCTACCACTGAAGACAAGCGGAGCAAAGATAGGCCAGTGACAAGCACATTAGAAAATCACATCCATAAAGTCTCTAAAAAACTGTTTGCTATTTAAAGAACATCTGTAATGGGATATTTGAATGATCTAAAATTGTTAAACAAGTACTGAATACCCTAAAGAACCATGTTATGAAGGTTTTTACACATCCGCTTTGAACTCCATTATTTATCTAAGTTCAGGCAACAGCCAGCCCTGCTGTTGATAAATGGCACTGGCTATGTCTCAGACCCTAGCATGCATTAAGCTAGTAATGTTACATCAACCACAGAATCCTTAAGGCAAATTGCACTCACACAAAAGTACAAGTATAATGGTAATAAAAACAACATGCTTGAATGTAGGTTAGATATGTGCACAGATCAATAGTCTCCAGTCAATCTATCTAGATATCTTAGGTACATATATGGCCCCCATTACCAGTCTTTGAACATCTCACAGTCTTTAATATATTTATCTTCACAGCAACCTGTGAGGCTGAAAAGTAATATTATCTCTATTTCACAGCTACAGAACTGAAGCATAGAGACTAAGGCTTAGATTCACAAAGGTATTCAGATTCCTGACTTCCACTGATTTCAGAAGTTAGGAGCCTTTGTGGATCTGGACCTAAGTGATTTGCCCGTAGTCACCCAGTCGCAGAGCAGAAAGCTGACCCCGGCTTTCCTGAATCCCAGGCTAGCTCTATGGCTGCTGGCCCATTCTTCCTCTCTATCTAATCCAATCATATTCTTTCATATTTTTAAAAAGCTTATAAATAAAAAGGATATCTGAAGTCCTACTGAACATTTAGCTAGCCATTATTAAGGCACCTGGCTTTCCAGGTGGAGGGATACAAAATTTTGTTTCATTCATTTAAGAAAAATCCCCAAAAACATATTCTTAAAAGCACATATATAGCATACAAAGAATAAATGCTGACATAGTATAGAGGTTTTATTAGCACTCATATGGAGTAAACTGCATAAATCACACACCAGACACATTCTCGTTACATAAGCATTTTTTTTAAAAAGCTCTTTCATATAAGATACCTAATACTATATCTAAAATTTCAACAACTCAAGTTCAGTTTTGAAGTTCTGAATTGTACAGTTCACCTACTTACCCAATCGTCTAAGGTTAGGAAGCATGTGCACAACAAAGAGACGATAATCAGATTCATTTTTAACTACAGGGTTCAGCCGGAAGTCCACATCTTTGAGTGCAGTCAAACTATGAAGTCGAAATATTTCTGATAGGGATGAAATGTGATTGTAATAGAGATTGAGTTTTTCTAAAAATATCAGATGCTGAATACCCTGTTAATGTATAGAAAATAGAAACAATATTAGTTTGGACTCACGACTCCAATAAACTAGTTCATTGATATCAATCCAAATCAGGCAACTAGTGGCTTAATAGTCTCTTACCATCTGACCGTGGCTGTTTGGTGGCCTATATGAAACCGGCCTCAGTCCAGGTTTTAGTGCACACATGAACACTTTTCAAAACCACACAAACAAAAATAACAAGTGACATTATTTGTTATCCTTTTTGGCTGTATCAAAGGATATTCCTTCCAGACAAGGATTGTAGCTGAGTGGTAGAGCACTGTTAGGGATAACTTAAAGACCACTGTCCATGCCATACCTTTTCTGTGGTTATAAAGTACTTCTGTCTTCAAGTGGCATCTTTAAACATTTAAAAATCTTCTAGTGACATTTAAAACATTTTTGAAGTTAAAAATATTTTGCTCAGCAACATGAGTGGTGGTGAAATTTAATAGTGGTGAAATTTACATGTGAATTGAGCATCTCTTTAGTATTGACATTCATCAATCTGAGCTCTTCAAGCTATCAAGGAAGGCTATAGATGTTACTTTATTTTACAAAATATGCTCTTAAAAAAATCCAAAACAGCATGGAAACTATCAAAATTCATATTATCAGCAGAAAATGGAACCTCATTAAACTAGCTATGTTGTTCTACCTATGAACCCAACCTAAAAAGAAAATTCTGTAGTGCTGGACGTATTGATGCTGTTCTTCACAAAAAGAGTTTGAGATAAGTGCTTGTTCTCTGATCCCGCAAAGATTTAAGCACATGCTTAATATTTCCCTACATGAAGAGACCCATTGATATTGGTGGAACTTGTGTGTCAAATTAAGCATGAGCATAAGCCTTTCTAAGATCAGGGTCACAGCCTGAAAAAGATGATCGATTGAGCACTTAAAACTAAAGTCCTCCTTCAATTAGAAAGGAGCTATAGCACAGGCATGTTTCCCAATACTAAACCATCAAAGTGCTAAAATCTTTGAGAAAGACAAACTGTAAATTTAATATATTAGTTCAGACTTCATGTGCGTTTTTGCTGAGACTATTACCAAGGGTGCCAATTATAATCTGGATTTGAAATTAGACTAACATTACAAAATTATTTCACACAGTTCTTTGAACATCATCAGAAAATAATTTTTTACCAGCAACTAAGGCTAGATTCAAAATTGTCACTTGGAGACCAATCCTCCAAAGCCACCCGGTTCCATTTACTTGTAAAAAAGTTACTCACAAGTGTAAGTATTTGCAGGATCAGGGCCTAAATCAGGATCTGTATGCTATGTTGGGGATGGAATAGGTAGTGACTCTGCTCACAAAATACTTATTTTCTTCAGAGATACTGAATTTCAAGTTTATCAGAAAGTAAACTGGCTCCCTCTCCATCTATACCCTCCATTATTTTTCCATAAATAAGGCCCTATTTGGATCGCGGGATGATTGTTGAATAAGTTGTGGACAAGACATGGAAAATTGCAGAAAAGTAATAATGGACTTTTATTAATTGTGATAATTTGGAAAAGCCAGAGAGCTATTTGTTTAAGAAATGTGCTGAACTATATAAACACTCAAGTATTACATTATGCCTGCTAATTTTTTTGATAACCAGACGTTTTTCAGCAGCTATATTAGAGTCATTAATGTGCGGGGCTGATAGCAGGAGCCCTGCCACGTGTGGGGCTGACAGTAGCCGGCTGATGCTCGAGGTGACAAAATTGTGGTGGAAGCCTAATATTGCAAGATCCGCAATTTCTAAAATATTGTGAATTAACTAGGGTCTTATCCATAAAGTACCATGTTTGCAAAGGACAAAACACCCCGATATTGTTCCAACCTCCATAAACCCTCAGTAGGACTCCCCCAATCCTCTTGTCCCTTCTCCATAACTGCAAGACCCAACCCAGTTCCTGTTATATTTGTCTTAAATGATCATTTTAAAAAATTAAACAAAAAACATACCTCCAAGCTAACCAATGCATTGCGAGAGAGGTCTAAGGATTTTAGGCGACTGAAATTTTTCAGAGAATTTCCTAAATGAGTAATCTTTTCATGATAAGTTCCAGGAAGAGACAAAGATCGGACATCAGCTACAATGAGAAAATTTGAAACCTGAATATATTTATCATTGTAAGAAAAATGAAGTTATTGAAATTATTCTAATTATTTTAAATACCCCTGATATTGAAGTGACAGACAATGCAAGATACATTTGTTTCTTTTTTTTTTTTGTGATTTTAGGGTTGTGTGTGTCTGTGGCTTGGAGAATATTTATCATTGGTAAGTGGAGCTAACAACGACTGGGATTGGTCTCGTACGTATTTGAGAGCAGATTTTAAAAACTAGTTGGGATATCCTGCTTGAGATAGTAGAGAGAGAGAGAGGTATTACATCCCACCAGGCTGTCTGCATGGAAATCTAGCCACAAAGATAGAGGAAATCCCACAGAAAGCATCATTTCTATTTCCATTCTCAAAAATTTAGTGACATTCACATGTGGCCAAAGAGGGATGAATCTGTAAATTATGTTTCTTGCAGTCAGATTACATCTATATCAACTTGTGTACAGAGTATACCTATTTCAATATAGAGTAAACTTATTTCAACTAAACAGATATGTGGCAGAAAGCCACTAAATTACTACATTAAAACCTAGTTTCTAAACAAACAGTTTTGCCATCTAATGGATTTATCAGCATGTACATTTTTGTATTTGTCTTCTGGGTCTGTGTGTCTTCCCTACTTCTTTTAGCAGAAGCAGCTTCTGTATCATCAGATAAATAACCAAATGGCCCAGAAATCCCCTGCAAAAAAACCCAATTGCAAGTCATGTGGGGTTTGATTGTGAAGGATTGCAAGCACCTGCTGAGCATCCACTGTTCCTATAGAAATCAATTGGACATAAGGGTACTCGGCACCTTGCTCCAGGCATTTAGCACCTTTAGGATAAAATACTTTTCAGCAAGAATGCACTTTACTTAATATTCCTAGATCAAATAACATAAAAGTATTATTACTGATGTACTCAGGGCTGTGCAGTAGTGAAGCTGGATCATGGAGAAATAGTGGATTTTCACTTTTGCCGCATGGAGGATGTAATTTTTGTTCTCAAAATGTCTGCAAGGTCACGCCACATGGAGGATGCCATTTTAGGGCAAAACAAGCATCCTCCCAAAATGGCGTTCACAAGCACCATGCGTGTGAGGTCATGCTGGTAGAAATATTTTAGCAGATGCCCATTCAGTACTATACACTGGCTCATGATTGAATAATATGTCATGACCGAATAAGATAAAATTGCCATCTATTCTCCTACATGTGCAGTTGCAGTTAAGAAGAAAAGGTGGCAAAGTCACTACTGTAAGAAGTGTCCTTAATCATACTAAAGCAATAGTGAACAGGTAGATTTCTGTGATAGGTTGGGAACACAATGCCATTGCGATGGGGTTATGTACCCCACACAGGTGGTGAAATAGTCAACATGGACTGGGGAGGTCAATTAACACACTTGTTTTCTCCTGGAAAGTGGGTCAGACCTAATTAAAGATGAAGCCCAGCAAGGGAGGAACTGGATGGTTTCTATAAAAGGAGGAAGACCAGCTCAGAAGGGTGATGCATGGAAAGAACTCTGCAGATCCTTTCTGAATTGCAAAGACTGTATCCAGAAGGCACACAGATATTGCTGGGGTGGAGCATGCTCTGGAAGTGAGCCCTGAAAAAAGGGCAGGATCTGGATCTCCAGGAAAGAAATCCAGGAAGGCATTCAACTGAAGAAGACCTTCAGGAGGGAGTTTACATGCCTGTGGCATGCACAGAGGGCAGCAAGAGTGATAGGAACTCAGAATGGACTTGGTAGAAGGCCTACTCATAGGGAGACAGCGTTGGTGGCAGACAGAAGTGGAGGATCCAATAAAGAGGCAAGAGTCCAGGGAAATAGTTCTGCAGAAAAGGACCTGGGGGTTACAGTGGACAAGAAGCTAGATATGTGTGTGCGTTTGTTGCCAAGAAGGCTAATGGCATATTGGGCTGCATTAGTAGGAGCATTTCCAGAAGATCGAGGGGAAATGATTATTTCCCTTTATTCAGTATAGGTGAGGCCACATTTGGAGTATTGTGTCTAGTTTTGGGTCCCGCACTACAGGCAGGAAGTAGACAAATTGGAAAGAATCCAGCAGAGGGCAATAAAAATGAGTCCGGGCTGGAGCACATGACTTATGAGGAGAGGCTGATGGAACTGGACTTACTCACTCTTCAAAAGAGAAGAGCGAGGAGGGATTTGATAGTAGCCTTTAACTACCTGAAAGGGGGTTCTAGGGAGGATGGAGCTAGGCTGTTCTCAATGGTAGTAGATGATAAAAGAAGGAGCAACGGTCTCAAGTTGCAGTGGGAGAGGTCTACGTTGGATATTATGAAAATCTTTTTCACTAGGAAGGTGATGAAGTACTGGAACGGGTTGCCTAGGGAGGTAGTGAAATCTTCATCCTTAGAGGTTTTTAAGGTGCAGCTTGACAAAGCCCTGGTTGGGATGGTGCAGTTGGGGTTGGCCTGCTTTGAGCAGGGGTTGGACTCTATGACCTCCAGAGGTCCCTTCCAATCCTAATATTCTATTATTCTAAGTAACTGGTGAGAGTGAGCATTTTCCAGAAGAATGGAAAGCTGGGGAAGACTCTAAAATGGATTAAAAATGTAAACCTGAGGGAAGGGGCAGGAGTTGTTTTCATTCTGGTTTGTATTTTTCTTATGAGTTTGGTTAAACTACTCCAGGGAAAAGTCCTGTATTCTGACAGAAAAAAGGAACAGAAGAGGTAGTTATGGAGGGGCAAGAGAGATCCTACTGATGACCAGTGCTCTGTGGAACACGGTCCGTTTAGAATGCTGATACTGTGGAAATGAGACTTTAAAGTAACCTGCCTGGAGATGTGAGTCACAAGATAGACACTGCAGTGCCAGAACAGATGTCAGGAGGGAGTACTAGATGAGGAAAATTAATACCTAAACACAACCATAAGGGGGTACACGTCAATAATAAGTCCACTCTTCTTCTGCCATCGAATGCTCTTGAATCCATGCTTGATTTGAAAAAAAAATTAGGGTACAAATATATGCTGGGGGTACAACCCCCACTAAGTGGAAATGTGGTATCATACTACACAAAAGGAAACATTGGGAGCATACATCCTGAGCAAGAAATGCTGAATCACACCACTCTTACACTATTGGGAGTTCCTGAGCATGCAGATGCTGTGTGCCCACTATTAGACCTCTTTGTAGGGTGCACCTTACTTCCTCCTCCGTCTCGCATATGGTTTTCCAGCATACAGCACTAGCAGACTTGTAGTCCTCTATTCACAATGCATCTTTAGGTGCTACATGCCCCTCAAGCACATCAAATACAATCTGCCCTTATGCTTGTGTGGGCCATGCCAGAGAGGGCAAGGGGAGCCTCTTTGTACCATTTCCCATACAGCACATTCATTAAGTGGCAGACAAAATTGGTCCCAAAGTTTCTAGCTTTTATAGTTGCCAGAGAACCACAAAGTACTGTCTTTGTACATCTGGAGTCAGGCGACTGTTGCCTGTAGCTTTTCCCAATTTACATGAAATTGGAATTAAAACAATCTCTTCTTCTTCCAGGTGTAGTAGGCCAAATTACCTCATGTTTGTGATACTCATAGCACTTCTTAAAATGTTTTCTGTAGGGGTCTTTCAATGATAACCCACTTTAGGAAGAAGTGCATTGGAAGATATCTGTATGTCTTTGAGTTTGGATCTGCACTTAGTCATACAATGATCCAAGCTAGTCTAATTAGGATTGCTCAAACCAGCAACTGGTCCTTCTCTAATTTCATATAGCAATAAGTGCACAGATAGACTGATTTTTTTTCTTTAATTGGTATACTGACTACAGTAGCGTGATTGGAAGTGAAGTGCGGAAAGGTGCTTTTACTGCCTAGCAGGCCCACTTCTTACATATTCTTCTATCAGTTCTCATTTTGTAGTGTTTTAATTCACTTTGCACAGGAGTAGATGACTGTGCGTTGCAAAGAAGTGGAAGATCAAGCTCGTCATGGCATGAGCCGCTATGGCTGCTGGGCTACATGCTGTTCTGGTGTAAAACGGAGTAGAACATTTAGTTTTACTGGAATTACTCTGGATGAAAATTAGTTTAAATGAGAGCACCATGGGACTGTGAGGGTACATCTACACAGCAACTAAACTCCCAGGGCTGACCCAGGTCAGGTGAGTTGGGCTTCTGGGGCTCAGGTTGTAAAATTGAGGCGTGGATGTTTTGGCTCAGGCCCAACCGAGCAACAGCTGTGCAGCCGCCGCGGCCAGGCACCAGAGGCGGCCAGTGCCCCCAGAAGGGCTGGGTTGCAGCCAGGCTGACGGTACCCATCCCGGCCCTGGTCAGGGGCCTCCATCCCATGCTGCATCCCGGCTAGGCTGGCGCTAGAGGGTACCAAGGCCGCGGGGAGGGGCAGGCGGGTGCACGCCACGCTCAGCGCGCCCTCACGCCGCCATACGCCGAGGCGCGCATGAGCCCAGCCGGCGGCCACCCCGGATTGATGTCCATCATCTCCTCCCATTGGTCCGCGGTCTCTGGGGCGGGATCACTGCAGAAGCTCCGCCTTTTGTTTACCAGCCCCCGAGCCCGCCTCGTGCGCCGCCGGACGAACCGTTGTAACCGCCCGCGAGGGGAAGAGAGCGCAGGGGACCGTTGCTGCCTCCATCTCCACCTTCCTACCTGCCCCGCCCCCCCGGCCACCATCCCTGCCGCCCCCTCCAGGAGGGGCAGCGCTGCCGAGAGGGGGGCTGGGTACCGAGGTTCTGGTGCCGCAGATTGACTCGCTGCCGAATCGCCTCCTCCGTCAGCGCCGCCATCGCTTTCAAGCACTGCGCATGCGCCCGTGTAGGGCCTGACATACCCATGCTCCTCCCCGGCCTGAGGGGCCAACCAGACAGTGCGGGGGCGGGGCTTCCGCGGGGGAGAGCGCGCGGCGCCGGCGGACCCCTTATATATGGCGGGGGGTGTAGCCAACGCGCGCTCACTCGCCAGCCTAGCCAGGCTGAGGCCGGCGGTGCTCGGAGTGCTCGGGCCGGGGGCTGCGCCGCGTCACGGTCTGTGACGTGCTTCCTTTCCCGGCTTTGCAGCCTGCTGCCTTGGGGGGCTGACGCGGGGCCCCACCCACGTCTCCTCGGGACTGGCACCTGGGCCTTGGAGAGGCGGGGGATGCGTGTCACCTGGGCGGGCGGCCTGTAGCCCGCGGGCCCTGCTGTGATCGCCCCCGGGTGACCGCAGTGGGCTTTGCATCAGGATCTCAACGTGCGGCAGAGTCTCTCTCATTTAACTCCGAGCAGGCCCGTAGACCTGAACCTTACCTGCCCTGCCGCTTCTCTTGTTGGCTCTCTGGACATTGAATTATCTTTTTTCATACAGGGTGCAAGGCACAGTCTGCTGATGCTTTTCGTTATGAATATTTTCTAACCATGTGTTGAAGAGCTCTTGCATCTTAATAGTTTGCATCTGGACTCAAAATTGGCAGGGAGATAGTCCTGGTGTCAGGGATGTGCCTTTTGCTGGCCCCTATGAAAATCAAACAGTGATAAACTCTTAACAATTGCCAATGCCAGTTTATTTTTCTTCATTAGAACTTCCAAGAGGCTGGCTGATAACTCCTGTCAGAAAGCACTCTGTTTTTATTTCATGCTTGCTGAAGAGTGTACTTCAGAGAATGGGGGGGAAAAACCCCAAATACAATATGGATACCCAGCTAAAAGCAGAGTATTGGTTGGAAAAATAACTGACCTGCATCTGGACCTTTAAATACCCTTGTGTGTGGAGATTAACTTTTTCTCAGAATAGCTCGTTCCTGCCCATTAGACAACTTTGCCCTTGAACAATTTTTTATATTAAAGATCAATTTCTATTTGTTATGCCAATAGGTAGTGATGAGTTACCAAAGCATAATTTTTACAAAATAATACTTTCCAGGGATAGAAAAATACTGTCTGTTCTATGTCTCTTGGATCTCTAGGTCACAAGGTCTTAGATGATGCAATGTCACAGTTAAGAGTACACATTTCACAAAATAGACTGACTAAAAATGTAGACTTTTATTAAATAGACAGGTCAAACATCCCAAATACATCTATTAAAAAACTCTAGTGATTCCAAAGATTAAATGAGCTTTTACTGTAAAACATATTACTGAGGGTTTTCAAATTCAGTATTCAGCCTCATGGAACAACGCAAAGTTTAAATTGATAGTACAGACAAATACTAACTTGTCAATGCAAAGACAAATATACAGAGTTACAGCTTTAATTTCTATTAGCAATTTTGTTCAATTTCAAAATGTTTTGTCCATATCACATAAATTATAAATTTAATTTTTTTCTTATAAATTCTATAAGAGCAATTAAACAAACATCTCATTAAAAGATTTTCCTGAGAAGTTTAGTATTAGATGCCTTTTGGGCAATATACATAAATGGCTTAGCACATTACACTACTCACTAATGATATATAAGGTGAATTGGAAGCATATCTCATTGATTGAAGAAGATATATAACAGAACATCCAGTACATTATCTTTACAATTTTCCCCAAGAAAAATCATAAATAGATATTACTTACTGGGTACCAGACTATCAAAATTAGCTCAGGTTTAGCTACTCAAAGTAAATGAGCTGCTACCCCATCAGCTAAACTGTCCCATATAATATTTTTCTTGTCCCAAATTACAAAAATACTGGAGCAGTATATGCAGAGGTAACAATTCTGAATACATAGAACTGACCCTGTCTCCTGGTCTATATACTAGAGTTAGTAGATGAACTAAATCTTTCAACATATGCCAAGAAAGGGGTACTAGTATGTCTGTTAGTAGCAAGATAAAAAAAATCTCATAAAATGGAAATTTAACACACCTTTAGTATATTTGGAATGGCTAAAAGAATTGTTAAAATACAATTCGGGTGGAGAAAAAAACTTTACATCAACAAAATGAGGGAAAAAATAGTGTCATGGATGTATTGATGTAATTGTGCATAACATAGCTCATGCATAATGTCATTCTAAACAAAATTAAGGTTTTTGCAATAGGCCTCTCCTTTATTAAAAATAAAATAATAAAAGGAAAAGAAAACAGATGCTAAAAGCAAAAACCCAATAATCTTGTCTATTTGCATTCCTCTGCCCTTCCTGTTGTCCTGAAATACAGTGGGTTTCATTCTCCATTGGCTTGTACTCCCTGCATCTTTATTAATTTTAAAGAGATAGTATCAGGTGTGAATCAGTGCAGAAATTTGCCCTCTGTCTTCCTGCCTTTTGATATGCTCTTGCATTTTTTTAACTGTCTTGTTCACTAACCTTTGTAAATGATTTCCTAAAATATTTTCTGTTGACACTAGAGAAAGATAAGCTATCTAAGATGTAATTAGCCATGGAATATTTTTTACGAGAGACATATTTTAACTTTGGACTGCATTGATTTTGAACTGGAACAATATGATTGATTCACCAGATTTTGTTCATGATCTATGAATTCAGTACAGTTGAATGCTTATTAACCTTGTTAACCTTCGTTGAATACCTCAGATGAAGTTCAGTTTTACCAAATTCTAATTTTGAACAACAGGTTTAGTCTCAGGTTTAGGTAGATGAGATTTTGAAATCTTCTAAATTGTTACTTCATCCAATTTTTAATTTCATTGCAAAAGAAAAGCAGGGTGTGTGATAAACTTGAAGTAGGTAACCTTAGTATCAGCACCCCTTTCCATCTCTCTCTAAACAATGGTGTTAAGTGAAATTAGACTTACTGAACTTTCATTGCTGGAACAGCTCTTTTATTCTTTTTAAGACTATCACATTTGTTTTTTTCAGTCCCCCATTACAGTATGTCTTTTAAAAAATAGTTGCCCAATATTTAATAAAGGTTTAATCCAGCTCCCACTGGTGTCAATGGGAGATTTTCTGCAGACTTTAATGGGAGTTGGATCATTTTCTAAATTATGGTTCAGTTCTGCTGCCTGTTGATAAAATAAAGGTAGAGAAGCTAGTGCTGAGCTTTCAGCTTTTTCTCAGTACAAGCAGGAAAATAAGCTTCTGTATAGGGCTGGATCTTGCTCTGATTGAATTCAACAGGAGCAGGATTGGGCCCATAGTGTGGAGGTGTGTATTGAACTAAGAAACACGAGTAAAACTTTATGTTCTCACTGAAATAAGCCCTGGTTCAGTGTGTGGAGAGAGGCCATGGTCAGAACACTGTGTCTTAAAGTATAATTATGTTAATGAACAAATGTATGTATAACAGCCTTTTTCCTTATTTCAAGGTACTCCTAAGACATACTCTAGAGCATTTTTACCTGCATGTGGAATAGCTAACCTTAAGAAAAAGTGAGAGAGGGAGACTACCAGAGGGACAGCTACAGACAAAAAATGCGTCCAATTAGCCCCATGCAGCAATAGTTCTTCATAGCAAACTGCTCTGACTCTAGGCAGTTCTCTCACAACTTTCACTACACCTTTGCAGAATTGAGCCTTTCTTCAGATAATACCATTATCACCCTGGGACACCTATCATTTGAACCCAAATGCTGATGTGTATATATTTAGTTTTTCTAGGACTTCCTTTATCTGCTTTTTACTAACATATCTTAAAGATCTTAATTACTTAGTGATTGTCCTTTCATCTTCATAGTTCTTATAAAAGATCTTTTTTTAAAAAAAGCCCTTTTTATTTATTAATGTCTGCCTACTTGCCTTATATATCTGTAAACTCTTCTTAAACATTTTGGGTCTGATTCTTGTTCTTTTCTGGCTGCCTTGTGTCACAATGGCCATTCAGAGTCACCCTAAAGCCAATTTAACCAGCCACTCCCTCTGTGTAGGCCTAACTAGATACTGTCCATCCCCCACTTGGGGGTGACCCCATAATTTGAGAAAGATTCTTTCCAATCAATCTATCAAGGAAAAATATAGGAACCACTGCAATAGAAAGCTTTCAGAAACATGTACATTCCATTCTATTCTGGAGATCTCAGCTGTGTTCATTAGAATATAATGTTCTCCTGCTTGATGAATTATACTAATACATTTTTTTAGTAAACATCTCAATTTCATAATGTCTTTTAAGCTGTGTGGTCCTTTTTAGACAATCAACAGGAATGTCTACTGCACTTAAATGCTACATACTTTAGAAAGTGTGCATGAACCCCTGGCAGGCCTTAGAACAGGCTTAGAACACTGATCTGAAACCTAACATACTCAGAAGAAATCTTTCCTTAATTTGGAAACAAATACTTAGAAATAAATCTTTATCAGTTATAATGGTTAGACTGTAGACAGGACTGGAAAGTCTTTGGTACAGACAAACCTCACAGTGGAGGACTTACGACCTAAGATTGGATGATCAAACAATATATAGATTTGAATGGATAAAAACTGAAATCTAGGTTCTTGGGGGTTTGCTTCAAAGAGGTACCTATGACTTATGAGCAAATGAAAAATAAATATCAACTAGCAAAAAATGATTTTAAAAAATTTATTTATAATTACGAACAAACATACAGCTTAATAATTAGATGCAGTAGTAGAATCTTAGAGATTTTCAGCCAGCTCCTCAACTTTTACATATCAGGGTAGCTTCCATAAAGCTATGCCAATTAATGCCAGCTGTGGAGCTAGGTGTTTAACTCTTAATTGTTCCATATAAATGCTTGATTTTGGTCAGTACATCTAATGGGGTGAAAAGTTGGAGATGAATGGAGAATGAGGGGCCGAGAGTTAAATGAAGAACAGTGGAATTTCTTAGGGAGAACAATATGAAAGCCTTAAAAATAATGAGAATTAAACTGATTAGTTTCCAACTTCAGCCCAGAGCATATACTATATCCAGGATAATGGAAAATTACAGAAGGGCTGTCTAAATTTTACTAGTAATGCCAACAAGCAGTTTACAAGTGATGCCATGTGACGTCATGTCTGTTCTCAGGTTGTTCATCTATGGAATTTTGCATTTCAAGAGTTTTTGCAGGAACAAACTGAAGCTACTCTTAGGCTGGCTCTTCTTGGATGGATCTCTGATGTCAAAGCTTTCCTCAGCACACAGAACAAAACATTACTGAACCTAGTGTTAACCACTGTCAATTATGTTGCAATAAGATATTAGAAATTAAATGTTTGTGGGGGAAGAATGTTTAAAATTGTTAACAAATGCAATGAATTACAAAACATTGTGAAATACCATGTGAATCATACTCCAAACTTTCTCTTTTTGATTGATGATAATTTTAAAAATCTGTTAATTAACTTAGGCTATGTGAATAATATATGGTGTGCCCATGCACCAAACACAATCAGAAACATTTCTGAGAGATTCTGGAAATGGATATATTTTACTCCAGTAGCTTCTTGTCATCAATCAGTTCATTGCAGAATCTGCTATATTTTTTAACTCTACTCCAGATGGTTCTATTGACATTTTATAAGATGCAGCAAAATTGGTTCTGAAAGTCAAATTGGAAAGCATCAGAAACCAAATGAACAAGGGGGAACTTCCAAAAGAACTTTCAAAATTAGGGCTAGATTCTGTTTCTTATTCCATGAGGAGTCCCATACACTTTAATGCAGCATACCTGTTAGTAGTTAACAATCGGTTAAAAGAAATGTTGCATTGTGTACTGATGAAATCACTGACTTTAGTGGGACTACTCACTGAGTGAGTTACTACTCAGTGTGAGCAAGATGGCAGAATCTGGTCCGGGGGGTGGGGGTAGGGGAGAATAACATGAATACAGTGGTTACATTCTTTTTAAAAGCATCAAAAATATAAGGGAAAGTAAAAATTCTTTTGACGACTACAGTTCAGAAACACTTCTTAGTCTTAGACAATATTTCTTTCAACATGGAGATTAAGTCCATAGACTATAAATAGAAGTGCTGTATAGGCAATAAAAGAATCAGTTGCATCCATTAAGAACATAGAAGGCCATTTAATTCATGACCTTGATGAAATACGTAAAATATTTGCCAACATCTACAAAAGGCTTTATACCATGTTTTGCAATTACTTGAAGATAACTCACTGGGTGAAAAATATGTTTAAGAAATAATTAAACCAACTGTGGAAGAAATTGATAAGGCACTATTTAAAACTCCTATTATATAAGAAAATAGGAGAATCAAGAACAATTAATCTAATGGGCTTGATTCTGTGCCCACTAAAGTCAATGGCAAAGCTGCCTTTGAATTCAATTATACAATTATTAGACCCATAATGACTGGGGTCTAATTGCGTTGGTGTTTTCAAAGCACATAAATATTTATTTCCCCAAATTAGCTATTTTATTTAATAAACTTATCAGGATATTAAATTGCCTATTTTGGCAAAACTTCCATTCCTGTTATTTTAAACCCTGAAAAAATCTAGTTCTTTCCTCTTCATTCTGCCTGATTTCTTTACTAAATGTTGATAGAAATCTATCCCCTACCACAGAATATTAGCCATTTGAACGTATAATTTACTATCAAAATTAATTTATGCTGCTGATTCAGGCTAAGGGATAGCATACCTTAAAAATTATAAGAAATATAGGAACTGCGCATTTACGTGGACTGACCAAGACTAATTAAATTTCATACTGGTACCTCTAAACAAAGAAAAAACATTTGATTGAGTTGAATGGAGCTTCCTTAAACAAGTTTTTAATTAGGTCCACGAGAGGGATTCTCAAGTTTTTTCATAGTATGGAAGACATTTTAATAGAGATAGTATAGTGGACAGCTCTCCCATTCATGAACACATAATTTCCCTAGAGCAACCACAGTAAATTTTTTTAATGGAACATTTATGTTAGTCAAGTAGTTAATGTATTTCTTTCTCTTAATACAATTTATCAGCTGGAAATAGAGAACAGAAGCTGGCACCATGTATGACCATCTTATTTGTTCACAAACAGCAATTGCTGTGGAGTCCACCACTGGAAACTCAAGATATTAAAATACAGGTAATATTGAAGTATAAAATAGGACTGTATGCAGATGATGTTTTCTCAGTATGGTCAGGTCCTAACAGTTGCGTGCCTGAGGTTATCTTAATTGAATGTAGTTGATAGGGACTAAAGACTAAAAATTAGTATTGCAAAATCAGAAATCTTGATCATTATTATGTCATCCACAAAGAGCCATATCCTGTTGTGCTTTAACTGTCACTGACTTCCATGGAAGATTTTGCATTATGAGAATGTGGCACAGAAAAATGCATACTCTTAAATAGACTAATAAAAATATAAGTAAGATACCTAGGTTTTAGGTGGTAGAAGAGTTCCCCTGAAAGAATAACATTTGAACTGATTTGCTTGAAGTGGAGACCGAAGTTAATATGCTACCTAAGTTGGATTCACTTTTCCAAATTCTGAGTTTTACTGTAGATGAGGGGCACCCCTAGAAAGTTTTCATATGGTACACTCAGCTGAACCACTTTCACTTCAACTTAGCATGGGGTCTACACATACACTGTATTACCTATCTTAAACTGGACAAAACCCTAGGCGAAACCCCCTCATGTCCACTCTCCCAGGGCTCCCTGACACCCCTCCCCCAACCGATTCCCCGATGTAGGTGCTCACTGCAGCTCCCCATAGTCGTAGCAGGTTTTGAGGCTGTTGCTGAGCAAATTGTGCAGGCAGAGCAGACGGGACATGGGCTGGTGGAAGTGGAGCAAGGTCAAGCAGGCCCCTAGGGAGGAGCCCTGCTAAAAGTAGCTGGCCCCATGGCAGCAGTGAGGACAAGCAGCACTGCCTGTCACACTGCTCACTCAGGTTTGGCGCTGTGGCCCTCTGTCATGATGGAGTGGCCCCACTGTTCCTTCTTGCTGTTGGTGTGGGGCCAGCCTCTGCAGCAGTACCTGAACCAGACCATCCAAAGCTATGCCCCTCCCAAAGAACAGGGTCCCAGCCACATACCTGGGTTGCCTATGCCAAATCTGGCCCTCCCAATGGTACATACCATGTATAATGAGTGTATGGCAGTGAGCACCATGCCTATAGATTGAATGTTACATGATAGCAAAAATATTTAATAAATATTAATAAAGATTGTTGTAATGCATACACACAATAGGCACAATTAAGGTTGTATTATTATGTAGATCCTGTAGAGAGGTGCACACCACAGAACCGATCTGCAGCCTTAGCAGAAGGATTTTTCTCCCCTGTGGAGACCCACAGCACCCAGCCAAGATACTTTAAATAAGCACTGTGGGGGTGGATGTACTTCTCAGTGGAGGAAATGTACCTTCCCATATGTTAGTTTTTCATTATAACCCAAGTTTTGTTCACACAAATTAAAATCTGAACTAACTGTATTGATTTGGATTTGCCTCAATTTACATCAGTCCAAATGAGAGAAGAATCAGGTCCTATTTAACTGGCACAAGGATGACACAAAAATAAAGTATGTAAATACATTAGTCTGGAGAAGGGAGAAAGAAACCAGTGTGTTTGTGGGGAAGGAAGGTGTGGAGACGAGATGAAATTGGCTATATATGAAGCAGAAAACCACCAGAGTTGGTTAAATATGAATATCAAAGCTGCCTGGCCTAAATATCTTACCCATTTATAATGAAGCCAAGATCTATGACCTTCCTTGAGAAGTATGATTATAACATTTGAGACTCCATGGCAAAGTTTAAGAACTTATTGCCACAGGAATCCAGGCAAGAGTTCTCTGCTCTGATAGAGGACGGGAAGACCTTTGCCAGAGCTGTTAGGGAGAATTACTATGCTAAACAAATTAATCCCCTTAAAATCAAGTTTCGACCCTGCTAGATCTGGTCACTAGACTAGCTTATTTGTAATGACTCCAATTCCACAGAAACATAGTAAAACCAAACAAGGATTTATTGTAAGGGGGAAAACCATATTACTACAGAATAAGTGTGCGCAGCAGTTAACAAAGGTCAGATATCAAACCTGGGCCCTTTACCATTATACGCAAAACTGAGGCCATGGGATAAATGCTCTCTACTTTACGGCTGACCTTCTCCCAATAGGGTGCTGACACCGACCATCAGGCATTGAGGCTCCACTCTGGACCAGTACCAGGAAAACAAATGACAAACAGGATACCAAGACGGTAAGTATATCTTCTCCTTGGGAATACCAGGGAACATGGCTCAGTAAACACAGGTGACAGAGTCATCTCCTTTGGAAGAGTGGCTTCCATGCTGCCGGTCAGGCGGACAACCCAGAGTTGGGGTTGATGCCTAGTTCTTAAAGTCCTGGAACAGCCAATCACAAGGCTCCCTTTTCCTGTCTCTGCATAGGATTCTAAAATGTGTGTACCCAGCATGCATTGCACCACAATGTGCACACGGCCCTATCTGTTAACTTATAACATCTTATCAATGGAACAAACTGTGACTGTAAGTTGCGGCATACCAATGAAAACAAAGGGGTTAATTAAATAATTCTCTACAGAACTTCCTCCAAGCAGTGGACACGGCAGCCAGCATGATGGCATCAGCCAGGGTCATGAGGATGTGCTACTGGCCAACACTGGATGTCCAGCAATCCATCCAAGATCTTCCCTTTTCAGGGACCTTTCTCATGAGCAATTTCTAGTCCAGGAGATGCAAGCTCTCCTGTGGAGGAAGTGCCTCAGAATTTGGGAGAGAAAGGATTTTACTCCTGCTATTTCCTAATCCTGAAAGCCAAAGAGAGTCTTTTACCCATCCTTAAATCCACACAGTTCTTTGTGTCAGTAGCAGACAGGATGAAAGGCCTACCAGTTTCGGCCCAGAGAATTTCATTCTGGGTCACTTCCTGCATTTGTACGTGCTATGAGCATGCAGGTGTCCCACCTCCTGTCATCTTGACAGCCCATTCGACAGAATTCAGGCTTCATCAATGACGTTTCTGGCCCAGATTCCAATGCAAGACATCTGCAGAGCAGCGACCTGCTTGTCGGTACATACCTTCTCCCACTACGCCATCATCCAGCAGGCTAGGGATAATGCCAAGTTTGGAAGAGCAATGTTGTAATCCACATATTCATGAACTCTGAGCCCACTTCCTTGGGTGTCGGGTACTGCTTGAGAGTCCCCTAACATGGAATGGACATGAGCAAGTATTTGAAGAAAAAAAAAAAGGTTACCTTTCTGTAAATAACTGTTATTCTTTGAGATGTGTTGCTCATTTCCATTCCACAACCCACCCTTCTGCCCCTCTGTTGGAGTTAGCCAACAAGAAGGAACTGAGAGGGTGCAGAGAGGTCCCTTACACTGGCACATGAGTATGTGGCACCAGAGGGGCTAGAGCCAGCCCAATGGATACCACTGAGGGAAAAATCTTCAGCGACAGTGCACGGAGCATGCTCGCACCTAATGTGAAATGGACATTAGCAACAATCTCAAAGAACAACAGTTACAGAAAGGTTAGTAACCACTTTTTTGCTATTCTTTGGAAGCATCCAGTGCACACTGTCTTTAAGGGAAAGCTCACTCTGATGGCCAGTGGTGGAGGGTGGGGGACATAATCTGATTGCCTCCCATTCTAGTTTTGGGAGGCTAATCCTAGTGTCAGCCTTATGGAGTCCTTGTTCTTGGGCAAGCACAAGGAACAGAATGTACCTTACCCTTGCCTGAGGGCTTCCCTCTTGGCCTATACACAAGGGATTAAACTGGGGACCTTCAGGGCTAAAAGCATGAAGAGCTACACCTTGAGCTAGAGACCCAAGCCTCACAATGAGTGGCTATTGTAGACTTGTCCTGTGTAGATTCAGCACAGAGGAGAATATAGTACACATGCTCACCGGGGTGCTACACTGGCACAAGGGCATATAGGAAAATTCCTTGTGTCCTCTTCGCCTTATGCACACATGTAGTGCTGGACACAATAAAGCCCTCAGAGTCAGAAGAGAAAATACAATACACAGCCTCCTGAATAAATGTTGGCTGTATAGCTGTACATCTTAATTACAAGCATATGCTTCTTCCAGAAACACATTACACTCTTAGGCTGGGTCTACGCTGACAGTGGCAAATTCACCGCTGTCAGATCGATTGCTCTGGATCGACTGAGCGGTCTGCGTAGACCCGCTCAGTCGATCCAGCAATCGATGTAGGAAAACCACCCCGGTAAGTGGCGTAGTACTGCGTTGAAGGGAACACTGTTCCCTTTGACGCAGTGCAGTGTGGACGGCGTGCGGAGCAGACGCAGAGAATCAACGGGAGATATGCAAGTGATTTACATCACTTGCATATCTCCCATCGAGTGCTGCCGAATCCTGAAGGTAAGTGTGGACTGGGCCCTAAAGTGTGCATATATCTCAACCTGGATATTTGCTGATGTGACTGAAGTTATATTTTAGGTTTGTGTTACATTGTGTGGGAGACTAATGTGTAGTGTGTTTCCCTAATGGTTGGAGGTTGAAGGAAGCTTCTTGTGAAAATGTGGAGTCTGTCACTCTCAGTGGAAATGTGCTGTGTGGGCAGTAGGCTACAGTTAAGAGATGTACTATAGCTAGGTATTTCCTTGCTTCTAAGGCTTTGTGTTGAAGGGAATGTCACACATATCCAGCCTTAATCTTTTTTAAATGAGGTTTTTGTTTATGGAATATATACATGATAGGGAAATCAACCATTTGAAAGGATGGCTATCTGGAACAAAAGACAAAGTAATGGTGTAGGGGCCAAGGTGTATTTATGTGGCTTGCCTGCTAGATCCAGATTGTGTAGAGTCTCAGCTTGCATTATAAAATAAGTTTCTGTCCCTCTGTGATAGGGTATACAGATCCCACACTAACTAAGAAGAGATTAATGAGAGACTGTAGACCTAATCATGCCCCCTCCTCCTGCCATTACACCTGTGTGAGGGGTCAAATCTGGAGGGAAGAGCCATAAGAGGAAAAGCCCAGCTCACTAGTAGCTGATTGAGAGAGGGAGTGGACCTCTTGAGCTAGCTCATGTAGAAGAAGGACTGGCTGGGGCCAGAGTCTAACCAGAGACTCTTAAATGTCAGAGTCCCCTTGGGGCGGATAGGCCTAATGTAGGATCTTTTGTTCTTGGTAACTAGTTTGGTTTCCGTTTTGGGGAATCTCCAAAAGAGTCAGCCTGGGAAGAGACTGTTGGAAAGGCCTAGTTGCAGGGCCAGATAGGAAGCAACCCAGGGATACAACAGAGGAGCTGACTAAACAGACCTTCCATTCTCTCTTTCATACAGAGTCCCTGGACTGGAGACCAGAGTACAGGTGGGCCTGGGTTCCCTTACCCCCTCTCCCACCTTGGGTGGTGGTGGACGGATCCTGGAGTCAAGGATTTGAAAGCCTACAAAGCCTGAAATTGGTCCAAAGCTTTGGTGTGGTGCTTCCAGACTACTGATGTTGTTACCAAATATGTTCCGAGGGCTGATTGAACCAAATCCTCACTTAGACCCACAGCCAATGAGTTTGGGCATACCCAAGGTAATATCAAATAAACAGCTTAAAATTTATTTTAGGCTGACCCAAAGTGTTCGTTCCAAAGACTGCGACCTCTATCATTCACTCGTCTAATTAGGACTCTCACGATATTATTCTGATAAGGAAATGGGTTTATTTATGAAATGAGAATTAGAACCAACTTTAACCTTCATCGGCATAAGCCTAGACCCAATACATAATCCAGGAAGCTAACAATTAAATGTTTATTACTTACCACAGGAACACACAGGGATGAATGGACGGATGCTGGGACCAAGAGCAGAACTCAGGAATACAGGATCAGGAATACAGGGACACCAATGGACTCCAGGACCCAGGTGAGTTATCTTCTTTCTTCTCTTCTTTCCTTCAGCATGTGCAACTGACTGCCACTACAACGGACAGCACAAAGCTTTGGGGTTGCAAAACCTTTCTAGCTTGTTTTCCTGCCATTTTGCACAAGGCCTTTAGCCCTTGGTGCGCGATACTCGGCACCTTAGATTATTGCACCAGACACTCTAATTCTTTGCACTCAGCTCTTTGGGCCCCAAAGTTCACACAGGTCACATATAACACTGACAACTCTGTAACAGGGTAACAGTGTATTGGACTCAGTTTATCTCAAAAGAGATGGGACTAAAAGTGATCAGGTCAGAGGGCTGTCAGCAGGGGTAACGAAAGAGAAAAGGCTGCTATGCCATGCCCAGCCATGAGGAGGCCTGCCTGTGGTAAGGCCTCATGTCTGTAGAGCTAACCTTCCGAATGTGAAACAGCTATAACTGATGCAGTGATGTTTGCCCGAGTCTACAGACAGCTTGTAACAATGAAATGAAATGAACTCTCCTCTTTGCTATTAATCTTAGTGGAGTGCCATCTCTAAAGGCCAATGATGACATTTGAGTGTCAACATTAATGTTTCCTTTTTGATCATTTTAGCAGATGGAATGGGGGCAGGAGGAGGGAGTGAAGCATCCTGGGTTGGGAGTTGTTATGGGGAAGGAAATGCAGAGAAAACAACAGTTGAGACTCACCGTAACAGAGAAGGGGGAGAGAAAAGGAAAATGGGGAAGGAGGAGAAACAAAAAGGGCCAAAATAGCAGTTCCCCAAAAGGAACAGATATTCTTACTGAGCGCTGAACAAATAATAAGTAACTAAACATTTAGTTACAATATAAAAACCTCATTATTTTCTTGATCTCTGTGCAAACCTCTGTATATTTCACTGTATATTGTGTGAAGCACTTAGTTCTGAGTTTATAACCTGGCCTAAAACCATAATTAAATATGGAAGTTGTCCCTCTCCAAAATGAGTCTGACACCTCTGATTTAGCACCTTTCACATAGCCCATATAGATACCTAAGCCTCAGATTAGAGCTGGGCAGGAATCTTTTGACAAAATGTTGTGGTTTTTTGGTCAGAAAACACGTTTGTTGAAACTAAAACTTTTTTCAGGAAAGGGTTGAGTTTCATGAAACTTTTGTTGGGAAGGTTTCTTGGGTCTAGGCTGAAATTTCTGGTAAACAATGGAGGTGAAAGAAACCCCTCCTGTTAGCACCCCACTCCCTTAGAATATCTGATAGCTTAATAGTTAAGGTACTTACCTGTGATGGGGGAGATCTGTATTCAGGTCTCTGCTCTGCCTGTTTTGGAGCAACAATTTGAACCAAGGTCTCCCATATCACCTGTCAGTGTCCTAACCACAGTGGCTATTGGCCATTCTGGGATGGGTCCTTCCTTTTTTGTGAAAAATTTCCGGAAGTCTCAGTTGCATTTGATGTGAAATAGAAAGGGTTTTGAAATCTTAAACTTCTCTCAGAATGGGAAATCTCTTTCCTGCTTCACACATGGCTGGTCCCAGTTATGATGCTGTTTGTAACAATCAACAGACTTGAGTTTCACAACTAGAAAAGGTATCTTGTCTCAGGCCCATAGGCATCAGAGTACAGACTGAATGAACATTAACTACGTGAAAGGGAAATGCCAAAACCTTTCTACAACCAGATGTGCAACACCCCTAATGCACGTGTGCACACACAAAACACAACAAACATAACCAGAGGAAGATTTTAGATGTTGGTGGACAGCGATTCACAGGAAATCATGACAGGAAGTTTTTATCCAAAAAATATGGCTTGTATGGGATAGACTGGACCAAATAGAATATATAACCAAACTGATCTGCACATGTATACATGCAAATTCAGAGTTGCTATTCCATGCATTAAATGGTTAAAGAATCTTTTATCCAAAGTCTTTTTTATGGTTCTTGGCAAAGTAACACAGTAATCATAGTTGTTAGAATAATGCAGGTTTTGAAAGAAAGGGAGTGAATCAAAACTTTGTGAAGCAAGCACAGGATAAAGTATTTGGATGTTCTGCCAGTTTTATAAAGAGTCTCTTTAAATTTAGTTTTAAGATAATAACAGCATTCGTAGCAGAGGCTGTTTACACTACTTTTATTAGTTTTTTACAACAAACGTACACGTCAAAAAGGCTACTATGAATTAAAATCGGCACTATAATTTCAGTGCATCAGGATTTTGTTTTTTGTTTTAACATCATTTCACAGCAATGTGCAGCTCTGCTCAAGACACAAACATTTTTCAAAGCACTATACAAACACTCTTTCTCTCAATACTTTGCAAGGTAGGCACATTGTAGTTCTCTTCGTTTGTGTAGATAGGGAAACTAAGACAAAAAGAGAAAAGGCCAAAGCCTGTGGGATTTAGAAAATCAACATTGGACTTAGAACTAGAAATTCCTAAAGAGGCCTAGTGGATAGATCAGTGGACTGGGGAACCTGGATTCCATTCCTGTCTCTGCCACTGCCTGCTGGGTGACCTTATGAAGTCATTTCACCTGCTGGGCCTTAATTTCCCATCTGTAAAAGGGGAATAATAATGTTTACCTTCTTCATAAAGCTCTTTGAGATTTACTAATGAAAAATGTTATATAATGTTATAAAATGTTACTAATGAAAAATGTTAGTTTTATTTTTGAATCTTGAATGTATTACATCCTTGGTTAAGATAGTAAGGTCTGATTCACTCGTTCTCCTGCATCTGGTGTAGGGCTACCAGGGCAAAATATGTGTAAAATGCTACCATTCTGGCTTGGTAGTGTTACATGCCCACTTTGCACATTTCTGCGAATGACTACAGAAGGTGACCAGTCATAGTGAATGAGGTCCTATGTAATTTGCTAAAAGACACAGTAAATTAGTGATAAAATCCAGATTATAAAGTTGAGTACTTCATTCCATGCACTGTGCTTGATCCTGTAAACCACACTGCTTCTCAGTGAAGCCCAGTTGTTGGGAAAACCCACTTTCTTGCATAGAAGACTTTCTGTATTACCTTCTTCAGATCATCTCAAATGTGAATAGGGACGTAGACACTGGCAATTAAGCTGCTTGTCCTGTAGCTGTCTCTCTGGATACTAGAGTCCATCATCATCTCCCCTAAGAAGTGAGCAGCTAATTCTATGGCATTGCTGTGCTTACTGGGATAATTCAGCTGAACAAAAGAACAATTATTTAGAGAAGGCTTTCAATTTCATGTTCGTTGAGTGCTGTTTAGAAAAGCTGTTGGGGAGACCCACCCATCCCAGAAGCAGTGCAACACACTGAAAGGGGATTGCGTAGGTTATGTGTATGTTTTCTGATAAGGATAAAGAGAAAGATTGGTGGTTTATAGGTAATCCTCCATAGAAAAGTTCACTAGGCCTAATTTTGTTTTATGCCAGTGTATCTCCACTGAATTAGTGGAATTATTCCTGATTTACTCCTGATCGTAAGACCTTGAGCAGCAAACTTCCACGTAGCATCTGTAGCAGTTTGTAGCCAGCCACATTTCATCATAAGACATTTTGCAGTCTCAGCGAAAAATATGTCTCTAAGATGGTGGTGGTTAAACATTTGACCCCCGTGCCTCCCTTCACCACTGTCCATCTCCCCCCAGCTAGGGCAGGGAGTGGGGCCATGGTCAGGCCAAGGCTGTGGCTGGGAGCCAGGCCATGGTCAGGGGGCTGTGGTTGGGGCCGGGAGCCAAGGCTGTCCTCGGCAACTGGGAGCCAGGCGATGAGGCCACAGGCTGAGGCAGGGGCTGGGTGCTGTGGCCGTGTGGGGGGTGGAAGTGGAGACCAGGCACTCCAGCCAGGGGCCGGGCTGTGTGGCTGCCAGGGGAAGGGACTTGCAGTCTGGGTGCTATGGCTGAGGTCCAGACTCTGTGGCTGCTGGGGGAAGGGAGGCTGGGGCCGGGTGGTGCAGCCAGGGGGCAGGGTGAGGCAAGGTGCCATGGTCAGGAGTGGGTGCCCAGGGGTGAGGGCCGTGGCCAGGCCTGGAGCAGAGCGGGGCTGGGTGGTGCTTTCTTTCCGCCCCCACGGGGACGGGCCTGGCCACAGCCATGCCCCCCTGAAAGTTCCTCCGCGCCCGCCGGGGGATGCCCCACACACATTGAAGACCTCTGCTCTAAGGATTACCCCTATGGTGCTGGTGTACTTAATACTGTTCCTTGGAGTAGGAGCATACATGTTCACCAGATACTGCCTACCACACCTTTTTTAAACAGCAGATTGCACCTCTGGATTGTTGTGGTTCATATCCTAGATGTAAGGAGGCAGTGTGGTCTACTGGCTGGATCATGGACTTTGGGACTCAGAAGAGCTGGGTTCTATTCCTGGTTCTGCTACTGGCCTTCTAGGTGATGGTGGGCAAATCATTTCACCGCTCTGTGCCTCAGTTTCCCCATTTGTAAATGTGGACAATACTGATGTTCTTTTCAAAGCACATTGAGATCTATAGATGAAAAGTACTAGGTATTATTATTAACCTTCATATATAATTATTATCCTTCACACCTGCACAATCAAGGGCATGTTTAAACCCAGAGTGGGAGACTTTCAAAGGCACACGTGGCAGTTACAAACCTAACTCCCACAGACTTTCCATGGGAGCTGAGCACCTAACTGCCATTTATGCCTTTGAAAATTTTCCCCATTCTGGTTATAAGGGGGCTAAGGAGAAAAGATTTGGGCTTTGAGCAACACTAAACTGCAAAGGGCACAGTGTGTTCAAGAGAAATAACTACATATCGATTTGAGAGCAATGCTCTAGCAAGATTAGAGAAAACAGTAAGGAAGACGTTAAACTGGGTCTGGTTGGTTGGAAGAAATGTAATGACAGAGGAATTGGAAAACATTAAACAAGATAAAACAAAGCCCATACAAATAGTCCAAAAAGATAAATAAGTAAAAATAGCTAAAAATATCTCACCTTAATTTCAGGGGCACTAAAATAATATCTGGAATCTTGTCAGCTCATGTTCCAGGAAACAGTTATCAGTCTGGACTAAAAAAAGAGAAGACGGGGAGGATTAAGGAGGCCTAAAAATAGCTGACACCATAAAACATAGTGAATGATAAATAGGAGATAGGCATAGGAATAGTAGGTAAGGGTAAGGACTGGGTAAGGGAATGGAATATTTTTCTACCTGTAAAATTGGGGTTTCAGAGTTTCTCTGTACCAGACCCACTTCTTGCTCAATCATGGCAAGTTCATTCTTTTTCTCTAATGATGGGTGTGTAGTTTTTTAGGGTTTTTCTACACAGTGTTGCTACCTGAGAAATTCTGAATTGAGTAGGTATTTCACCAATTAATGGGATCTCTGACCTCAGTCTCTATTACCTCGCACATTGTACAACTGCCATGTGCATGGGAAATGCAAAGTAGATATAAAATAGTACTAAGCCAGAATAATAGCATTTTATAGTCACTGTGCACATTTGTTAATGACTACACAGGTTCCAGGCACTGGAAAAATCAGGCCCATTGACTAATATGAAAAGAAGTCCCCATATGCTGATGCAAGCATGGACCCATAGACGCAATCTGGTGCCAGTAGCAAAACAGAAGGTATATGAAGAAACTACATTAGTCATGAGAAATATGACCATCTCAGAAGTAAACTGGATAACATTGAGAAGTATTGTTAAAGGGAGATACACTTTAAATTACTAAATGTTCTAGGCTGAAATGCAGTTTATATCATGAATTTAATATTGTGTATGTTACTGGTTCTGGTTTGACTTGTGCCAAAGGAACAGTGGATTTTTCATAACAAATCAGACCACACGTTGGTTCAGTGGCAAGTAAAAAATTCCCAGAATGCAGCTAGCTAACTGTGCAACACTGTATATTGGGGGGAGGGGATTCTTTTCTGAGCCCTGCAGGTGGACAGCTTGCACTGCAGCATGAGAGATGATTATTCTTAGTTTAGCTTTCTGTGACATGTGAATGTTGTTAATGGTCATATAATGAATTAGTCCTTTATAAAATTCAGTTTTAGTATTTGACTCAGTGACACCCTTTGTCCGTGTACTCTACAGACTGACTGACTTACACATCATATGGAGAATTACAGTCGACTTCAGATCAGCAGTTACAAGCATCAGTCAGTTGCAATGGTGAATTTCAGTAAACCCCAAGTGCCCCATATTGTCCATGCATATTACAGACGGCTGGCTTCCGATCCACTTGACAGGGATCAGACTTCACCGTGGTGGTGCATCAGAACAATGGCAGCACAGCTGTCTTCACTCAGCCTGTTCTGAGTTTCCAGTACCCCAAAAAGTGGTGATTTTTCAGACCATTGAAACAATGTTCATAACAAGCCAGAAGGAACTGGTGAGGCACTTCAGAATCCCTCAGTCTGCTATCATCTTGGCATTGCAAAGATCTGAATTTAGTACACTGTTGTGTTACGGGGATAGAGAAAAATCTGTAAATATTGCAGACTGGTGCTCATTTCATAACTTGCATAGTTTGGCTTTTCATTCTGTAGAGGAAAGAAGCAACAGAAAGTTACTGGAGTTGTTCTGGAGAGGGAGGAGATTGGAGCTGGTAATTTATAGTGTAGGGGTAATTTATGATTATTTTCCATATTATGCTTTTGTTGTATGCTTAATGTTTCTGCAATTTTGAAATTCTAATATTATTTATTGGCCAATGTTCTCTGAACAGGTCAAGGAACACTCGGTGCAACTCTGGAGAGGGGAGGGAGAGTGATAAGGTGGGGACAGTAGGCATTCGTCCAGTCCCTGTCCTAAATTAAAGAAGTCTGATGGCTCCTCTAATACAGTGGCTCTCATCCTTTCCAGACTACCGTGCCCCTTTCCGGAGTCTAATTTGTATTGCGTACCCCCAAGTTTTATCTCACTTAAAAACTACTTGCTTACAAAATCAGACCTAAAAACACAAACGTGTCACAGCACACTATTACTGAAAAATTGCTTACTTTCCCATTTTTATCATATCATTATAAAATAAATTGATTGGAATATAAATATTGTACTTACATTTCAGTGTATAGTACATAGACCAATATAAACAAGTCATTGTCCGTATGAAATTTTAGTTTGCGCTGACTTCGCTAGTGCTTTTTATGTAGCCTGTTGTAAAATTAGGCAAATATCTAGAAGAATTGATGTATCCCAGAAAACCAGTGTGTATCCCCAGAGGTATGTGTACCTCTGGTTGGGATCCACTGTTCTAATCTACACCAGTTGTCAAAGGCCTCTAAGAGCAGTTCCAGCAGCCAGGGATCAACAAGATGCAGGGGATTTCCTGGTGACACTCCCTCTCCTGGCCATGCCCTCTGCACCAATGGCCAGGAGTGAGATGGCTTCAGACTGCTACAGAAGCTCTGTGCAACTCAAGGATTCCCCTGCGGAGAGAGTATCTTCCAGTGGTTGTTTCCACCAACTACAGAGCTGTTTTCTGCCACCAGGGCAGTGCAGAGCAGCCACAGCTCACCAGACAGTCAGGGCTTCATATAGCCCCCTAAAGGGTGGTGGTTGCTTACAGTTAAATAAGACACAATTTCTACTTGGCGGGGTGATCCTGTTGGGGCCATTTCTACAGGTTTTGCAAACAGAAACGTGCAGTGCAGTACAAAACACTTTGTACCCCAGGAGCTGAATGCTGAAACATATGATATAACACAGAAAAAGTCTTCACATTATACTTTATATTGTGACTGAGATTTGCCAGGGAGTCTAGGAGTTACGCATCTAAATCAGTGAGATTTGTATGTCTAACTCTTAGTCTCATTTGAAAATCCCAGTCTTAAACCGTCAATATAGTTGTAATAAATTAGATACCATGGAATCCCTTTAAGACAACAGCTGTAGATTTAGCTACATTCACTATTGTTTGCAAACCTGAATTAATGGCTATCAAAGCAAAACATTATCTCTTACAGGCTAGTTAAAATATCCAAAAAAGTCAGTAGTGAAAACTGAACTATGGAAACAATTAGGGAGAGGATAAAGGCATTCTGTTCAGTTTTTTTAGAATCAAGAACATAATCAAAATTGGGGAAAGAACAAAGTTAATATATTTAGCAAGAATGAAGAATAGAGAACTAGGAGGCCATGCGATAATGAGTATTTTAATGCAAATGTCCTAAATAGTTTTACCAGATAAAAATCCCAAGGAGGGTACCCTCTAAATCAGCAGCATACCTGAGAGTCTTAGTTCCCTCCTCCATGTAGTTGGACAAAAGCCTAGTTCATTCAAGGATATTCATAACAACAAATCTCTGCAGGCTGTAACAAATTTCATATTACAGTGGGTAAAAAAAAAAGCTGAGAAAGAAGAATTTAGGTAACGGAAATTATGAAAAATCTTGTTAGGTACAAATATTGTCCTGGAACAAATTATCGTAATACAAGATGGGTTTAGCTGGCCCAGGAATTCAAGGGTCATTCATTTATGCAACTGGCTTGGAAGGAAGGGTGCATCTGATTAAAACACAATTAACATTGAGGCATTTATTTCTAAGCAGAATGCTGGCCTTTGTGGAAGAAATGGCAGCTTTTCTTTTATTCTTGTTTTTTAATATATTGTTGTGAAATTGATATTCATGAAGAAGATGACAGTAATATTTTTCACCTCTGCGCCAGCCCCTTTGCAGTCCAGATTTGGCTGAGGGAGAATTCCCCCAGCACAGGCACAACCAGAGGGAGGTACATGGGGTGGTGTGGTGCCATAGCACATAATGCTGAAGAGATCCTGGGAAGCGCTGCTACCCAGAGGACATTTCAAGGAGACTGCTGGAATTTAGACAGGCTCCCAGGACTATCTTAATTATTCTGGAGGCCACCCCAATCTCCAGAGCAGCCCAGGATTGAGAGGGAACCTTAGCCCCCTATTCTCTTGGGCAACAAACTCTTAGAGGCACAGCATAGAATCTTACCCTGGGCAGGCTAGTTTCCCCTCTTCCTCAGTGCTGCCAGTTAACTTCAGTCCCAACACTCTGCCATGCTAGGCCTGGGCTCACACAGTTCTGTTGCTGCAGCTCAGTCCAAGCATTCAATGCATTTGATATTCCAGTCTTGGGCCTCTGACTAGAGGTCTATAAATCATGAATGATGTGGAGCAAGTGAATAAGGAAGTGTTACTTGCTCCTTTCACATAACATAAGAACCAGGATCTACCCAATGAAATTAGTAGGTAGCAAGTTTAAAACAAACATAAGGAAGTACTTCATGCAATGCCCAATCAACCTGTGGAACTCATTGCCAGGGGATGTTGTGACGGCCAAAAGTATAACTGGGCTCAAAAGAAAATTTGATAAGTTCATGGAGTATAGGCCTATCAATGGCTATTAGTCAAGATGGTCAGGGACATAGCCCCATGCTCTGGGTGTCCCTAAATCTGACTGCCAGAAGTTAGAAGTGGATGATAGGGGATGCATCACTTGATGATTGCCTGTTCTGTTCCTTCCCTCTGAAGCACTTGGCATTGGCCACTGTCGGGAGAGAGGATTCTGGGCTAGATGGACCATTGGTCTGACCCAGTATGGCCCTTCTTTTATTCTTAAGGAGTTTGGAGAAATCATTTTAATATAAGAAAAAATATCACTTGCTCCTGACTAATTATGTCACTGAGCAAGGGACTCATCTCAGCTGCAGCTGAAATGTCCCCTAAGAAGGTGAAGTTGTGGTACTTTGTAAAGCAGGATATACTGGGATCTCTCTGAATTATTTTGTTAGCACAAGTGTTAACTAGCATGATGTTAAATGCAGCTTTGCACTCAGTGTGGGTGGGAGCTGACATGTTCAGCATCATGTCAGCTGTTTGTGGTTATCTCGCATGGACCCTAGAATTGACATGACATGCTGCATAATGTTGTGCATTGCTGTCCTTGTCAACAGCAAGTGTTTAACTAGGTTATTTCTATGCATGAGTTGGGGGGTATCATTTCCAGCTCAGGTAGACATGTGCACTAGCTTTCATTGAGCTAGTGTGCTAAAAACAGACGGGTAGCTGTGGCAGCCGGGGTGGGTACTGATTAGGGCAGCTGGCCCAAGCTGCAACCCATTGTATCCTGGCTACATTTTAGCATGCTAGCTTGAGCAGAGCTAGCACCTGTATGCCTACGTGAGCAGGGAATCACACCTCCAAGCTTCACTGTAGACATATCTTTAGTGTTCGTTAACATGTTTTCAAACATTATCATTTCCCAATATAGACAAGGTCTTGGTGTGTGTTGAAAGAGAACAGTTAAATACTGAATGGAACTAATGATGCACAGCTGGCTGTGCAGAAGTCATAAATGGGCACTCTGCAATGTAGTTAGTGTAGGTCAACACACAGTATCATGAATATGTGCAAGAGAATTGGCTGGTAAATACAAAACAATTATTATTTTGGTCATTCTGCTCACTGTGTGTTAAAAAAAGCCTCTCTGCATGTTTCCTTCTGTAAAATAAACATGACTGATGGTACCAATTCCTTTCCCAATGATTTTGAACATTATATGAAACACTTAAATGAACAAACAAACATTTTCTAGCCCCTTCCAAGCAGGAACAACAATTTCAAAATATCAGCACAAATGAGACTGATTTTTGGCAGCTGCAAAAGCCACTGATTAAAATAGTCAGTAGGTGCACCTGTAGTCCCTCCACCACCTGTCTTCGCAAGGAACATAAATCTAAAACTTGTGTTCTTCACAGTGACTGGTGCTGCAATTTCCTGCAAATCCTGCCTCTCTCAATCAGCTGCCAAAGATTGTTCATACCAACAAGCTGTAGTGTTTAAAAAAGGACGATTAACACCAGATAAGTTTTCTGAGAAACAAAGACTTTTCCTGAAGAAAAAAAAGCAAAAACAACCCAAATCTAACATATAAACCTGCCCAGACAAATCCACATTAACTGATGTTAGAAACTTGGGATGATTGATTACTTATAATTATTTTCTTGGGGAGTGTGACAGGGTCTACATACTCCACAGTGGCTTAGTGAGGGTTTAGGAACTGCTGTGGGCTCATTAATCCCACTCTGGTACACCTGTGCCTGCAATCAGGCTTGGAGGAGCAGTTAAAAGGAGCGGGCCCCGGAAAAGCAGCTGTATAGTGTTTGTGTCCTGAGAGAAGGCTTGGTTGTGGCAGGCCTGCTGTAGTACGGTTGTGTTTGGTTTTCTACCCAGGACTGTTGTGTATGTTTTTACCTGGCATTGGTTTCTGAATAAGACTGCTGCTGGTAGTGCCCCCTCAGCCAGGAGTGATGGCTCTCAATAGAACTGGTTTTTGCACTCTCCCAGAGTCCATGCTGTGATTTTTCCTCAGCCTAGAAGTACCCCAGTCACAAGAAAGCTAATAGCCCTTTTAAAAAGCCTTTTTGGAACTGAGCATATGCCCCATCACACACCTGATCTGGTGTTAGGATCTGTGCAATGAAACTAAGGCTTCAGAGAAGCAGGATCCTGGGTCCTCTATGTTCTGGTCATTCCAAGAGGAGTGATGCTGCATTGAAAATCTGTGGAAAAATTAGATTAACTTGATGTTCCTGGCCTTGCTGTGTCCTCCAGGCTATCACGTACCTCTCCTTAGTGATAAAGGCCTGAATGCACAAAAGGAGGTAAGTACTTTGACACTCAGCACCACAATGCCTAACTTTTAGGTGCCTAAAATCACTACTATTCACAGAGCCCAAGTTAGGCACCCAAGCTCCCTACCCAGTGAATGGGGAGATACGGGTGCCTTAGCATATGGTTCACAAAAGGCTGCATGCTAGGTGGGAATCCACTTAAATTAGCCATTGGGAGATGCCAACCACAAGGGTGCTTGCTAAGCCCAGTCCTGTCTCGAAGACCAGTGTCTAAATGCAGAATGCAGGGAGGCACCTATCTCTGCTGGCGATTCTCCACTGAAAATCCTCTCATGGCATTAGGTGCCTCTGCTGTTTTAGCAAGAAGGTGTGGGGGAAGAGAGGACTTCCCTCATAACTTTTTGCTGAGGGGGTGGAGTACTCACCTGGGGTGGGTGAGATCCTGCCAGTTCAAGTTCACCTCCTCCTGAAGGGGAGATTTGAACAAAGATCTGCTACCTCTCAAGAGGATGCTCTACCTACCAAGCCATGGCATATTCTGATGTGGGGCTCCCCCAGTCTCTCCTGTTGAAGCTCTTGCGCTTTGGATAAATAACGAGAGAGTCATTAGAGCAGAGGGACTGGATCCTGAGCCTCCCACTTCCCAGATGAGCGCTCTAATCACCACACTATAGAGTCACTCATGCCTCACTTGCTGAGTCATTTGGGCCAGAGAACACAAGACTGCCCTCTGAGCACACCTACTGAATCAGGCCACACATGTGATCTAGGTGGCTGAATGCCTAGTTTCCCCTGGTTTGCAAATCACTCCAAGACTTAGATGGGAGTCCAGACGCTTAGAGGGAGGCAGCAGTGTTCATGCTCCAAAGCAGAAAGGGAGATGTTAGGAGAATTTTTATTAAAAAACATAGGTGGTGAGTGAGTTTAGGCTCATGCAGGGTTAAGCACAAATTCTGGGCGTGGCAGTGGTCCCAAAACTGGGCCTCTGGGACCTAGCTCCTATTGTGCATTCTGGCTAACATGCTTTGCGTTTAGTGGCTATTAGGTGCTTTCTGTTTCAACAGCGTCTGTCACTTTGCTCTCTGCTGAGTTGACTGCCTGTGCTTCATCACAAGCTTGGGATTTGCAAATGCTGGCCTTTCGTGGATGGTGCTCTGCTTCATCTTCCATTTTTCACATTCTGCTGTTGGTTGTCGTATTTGCGCAGCATGGTCCGTTAATATTTTATTTGAAGTGGACGTTAATTCCAAAATGTACCTGTTTGCCAGCCAGTGTCCCCAGAATGTAATTCTTATTCTTTGCATGGGGGGTGTTTCACTTGTTTTCCTTCTCAACACTTCAAAAGTTGTGTGCTGAGGTGTAGCCATGAGGAAGCACAAACACAAAGGCTGATGTATTTGATCATGTTTGTACTATGTTTCTGCATTCGCCTTGTACCATGTCCTCCTTATCCTCACTAAGCAGCAAGTCCTTGGCAGTGAGGTTTGGGAAGGGGGGGTAAGAAAGTGATTTTGCTCTCTCTTGATATCTTTGGACTGTTCCCCTTGATTTGGGTACTAAAATTCTAACAGTAAGTCACTGCTTTCATTATTCTCTTTTGGGTTACTAAGTTGCATTGCTGCAGTTATGGCAGGTGCAACATTATTAACATGATTAGTTCCCTTGGGCTGGATGGCACTCTGTAATGGCTGTTATATCACTGGTTGTGCTGCTGATTAGCAAACTTTCAGTGTCTGGATGAGTCCTGTAGCAGCTGCCATTTGGTGCTAACTGCCTCCTCCTTTTTTTTTTTTTTTTAATTTTAATAGTGACACACAGACTAACACTTATTTCAAAGCTGCCTTGCAGAAATCCACTCCATCTTGCCTGTCAGACTTGACCTTTGTTGGGTGGTTGAGATGACTAGCACGTACCTGAGTTTGATTCTTGTGGAGCATTTAACAGAAGCAGAGCCACTTTGACCTAAGGTGACAGTAAATAATTATCCCAGCTATTCTATTAGCCTGCTTCATACTTTAGCTCAAGCAAAATGTGACATAAAGATAATTTTTAAAGGTTTCCTTCCAACAAAGTTTAAAAAACACAATACATGAAAAGAGCCAGCCAGAAGCATATACTTCAAGTGCAGTTATAACACCAACTGTCTTTGTGGCACGCAAGGGTTAATCGCTACATGAATTAAGAGCCACCCATTAATGGGACTGCTCCTGGACCTTTACATTAGTAATGTGTGAATGATTTGTTCTCCTGCACAAATTATGGTAGTTAAACAAAAGGGCCTTTCAACAAATATTTTGATTCCTGTAACCTGGGCTTGGGAAACTTAACATTAGTCATCCGGTACACTGGTAAGTATTCTTTCATTTAACTTCTTACAGAGTTTTCATTTTATTGCCTACTACAGAGGGCAGAAAAAATGCAGAGCAAGGTCAAATCCAACACACACATTAATTTGAAGATCTCCTGTGCTTCCTAACTGTCATATCAAAACCATCATAGTGTCTGTAGAAAGCAGATACTCCATTTGTGATGTAAGATTTTCATTGTTATGGATCTATAGGAAATGCCATTCATTTAGAAATATGGTTGTTTTCGAAAGTAAATGTTAGTTCAGAATATGTCCATCCTTATCCTTTCAAGTGGAGTTCTACATCCAGCACCTGTCTCCCTTGGGATTAGAAAATGGACATTTGACATTACAGTTTGTCCTTGCTGATATTATTCATGTCGTCTTTCACTATGTGGTGTTGAACAAATGAACAGGGAACTTTGAGTGGTCAGACCAGTAAATACTGTTGCCATCCAAGCAGTGATCTGATAGGATGACTTTTTCTACATTAGTGTGACAATTAGAAGAGAAATGCTGATTTAAAACATGTGCTCTTGAAGATCCCTATAGAACAGCCAGCTGTAAAACACACATCACCAGGTAAATGCATATTGGTCAGGAATATGAAAACCAGCTGAGTATTAGCAGAGTATACAATAAATTAATCACAACGTTGTACAGCTCTTCAGCTGCTCACACTTGCAATTATAAATTCACAGTAAAATAATGTCATTGCATACATGTCTGAGCTTTCATGAAGCATGAAAAATGCGCTCAGTTGCACTAACGTATTCATCTCTAGTCTGATTATTATAACCATGGACGTGTTCACATTATAGAAGCTCATTTATCTTTTCTTCCATTGAGTATTCTAGGAGTTGTGATGCTGGCTCCACCACGAGTTCCATTATGTGCAGTTCAGTGACTTACCATTTTGTTCCAAATGAGGGGTTTTCGTTTTTGTCGGTTCCATCTCTATGGTGAAACCCCATTGAGTTTATGCTGACTTCCATCTTTTTTCTGACATATTTTCCATTAATGATTAGAGGATTGACTAACCCTTTGGCCAGGAACTCATCTCTCAATGCTCTGAAATCTGATTTCCTACTCTCCGTGGTGGTGTCTGAAGCTGCTGTTCCAGAATTGCCAGATTATCACCTGAGGCAAAAGCAATGATTTTTTTCATGGCAGTTGGGCTCAAAACACCCTGTCTTCTTATGCTAGTGTGAAGAGACACTTGTCAGCATGTAGATGCAATCCTGGAGAATTTATTTTTCCAATTTACTCTTTATAAAGAGGATTTAGCAAGGCTGTTTAATTGCAGTCAATCAACCAGTGCACTGTTTGACTACATACAGCTCCTTTCAAAATAAGATTAATAAATTATGATGTTGGTCAGATAATTTAAGTATTTGTGAGAGGCTGAAGAGTAACAGTGTATTAATTTGCTAATGAAATACCTTGACTTTATTGAGTAGTACTACAGTAACTTTATAATAGCTGCTTTGAGTTTCATTTATACATCTAATTGTCTATTAAGCATGTTTTCTATAGGCATTATAAAAAGTGCTTGCACAATGAGTAGTATGATAGTGTAGTAATATACTGTTGAACAACTGCTGCAGTGACCAACTTTTAATCTTGATTTTTAGCTTTCCCTGAGGAATGTTGCATTTGATACAGTGTGCCTTGTCACTGTTTTTATTTGCATCATTTTAACTCCTAGACTTTAAGGCCAGATGGGAGCACTGTGGCTATCTAGTCTGATCTCTTGCACATCACAGGCCCCAGAACCTCTCCATTTAATCTAGTTTAAACTATCAAGCGACCCATGCTGCAGAGGAAGGTGGAAAAACCCCCAGCGTCTCTGCCAATCTGACTTAGGAGAAAATTCCTTCCTGATCTCAAATATAGTGATCAGTTAAAACCAGAGCATGTCAGTGAGATCCACCAGCCAGATACCTATAATTCACTGTAGTAACTTAGAGTCCTCCCCATCTAGTGTCCCATCTCTGGCCATTGCAGATATTTGCTAAAGGCAGTCAGTCATCCCCTCCATATACTTACCAAGCTCATAAACCGATAAGGTTTTTGCCCCCACTGTTTGCCTTGGGAGGCTGTTCCAGAACTTCACTTCTTTGATGGTTAGAAACCATAATCTAATTTCACACCTTAATGGCCAATTTATCTGCATTTATTCTTGTGCCAACATTGGCCCTTAACTGAAATAATTCCTCTCCCTCCCTGTTGTTTATCCTTCTAAAGTATTTATAGAGAGCAAACAGATCTCCCCTGGAAGTGTTTGTGGCAACCTGGTTTCTCGTCACAAGTTCTATGTTAATGACTCTTTGCTCTTTAACATTTGTGTTTTGCATCTTTAAAAATGCGTGTCAAGGAAGCTAACCTCAACTATACCAACAACTTCCTTTCTAGGGCCTTTCTGATATACTGATGAGAAAGGAATGCAGGAGATTTGGAGCAGCTGCATCCAGGGTTTACTGCCTGAGAATAAGGGTTCCAAATGTTACACATAATTAAATATGTTGCCTGGGAGAGGAAAGAAGGTTCTCATTGTGTGTGGAGGAATAGCAGGGTGGTGGCAGATGTTAAATAGGTACTTACTGGCAACTGAGTGAGGGGTGCTGGAGCAGCTGAAGAGGCAGGGCCTTGCACCTTCCATAGTTACTTACACCTGTGCAAAGAGGGTGTAAAATGTTGACTATTCTTATAGCACGTTACACCCACTTGGCACTTGTATAAATGACTATGGAAGACAGTGGCAAATTGGAAGAGGAAGCAGCAGCATTATCTGCTGTAGAGGGCTGGAGATGTAACATTAAGTGCTGCTGTGTCTCTCCTACTTCATTGGAGGCCTCCAACTGGCCAAAGCAAACAATATCAACCCTGAGATTTTATTTATTTTTATTTTATTTATGTATTTATTTGTTCAGGTTGATACAGAACCCAAATTCCCCACCCATTAATGGAGTTCATATGGTAATGTCTTAAGTGTCTTAGCCTTCCAGAGTGTGCTTATTAAGAGCCTGATCCAAAGTCTCTTAATGGGATCCCTTCAACTGACTTCAGTGGGGACCTGGATCAAGGCCTTGGTGACTCTTCATTTCTTAGATCTTTTGACCTTGCATTACCTTTTCTACACCTCTTAAGTAGCTTTAGAATTATTTCTTAAATAAATATTTAATTTATGTGTCACTACCATTTATTACTTCCATCACTGCTGTTTTAAAACAATCCATCATACTATTACAACCAACTTGGAGATTATAATTCCAAAGTACAGTGCCCATTATCAGAGTAATATTCCCATTAATTTTTGCATGGGACAGGTCAGAGATTTCAAATAGGCTAATGAATGTCAACTGAAGTCTAAGGGGCTCTCTGGTTTTTAGCAATATGACATACCCATTCCTGTTGAGAAGTACACTGGTTACACTGTATCTTCACATAAGCAGTATTGTGTCTTGTGATCTACATTCTATTAGCAGTTTGTAAATTTCTTTAAGGAAGTTAAATGGGCTGGTGCAAGGGATTGGTAGTTAAATTCATAGGTTGGATTGCATTTAGAAATGCAAAGCGAAGGGTTCTGTGCACCTGGATAGGCTCTCACCAGACTAGCTAAGGAGGAGGCCTTCATTATCTGGGTCAAATTAATCTTTGCAGTTGTCACTGATGATGAAGGGAGGGACACTAATTATTTGAGCATGAGATACCCGAGGAACAATTAGAGAAGGGGGTGGTTAATTTGCACCCAGCTACCAAATGCCTCTATGATGTGCCTTGTAGCAGGTGGAGAAATAGGTAGAGCACAGGTTTGCCCTGGCCAAACTCCTCACAGATAGCATTTTGGGGAGGGGAGGAGAAGGGGAAGTGCAGAGCTACCAGACCTGACTCTGTGCCTGACAGGGAAGGCCTTCTGTGCCAGTGGCTTTCCCTATGGGGCCAATCCTGAATCAGGCCCCCTTAGTATAGAAAAGACCACAGCTGCATGCCATGGGTGCAGGGGTTGCCAGGTTAACAGGGTTGGCCTTGTTTTGGTGAATTAAATCACTTCCCTAGCACACTGTAAAAGGGCTGTATGTGGGGGAATTTGGCTGCACTGGATGAAATTGCTAGTTAGACTAAAATCCCTCTTTTTGATCGACATGAAGTTTAGATGCACAAAGCCACCACCTTTTGACTAAACTCACTTGGAAGCCAAGCTGAAGGAACTCTTAGCTCAGAAATTAGTTCAGAGGGTTTTTGGTTTTCTTAGAGTGAGCTCTGAAAAAACCAGGTATATGCGGTTTAAGTGGAATTCTAAACCCATGGGTGTTGGTCCTTTACTTCCCAAGGCCTGGGAGCCTGCTCGACCCTGCAGCTGTGGAAGTTATTCATTACTTCTCTCTCTTAAGTGGAGCCAAGCAATGCCTAACTCAGCTTTACACAGTGGCCTATGCCAGTCCCCTTAGCAAGGCAGGGATTCATAGACTATTGCAGACCATCAGCCTAGCTGCTGTATACCCGATACTCTCTTTCTGACTGACAGATGTGGCACGGTCAGGCAGAGAGGCAACAGGGCATTTGGGTATGTTTACCAAAGATCTCCTCGTCTCTCCCTGGACTGACATTTGGGAAGTGAGGAAGCCCTATCTCACAGCAGTGATGTAAGGGGGAATTCACCTGTCCCTAGCCCCACCTCAACTCCTAACAAAAATTATCAGGGGTGGAAAGGGCCCCAACTCAAACTACTTTTTAAAATTTTTTTTAATGAAGAAAACCAGCCTTGTATCTGTCCATTTCCTCTTCTCCCCACTCTAGAATCGTACGAGGGGAATACTACAGCTCTATCACTGCAGTCTTTCCAATTGTGTGCAGTCCTGTCAGAGAGCGAGGGACTGACTTCTGATTTTTGAGACCTGCAATGAGTGGTGTGTAGGTGGTGAGGTGCTCATTTACACAGCTCCCCACTCCCAGAATGGTTTGGCCCCTCCCAGACACGGGTGTCATCCTCTTTTTTTTTTTCCCCTTCCACTGTGTGCCTCCAAAGGCTCCACAGCTACATCATTTTTGCTAAGTAGTCCCTAAAATGAATAGTGAACTTCATGTCTTACTGACTGGTGACTGGACTCTTCAGCGTGTGGCCTGGGTGCAGTGGGAAGAGACTGCATGCTTGTTACTCTTCTTTGCCAGCAAGTGGGTGGGAGAATGGGAAGAGTCTCGGTTCTTCTCCCTTTATATGCTGGGAGCAAGAGCGCACTCTCTGAGTTGCGATTTATTCCTAGGGTTTCCTCTGGGGTGGTGAGACTATGGGCAAAATCTAGCCCTTAACATCATGCCTTGGTTAGTAAGCCCGGGCTTACCAGTGGAAAAACAGCTAACAATGAAAAGGCTGAGAAGGAATTCCATCCATGGATGGCATACGCAGAATTGACCACCGCAATCTTTGGTGTTTGCTTTCTATTTTGAGCAAAATGCAGAAAGTAATCTCGTATTAAGCTGTACTCCTTTCTAACGGGCAGGGAGAGGATGGGGGGTGGGGACAAAGTCTGTGTCATACTAGCAGGTTTTGCACACTTATTGCTTCATGACTTATGAACAGAAGCAGTAAATAATTTCTTTCCCACTTGGCTCATATCCATAGATGTATAAATAAGGGCAAATGTAGACATCATAAATTGTTCTGAGATCATTACTAGATTCGGTAGTAGTACACGGCTTTGATAGACTCCTCATCCCATTCAAACACTCTCACTTACAGCAGGTGTCCTACATTCTCCCAAAGAAGTTAGGAACCAGTGGTGAAGAAGGGACCAGGAATCTTCTGGGAAAGGACTCTCACCTCCAGTACTGCATCAGGAGCTAAAGTTTCAGGACTGCAGAATTAAGGAATTCAACATTTCACTCCGTAAGAGACAGTGCAGCAATACATAAGGGAGTGCCTAGTGGAAGGCACTTTACAGAAAGCAAAAAGGTTCAGAATTGGACCTCAAAGAAACTAGAACAAAGCCGTTAAGGCCACATAGAAGAAGATCTTAAAATTAAGCAGAAACAAAATATTAGAAAAGAAGAGTTTAAAATCAAGCAAAAGACATTCTTGCAGTGCAATTTTTGATAATGAAAGCAGCGACACTTAATCTGTATTCCTCTGTGCTACTTGCTTGTTTGGCATGCAATCCAGGAAGAGTGGCTGGAAGTGTCCTCTCTGAACCTAGCACTCCCAATATGAGTTTTGAAGCCTCCCAAGAGACATTAGAAAAAGCTGTACCTATAAGCAACAGCAGCAGCAGCAGCCAGGGATACCAGATAGTCACCTTCAAGTGGCTTGAGGTTCATGTGCCTTACATCATTACATTCTGGATCCTTGTGGCAGCCTCAGCTCTAATTGGTAAGTAAGCTTGGCTAAAATGTATTTTAATATTATGCATAGAGATTGTCAAAAATGCAAGGAAAAAGATCATTTTTCCTGAACTCTTCCATCAGAGTTCCAGAAAAATAAGCTGCTTTGTTAGCTGACTGAAAAATTGCAAATGTGTGTCAGAAAAAAGCTTGCAAAAAATCATAGAATACAGAAAGGTAAGGTTGAAAGAGACATTGGGAGGTTCTCTAGTCCAGCCCCTTGTGCTGAGGCAGGACCAGGTAAACCTCCACCATCCTTGACAGGTGTTTGTCCAATCTGTTCCAATGATGGGGATTGCAAAACCTCCTTGCAAACCTATTCCAGAGTTTAACTACCTTGATAGTTAGCTTTTCTTCATATTTAGTTTAAATTTACCTTACTGTAGATTGAGCTGATTATTTATTGGACCATGGAGAATAATTGATCAACAGTTCCAAAATTTGTGATTGGCTGTAGTGCCAGGCACATATAGGAGGCATGAAACAATGAGCCAGTGATATGAGAGCTATAAAGGCTTCCCTACTCTGAAGAGCAAGTGGGATCCCTCTTCAGGGACTCCGTGCTGAGTCATAGACCAGGACCATACTGTGATAGGCACTGTGCAATCACAGGTGCTGCTTTCGTGAGGTAGGTAAGATGCCAGCTGCTCTTCAGCAAGCAGGGATTAGCCCCTTGCTCAAAAACTCCTCCTTGGACTTTAACAACCAGGCCAATTACCATCCAGCATCAAAGCTGCCTGTTGGAGGGAAAGTTATCAGGAAGTTGATAGTGGAGCAACTCCACTTACAGCTCGATTCCACAGATTTCTAGATTCTGATCATTCTGGTTTTAGACATTGGTGTGGCAGAAACTGTAACAATATCCATGTCCAATGATCTGCTTCTATGCCAAGCTTTTCAGAGCTACCTAAGAGTATATGATGGCTAGCGCTCATACAAAAGTAGTCTCAGAAATTCTACTGCTAGTGCTGGTCCATTGTGACATTTGATTCTCAAGTCATTTTCCCAAGTCCTCTTATGTATTTATTGTGATATCCTCCATTTGCTGATCCACACAGAAGATAAGAAACCAGTTTTTTTCAGAGTTAAAGAACTAGCAGCCTACTCCCAGGAGTGGGTGGGAGTGTGTGTGTACGTGTGCATGTGTCCTGCGACATGTATAGTCTTGTTGCACTAGTAATGAAAATATAAGACTGAATATTCCATCTTAAAGTGCTGTTCTTAATTACTCTTTAGATCTGCTCTGTCTATTTAGAATCTGATCTGCTTGTTCTAGTGATAAAACCCATTTGCAATACCCTTTTTAACTCCTATTAGTTATGTTGGCTCTGTAGTGCTATAAGAGAAGGAACTTGATTCTACCCATTCACTTCATAGCAATGGACTAATTTTAATTCCAGACCCAAATCCCACTGTCAGTTACATACAGGTGTAACTGAAGGCAGATTTGAAGATTTTTGGATTGCACAAATTTCACTGATGCATCCACTTTCTACTGAGCTTTCTATCTTCAGTGACATTACCCAAGAGCATCCAATCTTCTGTCACGTGGAAGGCTTCATAAAGATTGATCAGTTGTCTTGAAATAATTCAAACTAGGTGTCTGGTTTGTTTTTCAGAAACAAATAGCAATTTCAAGGGGAGAACAAATTCTGTCATATTCAAAAGACTAATCAACTTTCTGAAGGAATGATTCAGTAATTACAGTAGAGATTTCTGTGTCTGCTGCAGCATAAAGCAGCTAAAATGTATTACTGTACCATCAGGTCTTAGAAAAGGCAGAGGAATTAACATAGCCATAATATATTACCTCATGTCTGTAATATCATGAATGTGGTGGATACTAATATTGGTCATCACTAGCGCAGGGTGAACTGTTTTGCATGTGCAAAAATAGTCTTTTTCGGAGCATTGGAACTATGCACATTTTGAGTCAATGTACTGATTAGTTTTGGGGCGGGGGTTGAAAACCAAATGTTTTGTTCTGACGTTTTTCAAAATGAACAGTTTTGAAACTTCATTTAGAAAATGTCAGCTCAAATTGACTTTTGAAACTTTTCATTGGGCCTGAACAATTTTTTTTTAAAGAGAAACTGAGAACATTCAGTTTTGCTTCAAAACTCACCAAATTGTTTTTTGGTCTGGCTGTCAAACCAAAATATTAGTTATTCACTAGTTCTAGTCATCCCTAATATATGGTTTTAAGAATTCAGTACGGTATTGGATAGAAAGAAAATAAGGGAAGTGTTATCCTGCTTTAGTGAGGATGGCTACAGAAATCACTGATCATTTCTCTGATGGAGACTTCACTGGAAATAAACTGAAGCATGTTTGCTTACACATTCTCTGTTCTCCAAAGAATTTAAAGTGGATAAACTTAAGGTTCTGAACAGCCTCATCACCCCTTAGACTCTCAAGAGTCCCGCAGCACCTTATAGCATCCAGCTCCAAGAGAGCTAAGTCACCAAGTATTATAAAATGAAGAAATTAAAAGTGGGTAACCACATGCTGGGATGTGGGTCTCCCCCCCCCCACTCTGAAATAAACATTCAGCTGATGGTTGTGCATATGACTTTCAATTTCTATTGCCCATTTTGTTCTTTGAGTGTTTGCTCATGTCAAGTCAATTGTAGGTTCGTGTGCGCCCCTATGCACGGTTACTGGAATTTTTCCACTCTTAGAAGTACCTGTAGGGCCAGCTTCAGCGCCCCCTAGAGCCCTGCGCACATGCTGCGGTACATAAGGTGTCACCAGCCCTACACCCCCTCGGTTCCTTCTTTCCACCACTGACGGTAACCGGAACTGCGTTCATTACTTGCTTAATCCGCAAGTGCCTCTTAGCGTTTTAGTTTTAAGTTTTTTTACGTAGAAGTAGTTTAGTGTATTATTAGATAAGTAGTTGTAAATAGTTTCATAGTTAAGATTTAGTCCTATTAGGGACCTCCACCTGGCAGCAGGGCATGCCCCAATTTCTGGACTTCAAGCCCTGTAAGTCTTGCAGCAAGCCCTTCCCGCTTAGTGGCCCCCTACGATAGTTGTTTGAAATGTTGGGGGAATTGCATAGGAAGGACAAGTGCTGTATCTGCAAGGCGTTCAGGCCAAGGACGCAGAAGGAGCAGGAAATTCATCTAAAGGTCCTTCTGGTGGAGGCTGCCTTAAGACCAGCCTTGGAGCCACCCCACTCACTCTTGGTGCCAAGCACCATGTCAATGCAGAGCACCCCTCCGACACTGGAGCTTCCACGGCATGGATCGTCTGCTTCACCATCAAAGAGAAAACAGAAGGAACAGCATTCGGAGAGGGGTTGCTCCCCCGCACTTAGGAAGTCAAAGGAAGTGGGATCAAGCACAGGGCTTTCGCACCATCAGGCTGAGCAGACTCTGCAGGAGCAGAACTTGCTGCCTAGCGCCCTCAGTCCCTAGAGGGAGCCTCCTTTGACTCCAGGGAGTGGAAGAGGCCCTTTGTAGCTTGTGGTGCCATGAATGCTGGAGGCATTTCAAATTCAAGAGACTTAATGGAGCTGCTTTTGCCTCTGAGCCCTTTGCCCCAGATGGGGCAGGAAATGACCGCACTGGCATCGAAAGGGAAGCCCCTGATGGTGAGCCCAAAGGTGGTATCACAGTTCCTTGTCATTCAGGACATCTTCCTGCCGGTGTTCTTCCTGAAGCCGCATGCTTCAGAGGATGAGCAGAGGTGGCACATGCTGGATGTGCACAGAACCCTGGCTTTCTACACTGAGGAGACGAAACCATTCTATGGTCCACACAGCTGTTTGTGGTGGTGGCCAACAGAATGAAGGGCTTATCTGTGCCTCGCAGCAAATCTCCTCTTGGATAACCTCCTGCATTAGGTTCTGCTATGAAAGTATGAAGGTTCTCCTTCTGAGATGTGTCACAGCTCACTCTACTAGAGTGCAGGCCTCTTCTGCAGCATTCCTGGCACAAGTGCCCATCCAGGACATATGCAAAGCCGCTACATGGTCATCGGTGCACTCCTTTACGTCTCACTATGCCATAGTTCAGCAGGCATGAGATGATGCCAGCTTCGGCGGGGCAGTGCTGCAGTCAGCGCATCTGTGAATGCCGAGCCCGCCTCCAAGGTACTGCTTGTGAGTCGCCTACAATGGAATCGACATGACCAAGCACTTGAAGAAAAGACAGTTACTTACCTTGTAACTGTTAAGCAACACATCTCAAAGAACAACAGTTACAAGGTAAGTAACTGTCTTCATATTAAAAAAAAAAAAAGTTAAATCAATTAGCTGGCGCACTGACCTAACAAGGAAGAAATACTAAAGTAAACACATTCTGCTGCTTAAGTATACCAAAAACTACTGTGCAACTTGTTTCAAATATCTAAAAGCAACTCTCTCAGAATATTATCTGTAATATGATATTATCTGTATGTATAGAAGTTCTGCTTCAATGTAATACTTCCTTATATGAAAAGGACTATAGTTTTCATAGTCCTACAGCTTGAGTCATAATGTATAATCACTATTTTTGTTGTTAATGAAACTAGGAATAAAAAGGAATTAAAAAGTAACCTTTTTTCTTTTATTGCACTCTGAATTATTTACCAGTAAAATATACAAATTACTTGTACGGAAGCACTCATAAATATTTCCTGTTTAATAACATCAGCAGACACTTTCCTGATTTAAATACATGTTACTGATGCTCTGATACAATGTCTCCTTCAATATAATATATCCTAATATGAAGAGGGTTATAGTATTAGTCATACAGTTTGAATTATATTCTCTCTTTCTGTCCTCCCAAATTATTTTACTTGTCTTTATAAAAGCAATTTATTACTCTCTTCTCCTTGAACATTAACTAGATGTGTCCTAGCTTAATTTAGTGTGACGGGGTCAAGCCGGACGGCTATGCAAAAGTACTAGAAGGCATGTATATTAGCCCCAGGCTCAACAAAGCCCTGTTCCCTGGGTAATTCAGCTGGGGCTGATTAGGCAATTAGGCCACCTGGGGCTGCTTAACTAATTAGACCACCTGGGGCAGTTTAGGCAATTAGGACGCCTGGGGCCAATTAAGGAGCCCCGCCCCAAACACTTAAAAGCCTGCAGGGGCAGGCAGGCAGTGTGGGTTGTGGAGTTTGGAGAGAGGAGGTGTGGAGGACGGAGGTTGGAGTTATAGTTATAGTTTGGAGTCACAGTTACAGTTTACAGCTTTGGAGGTTTGCAGCTCGAAAGCCTGCAGTTGGAGTTGGCGGCTTGGAGCTGGCAGGCTGCCGCCTGCAGCCTACAGAGGCTTACAGCTTTCACTGTTGCTACCGTAACGCCGGAGGGCGGAACACCTGGCTGGGGAAGCAGGAAGCGGACCACGGACTACCCCAAAGGGAAGGTAGCAATACTCAGGGGCAGAGTAGGCCCCGGCCCCTCCCTCAACCCTTCCCCAGCTGCACCACCGGCCAGGCCGGGAAAGCGCAAGACCCACGAGGGCGAAATATCTCACCCACCCCGCCCTACCCTGTTACATTAGTTAAACTAGTCTAGCGTAACAGGATTTCAGAGCATTTTTGGGAAAAATGTGAATTACAGTGAGCATCACATCACAGTAAAAGTAAGTAAACATTATCCCCCCTTTTAAAGTGGAAAATCAGGAGGGGGAGAAGCAGATTTGTCCAGGATCCCATAGAAAGTCTATGACAGAGCAATGGAAGTCTTGGGTCTTGTTCTCTAACCACTACATATACTACATTTTGTCTAACGTTTCATAAAGGGAACAAACAGAAAGATTCAGTATCCTAGTAAGTATTGAATTGTAGTCATACTCCTTTAAAAGGATAAGTTTTATATATGCACATTTTCAAGTGCCAAGTGGGGAGCCTTCTTGTACAGAATTAGGACCAAAGGGTGAAGTCAGGCCTGCTGTAATTTGGAGGCCATGTGTTTGCTTGCTTGTAGGCAGCAGCTATAACCTAAGAATGACTTTGGCAGAGACCGTCTAATGCTGAAAACAGATTTTTACCAATAATGACTTCATCACAAGTGGCAGCCTAGTGTTTCTATGAAATCTACCTTCCTATAAGTTCAGTTAAACAGAACTTGAAAAATCTGGTATTTTTCACAATAAATACTCACTGGGGGAGGGAGAGGGGTGGATTTATCAAAGGCACAAATAAGCAATTAGGTGCTGTTTGACTACACATTGGCTTTCATCTAGTATTTTTCACAGCCCTGAAAAGTGAATTGTTCTTCTACATCCCTAGGGAACGTACAGAGTAGGGAACAGCCATTCAAGTCTCTGTACACCAATGTATTGCAGCCAAACCCTGGAGAATGAGACAGGTCATGTTCAATCAGGAAGACTTCACCTGCTAAAACCTTTCGCTAACTACCTGGGACTGGAACTGATGACAAACATCTAATTTCCTGTGACCTTTACTCAGACTAGACTCCCATTTCACACCCAAAACTTCCAGGGGAGGGTTGCCCCAACCTACATCACCAATCTCCTGAGCCAGTGACTCCTTTTAATGTAAACCTATAACCCTATCAATGCTGTGGTTATTAGCACACTTGATCTTAGTAGCTCCTCCATTGTAAGCCAGGCAAAATTTACTAGGGGAAAAACTTGTTCTGTTAACTCTCCCATAGGTTCAAAAGGCTCCAAGTGTGGTTTGACCACAGAGGCAGAGCAGTGCCCTTCCCATGGGCACTAAGCTCCACATGAAGGAGTGCTCTACAGTGATGTGCTCTAAAGCAGAGCAGAGAGAGAGCATAGCCAGTGAGTCCATGAGTAATCAGACTGATGGGTCAAACCCTTGCATGGAAGGAGATGCATCAGCTGCAGCCAAATCCTTATGTAGAAGTAGGTCATGTATTGTAGCCATTAATAGATTGAGATTCCTGAACTGTGACTCATGCTGAACCTATGAAGAGCCATTCTGCCAACTCTACACCCCTGGAGGATCCTCCTATATACAAGAGATCGTCTCATAGCTCTGCCAGCTTTAGGGCTGCTTTGCACCAGTGATGCAGGACAATATGGCATAATGCAAGGGAAAATCTGGGACTCTGAATATATTTTTCCTTAAAGAAAGTAACCATTTTACTACTTGCAGAAAGAACACAAACTGTTCTTTGCATTTGGTGACATGCCAAACTACAAAGAGTAAGGATAAGAGGGAATCTGCCTTCAAAAACATGTTGTTCACTGGCCGTTGAAATGGTTGCATGTCCCTATTAAATATTTTCTCCTGGGAAAAGTCAAAAAAAATGACTGCAGGGACTTCCTGGAAAGAGTCCGTACCAGCAATGCCTCTTTAAGGTTAGGTTTGTGAAATATTGAGATTGCTTCATGGCTAAGGATGTTTTGACACATTATTCTGATTTGAGTAATATGTTTTTCAGCAAAGGATTTCTTGTGCAAGCTGAGAAGTTGCTATCAGTATTCTGGTGCAGTCTCCTTAAGGAAGAAATCCTATTCCATGACCTGCATGTTTTGGGTTGCACTTCATGAAGACCATGACTGTTACTTAGTGTGCAGAACTGGAGCAAGTATCTAGAATTATGATTGGCAAACATCTTGAAGAAAAAAGTGTTCTTGAGCTTGTTTGGTCTGTAACAATGGCTTTTCCACACTCCCCAAACATCTTCACACAGATGGCGTTTAAGGGAGCTTCCATTTCCCCACCTCAGTTTCTGTGCATGAGAATTCTCTATATTCCTCAAACTAGATTCACAAAAGGATTCTCAGTCTAACTACACCTCTAGTTGTCGTAAGTCTAAAATTCAGATCCTCAAAACCCTGCTCAGTAGCCACCTAATCTTGTAGGCATTTAAAAATCCCTCAGTGCCTAAACTTCTGTTGGTTGGGATGTACAGAGCTGCTTCCTCCTCTCTCCTTTTTGTAGGCGAGGACTTAGGTATCTAACTCCAAAAGAAGGTTAATAGGTGTGAATCCTGAGCAAAGGTAGAAGCCTCCCTGTGACCAGGACTCACATGCTTATTTCCCTTCCAGAGATGGGGCCTGAGCCCTCTCTCTCCTGGCCAACTTAGGTAGCTCCTAGCTCAGCATGCTGGCTTTTGTGGATCCCATGCTTAAGGGCCTAAATCCTCATGCATTGTATAAGAAGCCTGGGTACCTATTTTGAGGCTGTGCATTCCATTAGGTGGAAAAGCACCAAAAAGTTAAATGTTGCAGTACTGGGAACCTAGCCCTTTATTTTCAACTCCTATCCCAAATGCATGTTCATGTTATGACGGGACCAGTTTTCATCTGTTTTGCTGCCAATCTAATTCTTTCAAAATAAGTTAAACGAGTGACCCAATTGATAAAATGACTCTTCCTTTCGTAGTCACTAACCCTCTTCTCTAGAATATATTGAATCGCAAAATCCACCTACAATTACTTGTTACAATGCTTTGTGAAATATTTATATAATGTCTGACCTCTGTCCATATAATGTTGCAAAACTGTACAGGTAAGACTTCGCAAAAGGTCTGAGCCTTTAAAGAGTTAATCTTTATGAAACAATTAAATAACATTCTCATTGACGTTGCCTATTTCTAGTGTATGATAACTCCACCCTGAAGTGATAAATTGCCCAAAGATTTGATTTGTTAACAACTTTGTTTGTTAATAACATAAATGATAAGAAAGGAAACGTGTTCACCCCCGCACTCTACCCTTCTATTAATTGCTGCTCATAAGGGGATAAATCAGTAACTGATCTGCAGTGTCACTGGAGTTGATGCTTCCTAATTAATGGGTGGCAATCACTGCCACTGCATTTAACACATGTTCTGGTTTTTACTTCACTTGCTAAGGCCATGTCTTGCCATGTATGTTGGCAAAACTTTTGTGACTCAGAAGTGTGGGGGAGAAAGCCCCCGAATGACACATTTTGCCAGCATAAGTTTTTGTGTGCATAGCACAATGTTAGCCTGAGACGCTTTCCTGACGACATTGCTGCCAGTGCTCCTTGAGATGGTTTTATTATGTCTATGGGAGAAAAATGAGTAACTTGCAAACTATTTTCATGTTCCCCCTCCGTCTTTTCTCAAGACTAAACATGTCCAGGTTTTTTAACGTTTTTCTCATATGTCAGGTTTTCTAAACTTTTAATCATTTTTGTTGCTTTCCTCTGGACTCTCTCCAATTTGTCCACATCTTTCCTACAGTGTGGTGCCCAAAACTGAACACAGTAGTTCATCTGAGGTCTCACCAGTGTTGAGTAGGGTTACCAACCCTCCAGGCTTGTCCTGCAGTCTTCAGGAATTAAAAATTAGTCTTTAATTAAAGATTGTCATGTGGTGAAACCTCTAGGAATACGTCCAACCAAAATTGGTAACACTAGTGCCAAGTAGAGCGGGATAATTACCTTCTGTGGCTTACATATGATGCTAGTGTTAATACATCCCAGAATGATATCTGCATTGTTTTGCAACAGCATCACATTGTTGGCTCATATTCAATTTATGATCCACTATAACCCGCAGATTCTCTTCAGCAGTACTACAGCCAGTACAGTTATTCCCCATTTTGTAATGGTGCATTTGATTTTTCCTCCCTAAATATAGTATGTTGTCCTTGTTGTCTCTGAATTTATCTTGTAGATTTCAGACCAGTTCTTCAATTTGTCAATGTCTTTTTGAATTCTAATTCTGTCCTTTAAAGAGCTTGATGTAATCCACAAATTTTATAAGTCTGCTCTGTGTTTTCATTAATGACTTAGATGATGGAATAAACAACTAGGACAGACCACTGAAGGATCTCACCAGATACCATCTCCCAATTTGATAGTGACCCATTGATAGCAACTTTTTGAGTGGTTTTTCAACCAGTTGTGCACCCAGTTTAGAGTTATTTCATCTGGAGCACATTTCCCTTATTTGCTTATGAGAATGTCATGTGGTACTACGTCAAAAGCCGTACTAAATCAAGATATAGGCTGTCTATTTCTTCCCTCTTATTCACATATTGGGTCACGCTGTCAAAATAGCAAGTTAGTTTAGTTTGGCATGATTTGTTCTTGAAAAATCCATGTTGGCTATTACTTACCACCCTATTGTCCTCTAGGTGCCTACAAATTGATATTTAACAATTGTTCCAGTATCTTTACAGATATTGAACTTATGCTGAGTGGCTTATAATTCCTTGGGTCTTCTTTGTCCCCCTCTTTAGAGAAGGGAAAACATGGACCCTGTCTTCAGTCATCTGGTACCTCGCCTGTCCTCCATGACTTTTCCAAGACAATCACAAATAGTCTTGATTTCTTCAGCTAGTTTCTTAAATACCTAGGGTGAATTTCATCTGGCCCTGCTACCTTGAATGCATGTAACTCATCTAAATAATCTTCATTTTTGTTCTTTCCCTATTCTGGCTTGTGTTCCTTCTCCCTTGTTGTCTAATATTTATTAACCATTTTATCTAAGACTAAAGCAAAATAGGCATTAAATACCTCAGCCACCTTGGTGTAGTCTGTTATTAGCTCTCCTTCTCCACTAAGTAATGGACTTAAGCTTTCCTTTATCTTTATCTTGCTCCTAATGTAATTATAGAACCTCTTCTTATTCCCTTTTATATCTCTTGTTAGATGTAACTCAAAATGTCTACAATTTCCTGCAAACTGGAAATTCCAAGTTTCAATGAGCCCTATTGCTGAAAAACGGTGTCAGCAACAGGTGCTGCTGAACTAGTGAGGTGACTGTAGTTAGCTGCAAGTATAAATAAAGACAAACTGTATTCAGGAGCGTAGCGGAAGCCGTGGCTAAAACCTGCAGAGGAGCGGGATGAAATTGATGTCCTTAAAAGCCAGTTTTAACCCTATTTCCTGAAATGATGCCAAGCGCTATTTGACTTTGTATTTACCTCAGTATTTACCTACCTGTGCCCACTGCTGATGCACACTGTCAGCAATGGGTCTCTTTTGACATTTCCACAAAGCTGAATGCAATACTGTGGGTTTTTTCATTCTAGAGACTGTTATGCCCCAAATCCCTTCTCAGCCATTTAATTGGTCTAAAGACTCATTTGTTTGTCTAATCATTTCACCCATTAGATGGCAGCAGCCACTTATCTATTGTTAAGATAGGATGGGAATGGAAGTCTATGCAAATGAAAAGCTATAAGGGAGAGCAGATGTCTGGTATGTGCACAATACTCTACCCATGGGCTCTCAACACAGTTGGAGTGCAGATCACCCATTTCTCTCAAGTAGCAAAATTGAAAGGTCATTCAAGGGGCTAAATTTTGAGCTGGTGTAAACAAGGAACTCTATTAATTGAAAAGAATTGTCATTCCTTTACACAAGCAGATTTATAAGATAAATTTTTGATACTTATTTTGATACTGTTTAGAGTAACTCAGACTTGAACGGAAAGGTTTTCTACATGCTTCCCTTTGAGCACAGGCACTGGTGCATTATTCGCTTGCTCAGGGTTACTGGGATGCTGGCATCCGGTATAAAAAATAAGAAAACTACTTTGGCGCTGCCTAGGGTATCTGGTGTGTGGATCAAAGCCCACCTCCAATGGTGGGCCATGCGCCAGATATGCCACCTGAATCCTTTGAAATCAAACGATTCTGCATCTTTTGCATTCTGTCACAGCAGGTCATTTGCAGTGAGAATGAGTAGGGTAGGGGCTTTAACACTGTTGCTTTGGAAATGAATAGGAGTAGGCACATCAACAGAGCTTTGGCTTTTAAGATGGGAGTTGGGTGCCTAACTTGCTTTGGTATTTTTGTAAATCCTGCTCTTTACCTCTGCATCTTTAGGTGCCTCAGTACTCTTGTAAATCTGGCTCCTACCCTGAAAAATGTATTCAGTGAACTCCAGGACTGTCGTTGATCTAACCTGAAGATGAAGATCAGAGCCAGTGCTGCCTAGATCAGAGTCCATGGCTCTAGGGAATTTGATATTTCAATGTTTGTTTTTTAAAATGCCATGTGAACCATCCCTAGGTTGCCCTAATTTTCTATGTACATCAAAACCTCTCTCTAAAGAATATGGGCCAGATAATTGGGATCTGGCTAAGGGGGCACAAAGATGGGTGTAAAATTCCTTTGCTACCCTGATCTTGGGACCATCAGGTGCTAGTCTGGTCTCAAGAAGGCAGTGAAAGGAGCATCCAGGTTGCCCTAAGTTGTACTGGCTGCCAGCAGACCCAGGGCCATTCCAGTAGCCAGTGATGGCTGGGCCCAAACTGGGTGGTGCCACTGTGCCAGCCTTATGCCACACGGGGTCTTCCCTCACACCAGGGAAATTCTCAACTATCCAGCTGTCTGCTAAGCAACCTTAATAGGGACAAGGATCTGGCCCTATATTTGCATCAAAGATAAACAACCCCAGTCTCTCCCATTCCTTCTCTACTTATAGCCACTGGTAATCTCTGCGTACATGACACATTTGGAGTTTAATTGTTCAGCCGTTATTGTGCTACCCCCTGCACATGTTACTATAGGTATGGCTTTTTGTTTTTTTTTTAAAGGAGGTGGGGAGGGGAATGACACAAGCCCCTTCCCATCATATACACACTCTCCAAAGAGGCCCTTAGGTACTAAGGTTGGAAAACCTCCTCTGTAAAGGTGACTGACTCAGAAAGTCATGAGCATTTGACAACCAAGCTAGAATGTAAATAGCTTTTCAATCTTAGCTATATCAGATCATCTGTTATAAAAGTAGTGCTTGTTCGTGTCCATTCTATTGTAGGTGTGTGTGCGTGCCTTTGTGCATGGTTACCGGAACTTTTCTCTTTACCCAGTAACCGTAGGGCTGGCTCCTGCCCCCGCTGAAGCCTCATGCATATGCTGTGTATCTGAGGTGCTGCTGGCCCTACACCTCCTCAGTTCCTTCTTTCTGCCTGTGATGGTTGCTGGAGCTGCTGCGACTTGCATTGCACATGTTCTCAATCCCTTTTGTTCTCCTTGATCGTTTGTTGTTTGTCTTAGTTAGGTAGATTAGTCTTTAAGTGTTAATAGTGGTGGTGCACCTGAGGTGCAAGGGGGTCCAAATTTTCCCTACCTGGACAATTGGCTAATCAGAGGCAGGTCCAGAACAGTGTAAATCTGACATGTGCCACTTCCTGCCAGCTGGGCCTGCTAATAAACACGCAGAAGTCCACATTAACTCTTGTGCAGTGGATAAAGTTCATCAGGATGATCCTGGATGCTTCCCAAGCCAGAGCTTTCCTGCCCCAGCCACGTTTCAAGGCAATGTCTGCCATCATAGCTTGCCTGCACCTCTGCCCAACTACAATAGCCAGGCACTGCCTGCAGCTGTTGGGCCACATGGTGGCTTGCACTTATGTGGTGAGGCTGGCTCTGCTAAGACTCAGACCACTTCAGTAGTGGCTTGCCTTGGTTTATGCCCCAAGCAGACATTCCCTGGAGTGGGTGGACACAGTCCTCCCCCTCTCCCGCCCACCCCTGCAGATCCTGGTTGCACTAGACTGGTGAAGGAGCCCCCAGGCAATGTTGAGGGGTGTGCCTTTCGAGGGGCACGTTCCCGCAGTTACTCTCGTATTGGATGCCTCAGACTTAGGCTGGGGGGCCCATATCAGCACTGACCTCAGCACACAAGGGATCTGGTCGAGGGAGGAGAGGCGCATGCACATTGAGAGAGTTACGGGCTAGTTGCCTAGCCTATGGAGTGTTCCTCTGCTTCATTGCAGGCCAGGTAGGGCAGGTACTGACAGGCAATACAGCAGCCATGTATTACATCAACAGATAGGGGAGCCTGCTCGTCAGTTCTCTGCAAGGAAGCAGTTTGTCTGTGGGACCTGGTGGTGAGGCACAATTTTCACATCATAGCCTCTCACTTCCCTGGAGTGAGGAACAACGAGGCAGACGCCTCAGCAGGTTGTTCTCACCCCGCCACGACTGGTCGCTTCACCCACATGTGATCTCTGTGATTTGCCAACGGTGGGGCTCCCCCACGTATGCCTGTCTGTGTCAGCACGGAACAGGAAATGCCTGCAGTTCTGCTCCCTCCAGTCTGGAGGCTGGGTTGCTCTCCAATGCCTTCCTGCTGCAATGGTGGGGGAGCTTCATATATGCATTTCTGCTCATTCCTTTTCTTCAAAAAGTCCTACTGAAAATCAAGAGGGACAAGGCAGATGTTGCCTTAATTGCACTGGCCTGGCCATGCCAGCACTTGTTAAGCATGCAGCTGGACCTATCAACTGGTAGCTCCAGAGGGGGGACGAGACGGCACAATCACCTGTCCCAGGACCATGGTTGCTTGCTACACCTGGACCTGGACTCCCTACACCTCATGGCATGGAGGCTCCATGGCTGAGCACAGATGAGCAAGCCTTTTCAGCCCAAGTCTAACGACTCCTGCTGGGTAACAGGAAACCTTCCACACAGGTCGCGACTTGTTGCAATTAAAATTCCAGGGACTAGACGTAGCCTCCCTGAAGGTCCACCTAGCAGCTATATCAGCGTTCCACCAGTCTTTGGAGGGGAGGTCAGTTTTCTCCCATCCTATTAGGTTCCTGGAAGGGGTGGAGAGGCTCTATCGCAAGTCCATGACCCGGTGCCTCCCTGGGATCTCAACCTGCTCCTCTTGCAGCTCATGGGGGAGCCCACCTTTGAGCCCATACATACCCTTTGCTGGTGTCGTGGAAGGTGGCCTTCCTGGTGGCCATTACCTCGGCAAGGAAAGTCTCCGAGATTACGGCACTGACCTCAGAGCCTCTTTATACTGTGTTCTATAAAGATAAAGTTCAGTTGCGGCCACACCCAGCCTTCTTGCCTAAGGTGGTTTCCCAATTTCATTATAACCAAGATAGTTTTCTTCCCGTGTCATCCTCCACCCCCTCTTCCTCAAACCACGCAGTTCAGAGGAGAAGAGGAGGTGGCACACGCTAGATTTTACACAGGCGTTACACAACTCTTCATCGCAGTGGCTGATCAGATGAAAGGCTTACCTGTTTCCACCCAACACATCTCATCGTGGACAACTTCCTACATCAAGTTCTGCTATGAGCAGACGAAGGTGCCACTTCCAGGGAAAATTATATCCCACTCAACCAGACCTCAAGCTTCGTCCACAGTCTTCCTAGCAAGAGTGCCTGTGCAAGACATCTGCAGGGCTGCCACCAGATCATCTACACATTTTCATGTCCCTCAACACCGTCATCCAGCAGGCATGGGACGACACAGGCTTTGGCAGAGCGGTGCTGCAGGCAGCTCATCTGTATCTCCAGCCCACCTCCAAGGTAGTGCTTGTGAGTCACCTGCAATGGAATGGACATGAGCAAGAACTCAAAGAAGAAAAGACGGTTACTTACCTTGTAACTTTTGGTCTTCGAGATGTGTTGCTTATGTCCATTCTGCGACCCAACCCCCATCCCCACTGCTGGAGTTGGTGGCAAGGAGGAACTGAGGGGGCATAGGGCTGGCAGTGCCTCTTATACCACAGCATGTGTGTAGGGCTCTAGGGGGCACTGGAGCCGGCCCTACGAGGTCTGCTAAGGGGAAAAAAGTTCCAGTAACCGTGCATGGAGGTGTGCACACACCTATAATGGAATGGACATGAGCAACACATCTCGAAGAACAACAGTTACAAGGTAAGTAACCGTCTTTTTTCTCAAACAGATGGTTCATAGACACACACCCACCCCATAAGCCACATAACCCTTCCATGTCGTGGATAAGCATATGCAGAAAATATCTTAGACTTTAATCAGACAACTCTTTTAATTAAACTTCATGTCAATCAAGAAAGAACTGTGATCTCTGGAGATAATCTGTAAGGTATTCTATTAGCTACTTTGCATGTATAGGGTCAATCTACATTGAAACAAGTAATGACCATGCAGCCAGATGATATACTTCTGTTAATAAAATAGACTCATCTAAATGCTAATATTTACAATGCACTCTATGGTTTGTGTGAATTAGATAAAGACCATTCCACTTGCAGTCATCAATTAAGCAACAAATCACAACAGCTTGGTCATTCTCTAGACGTGGTCTACACTTTACAAATTAGATCAACTTAGATACGTTGCTTAGGGCTGTGAAAATTTTCATTCCCTGGCCGATGTAGTTAGGTCAGCCTAACCACCTGTGTAGATGTGGCTAATTGACAGAAGAATTCTTCCCTCAATTTAGCTACTGCCTCTTGGAGAGGTGGATTACCTACATCAACAGAAATACTCCTTCCATTGATGTAGGAAACATCTACAGTACAGCATACAGCAGCACAGCTATAGCTGTGCCAATGTAGCAGCTGTAGTGGGAGAGCTGTAGGGTGGACATGCTCTTAGATTTTATGCAGTCTAAGGAGTATTGCCAAGGCATGAAGTCTTCAGTTACCCAATAACTGCAGGCATCGCCAAGGAATACACACCAGCCCTGTTTCATTTCTCTGAGAACAGGAATAAATAACAGTATTCTAGAATTAAGAACAGTTTAATTGGAAATACACATCGGAGCAGAATCTCTTATGTGGCTGAGATCTGCTTGGCTCAGAAGAAGAGGGAATATAAGGGAGTCAATTTGATCCCCCAGATTTTCTGCTCCGCTCTAACCCTGGTGTAGGTTAGAACTGCTTGGCAACTGCTCTAACCTTCATTATTGGGTTATGGTCAGTGAGAGACCATCCACAATCTGGCAATAGCTGGCGCAAAGCATGTTCTGGCTATGCCACTTTCCTACTTCCTAAGGCAGTGGCCATAAAAGGGGGGGGGCACACCACCTACGTTGGCTCTATACCTGTTGGGGACTCTCCCACAAAAGAACACTCCGCGGTTGAGAAGATTCAGGCAATTTCCATTCCCTTTACACCACTCAGGATAAGAATCTGGCCCATGACTTGCATATACATCATGGTGCCAGGAAAATATAGTTCCTGGAACAGAGAGGGCTTGGGGGAATTTCTTGTGAGAGATAGCCTTTGGTGCCCTCATACCATCGATGAGGAAGTTGGAGGTGCAGTGTTTTGATGGTAAGTAGGTCACTGGCTCTTCTGTGTGTTCTTTGTGCTCTAATGTGATCCTAGACAAATCAATCACTGAGCAATGACTTGTAGTTTAAATATACTCTAGCTGACAAGATCCTGGCCATGCATTCCCTGGCAGTTACTGTATGGTAACCTTCCAAAAGGCCCTTCCAGACAATCGGTGGATGACTTTGTGAATGAACAGGGCTGGATATTCTGAAAGCAGTATTTTTTGCAGGTGCAAGGAGATGGTGAGCTGCATGCAAATGTGTAAGATGAAAATGTGCCTGATATTGAAATAGCAAAACTGGCAGGAAGTGGTAATAAATATCACCCGGAAACTGTGCACCAGGATAGATGTTGCTGGCAGGTTGTCTCTATCAGTACCTGACTGAGCTCATTCTACATTCTCAGGCAAAAGTGCATGAGAGGGAAAAGGAAAACATATTCTGCCCCTCCCAGCATTTCAATCACACTGGGGCGGAACAAACAAGAAAGGTTCTGCCTGTCTCCAGCCTTTTCTGGGTGGCGTCCAATGTTAGATAATTGTCTAGCTGTTCGTTGTTTTGTACGTGCATGTCCTCACCACTTCATAGAGAGGACCTATGTCTCATCCTTGACAGACATGGTAAAGCACAGAAGAGACTGTCAATATTGCCTGATGACCATTATCCACTCCATCCAAGAATGCCCAGACAGCCACAAGAGAGAACTGTGGGAAGAAAACTTACCAAAAATACTTCTTTGTGTTAAAGGCTCAGAGGAACTGAAATAGAAGTAAACGGACCTGAAATGAGGCAAGTCTCACCTCAGTCAGAAGTTGAGATGTGACTTCAGCATTAAATCTCTGATTACTGTCACCCGGCAAATGCAAGAAGATTGTTATGGTGCCACAAATGTAGTGGATATAACAGTTCTTAAAGGTAACATCTTCCATCTGAGAATCGCCAAACATAAATATTAGCAAGCAATGCTTCACTCTACCGCTATGAGAGAGACAGATAAATAGTAGTAGCCACATTTTACAGCTGGGAAAGCTGAGCCAGAGAAAGTCAGGTCATTTGCCCAACGTCACAGCTACTGCCTGGGTTTGTATGTTGTTAATCTTTTGGAATGTACCTGTCTTTTCCTAAGCCAATGCACACCCTCTATGTAAAATGCGGTCCAAATGGCCTATGTGATTTCACTGAAAATCACTGCTCTCTGCAGCCTTCACTGTTAGAAGAAGTATAAATCATTGGTGTCTCCCAAGCAGGAGTTCCAGTTGTGAGTGATATTACATGGCTTGTTTAGTCCATGACATCTGAGGTGCAATCAGAGATTCCATACATTTACATTTGCTGTCTCTATGGACACGTTTTGAAAAATCTATCCACCTCAACCTACTGTACTTTAGAAGCTTCACCACACAATGCAAAATATATTTGCTAAAATGTTCAGGCAGTCTGTTTTCCGGGAGTTCATCCTCTGTGGCGTACACAGTCAGTGGCACTCTTCTAGTGAGCACTGAACCATTAATGCAATTGTGGATCAAAGAGTGTGTCTACACTGGCCAGGTAATAAGTAGCTGTTTAACTCATTACAGTGGTACTGTAATGATTTGACCATCAGTGAAGGTTCATGAGGCTCTGCCTTCTCTGGTAACACCTGCATGCCTTAATCTACTGTTGAAACAGGAGTTTGAATGCATGTGAGCCCTGAAGTTGCTTCTTTCCAAAGGGTGGAATAGGCTGTTTATCGCAGCAAGTGATTTGGTATCTCTCAGAGTCCCTTTTCCTTAATTTCATTAACATTTGAAGCTAGATCATAATTTCTGCACAAAATGTTTTTTTCCTCTTCACTGTGATTAACCCTTGTTACATTTATATTTGTGATGTCATGGCTTGTGACAGATGCAAAAATAGGGAGAGGTGACATGCATGTGTCAATGGATAGGAAGTCAGGGGAGCTGGGTTTTATTCATGACTTTTGCAAGCTGCTTGTGTGAGTTTGGTCAAATCCCTTCACCTCTCTGCTTGAGTTTCCCATCCGTAAAAGGAGATAATGTTCCTCACTCACCTTTTGTAAAGCATGAGACCTACAGATGAGAATTCCTGAGTGGTGTTGGTGCAGAGCTGGGCTGACTACAAAATAAACAGATAGTTATCTCCTGCGCTGCACCCAGTGGGCAATTGTTAGTATTAAACTGGTAGATGCATAAGTGCATTCTGGCAAGAATACGTTTAAGATAGCAGAGGCATTGTGGTGCAGATTGGCAGCTGAGCAGGAAATAGCATATTAGGAATTTCCCTCTTCTGATGTTTCCCATTTGAAACTTGAACCAGAAACCTTTAGATCTCTAATTACTGAGTTAAAGAAGAATCTGAACTAGAAGCCCCTCCTAGAAACTGTAGTCCTCGTATCTTACAAGAATACATTGACAGTGCTGCACTTGTCATGTAGGGTCTGATCCTGCTCCCATTCAAACCAGTGACAAAATGCCAATTAGATTTCAGTGGGGGCTGGATCAGGGCCTTATTGCAGGGGTACATCTAAAGTTCATGGTGTAGTGTGGTTATAGCTCCCTGGGGGGAACTCTGTGTGCATGTGCGTGCGTGCACGTGCGCGCGCGTGTGTGTGTGTTGTTTCTTCAAGTTCCTATGGCTTCTGTAATTGTTCATCGGGGCATGCATTATGCACAGCTGTTTGTTTAGGTTGGTTTTACTAATAGCTTTACAATGTTAGAAAGAGTATGCAGGTAATAGAATTACCTGCTAGTATACAGCTAAGGATATTTTTAGACGGGGTTGAGCAGTGCTCACCCTGGCTAAGAGTTAAAGCTCTGCCCTACTTGAAAAGTTGACAGGTTTGCTGGCTCCTTTCCTTTGTCCTCTCCAAAAATCCCTCTCATCTACGCTCTGTGGTACAAGAAAAGACCTGTCTTGGGGATTGTGACAACCGTATGGGTTGTAATGAACAACGATTCAGTGTCCCCAGCAATGAAGTTTTGTGGATTTCCCTGGAAGGGCACTGTATTGTAATCATAGCAGTTTGTGTTTCACACGTCTGATTTGATGGCAACGATGCCAATAGGGTGGCCATTTGTCCCCTTGTGGGAGAAAACCCACATGAGGGGGAGCTCCAAGGGCAGAAATCTCTACCAAGTGTTCCATGCTGAGACTTCTCCCATTTCATTCCATCATGTGACACACCTTAACAGCCTGCCCACAAAACCCGCATGGACTCTAGATCGGGCTCAGCCCACCCTTGCTCTGCATTCCCAGTGCTGCCCCCTGGTGCAGCAGCCCCAAGCAAACTAAGCCTAGAAATCTAAGTGCACTGTGCATGCTGGATGAATAAATGACATCAGTCACAGTAGCACTGTTCCTTTACTTCTGTATAACCCTTCTTGGCTGGATGGATATCGAGTACAATCAGGTCCGTTGTGATAAGTGCCTAGAGTGTCTTCTTGTCCCATTCATGGTCCAAAACTATGAAGCTACTTATGGTGAGGATGGGGAGCTCATACAGTGAGCTCTAGGCCATGGGTGCTGATCCTTTTGATGCCACACTGCATCAGCGAGGGTTATTGCCACACTGGGGCATGCGAGTGGGGCAAAATCCCAGCCTCCACCATTGTGTACAGGGAAGGATGGCCAGAGGATAACATCCATTTTACAACTTTAGAAGTTTCAAAGTTTGGTTTTGTTCTGCATTTGAACAAAAACAAAACGTTCTGAACATTTTTGTGAAAGGATATTGTGTAGAAACAGCTGGTTTCAGATCTCTCTCTCTCTCTGTCTGTCACTCACATTCACACACACACACCAGCCTTTGACACCGATACAGCTCCATAAAGTGTTTTGAAATTTCATTTAACCAACAATGTTCCAACTAGCTCTGGTATAAAGGCCTTAGACAGATGATGTGGCAACAGCTACTGGTAAATACTGCTGTATTCTTAACTTAATAAGGTTTTTCCTTACTGCAGTGAATCTTTACTGAGTCCTATATTTCAGGAATTTCTCATTCCAGGATGATAAAAGTATTCTTTCTTACAGGTACATTATCTAGTAGTTTAGACCCAAATTAGACCTACCTTAAAATGTATTTGAAGTAATTATTTTAAAATAGATTGTTGTTTATAAATTACATTCCATTAATTTGCAACTCCACACACAGGACTGTGCTAGCCCATCTCTGATTCTTACTCCGGGTTTCAGTATGACTTCCCTGGATTATCTCAAGACTCCACCTTGTGATGCAAAGACCGGGTGAAGAAAGCTTTTAAATGGATATGTGCTCATGAATACGTGCTCTGATTTGCACCCACGCACTGGTGGTCAGGCACCTATTGAGTGAGATGGTCAAACAAGACAATATCCTTAGAACACTATTTAAAATGTATAGATGTTAGCATAAGCAAAAATGCAAAAGTAATGTAGAAACAAACAACAAAGAACAACTATCTGGGCAAGTAACAGATTGTCTGTAGTAAATCTAGAGCACAAAATATCTAGTAGAATTACACAGAATTACTTCCTCTCCCCAAATGAAGGAGATGCTCTCACACATTTCTTCTTCTTTCTTGACCTGACGTTCAGTTGTACTAGAGTTAAACCATTCCTTTTTACAGCACGCTGAAGAGTCTGACTGGGCCTTTTTAAAATAAGCACTTTGCCTCCTCCAATTTCCCCTATTTCCGTGTTTACTTCACATAAGCTCAGGAGAGTGGTGATGTTTTTTTACATGTTTCTCTTTTGGAATTCTCCTTTTCAGATCTTCACAATTGTCCTGCTTCTCTATCAGTCACTATATTTTGACAGCAAGGTTGAAAGTTCAGGTTTTTCCAGTTGTCCACAGGGCAACCGAACCTGTGACTTTTACACCCAGGTGTTTTGGTAGTTCTAGTTCTGTGCAGCTGGCCAAACTCGGGCACCTCTTTCAAAGATGAACCTCTATCACTCTTACAACGCAGCTTTTTGCTGATGTAGCCCCATAATGCACTCTGAGAGCTTCCCAAGATGGCATTCTCTTCACTGTACCCACATTTTGGAAGTTTGTCATTTTGTACTCTGCTGTATGGAAAATATTGATTGATTTCCCTCTGTGTTTATACTAGAGGTTAAATTAGCATGGTTATGTTTATTCAACGGGACATCGGCCTGTGGTTTAAGGTCAACATTTACATCTTTTTTTAAAATGTCTTTCAGAAATCTAATGGCCTAATTTTTCAAAAGTGACTGAATTTGGATGTCTCAATTTTTTTTAATTTAATTTTATTTTTATTTTTATTTTTATTTTTTTGGAGGATGTCGAAGTTGAGCCACTGTAGAGCACTTTGGCCTAGTGAATAGAAAGCACTGCAGGAGACCTGGGGTTTAGTCCTGACTTTGCCATTGGTCTGCTGCATGACCTTGAGCAGTCCCTGCTCTGTGCCTTGGTTTCCAAGGCTTTACAATTGGGCTAATGATCCTGACCTCATTTTGTAAAGTGCTTTGAGAGCAACTGCTGAAAAGTGCTAACTATATAAGAGGGAGTGATTTTATTATTATTTATTAAGGGGGCCTAGTTTTCAAAGTTGCTTAGCACTCTAATTTTGTGGGAGATATGTGGCTAAATATTCTAATCTGCTTTGAAAATTTCAATCAAGGTCTTTGCCCTAAAGGGCTTATGGTCTATCACAGACAGAGAAGGAAGCATAATTATTAATCAATTGGATTGTTTCTGTATCTCATGCATCTTGCTTTTTTTGCTTTTTAAACTGAATAGGAAATTACAGTGTATTATAATATGAGCTTGGATGGAATTTATGATAGGCAAGAGACAGAGCTAGGAGTGGATGATAAGTGGGGGAACACTTTGACTTTAAAATATAAATTAGTAGGGATCAGTAAGTTATGTCAGTCATAACTTGTAACAATGGGGTTGTTTAATTTTAATTTTGAAACACATTACAAATCATGTTTACAGAGACAGATTTTAACTTAGATACAGAGTTGCAAATCTTTTAAGTTACATGATGAGTTATAATGTACATATGACTAGGACGCCTATAAAAATAGTTTTGAAAAGGAGACCCCTGCCTAATGGTAAAGAAATGCTAACCATTAATTCTCCACTAGATGGCAGATTGCTATTTTCCGAGTCCAGAGAAATAAACTTTGAAGATATCTACAAGAGAGTCAAAATCTTACTGCTGCTGAGCATCCACAGTTCATCAGAGAGTCACAAGCATTTTTCTGAGGGGGGAAAAAATTGCATGATTTTTATTTCTCTGGAAAAAAAATCATTTCAGAGGGATTTGAGCTGCTTAGAATTTACTTTATTAGAGATTGTAGAGTGTATGGGTACTTAGTACTGAATATGTTGTTAGAGTTCTTGGTTTACCTCCTAAAGAATACAGTGTGGGGTTTTGGGGGGGGGGGTTTGGGGGGGGTGGAAAGCAAATAACTTTTTGAATATTGAAACCTAATTTCACCATTTTATAGGACCACGTGATAGGGCCATCCACTTTGCCAGCGGCCTTCTTACTCTGAATCTGCTCACTCAGTCACAGTTCTGCACTTTTTCATTTTCAGCACGGAGCACTTTAACTCATGTGTCTTCCAGGTGGCTGCAAATCAGATTTAAGACTAGCACAGTTTTGCAATCTCTCCCCATCCCCCTTTCAGACTTATTGTATAGTCTTTCAGTATCTGAAACTGTGCAACACAAATATTTATTTAAGCATGAAAGTGGGGATGATGGGCCAGAATCTAAGTTCATTTATACTGATGTAAATCCCGAATAATTCCATTCACTTTCAATAGCTTTTTTCCAGATTTACACCACGGTAACCAAGATCAGAATCTGGTCTCAAGTAGGTAAATTTGGAACTCAAGCTGTGGGACTAGACTGGTATAGTTAAATTAGTACAACCCTATCCCCACCCTTAGTGTAAGCACATTTATACCAATATAAAAGTGCTTATATCGGTATAGGTTATTCCTGTAAGTATATAATATTATCTATATTGTGCTCCTTACTGAAATAGTTGTACTGGTACAAAAACAGTGTGTAGATCAGACCATAGGCTATAGCTACACTGTCTTCCACCAGCATAGCTATGTCAGTCAGAGGTGTGACGATCCCTGATCGATAAAGCTGTCCCACCAGAAGTCCCTACGATAGTCACAGCTACACTGGCAAAGTTGTGGTTTTGCTGGGTTGTTTGGATGTTTGTGGGCAGGTGAGGGATGGAACAGTGTAGTTGTGTCCGCACTAGGAGCACTTTGCCAGTATAGTGTTCCACTATAGCTAATCTGGCAAAATACTCCTAGTGTAGACATCATCTTAGACAAACTTTTCTGCCCATTAAGCTTTGTTGTGAACTAATTAGATTCCATTACTGGTGTGGTCTCTAGCACGTCTTTGAGATCTCTTTAATCCCTTGGAGCAGTTGCACTGAGGGATGGAACAAGAAGCTGAATTATATTTCTAAGAAGAGCACAGCACACAGTAAAATAGATGGTACTGTTGCGAAATTTAGAAGGAGTTTATTATAAATGTTTCATATTAGGCAGGACGCAAACTGAATGCAGGTCAGGTCAGGTGTCGAATGGTAAAACAAGGAAACTCCCTCAATAAATAGTTTGGTTTAATTAGCAAATACTTTTTATTTCATCCATTACAGCCAAGCAACCACAGGTAAATCAATGGGAGTGGCACCCATGTATCTGTCTTTGAAAAGAGGGGATAATCTGGAAAATAATAGGAATTCAAACTTCCCATCAGTGGTTTGAAACTGACTGGGGCCATATCCACGGTACAAGGTTATGTCAAACTAAACTACGTCGGCATATTGCCACTGCCGTTATTGCATCACTTGTGCATTTGCACGCCACGTTCTTTGGGTCAGCAGTGCACACTCTCAACAGGAGCGCTTGTATATATCAATAATTGGATTCCAAACCTTAAACTTAAGTTACATTTAGTATGTACTTCCTGTTTCCTGATTTAGTTTGGAAAATAACTATACACTTAAGACATTTACAAAATAAAGGAATGAATTTATGGAAGCATTTGCCAATAGTTCGGTATGCAGTTCTAAGATAACCTTGTGGCCTGGGTCAATTATAAGGGTGAAGTGGAACAGACCCTTAAGTGAGTTTTGCTTTAGATGTTCAATCAATTAAGCATTTATGTGTCTCCGTGTTTTATGGTTTTGAGTGACCCATTTTACCTTTTTGCAACATTTTAGTCCTGAATATTTAATTTTGACTCAGTCTTACCCTGAGAGCAACAATAAGTGTGTAGTAAATCAGAAATATCAGTGTCTGTTTTATAGTTGAAATTTGCTGGATTTCAGCTGCAACGATTTCACTGAGTGAGTGTTGTTCACTTAGTGTCTGAGGAGGAAGTTTTCTGAGACCTGGATGACAGATACAGCTTTAACTGATTATTATGGTAAATTTTGTCTTTATTACGCTTGCTTTCTGTTACCCTAATTTTATACATTGATGAACTGAGTTTATTGATGACTCGGAAGAGTCTGATACATTGATTACACAGCCCATAACTTTATGGTTTGTAAGATAAAAGCATTACTTGGTTGCCAACTTCCCAAGTATTCTTTTTTTGTTGAAGTCAGCCTTTGCCTTTCATTTGGATTTTCCCAATTTAACAGCTACTTGCATGTGGACCTGATTCAAATAGTTTTACAGATTCTGCTGGTACATATCCATTTTCATTCCCTCCAATTGAGTGCCACTGGTGTGCCAGATGAAATATTTTGGTCTCATCACCTGAAAGGGTGTCTTTATCAATAGACGCAGCAATTGTTGTCCTCAGTACCACTAGAATTAGAGGCATGAGAGCGTCCCTTTACATCTATTGGCATCAACCAATTTTCTCCAATACTTTTATTGTTCAATTGGTTCGTTTCACCATTCCAGATAATGGTGAAGGGTAGAAAGCTGGCCAAATCATCGGACTCAATGGGTAGTGATTAACAGCTTGATGTCTAGTTGGCAACCAGTATTAAGTGAAGTATCCCAGGGGTTGGTCCTTCGGCTGATTCTGTTCAACATTTTTACCAGTGATCTGGAGGATGGGGTAGACTGCACCTTCAGCAAGTTTTGTGGATGACTGATGATAAGCTGGGGGAAGGGTAGGGATAGGATACAGAGCGACCTAGACAAATTGGAGAATTGGGCCAAAAGTAATCTGATGAGGTTCAACAAGGACAAGTGCAGAGACCTGCACTTAAGATGGAAGAATCCCATACATTGCTACAGAGTGGGGACCAACTGGATAAGCAGCGGTTCTGCAGAAAAGGACTTGGGGGTTACCGTGGACAAGAAGCTAGATATGAGTCAACAGTGTGCCCTTGTTGCCAAGAAGGCTGACAGCTTATTGAGCTGCATTAGTAGGAGCATTTCCAGTAGATCGAGAGACATGATCATCTTCCTTCATTTGGCACTAGTAACGCCCTATCTGGAGCACTTTGTTCAGCCTTGGGATCCCACCACAGGAAGGATGTGGACAAACAGGAGAGAGCCCAGCTGGGAGCAACAAGAATGGCTAGGAGGCTGGGGTACACAATCCATGAGGAGAGGCTTAGGGAACTGGGCCTACCCAGTCCACAGAAGAGAAAAGTGAGAGGAGGAATCTGGCTGACAGCAGCTTTCAACCACCCAAAGTGGGGTTCCAAAGAGTTAGGCACTTTTAGCAGTGACAAATAACACAACAAGGAACAATAGCCTATGGCCTTACACCTCCTCCACGTTGGATTAGGTTGATTATTAGGAAGAACTTTTACTAGGAGTTTGATAAAACACTAAAATAGGTTGCCTAGGGAGGTGGTGGAATCTTTTTTTTCTTCGAGGCCTTCAAGGCCCACCCATACAAAACCCCAGACAGGATGATTCAGTTGGGCTGGTCCTGCCCTGAGCAGGGGACTGGACCAGACAAACTTCTGAGGTCCCCTCCAACCTCCACAATTCTATGAGTCTATGACAGTGATTTATATGGACTGCATAATCTTTGAGGGACTTCCATTAGTGAATGGCTTCTGCTGGATAAGAGTACTGAGGGGTTGGCTTCACAAATTTTCCCACTATCTCCACTGCAGCTTCTACGTTCCACATTCAGATTTCTTTCTAGCCCACACCGAAGGAAATTCCCTTGTCTACTCATTATCTGGCAACACCACAACAACCAGGGCCTTGCAAACCCACTTTCTTAATCCTCCTGAAATAATTTGTCCCTCAACACTTTCTTCCTTCTTTTTTCCACAACCAGCCTTCTACCAAATCAATCACTCACTTTTCCTGTTGAAGCATTGCTGCTTTAGTCACCTGAACACAAACCGCAGTATCAATCAAAAATTCAGTATGACCTATTATCAACAGTAGATGTTCTAATAAAACTCCTTTTACTTCCCTGCCATAGAATCCAAAGAGAAGAATAGTTTTTCGTTTTGCATATCCCTATGAACTGATTTGATTAAAGTGGCCTCTTCTCTTATATTAATTAATGCTAGCAATCATTGTATATTTTCTCCCACTCCCACTTGTCCTGCATTTACGTATAATCTACCAGGTACGTGGGGCTGTAATTTAGCAACCAACATTTAGCCTTGAGGGCAGGAGTTGCTAGGAAGATGTGGACCTGCCTTGAAGGCTGTTTACATTTATTTGTGCCGGTTTCAATGACAAAACACCATAAGGGCTGAGTAGAATATGCCCTGTAGTTAATAACTCTGGCCTTGGGCTGTGGCACTGTTTGGGATTGTTTCTTTTCAATCGGTTCCTTTTTCATAAGTTTACTTAGAACTGGTAGATGCTCTTTGGTGGTTCGACCATCAGATCATGTCAAACTTAACCCTTTGTTTAAAAAAGGAGCCTATATTTGCATCCTTAATGATCATCCTGTAACCGACATTCCTTTTCTTCTAAATCCAGAAGTATTTCATCCCGTCGCATCCAAAATTTGGTTTCGGATTAATATTACCAGGTTTACCGCAACCTGCTCTATTGGTAGCAGAAAAGAAAAGAGCTTAAAGATTAAATCAAAATAAATTGTAAATACAGATCTATGCAAACACTTTGAGGGCATAAAACCTTTATAACACTTGGTTATATTTGTGAGACAAAGGTGGAAACCTGTTAAAATAATTTGGTTAGCTTTAGCATTTTATATAACTATATAGCTTGTATTGTTATATTCTGATTACATTTTTGCTATAACATTTTTATAACTATATTTAACGGTGAAAAACAAGTCGATAAAAACCCAAACAAGAAATTGACATTTTGTTAAAATTCTTTTTTATGTTGCTGTTGAGGTTCCTTCCTTACATTTTTTTCTTTCACAAAAAACTATGCTTAATAAAAAAAGGAATTTTGATTTGCAATTGCATTATTTGTTGAGGCAAAAATATGAGAATTGTAAATATATGTAAATATATTTATAACTGAGGCCTTTTGAGCCTTGCAAAAAGATTGGTATCATGATGGTTATACTCCAAACATAATATTTAAAAAGTGTGTCACCACGTCTATTAAATTGACTTTTGTTGCAACATAATGAAACCAAACACACACGCACATACGTAATCATGTGTCACACACACACCATACAACACAGGATAGCACACATGACAGAGGGCAAACTTATCATTAAAAACAAATGTCACCAAAGTATATTTATAACAATATCAAATAAGACTTTAAAAACATAATTATTGCAATAATGTATCATAAACTGATAAACAGAAGTTAACATCTAAAGCAAGAAAACCTCAATAAGAATTGATACAAAAATTCATATTATGTTATTTACCCACTTTGTTGTATTAATGTAGTAACTTAAAATATTCCTTATTACTTTATATTGCTTTACTTTAAATGTTAGTCAATGATTAGAAGCAAAATTGACATTGCTGTTGCTTGGCAACCATATCTTCAAGGAAGTTAGGCATAATTCCGACTGAGGTTCTGAAAGGTTAAAATAATCAATTTATCGGACTTATTTAAAGTAAAGTTTTTTTTTTTCCTGGTTTTCTCTTCTTGTTTCTGTTTTGTTTTCAGCTGCTTCCTCTGTGATAGAGGTTTCTGTAATAACTGTAACCTTTAATTTTTTTAAAAAAAGTTTTCTTCTCAGGAGTGAGAAGAAAAGGGGAAAAAGGTTAAAAGCAACCTATGAACAGAGGAACACCTGAACCAATTAACTGTATCAAGGTATCTCAAAGTACAGGCAGCAATAGCGAGTTTAGCAAACGTATTATTTCAGAGTAAGGCTCCATGGGTGAAAGCAGTTAGAAACCTGTACCCCTCTATTTCTTTTTTTTTTTATCCTGGCTCTGAAAGGAGCCCAACCATACCTGCTCTTGTGAAACCTGAATTTGTTCTTCCAGTGTCTGTTGCTTTTGTATGCATGTTAAATGGATTGCAGGAGTTTCCTAGTCTGCTATAGCTAACTCTTTGACAGCTTCAAATGTTAATCCATCAGTTCTATTGTGCTTTGTGAACTGTTCCATTCTTTTCTGTCAGTTCAGTGAATGTATTGTTGCTACTTCTCCCTCCTCTAAAAGCTTGGCTGCAGCTTGATGCATAACCCACAAAGCAGCACAAGTTCCGTTCTTTCTTAAGATTGTAGTCCTGATATCTTAAGAGATCATTTAAACAACCCTCCTTATACAGTATGGGAACAGCATCAACGAGCCATGGATCTGACCCCAGATTCTCAAACACCTGTTTCAATAGGGACTTGTCAGCTAGACCTGGAGGTCTTGGGGCAGCCCCCTTCACCTCTGATGTAAACCCAATTTGTTTGTGCTTACGAAATAGTCTTGACTTGAAGATTGCAATTATACAACCTTTCGGCCCGTCTGTGATCCTTTGTAACCTCAATCACCCACAAAGTCAATAAGTCAAATCAATAAAATCAACACAAATATACAAAATCAATTTTGGTTTCCCAACTTCAAACTTCGCTTTTTTTTAAACTAAAAAATTAACAAAATCAAGTTTCACTTAGCATAGTGCCCCCATTCTCCCCTGGGATCGATTCACATACCCACAGCTGGGCACCCAATAACTGTGGCTAGATCTATATTGACGGTGGCAAATTCACCGCCGTCAGATCAATTTCTCTGGATCGACTGAGTGGTCTGTGAAGACCCACTCAGTCGATCCAGAAATCGACCTACGAAAACCACCTCCGAAAGTGGCGCAGTGCAGTATGGACAGAGCGCAGAACTGAAGCAGCGGAGTCAACGTGAGTTACTCAAGTTTTTTACGTCGCTTGCGTATCTCCCGTCAACTGCTGCCAAATCTTGGTTGCAAGAATAGACCAGCCCTGTACCAGTGAAGACTAGGATTCAATCACTTCAATACAAAAGCTATTTATTGGAAAGCAGGTATCACAGACAAACAGAAAAGGCTATACAATGCCTCTCCTTAAGAAGCCTCCTTCCCCAACCATAAACCCTCAATAACTATGCCGGCCCCACATAGCATCCTGATGAGCAAACAAAGCAGAAATAGATACTAATTCTAGAAGACTATTTCCTTCCTTCCTTCCTTTCTTTGTGCTTTCTTTAGGTACTTGGTCTGTTTTCTGAGTCCCCTGAAGCTGGGTCTTGGCTACCCTGGCTTTCTGGTTCTTCTGCTTGAGTACCTGATCTATTTAATAGTTCCTTGTTTTGGGGTGTTAGCTACCCTGAGACCATTGGTTCTAAAGTCCCTCTTCAGATGTTAATTGGGACGTCCACATTGCATGTGCTATTCCCTAGTACTTATACCCTTTTCCCAAAGGACTCACATCCCCAAAATATGCAATGCTAGCACTTATTTAACATATTATGATTATTTGACTTGTATTTTTTAAATTAATTTTGGGAGAGACTATAGGGATCGGCTGACATGTTGTCAAATATTCAGCCGACACCTGACGTTGTGCTGTTCTACAGGGTCTGTTGACCTAGGCCAGTTAGTCCCAGATTCACCATTACACACACCCACGTGTACATACTAGGAGAAGTGGCCATTGGCTGACCATGACTGTTGGTCTGTCACATCAGCACAGCTACACGCACAGGGCCTGGATAAACATTCATGGCTTATGTCAGTGCCAAGTACAAGTTCTCTATCCTTAGTCATTTGCCACTACCATCTGTCTAGTGCTAAGAGGCCTTGCTCCTAGAATCTTTTAGCACTCAGCCTTACTAAGCTTTCCTAGACTTATGTCAACCACAATGATTTGTAGTAATTTAGGACCGTCTCACCAGCAGCCTGGTATGAATCTTGCAGTGAATGTTTTGTGTGTAGGAATATTACATTGCCAATGCACCTGTTGATATTGTCTGACAATGATGTTATGGGGTCTGTGACAAAATGAAGAAACAGGGAATTGGTGGGTGTCAGACCTGCTCAGCACCAGCCACCATATGTTGTGAACTAATAAAGATTCATGATTTTACAAAAAATAGAATTTCATTCTGTAACACAAACCAGGCAAATAAAAAACATTTCAACTTTATAAAACTTAAATTAAGGGACCAGAACTTACGAAGGGGAAAGAACAATTATTTCTATTACATGTACACACCTACCCAGCCATGCCTTTCAGCTGTGATTGTCTTTAATGTTCTCCCTCCGGGGGTGGAGTGGTAGGGGTAGTGCTGTGGCCGCTGAGCCCATGTGGAATGTTGAAGTGGGGGTAAGGAGATAGCAACATAGACAACTCAATGGGCTGCAGAGGGAGGTGGAGCATGAGATTCGTGGACCTGCTGGTCTCCAAGAGTCTGCAGCATCTGTTTGTTGCCTGAGAAGCCCCATTATATCCTGGTGCATCTCCTTCTCTGTTTCCTGGGCCTGTCTCCTCTCCAGTCTTTCCTTCTCCGTGCCACCTGCAAGGATGATCCTTTAAGCCCAGGTCTCGTTCTCTGATGCAGCACAGACTTGCAGCATCTCCTGGAACATATCATCCTAAGTCCTCTTCTTTCTCCTTATCTGGCCCGGGTGTTCTGTGGGTGTGGAGGGGCAGATCCTGAAGGATACAATGGCAACAGCTGCAGATACAACACACCGAGGTACCACTGTCAGTGTATTCATGACAGAAATAAAAACTCAGGCTACTGAACTCACTCCCCTGGATCCCCGTTAAGATATAAGCACCATAGTCTTACTTCTCCTTGGGATACAGCACAGCACCAGTCAGGGGGTTGGGGAAATGAGGGAATAGCCCACAGGCATGAGTATATGTGTATAGGGCAATGGGACTGAATAGTGGCACTGTTTTCCATAGGCAGTGGTGATTTTAGTGGATTTCTCACTCCTGGGTATAAAGGAGGCAGAGCATGCGCAGCTGCTGCTGGCGTCCCAATGCTGCCTGGGCCTCTAGATTGCTAGACTTTGTACTGTGGTGGTGCCCGCTGAAGTACTTGCTGAGTGGGGTGGGAAAGTGTCCTACCATGTGTAACCCGTCCGTGCCCAGGGTAGCCCACTGATAATGCCAGGGTCAGGGCAGGCTGCGAAAGGAGAGCGAATTCTCCCAGCACTGGTGGGTGACACTGCAGTCAGACTTCCCAACCAGCCACAAACAGTGCTTCTGATTCCCCACACTGGTTATCAAGAAGCCACTGTGCAAATACACACAGCCCCCTTTACTGCATTTCAGTCTCTGGCTCCCCAAACTGACACTAGGTCCAGTAAAGAGACCAGTCATTTAAACTCTATGCTCTTTACTAAAAGATTCCCTCTGATCCCAAAGGACCAGCCACAGTACCAGTTCACTATAAGTTTGGATCTTACCCAAAATACCACGCTGCCAGCCAATCCTTTAGTAACTAAAACTAAAGGTTTATTAATAAAAGAAAAACAAACAATAAGAGAAGTGTTAAAGGCTTAAAGCAGTCAGATCATACAAATGATTTAAAAGTCCATATACATCAGGTTTCTAGAACAATTGTGGAGTTGCAGGCTTGTATAGTCCCTGTGGCATACATCCAGTAACTGGATGGGTCTAAGTCCTTCAGTTCAGTTGCAAAGTGTGTTGATCCAGAGGTGTGTCCGCAGCTGGACAGGAACAAAGCAAAATGGTTTCTGTGGTTTGATCTTATATACCCTCTGTCTTTGGCCATGTGGCTTGTGGAACTTTACAGGAACTCAAACGGAGTCCAGAGTCATATGGGCCAATCCTGGTAACTCTTCAGGTATGCCTTTAGTTTCTTCCTGGGCCTTTGGCTTCTGTAAAGGTCTTGATGGGCCATTAAGCGGGCTATTGTCCTGCGGCCTCTCCGTCTGGGGTGTGTTTTCTACAGCCCAGTTTGATATGTAGGTATATCAAAGATCTCCATAACTTTCCTCACACATATTACACATGAACACAAATAGTATCATCTTATTCAGCGTATCATAACCTTTCTGACAGTACCTGACATGGCGTGTCTCACATGAATCCTTAGGATTTTGACATATTAATGTCAAACAACGCAAATGCCCCCCCTCCCAATCCAGTCCGCATGACACCATGGAATAAGGCAGCCCTCCCGGAAACCTTTAGCAGAGGATCACAGGGTACTTTCAGGAAAGTTTCATCAGTATCTCTATGGGAGAATTCACAAGACATCCTGGTGCACATAAAGAGACTGCTCTGCATGACCCCCTCTGCCTAACTCCAGAGGGGAATAAAAAGCAGATAGCAAATCTACTTCTTTTGGTGGTTTCACTACTTCTTCTAGCACCAGTAAAAAAGAGTAAATCAACAAATGTGTCCAGCAGGTACCACTTTGGGGTTTTCATCCCTGTAATTTCAAAGAAAACTGCATAATTACCAGAGATTCTTTCCTCTGCATCAGGTTCTCCCATGCTTTTGACTGCAGAGGAGTCAAAAACATGTCCTGGCTCGCTGCATAGCTGGATTTCCTGGTCGCCTGTCTCCCATTCTCCTCCTTCATCATCCACCTCTTCGCTGTTCGCGGCAGGGGGATTCTGACTTGGGTTCTTCCAAAGTATCCATGGGGTTCTTGAGGGTGGTAGTAACTCTTTGTAAAAGCAGCAGGTATCCAGCTCCGCACTAGATCAATTGTTGGCCCCCCTCGCTTTCTGGTACACCTACCCTAGCTCCTTGGATTTCACATGGCACTGGGGCCAGTCCCTTTTATAGCCCTTCTCTTGCATGCCCTGAGCAATCTGTTCATAGATGTCCACATTTCTGTGGCTTGATCGGAGCTGTGCTTGCACAACCTCTTCTCCCCCCGGCGCAGCAGGTCCAACACCTGCGTACTCTAGGCAGGATGACCCTGCAGCATGTAGCAGGCATGTCAGCTGGGCAGTTGCACACAATACTGGAGAGCTGCTAGGTGTGCTCACCAAACTGGGCAACCAGGAAAAGGAATTTCAAAAATTCGAGGGGCTTTCAAAGGGAGGGGCAGGGGAGTTTGCAACAGTGACCAGAGCAGTTACTGTGGGGCATTATGGGACAGCTTCTGGAGGCCAGTAAAAGTTCATGTAAGTACCACAGTGTCTATACTGACTCTGCGTGGACCTAACTACATCAACCTTGACTCTATGCCAGTCAGGGAGGTGGTGTTATTAGGTCAGCATAGCAGGGCAGTTACAGTGATGGGAGCAAAATTTAAGTGTAGACACTGTCACGCTGGCTGGATTGGTGGGGGGGGCATTTCTTATATTGTTTGACATCAGTATGTCAAAATCATAGTGATTCATGTGAGACATGCCATGTCAGGTACTGTTAGAAAGGCTGTAATGTGCTAAGGAAGATGATAATGTTTGTGTTCATGTGTTATGTGTAATGGAAGCTATGGATGTGTTTGATACATCAGTATTTCAAATCGTGCTGTCTGGGTAACGCCTCAGACAGGATGACTGCAGAACAATAGCCTGCTTAATGGCCCATTCACACATTCCCAGGTCCAGGGGGAGTAGCCAGAGATATACCTGATGAGTCACCAGGTCTGGCCCATATGACTCTGGACTCCATTTTGGTTCCTGTAAAATTCCACAAGCAGCATGGCAAGGGCCAGAGGACATAAAAGCCAGAGGCGCAGAATCCATTTTGTCTTCAGTCTGTCTTCAGTCAGTCTGTCTTCAGCTTTCAGCCAACTATCTACCTCTGGATCAAACCATCTGCATCTGAACTAAAGCTGTGAAACAAAGGACTGAGACCCATCCAGGTACTGGATGTATACCAGAGGGACTGTACAAGCCTGCAAACTCCACAGTTCTAGAAACCTGATGTACATGGACTTTCAAATCATTTGTACGTACCTGATTGCTTTAATCATTTAACATTTCTCTTACTGTTTGTTCCTTTCTTTTTATAATAAACCTTTAGTTTTAGTTACTAAAGGATTGGCTGGCAGCCTGGTATTTTGGGTAAGATCCAAACTTATATTGATCTGGTACGGTGGCTGATCCTTTGGGATCAGAGGGAAACTTTTTAGTATCCAGCATTGAGTTTAAATAACTGGTCTCTTTACTGGACCTATTGGCAGACTGGGAGCCAGAGACTGAAATGCAGTAAAGGGGGCTGTGTGTATTTGTATAGTGGCTTCTTGATATCTAGTGTGGGGGAATCAGAAGCACTGTTTGTGGCTGGTTGGGAAAGTCTGACTTCAGTGTCACCCACCAGTGGTGGGAGAATCTACTCTCCTTTTACAGCCTGCCCTGACCTTGGCATTATCAGGTGGCTACCCTGGGCATGGACAGGTCATAGTGGCATAGTCATAACAGGATCCACAGAACCAGAACATTTGGGTTTTGGATCAGAACTTCACGCTATTCCAAATTTTAAAATTTGATAATTGAGCGTGTTAAAAATTAAAGTTCGTCAAGATGAGTGAGCAGAGATCATATGATGCTATGAACACAAAAGAGCTTAAACAGCTATGTAAGGAAAGAAAAATAACCCTTAAAGGGGATATCACAGAGCAGAGAATGAGAGATCTGCTCAAAGATGACGACCTGAGAACAGGGTCCCCAGCCGACTCTCTCACAGAGGTAGCAGTTGCCGGAGATCGGCAGCGTCTGCAGAAGGAGAGAGAAATGACAGATCTGTGATTTTAGGACAGGCAAAGGATGGATGAACTGGAGGAAAAGGCTCTTCAAAGACAGATGGAGCTAAGGGCTGAAGAAGAGAGAGCTCATCAAAGACAGATGGAATTGAGGGCTGCCAAAGAAGAGGCAGCTGAGAAGGCTCACCAGAGGCAGATGGAAGCAGCCAAGATCCAGATCCAGGAAGGAAAAAGGGATCTGCCGCAGCCGTCTGAAAATTCTTCGCCTCTCACCATCTAAGATCTGGAAAGGATCTGTTTCCTTTTCAGGGATATTGAGGAGTTTTTGTCTACTTTTGAAAGACTCTGTGCTATTCATGTTCCTGATGAGAAAAGAATGCCTGTTCTCCTCATCAAATTGACTGGAAGAGTCAGGAAGGTATTTAATGAAATGGAGATAGAGGATGCGTTAGACTACGTAAAGTTTAAAGGAGCGATATTGCAAAGGTTTAAAATTACCCCCAAATCTCATAGGCTGGAATTTAGAAACGTTAAGCTGTCTGATAATGTTACCTATGTTGAAACTGCTCATAAACTGCTTGAGTATATGAAAAAGGGGGTTGAGGGGTCAAGGGCTTGTAATAGTTATAGCAGAGTTATTGACTTGGTTGCTAAAGAACTGCTCCTGGATATAGCACCCCACTAAATCAGGGCGGCTGTTCTAGATAAAAACCCCGATACCACTTTGGAGGTTGCACAGATTGCAGATGCTTTCATGGAAAATAGGAACCGGGAAGGGCATAAGCCTCAAGAGAAAAGCAACCCCTACTCGTCGCAGGTTAAAAGGAAGGAGGGGTCCAGAAATAAGACTAGCCCCAACTTGGCTAGGAAGTCTTATGCGAACCCAGAGTTTAAAACCGCTCACCCAGGGAGAAAACCTGCTACTTGCTACCTGACTGGACCCGCTGGCCATATCAGGCCAAATTGTCCAACCCATGGGGACAGGAATAATCCAAGGCCAGCAACCCCCCGGTCCACAATCAGTTCGAACTGTCACCTTCAGTACAGAGACTGGCCAAGTAAATGTTGACCCCGCCACCGTGTGTCAATAAACGAACACAGCAGGTGTTAATGCTACCACGTTAGTAATCCTCGGTGGGGAGAGTGAGGGTTGCCTCATCAACTATGTGAGGGCAGAGACAGGAAGGGGCAATGAGGAATTCATAAAGAGTGCCAGGGTCAATGGAATCGTGTGCACTGGATGGAGGGATCCCGCCTCCGAAATTATCTTCATTAAGAAGGAATTAGTCCAGGAAGAGGATTATTTGCCAAATAGGAGTGTGAATTTGGTGGTGCTTTCTGAGTACAAGGTAAAGGTGCCCTTAGCAAAAATCCACTTGGAGTGGGAAGATTTTAGAGGTGACATGGTAGTTGGGGTTCGAGAACTCCTCCCAACGGATATTTTAATAGGGAATGACATTGTAGTTGTTGATAGTAATGTCAATGTTGTTACTAGATCACAGACACATCCACAGCTAGGTTGACAAAAGCTGCCTTGTATCAACCTGGTAGTATAGACGAGCTATGGAAAATCCGTAGTGCTGGAATTGCCGAAGGAATAGTTTCTTTATATCAGCTTTGGGAGAGCAAGTTGCAATGGAGCTTTTTTAAGCTTTTAAAAGCAACACTGATAGTGTTAACAAATTAGCACCGTGGTCTGTACATAGAGACTTGATCAAGCTACAGTCTTCAGGAGCCATTCAGCAAGCCATGAGGCCCATAGTGCCCAAAGGAGGCTCTGAAATGTGGGTGCTACAGAGGGAAGGAAGCTATATTGCACCATGGGGGAAATGATAGCATTTAATAACCAGACAGTCTCTATGCAGAAAACAGGTTTCTGAGGTATAAGAAAATACTGGAACCAACTCCCCAGCTGAAATTTGTTTCCAAATCTTTTATATATGTGAGAATATTAATGCTAACAGCAGCAAACAACTAGACATAACGGCAGATATGTGGACCTAGAGTAACACAGCCTGTTTTTTTCTTTGTCTTATGACCCCTTGTTTAAATTCTTAGTTACCATGCTTTCAATAGTAGGCATACCGGAATCTGCAATCTGATGCCTTCCTTGGCATGCCCAGTAAATGGCAGATTACCAAAGAAGGCTCACCAAGACAATGGTGTGACTATGGAGAAACCTTGCTTTGACTGTAAACTATACAGCCGAGATGCTTTTGTCCAGATCCAGGGACTTCGTTTCAATGATGCTTTATTTTCTCACACTCTACTAAAAAAAGGGATAATTGGGAGGGAGGATGGGAAAGGGACACATCAAATGAATGCTAGTCTGGCTATTACTTAAGGCTTCAATGCAAATCTCTTCTGAAATGTAGGCGGAGATATTGATAAAGGTCCTGCTCAGTTTCAGAAGCCAGGGCTAACATTAGAGTAATAGTGCCCTGTCACCTGCAAATCTCACGGCATCTGCTTTCACCATCCCTCCTAGAAACCCAGGGAAGTGCTGCCACAGCTACTACACCTTGGGGAGGGTGCAATGTGTGTTCCCCTCCCCATACTGGGCATGCCTGTTCCATTGGAGCGGAGGGAGAACTGGAATATAGCCCTGCCTTGCATGGCCCATCTCTCTCTGTCAGAGTTGGCCTTAGGGAATATGGCACCCTGAGCGAACTTGTATTTTGGTGCCCCTGGCACCCGCTACCTCCTCGACCCCATCTATCCCACCATCACCCCTGAGCTCCACTGCCTCCCCACCCTTCTTTGCCCCGAGCTCCCTTCCACTACCTCATGCCCCAGGCCTGCCCCACTCCTTACCTCTTGTCCATGGTGCCCCCTTGACTACGGTGCCCTGGTTGCCCACCTCACCCACCAGTTTGGCCGGCCCTGCTCCTTGCATTGAGGATCTATCATATGGCAGTTGCACTAGACTCAAGCGACCTGATACTTAAGGAACGAGAGAGGCTGTGGTGAGGCCTGAATCCTCTGCAGATACTCACAGGTGGGGGAGGCTCCTGTGTAGGAAATAGGCACAGCTGAGCCCTTTGTTTTTGAATGCTTGGCAAGGTCTCTTTAAAACATTTTTAAGGTGCCAGGCTGTTTGAATGCGTCCTCAAATGCCCCCTCTTACGTGTGTTCATTTAAAAACCCAGCAAGGCCAGTGAGTGCTTTATTTTATGTTTATATTGAACTACTGTTTCTTTGTAGCGGATGTCTATTTGGCCCTGATCCTCCATTTCCAGCACTGCCTTTCACATTCATTCCTCTCCTCTACACACGCACCATGGGCACAAAACCACTCTTGGTGTCTCCCTATCTGTTAGTAAACATTTTACAGCAGAGTGCCGGGGTGTGGGCTCCCATGTCTAAAGTGTGTCACAAACACTTGCTCGTATATTATGGTCTATTGCCATAAGGAATGAATACTACATCGCAGTTATGAAAATAAAGCCTGGTCTACACACTGATTTTGTCCCAATACAGTTGTGTGGGGTAAGGGTGTGGTGGCTTTTATTGACACAGTTGCACCATTACAACCGCTAATACGGGCTCAGTTCTACTGGCATAAAGGTGACTTATAGTAATATTGCTTATTGTCCTTCCTGCTATGAATACATTTCGTACCAGGCTGACTGTCTGCACTACAAAGGGTTATACTGTTATAAACATATCAATAAAAAACCCACACCCCACCACAAACCCCACCCAAACCCACACCACACCCCTATAACCACACCAATATAGTGAAGTCGCTATACTTCTGCATGCTGACAAGGCCTAAATCAACACGATACATTTTTATGATGCACTATTCTAGCGTCTTGTCTGTGCTCTGTGACCGGCTAATTCACAAAATTCAGAAGCTTGCAATATGTACCCTACACGTTATTAGGAAATATCTAGTTTCTACTGTAGTTGTACTGCTGAAGAGACAATTAGTTAAAAGCTTGTATTACCCACCATGTCCGATGTTTACAGTAAAGTATGCTGTACGTCCACTGGCGCCATCTACTGGTAAAAATGTGGAAATGAACATGATTCTTGTTAGAGTGCATATTTCCATATTATTTCTACAGAAACCCTAAATATGCATCATACCTGAAAGGCAAATCTATGGAAATTTCCCTGTCCTGAAATGTTTTCAGTTTAAAACTCCTGTGGCAAGTTCAAAGTTCAGCCAGAAAAGAAAGGGAGGAAAAGTACCTGCCTGAGCCCAAAGGAAAGAGCTGAAGTCCTCTATTAAGAAGATCCCCCTGCACCATCTTTTTTTCCCTTCTTTTTTTGTTCTTGGGGAATTTGTAGGTTTACTCTGTGGAACCCCCAACCTCTTCTGTGAGCAAACTCCATACTCCAGCAGAAGAATTATCAGAAATTCTGTGAGAGCTGAAATGAGGCACGTGAGAGAATCTGACCCTTCTGTTAGGACAAGTGAGGTGTTGAAAATAACTAACTAGGGTCTCCTTTCTAGACCATGTTGATTGGTCATTAAACAGGTGTTAAAAACAAAGTCCCAAAACTCCCAAATTGTAAACAGGCTAATCACAACACACTTCCCCACTTAACTGGTCACTTTTCACTTTCTTGACAATTACATCATAATTTCACTAACTTCCCTTGTCTCCATTGTTGAGTCTTCATGGTAGACAAGAACTATATTTCTAATGTGTTTTAAAAAAAGGAGGGGGGAATAAATCTTTACAAAAGACTTTCAGCCTTGCTTCATAATCCTGTAATGAAGCAACCGTGGGCATAAGACCTCTTCCCTCCCTTTGCAGACTCAGATGCAAACCAAAATATAAGTTCAGATCATCTATTGCTCTGTAACATTTATTGTCGTATCATGCTTTCAACACTTAGGGCTAGATAGTGCCTTGGACTGCACACCCATACAGAGGTGTAAGGGGGAATTATACTTTACAATCCTGCATGGGCTTCCTGGACCTAGAGTTTTGGCACGCTGAATAAACGTGCTGTGTACCCACCACTGTCGAGTATGTGGATGGGTAGGCCATAGAACTTTGGTTTCCGCAATGTTGTGGTTGGCATTCCAGACCTGGGGTGGGAGATGTCATAATTGGCTGATGGTATAGGCCAGCAGCCAATTACTACCCCACTCTCTCCAGAGCAAGAGGGAAGCAGGGAGGGAATTGTCTCGGAGGGGTGTGTCTGGGGCACATGCCTCATAAGTGCTGCTCATAGGATGATGCTGCTTACGCAACATCTCTTGCTCAGAGCTGTACCTAAAGGCACAGTTTAGTGTAGTGAGATTATGGACCCAGGCCCATAGTCTCAAAGATAGTTAGTCCCCTAACAACCTTTGGTGATCTGGGACCAAAGCCATGGAATAACTGTCAGATGCACAAAATAGGAAAGTGATACTTATGTACTATCTGAGGCTGTCACATACTACAACAGATGAAGCACGCTTGTGTTCTGACCATTTCAGCTAAAAATGATCACCAAGCTATCTGTTTTTTATTAAAAAGTTAATTTAGGAAAAAGCCAAACCAAATTACTTTATCAAACTGGCAAATGTGAACAAAAGACAAGAATGGTAACAGGAACAAGGAAGGTTAACAGCTAAAAATAAACCACAAAGCAAAACATTTATCATCTTTCTATGGAATGGAAAACTTTTTATGCATCTGTAACAATGAGTCAGCAACCTGAACTTCATGGGGGAAGGAGCTCCACCCAGATGGGGCAGTATGAGCAAACTCAAGCTAAATGGAATAAGCTAAATGGAATTAGCCAATGGTAAAAAAAAGGATACGCTAAAACCAAACCAGACAGATGGTGAAATCCTTTTTCTGTTAAAATCAATGGCAAAATTCCCATTAATTTCAACGAGGCCAGGAGTTCACCCAGAGTGCATGTAAGTGTTGGTAACTGGAGATCTCCAGTTAGGGTGGTGTTTCAAAGTGGAAGGCTTTACATGCTATCGTCAGATAGTATTGACTAGAATTAATAACATCAGTCATGTTGAGAGACCCAGTCCATGAAGCCTGGTTTTATGTCAATAACCTAAACTAGAACATCATGTTTGAATATTATTTAATCTTGGTAGATGGAGTTAAATCAGCAAACCTGTGCTAGAAATCAGATTTCAGTATAGTTTGAACTCTGTTCCTGGCCCAGGTTTCTTAGTTGCAGCAAGTATTTTCAGAGTCTTCAGCCTCTAACCATCAGTGAAGTTTTGTTACTTAGCCATAGCTGTCTGTTCCCAGTGTTGTACAAACAATAGTGGCTAACTTTTATATTTAATCAAAACACAGCCTGAATAAAAAGCCCAATGTAAACATTCCCATTACTAAACTTTTTCTCTTGAAAAAATTAAAAGCAGCAGAATAAATATGAGGGTTTTTCACTCCAGCCATTATTTGGTAACTTTTCACCACAAAATATCCCCTCCAGATACTTTGCACACAATTAAAAAGAAAAGGAGAGAGAAAGAGAGATGATCACTAATACCCGTACAGACTACCAAAGAAGAACGAAAGAGCAAAAGCATATGAAACTATCAGGTGATTGTGGCCTTTGTGGTCTAAGGGGAAGTTTCCCCAAATTTCATATAGAGCTAGTGGATTGTGTACCTCTGCAGTGGCATAAAGGGAAAAGGGAACTCCCCGTTGCATTTCTGCGTAGCCTACCCAGCGTGCAAAAATAAATGGGTGCTATGCACCTCCAGTTGTGCCACCATCCCAGAGCAGAGAGGAACTGGAGAAGGGACAGAACTTTGGCTTTACCACTCTGTACTCCATCATGCCAGCCAGCAGAGCTGATTCAGTGTGTATGTAGAATGGTAATTTGCTGTTGGTATAAACTGGAACAATGAATTATTAACTCTGGAGCAACGGGGAAGCAAGGTGTGGATTGTTCTTCAATGGTGCAGCTCTGAATCTTAGTGCCTCCTGGGACTGCTGCTGGCGTGGAGGAGTTTACACACCAACCTTTGCTCGGGGCTGTGTCCAAAGGCACAGTCTACCTTCAACAGCAGGTCCCAACGCATATTTATGGCCTTAAGTATATGCAATCAGACATGGCACCTACCAGAGGTCCTCCCTGTTCTAGTGGTCCCAGATGGTGCTTTGGGCAATTGCTCATCTGCCCCACAATATCTCTCATTTGGGTTCCACATGACTGTTCTGTTATTCCTTTTGTTCAAAATGTATTTAAAGCAACTGGGTGTAATGCTGAGATGATCTGGGCTTGTAGTATCACCAATATGCAGGTGTCATACACTTTTATAGCACATTTTCATCACTGTCTCTGTTTTCCCATTGCCTGGCTGAGATTTGGGCTTGGACAAGAACAAACAAGCTGAATATTAATTTGGCCAAGATGGAAGTGATGATAGTGGGAGGAGGGAAGGTTTTTGCGGGTAAAGCAGAGTGTATCTTCCCCTCATTATTTAGAGGATTTCACCTCTATCAAAGAAAAAGCCATAATCTGGGGCTGCGTTTGGACCGCACCTTTTGGCTTTGGTGGCTAAATGTGCCTTTGTGTCTAGACATCGCTGATTTTTCTCTCAGATTTGAGTCTTGCCACTAATGTTGGCTCACAGGAATTTGTCTCATACATTATTCCACGCTGTTAGTTATTTGGCTGGTTTTGTTTGTTGCAGCATTTGACCAGCTCTATCTCTAGTCTAATGCTATTCTATAATGTTATTGATATGTTCTAATAGTGCTATTCTTTACATAGGTTTTTTCTGACATCTGACTGCTCTCCTTGCAACTGTGATCTTTGTGACTTTTAAAATGGATCACTGAAATGCAATGTCTGTGAGGCACCCTATTACCAAAGCAGAATGTGGCTGTTGACGTGGTGCAGCCTTAGTTGTAGAAAACATATTCAGTCAGAACTTTAACAGCTGTACTGGGTCCCTATTTGCTTCTGGGTGCCATTCAGTTAGGTAATTTTGATCTACAGAACCCTGAATGGTTTGGGCCAATGTGAGAAAGTGCCTCTCTCCTTATCTTCAACAGGAGTGGAGCTCTTCAGCTAAAAGTCACTAAAGACAAATGTGTGGAGGGAGATGGCTGTGCATCTTCAGTTTGCATTTCCCCACTGCTCTGAAGTTGTTAGCCGTTAGGGTACTATGTCAGGGAACTGTCTTTTCCCCAGGCTTTTTCTTGAGAAGGGAGGGTGCAGGGGGAGTCAGTGCTATTTGTTTTATCTTGAGGACTAGTTTTTCAGATAGTGAACATTTTTTATTAATGTACATCTACTTTCAAATCAGTAGCTGAGTACCTTTTGGAAAGCAAATCAATGTGACTAATGTAAGAGTGGATGCCATGTAGCTTCCTGAAAATAGTAATTACCTCTCCCATTCAGGCATACTGCTTTGTCAGGGAGATTCCCGGGAAAAAGCCATCAGTTTTGAAATGGCACTTTGCTCTCCCTAGTAAATCATACACTGGTCATAAATCTATGCCTCCATGGAAATAATCAGTGGAAATATCAATACTTCCTAGTTCTAAAAAACAACAGATAATGAAGTGTTAAAACATATGTACAATAATAAGTAATAATCCCTGTGAGTGAAACCTGGGCCATGAACCCATCCACCCATCCACACAACTTATAGTAGTCTACTAAGGCAGATACTGGGCAAATTTCCCATTCTTTACTCTTAAGTATGGTTATTAACATCCCAATTCCTTCTGGTCTGTTTCACTTTGATGTCAGACCAGTTATTAACCAATGGAATATTACCTATTTGCAAATACTGTTGACAGTCTGTCTACAAATGCAAAAAGATGATAACAAAAGTTGATGGGGAGGGGAAAATATACCTTGAAGCAGTTTGTGCAGATTGACCAAAGTATCAATAAGAGCAATATATCTCTGCACACAACGCTTAAATAACTTGCTTACAGGTGACTCACCCTTCCTAAGAATCTTTCTAACAATTAAACGTGATTTAACAGAAAAAAGAGATCAACCAGCTTCTTTGACTGAATACAGATTTATGACACTATATAATATGGGTGGCAAATTCACTGGAAGTATGTGTAATCATTTAATAGCCATGATATTCTATTCTACTAGTCACAGGGACTGGGCTAGGAATTAGTTAAATTAGATCACTTCCATGTAAAGTTGTTTTATTTATAGTTTAAGCAAAACAAGGTATATTTAAAACATTGCCTTACTCATCTGAGGCTCCAGTTTATTAAGGGAAATAAAATTGCCAAGGCCGTAGAGGGAACTGGGAATCAGCACAGGATTGGAGTCTGCCTCTGGAAAAGCAAGGTTGCACCATAGGTTTGGAATTAAAAAACTCTGTCTCAAAAAGGAAAATCAGCAGACAAAAATGAGCAGGATACACAGGCAACAGTACTTAGTATTGTTTATGCTGTGAAAGCACCCCTTTGCCTACCCTCTGGTGTGAGTAATTGAGGAGAGTGAACACAACAGAAGCTACAGCTAACACCTCCCAGAGATGCACTTCTAGTGCTCTGAAAACATACATTGAAAAATGAAGTGCTTCAGTTGCCCCAAACCCCTGTAGCTGTATGTGGAGTGGGCAGAGAACTGGAGAGGTAGGATGATACTGAGTGAGTTAGTGACATCTGCTATCAAATGAATCTGACTCTCAAAATAACGGTCCCAGTTGTCCTTTCACTTACATTGGTGTGAACCAAGAGCCAACGAAGTTAGACTGACTCTTGTCTTAGTTTTATCCCAGTGTAAGACCTGTGTAACAATACAGAATTTCCACAACAGAGAAAGCGAACAGAGGTGGTAATTGTGCCTAACAAACTACAGAGCACCCTCTGCCTGTGCTGGCAGTATTCGTACTACTGCTGCCTGAGTCCCTCAGCTGATTGTCATCACCAATGTCTTCAATCTAATCAGATTTGTGACAGTCTGAACCCTGTCATTTGTGGATTATGCCATAGTAAAAACAAGCCAAAGGGAACAATTCAGTAGCTTGGATTCACAGCTATGACTAAACATATTCAGCAGCAGCATCAACTTCCAGCATTGGCCTGTGCTGTGTCAGATGATACATGTGCCTAACCTACTGTTGGATGGCCCCTTAGGAAAGTTTACAATGAAAAAGAAGAAATGGCAAATTCACGGGGCCATCACAGTTCCACAGCAGCTACATCAACCAACAGCATTATGGAAATTGCTGTATACCATTGCTTTACCCAGAGATGACAAATACCTGCCAATAGTAGGGGGGCAGAGTGAGGGCAGAGGCTTCAGCAGATGTTACTGAGCATATTCGGTCCATGTGAGCATGCTCAGTTTAAGCCAAGTAGCAAGTCTAGGGAGGGAGCATGTGACCCCGTAAGCTCCCCTCCCATGCATCGGCTCTGATTTTGCACATCACAAGACAAGAGTTTAGCATGGGCTGTAGCTTGCTGCCAGGCACTTAGAGGAAGGGGCACAGTTTGCAGGAAGAAAGAGTTTGGAAGAGGAACTAGGAAGTCAGTCTGCGTGTGCCTGGCTTGACTAGTAACTGCAGTATGTGTTACATTTACGTAGTTCTACAAGCACGGAGTCCTTTCATTTCTTACCCAGCATCCGATACACGAAGGAGAGGAGATAAGAATGAACTTTTCTTTTCCAGATGAAGATGAAACCTTCCCTAAATTGTCTAAGCATATATCCATAAACCAGCTGATAGCAGCAATGATTGCTCTTGATCTGCAGCCCCACTCCATTAGGGAGACATTTCACTGCTGCCAAGGTGATGACCGCATATTCGGCAATACTATTTCCTACCAAACAGGCAATCCTTGTCCATCATTATTCTGCCTTATGTTTACAACAACATATTGACCAGTGCAAGACCTATTTGCAATGAAATAAATGGAAGAGTAGAACAAGGTAAGCATAAATTCAATCATGAATAAGGCCCTACTTAATTTGCGATATTATGGAAATTGCGGATTTGGCAACATTAGGCTTCTGCTGCGAGTTTGATAGCAGGAGCCCTTCTGTACACAGGGCTGACAGTGGAACCCCCACTCTCCACCCCAACCAGCTGCAGTCAGCCTGGACCTCCGCTGTCAGCCCCAGGTGGCCAGCAACAGATTATTGCAGAAAATTATTAATGGACTTTATTTTCATAAATAATAAGGTCAATTATTATTTTCTCAGAATTTTCCAAGGCTTGTCTGCAACTCAGCTGCAATTTTTTGACCATCATCGTGCTATTCAAGTAGGGCCTTAATCATGAACAATTAGGGATCAATGGTGAGCAGCTCCATGCGGGTGTACAAAGCGGCGGGGGAGAGGAAGCAAGAGCTTTCCCCCTTCACCACCAGGCTGACCTTAGCACATTTGTGCAGTGTTAAAAACAGTGTTAAATAACCATAACTGAATCCCACACACTGTGATCACTTCACCATCTTCAGATACTGCCTGAGGATTTTGAGGGTGATGTGCGGAAAGATGGTGCTTAAAGAGACATCCCAAACTTCACTGATTCATTTTATGTTAAAAAAAAATGGAAAGGGGTGAAATATTTAGTTTAGAGTTGGTCAGAAAATGGTTTCTTTTCCCATGGAAAATTTTGACTTTTCTGCAAAGAATTGCAAAAAATGCAAATAGATGAGCCAAAAACTGAAATAGTTTGGTTGTGAAATGCGGCAGGAGTGCCTCTTGCACCAATTCTCCTCTATAGGCCCTGCTCCTTGGTCAGACTACATCTCCTATGATGCACCATGGTCTCTGCCCCTTCCTGAGAAGAGGCACCACAGTCATTGGCTGTGGTGCCTCTCCTCAGGAAGTGACAGTCACAGTCTCCTGTGACTGTCACAGTCACTGGCTGTGGTGCATCATGGGATTTGAAGTCTGGCTGGGTAGGCCAGCCCGTAGAGAAGTAAGACATGAGACAACCAATCAACAACTCTCATAAGTCACTATGATGATATCAGAGTCAAAATATTTCAGATTTTTCATTAAAATAACAGAAATGTTCTGTGCAACACAAACATTTCTCGTGAAAATTTTCCTTGACAAAACCCTAAGTTTCCACCAAACACCAGTTTTGATCAAAAACTTTCAACCAGCTCCCTCCCATCAGCTGCCTGCTGCAGAAATGGAACCTGGTTGCTTTTGCTGCGGCCTGCACCCATGCATAGGTGCCAGTGTTTTATAGAGTTTTCCAAGGCACATTTATTCAAATAAACTGGAGCTCTTGTTGCTGCCAGGCCCCCAGAAACTGGAGGGCTGTGTGTGCTTTTGGGTGAAATTGAAGCATGCACACACACGCACACACACACAGTGCTTTACAAACATTAGCTATTTAATCATCACTCCATTTCCTGTGAAGCAAGCAAGCATTATTATCCCTATTATACAAGTGGAGAAAACCAAAGCAGAAAGGTTATGTGATTTGACTATCGCAACAGAAGGAACCTGTGTCAGAGCCTGAACTGGCAACCCGGGTTGCTCAGTAGAGGTGCTGGCAGACACCAGCTGGGAGGGAGATTCCAGCATTCCTGGTGACCTAGTAGCAGGCTGGGGTGCTTTGCTCCCCCTTACTTGTGGAGCTGTGAAATAGTTTGGGGTCCTCTGAAAGTTGAGGGATCTGTACAGGGGTTGTGCACAAGGGGGGCAAGCAGGGACACAGGCCCCATCCAATAATTGGCAGGGGTACAGACCTCTGGCCCCCTGGCTATGGCAGGGAGAGTGGGCCTCTCCAAAAGCAGTGACATTTTTATTCCTATGCATGCCCCTGTGTAGCAAAGGTTTCTCTGACCTCAAAGGCCAGCCCTGTCCCACCGTAGGGAGATTGTGATTAACCTGTTATTTTTAGGAAAAAGTGATGACAGGCTCTCAACCCTAGTGATCAGTTTGCATCAGTTTCCATTTTCAAGGCATTTTCATAAGAAAAAGGGCTGTGAATATACCTTAACAAATCAAAGAGTTGTGATTCTCCTTGTCATTTCTAGGGCCCCCAAATCAGGAGGACCTGGGCCTCTGAACTTTGATTCTGGAAAACCAGTTGTGGGCACAAACCAGTTGGGGAAGGCTGGCCCTAATATAAGCGGTAGTACTTATTACATAGTTATTTCATTATTAAGCACTGACCATAACAAGTTGTACCTGTATAGCTGCATATTGTAACTTGGAAGAGGTGGGAGGTGTCAATGGATTAAAGCTCTGTACTGATAATATAAGTTTGTTTTTCAACTATTTTTGTTGGTATTGATCAGTGTCACTTTCTGGGCAGTACGATTCACAATTCTCCACTCTGCCCAATGGACCATGCTGAAACACCTCTTTGTAATCCTTAAACACTTGGATCGTGAAAGGACTTGGATGGCCAGAAATGAAGTCAGCACTGAGAAATCATCCATAGGCCAAGTTATCCCCCTCATCGAGCTGCAGAGAAACAAACTGGAGACAACAGAGGGAAACCACACCTGGCTTTATGTCTGAAACCCTCCTGGCCCCTTGACCAGTGCTGAAAGTTGTCAGTCACAGGGGAAAAAAGCAAAGATTTCATATTAGCTCTTGTGGCAAGGTCAGGGCAGGGGAGGGAGAAGTACTCCGCCCCCGTGGGTCCTGCGCTCTCCCGGCCTGGCCGGTGGTGCAGCTGGAGGAGGGTCGAGGGAGGGGCCGGGGCCCGCTCTGCCCCTGAGTACTGCTACCTTCCCTCTTGGGTAGTCCGTGATCCCCTCCCTGCTTCTCCAGCCAGGTGCCCTGCCCTCCGGGGCACCGGTAACAACAGGGGAAGCTGCAAGCCTCTGTAGGCTGTAGCCCGCAGGCTGCAGCCTGCCTGCTCCAAGCTGCCAACTCCAAAAGCTGTGAACTGCAACTGTACCCTGTAACTATACCAATAACTTCCACCTCCATCCTCCACTCCTCCTCTCTCCAAGCTCCATAAACCCACCACTGCCTGCCTGCCCTGCAGGCTTTTAGGTGTTTTGGGGCGGGGCCCCTTGATTGGCCCCAGCTGGCCTGCTTGGTTAAACAGCCCCAGGTGGCCTAACTGCCTAATCAGCCCCAGCTGTATATCAGCCCCAGGGAACAGGGCTTTGTGGAGCCTGGGGCTGATATACAGGCCCTCCAGCACTCTGGCGTAGCCGTCAGGCCTGACCCTGTCACACTCTGCTGTGAGATCCCCAATTTAGGGACTGACTTCTCACAGCTGACAAGACAGCAACCTCAGAACGAGGAGGGTTATCACAATTTTTAAAAGATGAAATTGAGACAATGATCATTCTCATGGACCATCTTTCTCTGCATCATTTTCATCCCACCGAGTCAGGAGAGAACCAGTGTATATCATCAGTATGTCCTTTGCTTCTGCAGCATTGACTAAGCTGTATTGGACCATGCACAACAGACAAAGAGAGGATAACTTAGCAAGCTTGTGGATGAATGCAGGGGCCACTTAAACGTCTATACAATCTCCAAAGAGGCAAATGAGCATCATTGCTTCCCAGTTGCCCATAATGGCGGCACTTAGTGTGGTATACTGAAAACTGTGTTAAAGTTACAAGCTATCGTTCTAATTTGAAAGGTGTTTCCAAGCCCTGCTTGCAGGCAAGAGGGCTCTGTAGGGAAGCCTGTGATCCAAATCTGTTGGCAGAGAGCCTGCCTAGAGTAAGGTGGGTAGGGATGCACCTATCCATTTTAGGGAACTCATAGAATCATAGAATATTAGAGTTGGAAAGGACCTCAGGAGGTCATCTAGTCCAACCCCCTGCTCAAAGCAGGACTAACCTCAGCTAACTTTGTCTAACTGCCAGCTTTGTCTCTTTGTTTTGGGGTTCTTGTATGTTGTCATCCTGAATTTTAAGCAATAAAGGAGTATTACATTGCAACCAGCAAGAGTATTTTATGTATATATATAACTTCTTTCTGCGGCTGCTGTGAACATAATAACACTTAGCACAACCTAACTCTAGCACGAAGGAAAATCCTTCCACCTACTGAGATTGGTTAAAAAGCATCTGGCCACACAAAGTTATATCATATGTGCTCTAGGACGAATTCCCACACTTCAGTTTTAGGTCAGACGTTCTCTGAAAGTGTGTAAATTCAGGCAGAACTGGAGAAGTCCTGAGCCTAGATAGTAACAGATGCATTTTTTAAATTCATGTTGTGACGTTCCACTCTGCAATCTAGACTGGTATATTGCTGTGTCACCCTAATCCCCCCACTCCTGGAGCCCGTCTTGTACTTGCCCTGCTGTGTAAACCCCCACTCCTGGGTCAGTTCACTCAGTCTCTTGCAGATAAGCGGCTCTTATTTTAGAAAGTGAATGCTTCTGAGCAGTCACTCATGGGATTATGCAATGGTGTGACCCCAGCCACCAGCCCTAGTCACAGATGCAACCCTAGGAATTGCCATTTTACAGAGTTCAGTGCTGCCTACTGGGCTCTGCAAGCTCACTAGGTTAGTCAATTTATCAAAGAAATGGATATGCACCAGCTCCGTCACTCTAAATGAAGTCTCTACACACACCCAAACCACATGCACTGTTTTAGATAAAACAAACAAATACATTTATTAAGTACAGGAAGATCTTAAGTGATCATAAACAGCATAATATGAGTCAGATTGATTAGGAAGAAATAAAACAAATTGCATACTAAACTAAACACGTCAGTAGCCTTACCGTCTTGGTGGTTAATCTTACTGCACGGACTGGCTAACTCCCTAAGCCAAGCCTCCACCTTCCCCTTCTCCCCGCCCATGAGCGTGTGTCAGTTGCTTGTTGCTTGGTAGATGGATTTAAAGGGAGAGCTCCGGAGACAAAAATACCTCTTCCTTTAACACATTTCCTTGTCACCCCCTGGGGTCGGGTGATCGGCCATATCCAGCAACGGGCATGATTTCCTCCACTTGAGTTAAATGAGCATCACCTTATCAGATGCTCAGGCCAGTCCATTGTTCCTGTCTGCATGCCTCTGTAAGACTCACTTTGCTTTGTCTTTGTCTGAATCTATTCAAGCCATGTGAGAGGCACATTTGGGAATATTACATAGAGTTTCATATCTGCACATATGTGACATTGCAGGGAACATACTACCATAACAATAAGGTTCAGTATATCATGAGCATTCCAGAAATACCTTACATGACGTTCTTTGCATTAGACAGTACCCAGTTACACTATAAGGGTGAACATGAATGATACACAAATCACACATGTCACACATGACTGGAATGAAACTACTAGCGGAAGAACTGAAAACCACCACAGGGATCTTCCCAAAGGTTAATAGCCCAGGGCTCAAGGTTGAGCAACAAAGAGGTAAGCCCTTCTGAGCTCGTTACTGGAGCTTTTTGTAAGAGAGTATCACTGACTGGAATTCAAATGAATTTACTCTTTGTGAGAAAAACAAAGTGGCAAGAGGCAGGCAAGCCAATTCGCTCCCAATGGCCTTGTGGGGTTAGTATGTTCATGTGCATACACCTACAACTATTACATTGTTTGTGACTGGAAGTGGCTGTGGTGAAAGAAACAGGAGAGTGATTAAAATAAATAAAGGTACTTGGTAGATATGGGAGCCATGGTTATGTATGGGATGGACAATTAATAAAGCAATAATGTGTTCCCCAAACCCACGGGCTGCTAACCCAAGTTAAAAGCTGAGTTGCACTACTATTTGAATCCAAATGGCTAACTCGGGTTAGCTAACCTGAGTTAAGAACATACCCTTTTGCAGTACAGACTCACCCAGAAACTCAGATGAGCAAAACGGGGATTTGTCCAAACCTTGTCAACCAGGACATCACACAGACATGCAAACAATTACTTGGTGTGAGTGTCAAGTGCAGACACACATAGAAAAGCTGCAGGACGCTGATGGATACAGTATGATATGTGTCCTACATTAGTATTTATCCACTAGACTTCCAAAACACCAGTCTTTGCAATGTAACCTTAGAACATATTTTAACAATCTTTCTTCACAAATTGTACTTTCCTATATACAAGCTGCATATCTATCTCCTTGTTTCAATTACTTTTACAGCTGAATGTTTCCTTGCAGTAGAATATCTTGTGTAATAAAAGATGGCGCACACACGGGGTTTATTAATGGAAGGGAAGAGGGTGCCAGAAAAATTTCTCCTTCTATGTTTTTTGCTTCCTGGCACTAATTATCCAATAATCTCCCAAGCAGGCAATATATTTTTCCCCCTCCTCCATACATTTTTTTCCTAGGGTTTTTACTATTTGCTATGTATATTATCTAAATGCTGGTTGGTGTAGGCTGTAACTTAAGGACCTTAGCAAGTTTCTCCTGTCCCTTCCTCACACTTCTGATATCAAGGCATTTCACTAATAAATAACTGGACATGCATCCAAATACAAGGCATGATTCTGAGCTCACTTATACTGGTGTAAACCAAAAAGGGCTCCATTGAAATTAACACAGTCAGACTGGCATGAGAACAGAATCAGGCTTCCGATACCCAGTTTTGCATTATCCAATTTTACAATTTTAGCTCTTATTTTTAAAACTGTATTACTTTAGCTGACTTGACCGGGTAAGAAACTGTAGAAGAGTATTTGTACATCATGGAACAAGGGGAAGAGGGAGAGAGACGAGGTGTTTCTGAGGGGAGAAAGAGGACATCCAGTAGACAGAATTAATTTCTGGAGGCTCTTTGACATCATCAATCTTATTCAGGAAAATATGAACTGTAATACTCAGTTAGCATATATCCCCTCTCATTTCTTTAAATCTTTCCAAAGCTCTTTCTCTTTATCAGCATCACTGTCGTCATCACAATGGTGACTGGATGTTCTGCACCCCGAGAAGGATGTGAAAGAAGGAAAAATCTTCAAGAGCTGTAAGTCAGGTCCAGATGGGAAAAGTTGTTTTGTGAGAGCCAGCTTTGACTACAGCAGCAACCCAAGAGCTCAATCCTGCAAATATATAGGAACTACCTGAGTACTTTCTATCTATTGAAGTCTGTAGGACTTCTCACAGCATGAAGCAGTACTCCTGGTAGTGGCTTTTAGTTTCTGGCTCGGGCCCTGGGATGTCATTAGTTTTTAGGGCAGGTCTACACTACTACATCAGCTGGTGAAGATGCTGTATGCCGATGGGAGAGCACTCTCCCGTCAGCATAATTATTCCACCGCCATGACAGACAGAAGCTATGTCAATGGGAGAGCGTCTCCTACTGACATAGTGCTGGTGGGGACAGTGTTTAAGTTACTGTAACTTGCGTTGCTCAGGGGGGTTGTCTTTTTCACGTGCCTGAACGATGTAAATTAGACTTAAGCAGTAGTGTAGATCTGTCCCTAATAAAAGAGATTTTCTTTAAAAGACAGGAAGTGCAGTACTGTAAATGTAGCATAAGCAACATTGTAAGCCCTTTACAACAAAGGAAAGGTGGGAAGAGAACGTGGCATTGATATTTCTCGGCTCTGAACTGATCGTTTTAGCTTGTGGCCAACAAAGAGGAAGTGGAACGTGAGTTACAGAACACTGGTGTTCAGCAGAAGCTAATAGTACTGGGGACAAAATAAACCCAAGAATTGTTCAGTTGAATTAGTCAATTACATTTGTCAAAATCCTGTGTGACTACCCAGAGCGGGACTGCCACTGTGGTCCATACGTTCGTGACTTCTAGATTGGCTCACTGCAATGTGCTCTAGATGGAGCTATCATGAAGACAACCCAGACGCTACAGCTATTGCAGAATGTCCTTAACTGTATGTGTTGATATAGTCCCAGCACAATGGGGCCCTGAACTAACTGGGCACTGCTCTGATACAAATAATAATGAAGTGCAATTTACAGTCGTGGAATCTACTTCTCCCTGCATGAGCTGTGACAACAACTGAAATCAGATATGGGACTTGAGCTGATAGTCTTCAGATTTCACACTCGGGGGACTGGTGGGTGGTTAGGTGCTCTCACAGGGTGACCCTCAACTCTTGGATTCTTTCCTCCACTCTCCACTTTCCTCCACTCTCCACTCTCCTGACTGTCTGTTAATCTTTTAGGACAACAGGCAAGACCTATCTCTTTCCCCAGGCCTGTGAATAGGGTGGGTTTGCCAGGTTTCTGGATAGGCAGTGCTGTCTGCTCAGTGTGGGGAATACCTTGTTTCATTTGTCCCTACTGAGTATTCTAAATAATGCACTAGTGCCTTGGCATAAATAACTGGCTACATCTTGAATTTGACATTCCTGCCAGCTAATACAGTCCCCTCTCTCTGAAAACACACAAAATGAATACGTGAGCCTGAGCAGATGTGCGCTGAATAAGAATAACAAAAATGTAAGTAGCTGCTACAAACATATCACAGCCTGAGTACAAAATTAGGATTTTATATATTAAATAAAAAATAAAATGAAAGACAAATAAACACAGACAACAAAAAAGCCCAGGAGTAGTCTTAGGGACATATCTGGTGCTTCTTAACACACGTTTTTTTTGCCTATGTTTCATTCAGTGCTAGTCAATTTCTCTTGAATTTGAAAGTAACCTGAAAAGAGTAATTTTTAAATTAAGCAAATTCTCTTTTACAAAATTCTTTATGACGTTTAAAGAAGGCCTAAAAGTTGTCTGTGGTGTTTCTGTTGCATGGGTGTGTGGCTTTTTTTTTCTGATTGCTGATTTATATCTTTAGAATATTAGGTATGTTGAGTCTGATCTATCTGATTTGGGAATTTCAAAGAATATATATGAGTAGCACTCACACCTTCATTTAAGATTTTGGGGTGAGAGGGTTTCTGATCTTTAACAAAGACACTCTTTCTCCACAGTTTTAATTAGTCATTGATATTAAACAGGTGTTAACAAAAACAAATATTTTCAAAGTTTGATTAAATCAAATCCTTTCCCTTTTCATTTCTTCACCTGTCAGTTTCTTGTTATGTCCTAATTACACTTGTTCTAATCTCTAGTCACCATAGAATATTTCTGGGTAGACAAAATCTGAATTTCTGATGTAAAAGCTAGCATGAAAAAAATACAGCTGTCAGACCCTCTTTGTTCATTAAAATGAAGGAGGTGGACAGATGGGGGAGAGAAGGCAAAAGCTACCTTTCTTTTAGGTCACCTTTAAGATATGACTCAGCCAAAATATTAGTTGGCCCAACCATTAAATATGCTCCTATCTTGCCCCCTAGATAGACTCATAGACTCATAGACTCATAGACTCATAGATCAGAAGGGACCAATATGATCATCCAGTCTGACCTCCCGCACAAGGCAGGCCACAAAACCCTACCCATACACATCTACAACAACCCCGAACCCATGACTGAGTTGTTGAAATCCTCAAAAATGAGATTTGAAGACCTCAAGCTGCAGGGAATCCACCAGCAAGCGACCCATGCCCCACGCTGCAGAGGAAGGCGAAAAACCTCCGTGGCCCCTGCCAATCCGCCCCGGAGGAAAATTCCTTCCCGACCCCAAACATGGCGATCAGCTAAATAGAAAATAACCATTTGCTTTTTGCGAGGAAATATCAACCTGCATTAATTAAAATCAGCTGTGCTGTGACAAATATTTAAATGGCCACACTGGAAAGTATGCATTTTTTGCACTAAATTACATTAAGAAGGGTTATTTTCAGAAAAAAGATGTAGCAGTTCACGCTACCCAACAAACACCTTTGCAGAATAAGCTTTATTATGCTCTTCTGAATGGAATCCTGCTGCTGTTGCTTGAACATTTCAAATATGCCAGATAACAATGTGATCACTAAATCATAAAACGCAGGAGGCAAAAAATGTTTCCTACAAGGAAGGTGATCTCTTTGCCAAGTGAGCATTCCCCATCATCCTTTAATATCTTTGGAGAGTTAGCCACTGTATTCAATTTCTTAAACCAATACAATTTACAAAGACCCCCAAATGAGAAAGGAATGACTGAAATGATGTTTTGCCTTGTGACTTTAAGGAAGAAAAGCTCTGAGAAGTGGCTTTCTTGTTGCATTTGTTAGCTTACCAAGATTAGAATTTTTTGAAGTGTTATCAGCTTGCAAGATAAAGCAGCATGTTGGTTGACTTTTAAAATAAGATAACAAAGACACGTCATTTCCAATGAAACTACAAATAATTTTTATAACTGAGAAACTCTAAATATATTTTTGGTTTTTGAAAATATCACTCTGGAAACCCAAACCTTCATCTGATGTGGTTTCTTGATTGCAACTGATTAAGTATCTGAATCAAAGCCCATTGAATCAATGGGACTCAAGTCCTACTTTAGCACTTTCAAATATTGGATTTTAGTTTGTCCATCTCTTTTTTTGTTGAAGACATTTAAAACTTATTTAAAACTAACTGTGATCTTCAGATTTTGTAAATTACATCGTTACTGAGATTAGTCAAACCGAGAGAAGACTGTGAGGAACTTCAGAGGGACTGGCTTAACCAAGCTAAGTGAATGGGCAATGTGATGGCAGATGAAGCTCAGTGTTGATGAATGCAAAGTAATGCACACTGGAGAAAGGGGAAAAATCGGGACTCTCGTACTCCTTATGAGGTTTGTAATTAATTCTATCATTGTAGGAAAGGGAATGGGGCATCACTGTGGACAGCTCAATAGGTAGCTGCAGTCAAAAGGCAAACAATGCTAGGATGCATACGGAATGGCATGATCAATAATATGGAGTGTATTATAAGGCCCTCGAGTGACTCAATGGTGCAGCCTCATTTAGAATACCACATGCAGTACTGCTCATCCCATGTCAGAAAGGGTATTGGAGAAGTGGAGAACATTCAGAGAAAGGTGAGGAGAATGATTAGGAGCATGGAAAAACTCTCATAAGGAGAGAATGAAAAGATTAGGCTAGTTTACATTAGGAAGGAAATGTATAAGAGGGGATGAGATAAAAGTATATAAAATAATCTCTTTCCTCTGGAGCATATACTGAAAGCTTCTGTGCTTGCTTGCAGCCTTAACACAAGAACAAGGGGACATTCAATGACATTGAAATGTGTCATATTCAAAGCAATTACAAGGAAATACTTCTTCCACACAACACATAATTGGACTTCAGAACTCAATGCCACAGGATGTTGCTGAGACCAAAATGTATCAAGATTCAAAGTGGGATATGCCATTTATATAGATAACCGGTGTCATATTAGTTAATGCTAATAGGCGTATTAGAAGGAAGACAAATCTTCAAGCTTCAGGGCTTAAATCAATCTCTACTGATTAAAATAAGAATTTACTGAGAGTTAATTTATCCTACATCTGCCTACTGTGGGATTGCTTGCGTCTTCCTCTGAAGCATCTATGGACCATGGGGCTGATCCCATACTTTGTATGTTCCTATTTTATAGAAAAAAAAATATTTTTTTAAATAGTTTCCTAAATACACAAAACAGATCATTGGAGAAAGTGGCATATTAGGCCCAGATCCTCAGCTAAATATTTTAGAAACCAGTTTTTAGCATAATTATTTAATCACAGAATCAGAGAAATTAGAAAGAGGAATAGCAATGGGGTCATCTTGTTCATGCTTCACGAATGCTGGATTATAATATATTCTGGAGTGCTTTGGTCAGGAGTCCTGCACTCTTCTGCTCTTTAATTCTGGTGTTTTTTGGAAAGCTCAAGCCTTGTCCTTCACTGAATCTGGCTCGTGTGGAGTCCAATCCTTCAAGATGCTGAACGACCTCGATTCCATTGATTTCTTTTTTTAATTCCACACAATATACGGTCCAAAAACCTATTCCCATTGTACTGCTGCATTCTGTCAATTTATGCAACTAGGTTACATTAAAAAATCAGGTAGTGTAGCACTTGGCTAACCTTCCCTATTACTTACTCACACAGTCTGACTCATTTAGATATTTGCAAATCACTGTAACGATGACTAGTGTCATCACCATAACATCTACGCGCTTCAGAGATTTCTGTCTGTTAATAACACGCGGACTCTAGATTGCTTCTCTCTCCTTTGGCTGGACTCCTTATTTCCTATCACAAAGCTGTCCTTAGTCCTTTATCAGTTGCCCCTTTTAGCTGCTCTTTCAGGCTGCCTGTTTCTCTCACTCCTGCTGTTCTTGTCTGACCTCAGTTTCTATGAGATCTCTCTCCCCCCGCCCCCTAAACCAACCCAAAACAATACTGAGCCAAAAGCTCCTGGGCAGGTTGGTTCACACACACCTTTTGTTTTAGGTGGGGTTTATGCTTGTAGTTAAGTTAATTGAAGGGTGAGTTCATACCTACCACTCTGTGAGTTTTTAACTCAACTCATAACAAGATTTTGCCCTGCTCAGAACAGCACCTCCCCAACTTCATTCATCATCCCAGTGAGACCTAAAATGGTGACAACCAACAACCCATCCCAAACAAAGAGAAAAGAAATAATTAACCATGTATCATTTGTAATTTGTTAGGTATTGTACATATGTAAATAGTTTTTCTGCCATGATAGCTTATCATCACCAACATGAAAGAATTTTATTCCCACCCAAATCTCTTTGAGGTGTTTCTCTCCCTGGGTTTTCCTCCAATCAACTCCTGAGGAACGCCTATTGTTTCTACGGAATTTGCTGTCTGAGGCAGACCTTGCCCATTTTGTTTGAATGGGGGACTCACCTCTGTGACAAATTTTCCAGCCTCAACTTCCACAGCTACATTCTCAGGGGGCAGCCAAACTGAAATTCTGTCCCCCTGATACCATCTTAGATGGCCCTTATGGATAACTTTAGGTTTAATCCTGGGATCCAACTGTATCCTGCACACCACTTTCTTGATTTGGGTCAGTATTGTACAGGGCTTCTCTTCGTCTCAAGGTTTATCCAACTGAAGGCTCTTACCTTTCTTTCTTCTAGAATTGTGGAAGCAGACCAGATCCTATCTTTTAAGGTTTCCCATATGACCTGGCATCACACAGACTTTTCATTTTGTCAGAGGCTTTCCTCGAATTTTCCCTAGCAAAAGTGTGGTTTTTTTCAATTTTGGATTGCAGGGTTTCTACACAGTCCACAGTTCAACACCCTTTGTTCCTCTTCGAGGACTCCATACAAGAGATTTTCTGGGGTCCTTAGCTCACCACTAAACACAAGAAGCAGCTCTCAAAAGGAATGGGATGTGCTGGTCCCAGGCCCTTTGGGGCTGTTCTATAAAGGTAACGAGCTGAAACCCCCATTTGCTTCATCATTATGAAAGCAGGGGAATAGGCCCACTCTTGTGGGGAACTTTCCTAGCTCATACACTACCCCGGTGGAGTTGGCTAGCAAAAGGATCTGAGTCCTTGCTCCCGCTCCCTTCACCGAGAGGCCCACCTCACCTCGAGGACTCCCCTTTCACTCTCTTGTGTAGCAGAGTCCCTGTAACCCCGACAAGGCTGGGGCCAGGATTCCTGGGGGGGCTCGACCCCCAATCTTTTCATGGTCACTTAGGGCAAGGACTAGGGTGTTCCCACTCTGGGGTACTAACTCTGCACTGGATGCTTCCCTGACACACTAATCATTGCATATAGTTCAAAGCAATACAATTTATTAAACAAACAGCAATCAAAAATTGAAAAAAAGAAAGATTAAAGGAAAACACCCAACTCCACACCCAGCACAGAGGTGCCACACACACCATCTCTGGGGCGTGAGGGAAGTTCACAGTCTGCTCTCCACATGTTGCAGGCCACCTGCCCAGGCCCTGGCTGCGTTGCAGGGATGCAGAGAGTCAGACACTTGCTCTCGCGTTGGCCACACGTCCCCAGGCTCTATGAGGGTAGGGCCCTTCTCCCCAGCATCAGCCCCCCTGTTGGGGTCACCATCCCCTCCCAGTCTGGCTGGTGCGGCCCCTTGGCGGGTGGTGTCTCCCTGCAGCAGGCCCTGCCTGGAGGCCCTCTTGCTCAATCAAGCTGCTCACCGCACCTGGCTCCAGAGGACTCCAGTCCCAGCTCCTGCTCCACTCTGCCTCAGTGTGGCTGTGCTCAGCTCAGCTCTCTGGGATGCCCTTCTAGTTCTGCTGTTGTAGGTCAGCTCAGTTCCCTGGACTTCTTCTCTGGCCTCTGCACCCAGCTCCAGATGGCTACAGCCTCAGCTCCTCTCAGCTCGGCTCTCTGGACTGCTTCTCTGGTTCTGTTGCTGTGGATCTGCTCTGCTGAGCCTGGGCGTCTTCTCTGGCCTCCCAGCTGCTAGCTGCTTTGTCCTTAGCTCGGCCCCACTCTCTTCCCAGGCAGCTCCAGCTCACACAAAAGATGGGACCCCTCATTTGCCTGCCCACCCTGTCAATCAGGCTGACCTGGAACAATGTCCTCTGCCCGCTGGCCCTGAGGATTGTCCGTGTCAGGGTCCTGATTCCTCATCGACCCTTCCCCAGTCCTTTGGTGCTGAGAGATGCCAACCAAAAAGCCCCACTAAGTTTCAGTAAGGGGTGAATAGTGCCCTTACTCCTAAGTAAGTGAGCAATCTGAAGTGTTATAAGGTACAGTATCGTTATACAGTACATAGAGCCAATTAATAAACATCATTAGATCATTTCATTCCCAGCACTGATATAAACTTATACTGTAACACACACCTTTTGATAGGTCTGCTTTTCAGTACCTTCACGATTATACTGCATGCTCTCAAGGTAATATGGTCCCAGCATTGTGATGTCATCCCTTCTCTTAGCAAATGCAGAGAGTTCTGTATGTGCAGGGCCACACTCAGGCCTGTCGACGGAGGGAAAGAGGGGCAATTTCCCAGGGGCCCAGCAATTTAAAAGGGCCGGCGTGGATGGGAGGATAGATGCGTATCCTCCTTTCCTCTGCACCTCCCCTTTCCCTGAGGCCCCTGCTGCTCGTGCTCTCTGCCCTTCCCCAGAGCTGAACTTAGTTTATTATGTGCCATACAGATTCCTGGGTGGCTGAGGTGATGGTATCTGCTACTCAGCTTCCCAGGTTCATCAGACATCTCCCTGGGGACTCCAAGGGACCCAGGAAGCTGAGTAGCAGATATTGCCGCCTCAGCTACCTAGGACCCTGCATGGTACATAATAAACAAGTAAAAACTTCCGCCGAAGCCCACTTGGACCTCAGTCCTGCCTTTCTACTGGGGCCATTGACTGTTCTGCCCTGGGGCCCAGAACTATTGTTGGAGGGCCTGGCCACACTAGAGCCTATTACTGGGCTGGACGTTCTCTTTTGAATCTGAAAAATTTCACCATTAAGCCTAAGCATGACTTCTGATTGACCTGAAGAATTAGATCCATGATACGTGGCTTGAATGCACAGGGACACACATTCTGTATTAGGTGATATACCCTTCGTCCTTTACACTATATTTGTCAGACTGACATAGGCATGTGTGTGTAATGCAAAAATATGGCAATGCAATGTTATTGTAGAGGCTTTAAATACATGCAGCAAATCAGAAAATTCAAATTTCCCACAATAACTGCAAATTGGCTTTCCTCTATATAGAATGGTGGTTTATTGCACTTTATATGGCATTATATGGCTTTACATATCAGTGTCTTAATCTGCATGTGCAATATAGCTGAGTGATGGTGGCTCTGGGCATTATACATTAATTTCCTTATTTTTCTGTATTTGAAATTTCATCAGTAACCTTACATCACCATAGTTGGTTGAATTAAATGTTATTGGTATTATTTAGGAAATTAAAACAAGGGGGAAAATTGATGGGAAGGCAAAATAATGGTACCAGTGCATTTCTTTGAGCACCATTAAAATGTATTTCATTGTGCAATCTTGCAATCCTGTAGGCTGAACAGGATATTTTATTGCCATATATATACCCCCAAATATACTTAGAAATATATAAAATAGTCATGGAATAACCTATTTATTTCAGAATTTAAGTATGATTTTTTTTCTACTGGTCTGTAGATGGGAGACTCTTAGCTAATACAAACAGTGTCATGGTCCCTGGACCAAGTTCCCTGCATCCACAAAAAGCCTCAGTTGGAGATATGCCTTTTTTCTTTTGTGAATATAGAACCACCTCTACTTAGCGCTTCTAACCTCTTGCATTTTGTGAAGGCTTTGGTCTTTCTAAGGGCTCTGTGTCTCCCTTTTTAAAACTTCCCAGTTTTACAATTTGGCCACTTGTAAAAATATCGAAAGTTTCCAGTTTCATAAAAGAGGAGGAAGAGTTGGATCATATATTTTCAGAAAACTGAGCAGTAAAATGCTTTTGAAGACTTTGGTCGCTTAGCTCTCACTGAGGAAAAGAACAGTCAATGGTCCTTAATGATGACTGATGCTTTTTCCCGGAGACGAGAGGTGAGACATCCGGACAAATGCTCTTGATAATAAAATGATTGAGGCATTGGGGAATATATGATTGCTGCTTATAGATTACCTGAAGAGACTGTTCAGCATAACGGTCCTCAGTTCATTTCTGGGGAATTTGAAGCATTCTGTAGCATGAGACACACTAGGGTTGCTACTTATCGCCCACTCTTAAACATGTGAGTAAAATGCTTTGTGCAGACACTTAAAAGGGCATAAACAAAAAATGAGAGTAGAATCCTACAGCATCTTATTGCAAACTTTATTTTATCATCAAGGTCTGTGCCATACAAAGTCTAACATGCAGAAAGTATCAGCAAATGTGAGTTGTAAATTACATTTGGTTTGCAAACTTTTCATTCAAGATAAACAGAATTGCTGATAGCAGAAATTATTTTCATATATAATTATTATAAGAGAGGATTACCGATTATAAAACAGTACAGCAGAGTAGAAGCAGACCAGGTGATTTGATTTATTTACAACAGATTTACCAAAAACGTGGATGAAAACAGCAGAGTACAGAATTAACAGACTATGCTTCCTCTGTTGTGTCTACACTGGCAATTTTTAAGAAACAACCTATCATTGCACTATCACCAGAGCAGCTCCACTGGTGCCAACAAAGATAGGAATGGTAATATAGATGAGCCGTAATACTAGAAACATCAGTGGCCAGCAGCTCCTTGTCTACACTATAGCTCCCACTAGGACTTGCCATAGTGCAGTTGAATCACCACATAAGAGCTTTTTTGCTAAAATTCATGAATGTAAAATAGGACTGGTTGAAAAAAGAGGTTTCTTTGCAGAAAAAATGATGAAAATGAAAAAAAATCTAAATTTTCTCTTGAAAGTTTTAATTTTTACTAGAAATTCAAATATTGAAACATTAAGGCCAAAAACAATATTTCAGCCAAAATATTTCAATTGAGAAATGCTGCAGTGGTGTCTCATGTTCCAGTTCTCCTCTATAGGCCAACCTCCATGGTTTCATCACTTCTCCCTGACACCACAGTGCTTCACTGGAGATGTCTGGCTGGGCACAATGGTCCATAACGGAGAATGGGGACAGGAGGCAATCGAACTTCAACTCCCATGAGGCACAGTGGCAGAACTTTCAAATAAAAATCTTTCAGTTTTTGGCCAAAATTTTTTGGTTTTCAGGATTTTTTAAATAAATAAATCAAATTATCCATGGGAAGCTGACACTTCATCAAAAATGCTATGTAATTTAAACCTGATTTTCCTTTGGAAAACAGGTTTGATGGAAAAATTTTGACTAGCTCTAGTATAGATGTGACAACCACCCTCTTCACCAACATACCAGGTCTGAACCAGGGACCTCCAGAGTTAAAAGTGTGTCCTGCTATGGCTTTAGCGAAGGTTCTCTAGCTGGGGACTGTAACAATTCACCCCCTGTGAATCAATACAGTAGGGGACCTGTAACAAACAAGCAGCAGTGGGTTACAAAGACACATCCTTAGCAGATGTGATTCTGATTTAAGTTATGATGATGTAAAATCAGAAGTTGAAGTCCACTGAAGTCCATGGAGTTCCAGTGGTGTAAAGCTAGCGTAAGAAAGATCTGGCTGAGCAATGTCTAACATGTACGATATGTTTGTTCTGGTTTTTAATAGCTCACAGAGCTAAATACAGCTGGTAAAGAAACAGAGTCAAAATAGGTTCTGTTGACCCTCCAAATCACACTGGGTAACAGAACCAAAACCATTAAACTAAGCTCAAATCAAATCCCAAACATTTTCACGAATACGAAAAATTTCACAAGAGAGCACATTTTTTAAAAACCTGTTCATAGCAGCTTGTCCTAACCATACTGAGTCACCAAATTGTTGCATAACCTGATTTAGCTACACCAGAATTTAAATTTGTGTAAGCATGCATTTTAAACTTAGCTGACAGCCCTGTATATAAAGTGCCAGATATGGCAGAGGTGTCAGATAGTTCTTCTATTCTTTGCTATTTGGCTGCTCAGTCCAGGTTATTGGCAGTTTTCTACTCCAGACAATGAGTGTTTTTCATCTCTAACATCAATTATTATCATATTGCTCACAAATAACTAAGCTGGAGGAAATTCTGCCTGATTTTATTAGTTCATGTCTTACTGTGAGAGCATTCTATGTTCCTTCAAAGTGTGTGCAATGGAAAATCAACTCATTCACCATGCCTTGCATAAGCAATAGAGCCGGAGGGGCAGAGATGATTTCCATGAGATAACACACTTTAGGACTGTTCAATTTTAAACACATCCTCACATGTAGACACCACTATTGTCTGCACTGCCATTGTTTTGTTTGCAAATGAGCGTGGCCGTTGCTAATAGACCATGATCTGTCTCTTTCAAATATTCTCTGTATTTCTGTGTATTTTATTTCAGTTTTAAGGGAAAGCAAAGTTGGAAGCATGAGGGGTTTATTTGTACAGGACGTAATTATTGGTGACATCCTCGAGACAGATCATGTCTGTTCGTTCATGTGTGCAAAGGGGCAAGGATTGCTCAGAGCTAATGCCCACAGTGGGGAATCATCCCAGGAGGCAGGAAAGAGTTTGCCCCCCTTGATAATTAACCATGATCTTGCCCCCAACCCTTTCTACACTGGCCAACAGAGTTGGCTTCAGATGGTTGTTAACTCAAACTGCACCCTTTAAAAGGGTGCAGAGCACTGTCCTGACTCCCATTGCTCCCAGAGGCATTATTTCTGCTGTATCTTAGGCACCCCTCCTGGAGCTCCCACTGGGCCCCCTGTATCTCACTTCCTCCCCCTGCTGCTGAGCTGTGCCTTGAAGGCAGGTTCCAGCCATTAAAGCTTTGAAAGGGTTCTGAAGTGGCTTACTTACTGTGTGGGTGGGTTCTTACTTTGATTTACCAGATTAAATGCATAGCTGTTCTCTGGAATTTGTGGGGGTTATCTTTTTATTGCCCCAAAAATATAACTGAATACAAGGTAGTAACCAAACGTAGTCTCACCTCATTTTCACTGTCAAATTACTCTGCCATAATCACTGCTTTTCTTCTCTTATTATTTTGGTTCCAAAAAAGATCAAACTTATGTAGCTTTCATTTTTAATTGTGGCTCTGACCCGATCTTGCCTCCTAGGACTGAAATGTGTCCTGATAAACCAGATTGTTGAAGTTAATTATTAAAAAGGACACTGTCAAGCTATTTTGCTGATATTAACAATCCGTTTTCTCACAGCTGGTTCCTATAACCCTTTGGAAAGCCGAGCTTGTTTATTTTCCTTCATTGTTGGTAGACTTGCTAATGTGATAGGCTGGTAATGTTACATGGGTATGTATTCCCAGATATCTGTACTGCACCCCATGGCCTTTGGAACTTCATAGTGACAGCAGGGATGGAACTGAGAATCCTCCCTACCACTTGAACTAAGGAGGAATCTGTCAGCTCTTAAATCAGCAATAAAAGAGCAGTCACAGAGTTGCACTGGGATTGTCCAGTAGAGGGCAGTGGTACACACACACATTAGTCAGTTCATTTCTGTTTTATGTCGGTATCCATTCCTTAGTTGAACTAATATCGAGCTTCTCCTGCTCTGATAAGCCTGAGCCCTGAATCTGCACATACAGACACACTTAACTTTACTTCTGTGAGTAGCCCCGTTGATTTCGATGTGGTAGAAAAATTAAGCATGTGCTTGGGTGTTTGCAGGATCGTGGTCTTAATTATCACTTTTCATCTACCTTCCCTCCCCCCCACCAAAAAAAAAACAATAAAAAATCACTTCCCTTGAAACTTCAGAAGCTATATCTCCTCTTAGGGTTCTGGGAGCTCAGACCGGAAAAGGGATTTAAAGTTAGGGTGTTTTTTAAAACACCTGCAGAATGTTTTGAAAAAAATATCTTACGTTTTGGGGCTCACTATGTCTCCAAAACATCTTGGCCTGCAGACTCAAGCTTATTTTGTTGGCCTTGATGAGAAATGCCTTGTAATTTTTTTGTGGAGAGCGTAATGGGGGAATTACAAAGATGGTGGGGTGTAACTCTCTCCGTGCTAAGGTTGGCACAGAAGGTACCCACTGGGGATTTAATAGAGCATATAAGGGAGGAATCCCTAAGGGGAAGAGAGAATTCCCTTTGACAGCCCTGAACCCAGGCAGGAAGCAAGATCAGGAAGCATCAAGGGCAGAGCCCAGAAACAAGTACCTGAGCATTGACCATCTTGCTTACACTGAAACTACACTGATTAATTGCCTTTGTAAGTTAAGGGCTGTTTATTTTTCCCACGGCTGAAGAAGTCTTTGTTCATTTGCTGTTTGCTCCTCTTTCTGGGCCCAGCTGAAGAAATCTCTGGTCCTGACTTCTTATACATTGGGCCAGCATGGGGAGGTTCCGGCACAGAAACACGAGGACCTTAGTGTAAGATGCAGTGTTTTTCCTTGGGTTTGCAATTTTATTCTGAAACCTGCTGCTGTGGGTTGGGCCGCACGCCTACACAGCTCTTTCACACAAATCAACGTTTAAAATTAATTTTGAAACAATTATAACTATAAACTCACTTGCTGCTGTCTCCAGGCTGTGCTGCTGCTGTTAGCCTGAGCCAGATAGCTGTGCAGGGAACACGGGAGGGAGCAGGCACCTATGGGGAAATGCAGAAAAGCAGGCGTTTGAAAGTGGTTTGGACTCTGGAGGGAGGCGTGGGAGGACATGGAGGACAGGAATGAAGATGAAATGGGAGGAGTGCATAGAGAAGTGGCAGGCGTCTGTCCTTAGTGGTCTCAGAATTGGGGCGGGGCTACGGGGGAGGCAAGAGGAGCAGGAACATGAATCACAGGAGACTTGAAGGGCACAAAGACAGACTGAGGGGAAGCAGCAAATGTGGAAATATAGAGGAGTGGCATGGAAGGGGGGGATGCCAGGAACTGAGGGAGTGTGAAATATGCTTCAGGTGACCAAGGGAGTGAAGGTGGAAGATGCCGCGTACCAGAGGACCTGTGCTGGAGGGCACACAAGACAGATACTTGAGATTGTAAATTCTTCGGAGCAAGGACCAGCTTTTTGTTCTGTGTTTGTACCATGCCCAGCACAACGGGGTCCTGATCCATGTCTGGGGCTCCCCAATGCCACCATTACCAGTAATAATAATGTGAATGGGAGGCTAGGAAAAGATGAGTCCTTGATACACAGTAATTCTTTGCAAACACATATTTTTTCTAAATATAAAACTTGAAGCACTTAAAAAATTTCATGTGAATAACGGCCTCCCTTCCTTCTTCCCCAAGCCCCTGATGCCCCACGTGTTAATTCCTTCTGTAGGAAGGAAATCCCAAGCAGGGAGGCCCAAATGATAAGTCAGAGCAGGGCCCTTGCTAAGATGCCAACCTGATTCAAACTTTTGCTGTTCATTTATGAAAAATCAGACAAAATGCTGCATGGAAATAAGCAACCACAAAACTTTTGATTTGTTAAGAAAGGGTTAAGGTCAAAAGTGTGGTTCGGCAGAGTCCAGCTAAAAGTCTCCCACAACTTTCTTTTTAAAAAAACCATTAATGTCTTAAAGTGCCCAGGCAAGGAATCTAGTCAGTTTCCCACTGCCATAGCCTCCTTTTCCCACTATCTCTCCACTTGACTCACACTGCTCACCCAACCTTAATTTTGCTCACTAAAGCTTGCAGAAATATATATCAAAGGTCAAAAAACAAAATAAAACAAAACCCCACCATGCCACTAGACTATAAAATCTCATTTTCATGTAAGGGAAGTAATTTCCAATATTACAGCAGAGCAAGAGCTCTTCTATAATTATGGTTAAGTATTGTACCATTAACATACTGAAACGTTCCTCATTGCAAACAAACTGTGTCAAATTCTCTGCAAGTGTAAACCGATGCAACCAATGGAGCTGTGCTAATATACACCTGCAGAGATTTTGGTACATCAGGTTTATATTGTTGCACAATATAATTTAAACTATAAAATTGTATGCTCTGCATTCACTTCTATATACCTACCCCACACTCACGTTTCATAACATCAAACAAGTCATTCCAGTTCTATTCTTCTGCACCCCTACGTATCGTACCATAAGAACTTTGACAATACTAATTGTCATTGATATGGAATAATTTATGGAATAATTTATTTATGAATTTTGAAATCTTTACTAAGTATTTGATCAGTGTTTCAGTGTATTTGATACTGTATCCGTGTGTATTGTATCAGTGTATATCAGGGTATCAGTATTTAATCAGTGTATATAAAAACAGTGTATTTCCATTACAGAACAAAATCGGAGTGTAAATTTAAGTCTGGGTATAAAGTGCAAGTCATGGGTGGTAATGGTAAGTGATGAAGACTTATATTGCTGCTGGAGTCTTTAACAGTTCATCTCCAAACTCTTTAGAGTGTGGGACTTTTTTGTTTTTAATCGGGAGCATTTGTCTGGACTCCAGAGCACAAAGAGGTACATGTCGGGACCCTACCTGGCACTGCCCACATAGCTGCGAGAGAGAACTGTGGATTCGCAGGATCGAGCCAGATGTGAGAGCTTTACCACACAATGCCTGGTGTAATGTCATCAGTTGTGGTTACTCTGGCTGGCAGAAAGGTCCTCAGTAGACTGAAAGTTTGATGATGATTGGAACTTTATTGAAACACACTTTTAATCTTAACTCATCTTAAAGCTTATTTGGGAACATTAATACATAAAATATTATTGATTGTATTGTCTCTCTCTGGTTGAGTCCTGTGCAATTTTCCAACATATAAAAGCCATTGTTTCTAGTCTTGCAGACTCATTATATATCAGATCTTGTGTGATATGATATTTTTATGGCAAAGATGGTACTGAGATGCATGTTACAAATTATTGATATCAAAGCATGTTCCATGACACTAGCCAGAGAGAGCCTGACCCAAATGGTCACACAAGAATACAGCAGTAATGCGTGAACATGTTCAACATTAACTCCGATATTTCACAACCTAAGTGTTTCGCCGTGAAACCTGAATGTTCTCTTTATGGGTTTTGTACAGATGCATATTCTGTACATGTGTGCACATGTAATAAGACATATACACTGAAACATTGATTTAGCAGGTTTACATGTGTTGTAGGTACATACATGCTTAATAGGGTAATTCCTCTATCTGCCTGCTCCATTCTGGCTGGCAAGTATGCTAACGAAATGCACAAGAATCCTGCACTCTGTGCAGTTCAGAGGGCAGCAGTCTTTTATATTTGAATATCCCCCTGCTTAGAGGAATAGTTACAGTGATGGGACAGCTCCATCACAAACACATCTAGCCCCTGCCTTTGGTGTTGCTAGTAATTGTGTTCTGGAGCCATTTTAGCAATGCTGTAAACCTTGTCTTGTGAGTCTTTCATAAGCTGGCAATTAAAAAATAAAAAAACCAAAACAGTAACACAGTGTACTTCTCTAGCACTTTACACGAAGGAGTTCAAAGAGCCTTACAAATTCTAATTCTCACAACATCCCTTTAAGGTGGTGAGTACTATACCCATTTTATAAACAGATAAACCTGGGTCCTGTCTATACTACCAGAATATTTCAAATGATTTCCCTGGCTGCTAACACTGATTCAGCTCCATCAGTGTTAACCCCACTGGGACCCCTCATGTGGGATTGCCCAACATCGGTTGCCACTGTTTTAAGTACCATGTTATCTAATGTTGCTCACAGCAAGCCACTATTTAGGTTCCGGGATCGCCCATGGTTAAAAGCCCCTCCCACAGCCTAAGGGGAGGAACTACACAGCAAGCTCAGATGCTTAAAACATTGGTGTCAGTTTTTGGGCTATGTTTACACTACAGTGGCACAGCTATAGCACTGCAGCTGTGCCACTGTAGCAGCATAGCATAGACACTTGCTACAGTGGCGCAAGGGGTTTTTCTGTCACTGTAGTTAATCTACTCTGAGTGGTGGTAGTTAGGTGATGGAAGAATGTATTTATCGACCTACTGCTGTGCATACTGGGGATCAGGTTGGCTTAACTACATCTCTTAGGGATGAGTGATGTAGCTAGATCCCCCTAAGTTTTAGGTGTAGACCAGGCCTTACACTGCGAATACTTGGCAACTTGGAAGGCTCTGAAAAATGTGCTTAGGCCAGGTCTACACTAAAAAGTTAAGTCAGCCCAGATAAGTGTCTCTGGGATCTGAAAAATCCACACCCCTGAGCGACATAGTTAAGCCAGCCTAACCCTTGGTGTAGAGGACATTTAGGTGGATGGAAGAATTCTTCCATGACCTAGCTGCCACCTCTCAGGGAGGTGGATTAACAATAGTGATGGGAGAACCCCTTCCATTGCTGCAGTGGGCGGCTACACAGCCGTGCTACAGTGTATGCTGTAGGGGCATGGCAGTTTAAATGGAGGCAAGATAGCCTGAATGTAGACTGTTTAGATGTTAAGTAACATTCCCAAACTCATATAGTGACTTAGTGCCAGGGCCAAGGAAGGACTCCTACCTACAAGCATTCTGCTCTAAGTACTTAAAAAGCCTGCTCCTTGAGTTACAAAGGTCAATGTCTAATTGAGAAGGAAAATTCCTTGTGTGGGTGCATTATATGGAATAAGAAAGTTCTTTTGTAAACAATACTTACACCACACCCTTTTTGCATGAAATATATGTCCCAGAAGGGAAGGTTCTAATTTGTATTATACTCAAATGAAATCGTTTCTGGGCTAATTCGATTACACAGCTCCTGTACAGATATTGACTTCCAGCTGTAGTTACCTCACAAGAACCCCATAGCACAAAAATCCCCATGCTCTGACTGGTTGGGGCCATTCAGAGCCAACCCCAGCCAGACTGGATCTAAAACATCTCTGAGAGAGGAGAACATTTTCAAGTTGCTGCTGGCCACATCTTCCACTACATCCTTGAGAAGAGGCACATCATGCAAGTTTCCCTCTTACACTAATTTGCAGCTTCAGAATGACTCATCTGGGGACAATCCCCCATAACCACCTCACTCAGCTATTTAAGGGAGAGGTGAGGAGAAATTTATAGGACTAATACACAATGAAATTTCTCCTTGTTTGAGGTGAGGTCCTGAGCTGCAAAAGAGCAACTTCCACCATGATGCTAACCTGAGGGTGCCCTTGTTTGAGGAAACACTGGCTAAATCAATCTTAGTGGCCTTTGGTCTCCCTGTGCTGTAGCTCAAAATAAGGGTAGTAACCTATAAAGGGGAGACACCCTTAAGTTAACACCTAACTAAAAAAGCATGTCATTTATTAGCAAATTTATTATTTTAAATGATTAATTGATTTACAGAGCAAGGGTCTTTCCTTATTTTCCTCCAGTGCCTTAGTCAATCTTGATTTTTTAAGCCCTTTACATCCTCTTACTTCTTTTTCTTATCTCAGGGGCTTTCCACACTGCTATTAATTACACTTGTGTTGAACTCTGAGCATTAGACCTGCATCATCTTATGCAAATGGCCTAACAGTAGTTTTCCACCCTGGGCCATAGAAATAGCGTCCTGCACATGTTGCACCCACCTATTTTTCAATTGCTCCGTGGTACACATGAAAGCCCGGAGCTGCTGGGCGGCGCAGCGGAGCGTGGGGTGGTGCGCTGAGAATGAGATCCGTTTGCTCAGAACACATGCTGCTTTGGTTGCCATCCTTTTGAGTGCAGGGTGATGGTTATCCTGGGGCGGCTGCCCAACACAGGACGCACAGTCCGGGCCCTGAACTGCGCACTGCTGAGGCGCTGGGACAGAGATTATCGGGGGGGGGGAGATGATCCCACAGGGTTTCACCTTGTAACCATAAAAAGAGCAGGCAAAGACAGCAGGGAGGAGAGCTAAACAAAAAAAGCCAAGCCCTGAACCGCTGCAGGTCGACAGCCCGGCCCGGGGCGAGCCGCGCGCTGGTGGACAGGCGGGGCTGCTCTCCTCTGCGGCTCGGCAGCTTCTGTCTGCTCCCGCTGAAGCGGGGAGCGCCGGGAGCCAAGCCAGGGGAGCTTCTCCCCGGGGGCTGCGCGCGTGTGTGTGTGAGCGCGGGGGTCCCCGGGCTGTGTGGGGGGTGTCCCCGGGCCTGTGTATGTGGTGGGGGTCCCCGGGGCTGTGTGAGCGCGGGGGTGTCCCCGGGACTATGGGGGGTCCCCGGGGCTGTGGGGGGGTCCCCGGGGCTATGGAGGGTCCCGGGGCTGTGTGAGCGCGGGGGGTCCCCGGGGCTGCGGGGCTCCTCAGAGGATTGCCTTACGTCCGGGGCGGTCCCGGCCCTCCGGGCCCCGCCGCTCCGGCTGCCCGCCCCTCACTCGGGTCCCACGCCCGTGCGCCCGGTGGCCCGCCCCTCCCAGGAGCGATGCCCGGGAGCCCCCGGCCGCACGTGCCCGGCTCGGCGGCAGGCAGGGAGCGTAGCCCCGCCTCTGGCGGCCCGGGGACAGCCCCATAAAGGCAGCTGCCGGCGGCCGGCCGCGGGACCCGAGCTGCAGCATCTGCCCGCGTGCACCGCGCGAGGCGCCTCCCGACCCCCGCCGGCCGCGGCCACCCACCCACGCGCGCCGCGGGGAGCTCGGCCCGCCCGTGGGCAGGGGCTGCAGGGCACCGTCCTGCTCCGCGCCTCCCTCGCTCGGCGCCGGCGCGCCCTGAGCCATCCCCGCGGGGGCGAGGGGAGCGGAGGGCGCCGGGCGCGCCCAGCCGATGGGCTCGGAGATGGGACAGGCGCCCCTGGGCGAGGGGCTTCTGGCCCTTCCCGCCGCCCTGGGGCAGGATAAGAGCTCGGGGGAGCACGCAGCTGGCAGCGGAGCGCCCCACTTTCAGATCGTCTCTTTCCACTGGGGGCATGTGAAGGCGCCCTACATCATCGCGCTCTGGGTCCTGGTGGCCAGCCTCGCTAAAATCGGTGAGTCCGGAGCCGTGGACGCGCCCCGATTGCAGCAAAAGAGGCTCGTCGCCTCCCCCGCGGCCCCTGCTCTGGGCAGCACGATGCCGTCCCGCTGTGCTCCTTTGCCAGCGTCGTGTCTGAACGGTGCCATCCCCGGCGTTCAGCGGCGGGCCTCTTGGCTCTGCCTCTGGATCGCTAACTAGTTCATTCCCAGGGGCTGGGGCCGGAGATGTTTTACGAACGCAGTCTTATTGTCATTGGTCACGGGGACACTTTGACAAACCCGAAACCAAGCAGGGAGTAAGAAATCCAAATCTGGTTATCTGTAAAATGATTGCACTTGCTTATGGGGTGTACCTTCCACCTCTTCTTATAACCGGCAGCGGTATTCTATAACGACACTGAAAATCAATGTTGCAAACCTACTCATCTGGAGCATTAGTCTCCTCTGCTCTGTAATTCAGTATTGTATTACCTGGAGGAGAATACAAGTAAACGCACCCGTTTAACCCATGTGGAAGAGGAGTCAGTCCGTATGTTTTCGTTAACTAAGAGCTATTGTTTTCTGATGCATGTGACATTTCTAACATTGCTACAGATTCTCTGTCTGTATTATTATTATTAAGGTCTAAGGGGCAATTTTATGTTAATTAACATGTTTGCTAGTGAATGACTGGTTAGTCAAACCGGATGTTAATAGCTTGATGCTATTATCTTTGAAGTCCAATGTACCGCAAACTAGATCTCCAGTTTTGCAGTAATCTTAGACAAGTGATGATTAACTTCCCAAAAAAAGCTGAATGCAATGGCCATTGGCCGCTTGAAGGTCCATCACATTTTACAGACGAATTTCCTTACTTGTGTTAATAGTAATAATAATAATAATTAATAATGCTTTAGATGATTAACGCTTAAAGGAATTTACAAATCTAATTCACTGTTCACTTTCAATATAGCTGGCAGGTCACTACGACTGGAAATTAAATAGACTAGTCTCTTTCATTTTTTGGTGGGGCACGTTTTCACAATGCAACAATGTTTGGGTTACAAATACTGCATTTGAATCCAAACAAAACTGTTTCCATTCCTATTTTAAAATGAATGAAATATATGAATGCCAATTTCAGTATAATTTTTTAAAACAAAACCTAAGTTTGGGGCTTCACTTACTTGACAGTATATATACGTAAATTGTAGTTCTCTGTGAGAGAGGTAACAAGAAAATGTGCCTGTCAAGTGTAATGTCCTGATGACCAACAAGATATCTAAATTATCTATAAAATATAGAGTTTTGATTTGCTTGATGTTTATTAACAAGTTGTATGCATTTGAAGAGACGTAAAAACTGCACAGTGACTGTTACTCAGTAGTCTTGGATACTTTTTGACTCTGAAAAAACAAAATCAGTGTTTGGAGAAAGGGGTATAGGCAAAAGATTAGCTCCACTGGCAGCAGATGAAGTCAGAAATTATAGAAGTGCACTGGTTGTCAATTTGAGCCTCCTCTTTGGGGTACATATTTTATAGGGTTTGTGGTTTTTGTTGTTATGAACCAGCTTCTGTGATGTGTACCCCTGCTCCCTACTGTATGAAATCAGTGCACTAGCAGTCTATGTCATAAGCTCTATACAGCTAATAGCTAGCAGGGATTCTCCTTTAGTTTAGTGGTAAGGCGCTTTTGAGACAGGATGAGTTCTATTTCAGCTGTCACCATGAAGCCCTGAGTGGCCAGCATTGTGCAGCTTGATGGTATCCATAAAGTCTTTGGTATACTTGGATTTGTTCCAGTGTCATTTTAAAGCAGAGCAACAGCGGCAAATAATTTAGGAGCTACATCTGGCTCAGTTTTTAGATTATGGGTGCTCTCGTCACTGCTACACAGACTCAGGCCCATTGCTGGTGTACAGTGACCCCAGATACTTTCCTTCTCCTCTCTCCCCATTTTTGTAACCATGTGTCACTTGAGGTGGTCTCTGAAGAGGCAGGGAGCAATTACTATATACTGTCTGTGAAGCACTACTTGTCTTGTGCTGGCTCAGCTGCTCCCACCAGCCACCAATCAGATGAGTGAAATGCAGATGTTACCACTGCTGATTGGTGCAGGCAGCGTGAGGGTGTCTGATCTGGCTCACAGGGGATTGGAATGGAAAGAAATAGGCTTTTTCAGAGAAAGAAGGTGGGTGAGGTAATATCTTTTATTGGCCCAATATCAGTTGGTGAGAGGCAACAGTTTTCAAGCTAGACAAAGCTCTTCTTCGGGTCTGGCAAAGGCACTGAGAGTGTCACAGCTAAATGCAAGGTGGAACAGACTGTTTACATAGGTATTTAGCACATATTCTAAGGGACCGTTCAAGGTGAAGTGTGTTTCAGTCAGATCAACTGCAGTCCTGACTAAACAGGGGATGCTGGAAGGCAAGGGAGGTAGAAAGGAAATGCAGTGCAAGATTTAAGGGAGGAGGGAGAAGACGACTAAGGGGGGAAGATGAAATACAAAAGACATAGATACAGACTTTCTGACTTTTTCTGCTCTGCTCTTTTCTTCATAGGTAGTGCAAAGATAGCAGAGATTAACTGCAGGCTCCTGGCTGAGGATACCTCAGAATGGTGGATTCTTGAGCAGGCATGGAGCTGGCTCTTATACATCTCTCCTTATGGCCCCTGGTGCAGTGGCCATCTCAGGGGATGGGAGAGGCATTTTGGGGGTGGGCAGAAGCAGTGACAGGAGTAAAATATGCTCCACAATCCTTAGATGGGGGAAGGTCCCTAGAGGCTGCTCTAACAAGTGTAGGGCTGTGGCTGGGCAGAGAAAGGGGAGCCTTAACAGCCACATCTGCTGTACCCAGCAGAAAGCACAGCAGAGAATCTGTCCCATCAAATAAATTGCTCAATCAACCCTCTGATGCCAAAATATCACTCTAAAATATGCACTAATAAGTTGGATTTTATTAAGGCAGTGCTAGTGGCTCCATAGTTATTCTTCTGTTGAGATCTGCAGGTATAGTGAGAATTAAATCCTTTTTATCAATATATAATAAAGTCAAATGACATGATTTGGTATGAATAGCCATGGATGAGTAAGCTAAGTCTCCCTTCTCATGGGGAAGTAACCATCAGTTTTACTTTCCCCACCCGTAGTGATACTGATTTTATACATATTTTGTGCATCTGATGGGCAAGTGTGTAACTGCATTTAGAACCTGGCCATCATGATTCACATTTGTTTGCAGAACAGAATGTGCCACTGACAAATTTCTTTTGTGCAGAACTTTCAGAGTATTACCAAGTAAGCTTGTATATCACTGCATACAGTTATTCTATCTGGAATGGGTTACTCTTCAGAAATGCCGAAAATTGCACATGGTATTTCAGTTTTCTGGGGAAGGACCCACTTTCCCCATTTTTTTTTCTGCATCAAGGCTACTTCTCCCTCCTGCCCAAGCTGGTATGTGACAGGTATGGGGGCAGGGGCAGCAGTTGTCTGACCTCCTTCACTGCTTCCCACACTACATACAGTTTTCCTTGGACTGGTAGTGACTGGAGACAGTCAAGTGGGAACACTGTGACTCAGCTGAGTGTGCTATCTTGTATATCGAACTTAATTAGATTTGGTTCTATTCCTTTAAAATACCTGTTCTGAGATACATGGTTTTATGCTTTGGCCTATGGGATTTACTTCTTCTTATGGAAGGCTCCCTTCTGAGTGACCTTAGGCAGTGAGGTCAATAAACTCTTTGCTTGTGTAAATTTAAACACGAGTAAGGCCATGTCTACACTAGAAAGGGTTTGCTGGCATAGCTGTATTGGCCAAGCTTCCTAGTGGAAATGCAGTTTATATCAGCAAAAGGATTTTTTTGCCTGTATAACAGCATCTATGCTAGGACTTCTGCTGGCATAATTTTAGAATCATAGAATCATAGGGATGGAAGGGACCTCAAAAGGTCATTTAGTCCAGTCCCCTGCACTCATGGCAGGACTAAGCATTATCTAGACCATCCCTGACAGGTGTTTGTCTAACCTGCTCTTAAAAATCTCCACTGATGGAGATTCTACAACCTCCTTAGGCAGTGATTAATCCAGTGATTAACTACCTTGACAGTTAGGAAGTTTTTCCTGATGTCCAACCTAAACCTCCCTTGCTGCAGTTTAAGCCCATTGCTTCTTATTCTGTCCTCAGAGGCCAAGAAAAACAATTTTTCTCCCTCCTTGTAACAACCTTTTATGTACTTGAAAGCTGTCATCATGTCACCTCTCCATCTTCTCTTCTCCAGTCTAAACAAACCCAATTCTTTCAGTCTTGCCTCATAGGTCGTGTTTTCTAGGCCTTAAATCATTTTTGTTGCTCTTCTCTGGACTTTCTCCAATTTGTCCACATCTTTCCTGAAATGTGGTGCCCAGAACTGGACACAATATTCCAGCTGAGGCCTAATCAGCGTGGAGCAGAGCAGAAGAATTACTACTTGTTTCTCATAACACTCCTGCTAATACATCCCAGAATCATGTTTCCTTTTTTGCAACAGCATTACACTGTTGACTCATATTTAGCTTGTGGTCCACTACGAGCCCCAGATCCCTTTCCGCAGTACTCCTTCCTAGGCAGGCATTTCCCATTTTGTACGTGTGTAACTGATTGTTCCTTCTTAAGTGGAGTGCTTTGCATTTGTCCTTATTGAATTTCATCCTATTTACCTCAGACCACTTCTCCAGTTTGTCCAGATCATTCTGAATGATAATCCTATCCTCAAAAGCACTTGCAACCCCTCCCAGCTAGCTATTGTCCACAAACTTAATAAGTGTACTCTTTATGCCATTATCTAAATCACTGATGAAAATATTGAACAGAACCGGACCCGGAACTGATCCCTGCAGAACCCCACTCGTTATGCCCTTCCAGCATGACTGTGAACCATTGATAATTACTCTCTGGGAACAATTTTCCAACTAGTTTTGCACCTACTTTATAGTAGCTCCATCTAGGTTGTATTTCCCTAGTTTGTTTAAGAGAAAGTCATGTGGGACAGTATCAAAAGCCTTACTAAAGTCAAGCTATACCA